>CAWUFW010000824.1:2400000-3000000 GCA_963921515.1 Calotriton arnoldi | reverse complement strand
CCTTGTCGGTCATTTCCCAATGTATGACTGCTCCTGTGCAGCTGAGCATATGTTTAATAAAAAGAATTAAAAAAAAAAAGAAAAAACACCCAAAAATATTGAGGACACAAATATCAACTTAACATTCTTTTTACGTGAAGTCAAAAATATGAACAGCAAAAATATAGAAGACAACAATATTGAAATAAAAGAGGAACGCATATCAAATTTGAACTATTATTCACTTTAATAACTTTAAAATAGAAATTAACTTTGATAGTAATATTACATTTCAAATATACTTATAAAAGTATAACAAAATTTAAGTTACAAAGATAAAACAAAAATATATACTTTAAAGTAATAACCAAAATAATAAATATGTTTTAAAAAGTATTATAATATAAATAATAAAAATGCTAATAATGATATATTACAATCACAAGCACTAGATAATTAGGTGCTAGCGCAACTCTGCAAAAGAAATACTGAGCATTTTCTCTCTCATAATCAGATTTTACAGCCCATTGTAATCATTCACTTTGCTGCCCCGCACTGAACCATTCAGTGCCTTGCTGGAGTAATCCACAAAATCTACCCAGGAGTGGTTGGGGAGCTTCTGGCTGTCCCTGAGCCTTTCGGGGTACTTTTCAGGGATCTGTCCAAATTTTTGAATTAAAATAGTTTTCATTAGAGTGTGCCTTAATGAGTCCCCAACCTCTAGTGCTAGAAGTGTGTCCTGTGCCACAGTAGGCATGTGCCTACACAGACAACCCCCCCAATGCTCTTCTGGAACCTTGTGAACCCTCAGGACTAACTTGTAGGCAGAAAACAGTTTATCTATGTTGTCTTCCACCACATAACTGGGCACCAAAGCCTTAGGAATGCAAACTCTTTTGTCTCCCTCAGACACTGCAGGTATGCTGCCACAATCACTGCTGGTATCTGCCTGTTTGGTTTTGATATCCAGCTCCTTTCAAATCAGTTCATGAGCTAGTAACAATTTTCTTTCTTCCAACACCTTTCCAGCCTTCTTCTCTGCCTCCATCTTTAACTTGTCCATTTCCAGCTTGAACTCCCGCTCCTCTCTCCTCTCTACCAGTTTCTCTGGGGATAGGCTATGGGAAGAGACACTGCTCCCTGCCCTGGCAGAGAGTGTTATGCTAGGGATCAAATCCTTCCCTTATGCTGCAGGTGGCGCCACCGCCTCCTTATCCTCTCCTGTGGTCTCATTCGGTAGAGTGAGCTTCTGCCCAGGCCCTCAGCACCTTTTGCAATTCCACCTTCCTAGTGGTGCTCTTGGCAGGAAGTCTAAACTCCTCGCTGTAGTCCTTGAGCTGGGCTACAGTGTAAAATGTAATGTTAGCCAGCTCAAATCCAATGCTTGCAGATGTGGTTTCAAATCAAACAGACAGAGACATGATTTGAAAAAATCAAAAATCCCATTGAAGGAGAATTTAAAAATCGAATTGGTCTTAGGGACAACAAATCACTGTAGGCACTGCACAAACACAAGTCCTAATCCTCACCGCTGATCACCAGTGTTAGAAATTGGGGTGTTGGCTGACTGAGGTTTGAGCCCTCGTCAAGCAGCAACCACACTCCAAAAACTCTAAGTTAACCTTGGGCTCACCCTCCGATAGCTTGGCACAGAGCAGTCAGGCTTAACTTTAGAGGCTGTGCGTAAAGTATTTGTGCAACACTTAAACCAGTAAATCAGTGAAAACAGCATACAAAAAGAACCCACAACAGGTTAGGAAAATAGAGCCTAATTTTATAAATAAAACAACACTAAATGACAAAACTCCAATAAGTAGAAGTGCAGATTTGAATTTTTGAAGAATAAGCTTTCAAATATCACTTAGAAGCATAAAGTGCCAACCGGGGACATCTGGACATGCTGGACGGGGTCAAATCCAAAGGTTCAGGCCTACCGTGATGGAGCCTGGGTAGGATACATTCCCAGGTTAGTTCCACTGAAGTTTTACCTTCTCAAGTTTTGTGCCAAGAGTCCTGTTCACTGGGAAGAAGTTCACTGGTAGCAGGGAGAGCATTGCTGCTGATGGTTGGCGGGGCATGAAGAGCCAGGCGGGTGTCGCGGACAGACGGCCTGGAGCCTCGCAGTCATGAGCAGTGATACTCCGCTTGTACTGGATTTCCGGACGAGTGACGAGGTTCTGGAGCAAACCGGCCCATTCGCATTTGTGAAGAGCCAAAAAGCTTGACTTAAAGATAAAAAGAGCACTTCCAAGGTCCCAGGACCTCAGAGGTGCCTCTTAGGGGGTCACAAGCTCATTGAAGATGGGTCCAGGAGTTGTGCGGAGTCTGTTATGTCCCGGAGGCTCAGATCTGGAGGACAATCAATCAATCAATCAGGGGTTTATAAAGCGCGCTACTCACCCGTGAGGGTCTCAGGGCGCTGGGGGGGGGGGTGTTGCAGCTCCGGATCAGTCGAAGAGCCAGGTCTTGAAGGTGTGCAGAGTGGGGGACCATCTGATGTTGACTGGGAGCTCATTCCAGGTCTTTGCTGCGACGTAGGAGAAGGCTTTTCTGCCCGCACATGTTCTGCGGATGCGTGGGGTCTCAGCCAGGGCAAGGTTGGCGGAGCGGAGGTTCCTTTTGGGTACGTGAAAGGAGACTCTTTCGTTGAGGTATTTGGGTCCGATGTTGTGGAGGGATTTGTAGGCGTTGGTGAGTAGTTTGAAGGTTACTCTCTTCTCGATGGGGAGCCAGTGGAGGTCTCGTAGGTGCTGGGTCATGTGCTCGTGTCGTGGAGTTCCGAGGACGAGTCTGGCTGCGGTGTTCTGGATGGTTTGGAGCTTGTGTAGCAGGGTTTTTTTGATTCCGGCGTAGAGCAGACTAGCCCTTTGAGTCACTCTGGGGTCATAGGTTCAAGATGGGTTCCAGGTCAAGTTCTTCTTTCCCAGGCAAGAGGGCAGCAAGTAGCAGGTCGGCACAGCATCGCAGCAGCTCCTTCAGAGTAGCGGTCCGGCAGAGTGGCAGTCCTTTCAGCAGCACAGCAGTCCTTCTCCCTGGCAGAGTATCCACAGTTCTAGAAGTGTACTGAAGTGGTGGTGTCAGAAGTCCAGTTGTGCCTTTAAAGTGGGGGAGACTCCAAGGACATGATTTTGAAGTGCACAGTGTCCCTGTCCTTCCTCCCCTGGCTCCAGACTCACTACAGGCAGGAGGTTATACAGCCCTTTGTGTGGGGACAGGACACAGCCTAATCAGGTGTAAGTGAGGCTGTGCCCAGCTCCTCCTTCCCATCCTGCCAGGATGGTTCATCAGGTCACACCTACACTCCCATTGTGTGCAGCTGTCTAGGAGGAATACCCAAAGTCCAGCTGTCACCTAACCCCAGAAATGTGAGCAGACACAGGCATCAGGCACCAAATGACTAAAGTAAGAAAACAACTTTCTAAAAGTAGCAATTTCAGAATTGCACTTTAAAATTCGACTTCACCATAAGTTGTGATTTTAAATTGGTACTCCAGAGACACTAAACTTGGGGTCTAATCTCTTCCCAATTTGAAATCACACTTATAAAATGTGATACAGTAATCCCAATGTTATCCTTTGGGAGAGATAGGTATGCAGGAGTGAAAAATGAATTTGAGAGTTTTTCACTATCAGGACATGTAAAACTTAAAAGTACATGTCCTACTTTTTAAATACACTGCACCCTGCTCTTGGGCTGTTCAGGGCCTACCTTAGGGGTGACGTATAGGTACTAAAAAGGAAGGTTTGGGCCTGGCAAGAGGTTTAACTTGCCAGGTTGACATGGCAGTTGAAAACTACACACACAGGCTCTGGAATGGCAGGCCTGACACATGTTTAAAGGGCTACTTAAGTGGGTGGCACAACCAGTGCTGCAGGCCCACTATTAGCATTTCATGTACAGGCCCTGGGCACGTGTAGTGCACTTTACTAGAGACTTATCCATAAATTAAATATTGCAATTGTGGATAAGCTAATGTTACCACATTTGAGGGAAAGAGCACAAGCACTTTTGCACTGGTCGGCAGTGCTATAGTGTGCAGAATCCTAATGCGAGCAAAAACGTAGTCAGAAAAAATAGGCGGTCTGAAGGCAAAACACCAGGGGAAAGCACACCAAGGATTCCAGGTCTACTAGTAACCATAACTTGCACCCCTACCATACGTAGTTTTCTCATCAATACTTTAATTGCAAATGCTGCAGTGATATTATCAATGACGTCAAAGAAGATGTTGTGAGTGATGTAATTTGTGGGGTAATTAGCAGTGCATGTTAAGGGCGCAAGTTATAGTTACCTTATGGACTTTTAGTGCCTGCAGCCTGTGTCCTGGGTCACATGACTGTGAATAGTTGACAGTTGACCTTTGTGTATTCCTTCCAGACAGTGAGACTAATGGGATTAGGATTGGCAGGATGGGCCATCCAGCCAGGATGAGAGTGGCAAAGCTGTTTCCTACCCCACTTACATGTCAAAGGGGCTGTCTCATCACACAGACAAAGAAATTGATATTAGTCTTTTGTTACCCGAGACCTCTCAGAGCCTGGGCATGAGAGGAACGAGAATTCCAGAACCAAATGTGGGGCAAACTCTAGAAGTTTCATCCACTTCAAAGGCTGGCACCAGGTATAACTAGTAGACACTTAGACCAACTGGTGAGTACACTCCTGGTCCTGTGAACATTACAGATAAAGGACTGCCTTCCTCCCCAGAGGACTGCCCTGCTGCTTGGTGCCTGCCTTGTTCCCCAGAGGACTACCCTGCAGCTTAAAGCCTGCCTTGTTCTTCAGAGGACTGACCTGTTACTATCATAGGATTGCTCTGCTGTTTGAGTCCTGACTTGTTCCCTAGAGGGCTGCCTTGCTGCTTGAGGCCTGCATTGTTCTTCAGATGACTGCCCTGCTTTTTGATGTCTGCCCTCCTCTCTGAGAAGGAAGACTGGACCTGCTCCCTTCATCCCAGTATAATCTGAGTGGATGCAGGGAGCTCTGCGCAGGTGAAGAAAGGATCTTCCATGTTGGTTTGGATAGAGAAATGCAGCGTGGGTTTGATTGCTGCCAGGAAAACAGGAACTGAAGCAAAAGTGGGTAGGATTACCCCTGGTAACTTTTTCCCTATTAGTTAGGGAGAGGTCCTATTAGATGAGAGGGGCTAGGATTTACGCCCACCCACAAGCTAGTGGCAGGCATAAATGTGGCACCCTTGAGTACTTTTCTCAGAACACTACTGGAACTTTGGAAAACAGAAGAAGGACTGCACCTGTTGTTGGCACCAGTGCACCCAGGACAAAGAAGTGAACTCCAAGACACTTAGCGGCATATTCTCAAGGACTTATTGCCGATTTATCGGCACTTTAGCGCCGCAAAAGTGGCGATAGATCTATCGCCCCATTCACAAGCTGGTGCAAACTGCCGACATCGCCAGTTTTCCTGCGATAGCTACCGCAAAAAACATCGCCACGGATGAGTGCGACAACTAACGCTAATGATATGCAGAGTAGGCGTTCGCGTGCAAAAACACACAAAAACACCACTTCGCGCGATTCTCAACTACCAGTCAGATCTGCGGTGCGAACCAAGAACAGGCAATAAGGCGCGTTAGCTGCAGGGATTTAACACCTGCCTTTTGCTGGTGTTAAGCAGGACGACTACCTGCAGTATGAAAGGGAGCCCAGCCCAGAGCCACATCTGAAGACCCACAGATGCCATGGAGCCAATGAACATACAGCTCGGAGACCCAAGAGGGCCACAACACCCACCGCCACCACTCCCAGGCCCCCCCGCTCCAGACCCTCCCCCACGGACTACCACCGAGGCAGCGTAGGACAACACAGTGGACCCTCCGAAAATGGCAAGGCCCCTCAGCCACACAAGTGCAGAATGTGGGGAGAGGTGGGAACCAAGTATGTGTGAAGGAGGCAACTCACCCATGAAGAAGAATGTACGCAATGCCAAGTGTGGCGGTGATGTGCTGGACAGCCCTCAGAATGCAGAGCACAGACATGTCCATGTGGACATTTACTGCTGGCGTTTGTAGTGTTGTGGACAGTGGATGCAAACATGTTACCTCAGGCAGTGGGGAAGACCTTGGACATGTAGCTGTGCCGCCCCCCCCCCTGTAATCCTAAGCGGAGTGGGCTGGGCCGGCGTACGCCACTCCAGCGTAGGAGTGCGGATAAAAAGGCCGGGGCTCTGGGCGTGGTTCTCTTCCGTGATGGGCAACGCGTCTGCCAGGGCGGCGCACCTCACCCTGCCACGAGTCGGCCGCCGTGACCTCCAGACTCCACGACACAGGCCCCCAGCGCAGCCAGTGGCACAGCAACATGGAGTCATGTGTGTGCCAGATACTGCCTTCGTCCTACACTGCGGTCAGCAGGTCCCACAATTCAAATCGTGCCACATTTCTGTCAATGGAGGAAACCACTAGTCAACAGACATTGCCCCCAGTGCGGCCCGCCCGGACGACGCATCATCGTTGGCTGTTCACCTGCTGAGCGCTCCAGGTGCCACTGACCCTGTGCAACAGAAGTCGACGCCACGTGGCAATATTGAGGCAGAATTCAGTAGGCAAAAAACATTGCTCCCAGTGCGGCCCGCCCGGACGACGCATCATCGTTGGCTGTGCACCTGCTGAGCACTCCAGGTGCCACTGACCCTGTGCAACACAAGTCGACGCCATGTGGCAATATTGAGGCAGAATTCAGTAGGCAAAAACATTGCTCCCAGCGCGGCCCGCCCGGACGACGCATCATCGTTGGCTATGCACCTGCTGAGCGCTCCAGGTGCCACTGACCCTGTGCAACACAAGTCGACGCCACGTGGCAATATTGAGGCAGAATTCTGTAGGCAAAAAACATTGCTCCCAGTACGGCCCGCCCGGACGACGCATCATCGTTGGCTGTGCACCTGCTGAGCGCTCCAGGTGCCACTGACCCTGTGCAACACACGTCGACGCCACGTGGCAATATTGAGGCAGAATTCAGTAGGCAAAAACATTGCTCCCAGTGTGGCCCGCCCGGACGACGCATCATCGTTGGCTGTGCACCTGCTGAGCGCTCCAGGTGCCACTGACCCTGTGCAACACAAGTTGACGCCACGTGGCCGTGGGCCCTTGCTGACCGCTGCCTCTGGCCTACACTGCGGTCAGCAGGGCTCACATGTCACATCCTGACCTGCAAAGACACCCCATCATAGTTGGCTGCGCACACGCTGAGCGCATCAGGTGACACCAACTCTATGCACCCCAACTCCTGGCCCCTTCATGATTGAGTCGTGTGCTGTGGACTGCTGACGCAACAATGTCACCTCAGGCCTTTGAGAAGACCTGGGACGATGACGATGAAGATGAGGCAGGTGTACCACACCCGCTGCAGCAGCAGCAGGAATATCCCGAAGGTACACAATCATGATCAATCCTTCACATGAGCACGCTCAGCTATGGTGCCCCTACCTCAGTGAACTGCAAGTCATGGACCCTTTACTATTGAATCTACTGTGTGTGATCCGATGTTCACTGTTCTAGTTGTTGCCAGCACCAACCACTCCTGAGGGCTGGCTCACACGCACCCCACACCCATCCAGCACAGGTGTCACTGGACATGTGACCCTGGTAATAAAAAGGGGCCGGGCGCACGTGCCCAGAGCCAGTTCCACTATCTAACCAAGTGTGTCCGTGTGGTCATTATGTATGCATGATGGGCCCAGGCCTGACCACATTACATTGTGCTGTGGACAGCGGACGCAACCATGTCACCTCAGGCAGTGGGGAAGACATTGGACATGTAGCTTCGTCGTCCCCCCTGTATGCGCAAGCAGAGAGGGCTGGGCTGGCATACGCCAGTCCAGCTTAGGGGTTCGAAGATTTTGCCCGGGGGACTGGGCGTGGTTCAGTTCTGGCCTGGACAAGGAAGTACGTAATGCGTGTGTCTCTGTTGTAGTGTGGGCGCCACCCGGCCCACAATCGTCAATGTTGCAATGTAGCATGCACCCGGAGGGCGGGCTCGCACGTATGGAGTCATGAAGGAGCGCAAGACCGCTCGGGGTCTTGGCTCATACATGACAAGTGTTGTGTGTATCAGTATAGCCTCAGCATGAGCCAAATGCCTAGCCTCAATCGCAGCGCGAGTACAGCCAGCCATGAACTGTACACCTGTGTCCTCCCTGTCCTTACCATAGGCCTACACTCACGTGGCCGCTCACACTCAATGGCCAACATCACAGTGTCGTTGTCAGGCTTGTGGACATGCGCAGACAGGCATGACAATGGTGTGCCGTAGGAGTGCAAGTGATGCAACCGTGCAGCGCACACAAGTAAAAAGGCTCGGGGGAGGGAGGAGCAGCTGTGAGGCAACGTAACACACAGTGAGGCCGCTCATTTGCCACATGCTAGGCATGTCATACATGTTTCCCAAAGTCGCAGACATCCCACCCCACCCCCAACAAGCCTCTACACCTTTCCTGAATGCAAGCAGATGACAAAACTAACATTAGGGATAAAAGCTCCATTGTCTGAACTATCAGGCGGAAGCACATCTGCACCTCCGACCTCGGAATTGCATGTGCCCGGCACCCCCTGACAGATACCATAGCAGCTGATGACGACTCCCACACTAAGCACTGCCCGACGACAGACCAACGTATACACACCCCACACACAGAAGTCCTTGCTCGAAGTTATCTTGCATGGAATGGCCTTCACACTTACTCCCACACCATCCCAGGCCTACAACCGTTGTACACAAACACTGCTCATTGATCCGAGCTGTGGCATTTCATCCACAGAACTGGCGCAGGTCAGAACAGTGCCGCTTCAACCAGAGCCACTAACGCAATGGCAGAACATCCCGGACACATGCACAACCCCTGTCACGTGGAACTGGACCGTGCACGTATGCTGCATTTACTGGGGGCACTGCCATTGGTAGTGCTGCGGATCAGTTACCGGCTAAGCTTCCGCCTTGCCAATGTCACCTGCGTTCAGCCTGTGTTGCATTGTTGCTCGTGCATATTCGAGTGGTCCATGGATGTCTGCCTATCCAACAGGACGGTAGCCGAACTGGATTTTGACATGTGTGTGCACCCCCTGTTGGCCAACGACCATGAGTGTCACCGTGACACCCGTCTATGGAATGCCTTGATACTTGGCATACATGCTGGCAGCTGGACCTGGGAGATTGCAGATCTCCTCGTGTGCAGTGACCACATTGAGCCGCTCCCCTATTGGGCTGTAGTGCTAATTGGTGAAAGGGGGTGGACGCAACACATCTGTCAGGGCCTGCTAATGGTTAGCCTCGCCGTCCTGTTCGATGAAGTCGACAACAACCTCATGTTGGAAATGATTGCCTACGAATCTGCACTCGCTTTCATGGACGTGTAACTACGTACCTGCAGACACAACAGTTTGGAACACATTGTACATGTCCCGTTCCTTGTTGGAACTTGGGGTTCTGGTCACATCACTCACGACGACAGTGGACATGGCTGCATTCGCCTGGACTCCGAATACATGAGCGGACAACAACGCGGGTAAACACACACCTGTGAATGGTGCGGCACTCCCGCGGAGTGGACAGCGGCGCTTAGCACCGTTCCACGTTCTGACATACTGCTGCATTGGTCTGCATGTTGTGGCACTTATCTTGGCAGTACTGACACGCATATGCTAATATTGTCTACACACCTTCACTTGTATTCAACTGTGATGAGTGTTAATTTGTATGACAATGTGTGTCTCACTGGCTATCTGGGTCACGGCCATACATGCATTACTGCACCATCAGGGATGTGGGGTTGTACTAGTACATTATCATCTCACAGTTTCCTGCTGTGCCACATGCGAATGGCCATTTTCCACACACAAGCGGCAGCAGTTGTGTCCTCTGTTCTGTTGTGCTGGTGTTGCTGTTTGTTCAACATTGTTGTAAATGTTGCGGTGCTCAGGATCTTATGTGTGTGTGCTGCATTGTAGGTAAGTTGCCCCTTCAGCTCTGATTTGGCTGGCCCTTATCCCTTTCAGGCGGTGTGGCTTTCACTTCTGTGCTTATGCAGTGCTGTGATGTTGCAGACTTGGGTAAATTGGGCTCTTGGTTGCAGTTGTGACTCTTGGCCATGGTTTGTCCGCAGATGTGCTCTACTTAATTGTGCATGTGTGCCATTGTGCCCATCTCCCCCCCATCCCCCCAGTCCCTGGTGGTTACTCACCCTGTTGCTGTTGTGTTGGGTCATGTTGAGCAGTGTCCGGTCCCCCAACTCCTGCCACTGTCTCCCCACTGATGACTGTGGACACCATTTCCTCCATCTCATCCAGCTCCTCCTGTGGCGCTGGACTCCCACCTCCAGTCTGCATTGCTGCCTTCTGGTTGTCTGCGAGTTCCTGCTTGGTCTTGCGCTTCACACCATTCCAGCACCTCTTGACCTCGTCTATTGTCCTCCTCAGCACTCCGACTGCATTCACCTTGTCCACGATGGACTGCCATATTGCATTTTTTGTTGCCAATGACACAGTGGAGGTGACGAACAGTTGTTGATGGTGCTCTATCACCTCCGTGATCAGGATCCTGTTTTCCTGTGGACTGAACCGCGTCTTCCTCTTCTTCTTGTCCTTGCCCTTCCCTGACCCCGAGGTCCCAGGCTGGTCCTCCGGGGGGCTTGTGGGGTTCTGGTCATCCTCTGTACCTGCTCCGGCTGCCTCCATTGTGCTTCGCTGTAGTTTGGTTTTTGTTTGTGGTTTTTTTTTCTGCTTTTGTAGTGGTTTTTCCCGCCTGACGTGTGTGAATTGCAGGCCTGGCACTGCTTTTCGCTGTTTGTCTTATCGCAGTTGGGCCCATCGCAACTTTTTTCGCGTTCGGGTTTGGATTTTTATCGCCGTACCGGTACTGTTATCGCGGACATTTGCCGCGTTATCAGGGTACTATCGCATGTTACCGCCGTGTTGAGAATGCCACGTTAACACAGAGTTATTTTCCCGTGGCTGGTCTCCTACTCTGAGCTACAGAGACACAACATGATCCAGAGGCCTCCGTACAACTGCCCAGCTGACCCACTGCATCTGGCCCTGCCTGGAACTGCAACTGGACCTGCTTGGATCTGCAACTGGAGCTGCCTGAGCCCTGCTCGTCCCTGCTGGAGGGAGTTCCTGATCTCCAAGAGGAGCCTCCCCAGGTGTTGGGTCCTTGTCTGGCATCGGTTGAGCCATTCAGCTATGAATTTTCTTGGTATGTAGAAAGTCTTGTATCATGCTTTTACCAATATCTGTGCATGGTGGCAACACTCTTTTCACTGGTACCTGTCCCTACACCTTGCATTGACTGTTTAAATCCTGGAGTGTGTGCATGTGACCTGCTATCTATAGTGGTTCATTGTAAAGGGGGATGATTTACCAAAGGGTTTTACCCATTCTGTGTCTGTGAAAAAATGTGAAAGAATGTATTTTCCAAGATTCTTATGAGTCAGCGATCAGTGAAATAATTACACACTGCAAAAAAAATCAAATCTGATGTTAATAATCCCAGATTCTCTACAGATTATAAAATAATTAGATCTGACCTAAACATGCTTTTAAACCATGCACTTTTACTCAAAGCACACAAAACTGGAGGACCCTAAAGGAAGAAAAAACAATATTTTAGTGACATCCCTAAACAAAAAGCAAGCAGAGTAATGTTAGGCTAGTCTGTCTTCCTGCTGCCACGTATAATAAAGTTACATTGTGTTGGGCCCTTTAGAAAGAAATACAAATGCCTCATTCTCTCTCACATTCTTTTCTATGAATGCCATTTTACTTTGTGGTTGTGCAGATGTTTATCAGTATTTATATATTTGCACTGATGATCGCCATTTCCCTTTTAATGGGTTGATGGAGCCTAGATTTCACCTAGGTTTAGGCATTGCTCTGCTTTAAGTTTCAAACAGACTGCATTTAAAAAATGGCACGCAGAATTTTGGTGTAAAGTGAAAACACATGAATGAGGCCTGGTCAAATGTTTTCAGTCTAAAGTGCTTTCATGTAAAACCATGCTCAATTAAATAATCATGGTTGTTTAATTGTGATTATTCTAGATTTAACCTCACTATAGAATGTACATTTAATTTAGAAATGTGTTTTCAACTTTCAAAGTAGCATATATTTGTGCTGAATTAGCACGCATTTTGCAGTGTAGAGAAGCTTGTGACTTCAGTTTGCTTTGGAAGGCTTCGACCTTGAAGATAAGAATGGAATGCTTTCCTCCCTGCTCACTGTTTCCTCCCGTCTCCCATCTTCATGAAAGACCTTTGTTATAATTTACGCCTCCTGTCTTCTCATGAAAGACCTTCGTTTCTAGCATACTTTTATCAGTTTACAGTTTGTTTAAACAAAGCTTACTTCACTTCATAACGTGGAGTGAAAAGTGCAAAGCACACATTTTTCTTATAATATGTATTCTTTGTTTCCGCATAATTAATACTTTTTGTTGCAGAAAATGTAATTGTTTTTAGGATGTGAAGTCATCTAGCACAAGACTCAAGCACTCGCCTGATTGATGACGTGTCCAGTCAACCCATGGGGAGTCGATGTGTTCTGAAGCTCTTATTGGACAAGCTACGAAGACCATCACATGTATTTTTGATAGAAATATTGGTTAGTTAGCTGAGAGGTGTAGGCTCTGCTCATATTTTTTTTAGCAGGATGCGAGGCAGATGCACAGTATTTTTTAAGGGTTTGCGAAGCCAAGAGAGGAAGGAGGGGCAGTGTCTGTCGGGGGCTCAGGCAGGCACAGAGAGGGCAGAGATGAAACAGCGGAGCCAGAGAGAGGACCAGCTGATAGAACTGGACAGGTTTTAGATTCTAAAAATGTAAGTTTCATGCTTTGACTAACTGGCCTTGCAAAGACTTATTTTGTCCTATGCATTTTATTTCTCTTTATGGGAGATTTTTGCCAATTATTAATTATTGATTAGCCTTGCAAACTCACTCTAGAATTATTTTTTCTTAAAACTCTTTAAGTGTTTCTGACTGACATAGAAATACGTTTTTTCCCCTTCCTTTATGGAGTGTCTTGTATGCAATCTATAATATGTTCTGTATTAATTCTATTTTTCCTATTTTTCAATTCTGTAACCTGATTGATATTTGACTAATGAATAAAGAGGCAGAGAACTTTAACTTTTGCCTAAAAAATAAAACCCTTTAAAACTACTCACAACTCTCATTATTGCCTTAAATATTATTTACATTTGATTTTTCATGTTTATGTAAAGTCTCCTGATGGAGATAAACGGTGGCAAAGGTCCATCACCTTTAAGCGGTAAACAAGAGGTAAATGATGTTTTGCATTGAGAAATTACTGTGAAATTACCGCTGGATCAGGTTTTATCAGTTATTACAGCTTTTAACCTAAAATAATATAGCTTAGTTATATGTTGCACACGTTATCTAGCAGTAAACGTTTAAGTGCAAACAGTACTTCATTTAAAAAAGATAGAGAGTAAATACAACTAGTGTGAGTTGTTGGCGTATGTTAGAAATAGGTTGAGGCTTAAATCAAAGTCCTGTTGCCAAATTATGTGATAAAAACTAAAGCTTATCCATGCAATATATTTTTCACCTGTGAACATCTGTGCACATGCTGACATTAAAGAGTTGTTGTGGAGTGCTATCAACAATATCTGAAAAAATTGGAGATTTATAAGGTGCAAATATTAATTTCTAGAAGTTCAGTGAACATTCTGAGACAATATACATTGCTGAAGAATGTATAATTCATCAGTAGCTCACTTACAAGTGGTTTAATTCACAGTATTTCTGTAAGCATTGTCCTAATGGTGTATGCCATTCTGCTCATTTCAGGAATACAGGTAAGCTGCTTTTTCAAACTACAAAGGTCGGCGCATAGGACCTGGTTGTGAATGGCTTATTAGTGGTTAATGCATAGGTGTTAAGTAGTTGAGTTAAAATTCTTTGTCAGAGGAGGTATTTCACAGGTACATCTTATTTAGCTAAATAAACATTAAACACTCTTTTAAACGGTATTCAAGGTTTAATAAATTGCTCAGTTCATTAATGTCTCTAGAGACATTACTGGGGCCAATCACAAAGGTAACTTACAATTTAATTTACGCTTACATCAATTGCTGATCTCATTAATGTCTCCTGAGACATCACATCTCTTACGCACCTGAATACCATTAAAAAAAGCATTGTGCCTACAAAATGTGGGTGACTTCACAGATATGCTTCATGTTCTGTATGTTGCAAACGGTTGCATCCTCTAGCACTACAGTGTTTATAGAAAACTGGGTATAGATGTGCCTCACTGAATACCCTCCAGTGTGAAAAGTGCATAGCAAACTGTACCATATCTTGGAAGAAGTCATTAGAGATGTCATCAATTCTGTTAACTGACCATTTAACATGAAATGAGTGATGTAACATGTGAGATCATAGACAGTATATGCGGGGGGACCTGTTATCGCTAGTCCAATGAACTTTAACTGGCAAGTTTCAGTGTTTTTTTGATTTTATGAACATTAGGTTTTAACCCATTTCAATACCTAACTATAACTTCTCTTTAACCTTTGGTTTTTTCAATCAATTTCTGGGGATTTTTTCTATCATATTCAGCCACACGTTTGCCATGTGCAGTGAGAGCTTGTCCTAGGTTCACCCCTTGTATGTTAGCAACCAACAGTAGCCTATATTCAGCTTCCCAAATCCCTGCGGACATGCCCTTCTTTCTCTGTCTGCGTGCCTCTCTTCTGTCTCCTGTGGTCAGTTTGCCTCTCTTCTGTTCCCTGTGGTCAGTTTGCAGCCTCTGCCGGCCTGCCTGGAATAGTCAGTTTGCTGCCCCTGTCCCTGCACCTCTCCTACCAGTTCTCATTCCTCTATCTGTGCATCCCTGCCACTTTCTGCCTGCTCATCGTGGTCAGCTTGCTGCCCCTGCCTGGGAAAAAACCATTACAACGGGGTCATTACATCGTATGCCATTACAACGTGGTTATCACAACACATATGCCATTACAAGACAAAATGTTACCACACAACAAGAGGGGTGTGGCTTGCCAAGATGGCTCCCCGGGACCGACACGTAAAATGAGAATAATCCATCAGTAATCCTGCACAATGGTATGCTAGAAAGCATGACAAAAGCACTGCCTCATCTGGGAACCCGGTTAGGGGTATTTTCGTCCCCCCGTGTGAAGATCCGGGGGAGAGACATGCCACAGGCCTGATAGCCGTGGACGGCCGGGAAACAACAAAGGCCCGGCCGATGGCGGACAAGAAGGAGAGGTGAGAGATTGGCGCCAACCCAAAGATGACGGCAAGCGGAGCAGGTACAGCCTGCGATGACAAGATCCAGGCGCTGTATCGGAGTGCTACCGATCTGCGCCGCATGAATGTGGAGCGGAGACCGTGATCCTGAGCCTCCGGGAGGAAAGTGCCCGCCCGGTGCAGTGACTGAGAGGGGCTGAGATGCCCAGGAAGCAGCAGGCGGCAATCAGGAAGCACACCCGGTGAGTGGAGATACCAGGGGTAGTGAAAACGGCAGCGCAATTACGAGGAGCGAAGGACTGCTAGGCCTGAATAGTTGATTAATACTGTGTGTGCCATAACAGTAAGAGGCGGGGACCGGGAGCCTGAGGCTACGGGCCGGAGTCGTCCACCCGGTGCTTTGACTGCGGGAGGTGGAAGGCACGAACATCGGCTGCCAACAAGCAGGGAAACCCCCCCCCCCCGGTGAGTCAGAGCATCGGGAGGGGAGAAGAAGTAGATCCACACTCGCCTACAGAAGAGGCCTTGTGGCCCTGGAACAGAGACACACACAGCACAGGGAGGCCCCGGCATGGCAAGAGGGCTGGAAAACCTCCTTTAGCAGTAAAGTAGCAGCCCAGTAATAAAGCATTGGAAAGTGAGCTTAGTGCCCTCCGTAAGGGGCAAAAATGAATAGATAAGGCCTAGCCGTATGATCGAGGGCTGCCTCCACTGGCATACTGCAAATCAGTAACCCTGGGAGTAGCTGGCGTAGCGGGGCTACGCGGAGTGCCACGGAGTTGGCAACAAACTCCGTGGAACTCCGCGTAGCTCCGCTACGCTGCCCGCCTCCACCCCCCTATTAAGATATACCTTAAGAGTACATTAAAACAATTAAAAAACAACTTACCTTAACCGCGGTGTCCCAGGGCTGCCCTCCTCCTCTCTTCCGCCGCATTTGTATACAGCTTAAGAAAACTGTGCATGCTCGCACGCCTGCGCATTTCTCGCAAAGAAATGCGCATGTGCGGGCGTGCGCGCATGCGCAGTTTTCTTAAGCTGTATACGAATGCGGCGGAAGAGAGGAGGATGCAGCCCGGGGACGCCGCGGTTAAGGTAAGTGGTTTTTAATTCTGTTAATGTACTCATAAGGTATATCTTAATAGGGGGGTGGAGGCGGGCGGCGGGCCAACTCCGCCCCGCTGCGGAGTGTGCGGAGTTGTGCCTACTCCGTGTTCTCCGCGGAACGCGGAGTAGGCACAACTCAGCACACTCCGCGGGCGGAGCAGAGTTCTCCGTCCACGGTTACAAATCAGAGCCCACGGGGCAATAAACTTGGGAGAGGATCCGGAGGTCGGTGAAAGCTCCTAAGCTGGGCTACCAGTGGGAAACCCAAAGATTAATAGAGGGGGAAGTGTGTTGAGTCCCAGACCGGAAGCTGTGCTTGGGCAGCATTGGAAAAGGAGACAGCATTATTAGCCATAAGACGTGCAGGAGAATGGAGGGTGCGAGCCCTCCTGGGGTCATCATTCTTCGTTATATGCTGTCAGCATAGGATGGGCAGGGAGAGCTGCCCCCTGGATTTGATCCTAGCGCCAGAATTGCCCACAGCCTTAAAACTTCACGACGGAGTCCATGAACCAGAGGTGAAGCCTCGTAGTAACAAAGCTCTGCATTGCCTACAAGTGCCAGCACACAGAAGTTCCCAGCCCAGGAACTTGTTTGAAATTGTCCCCCCGGACCCCTGGACTCCTAGAACAGACCTGTTGCCCTGCCCTGGCATATCCTAATTCCACGCGATACACGAGCCGCAGGGAGGGTCCTTAAATCAACTGATATCTAATGAATAGTGGACAGCTTACTTTGAAATTCCCATCATGGTAAAAGACAAAGGAGCTAAAGCGCAGACAAACAAAATAAGTAACTACTCATTGCCCCTCCCACAGGGATCCGAATTCCGAGAGAAAGGTATGGGGGGAGGTGATCATGGAGAGCCACAAAAAGAAAAGGAATCACCTTGGCTGGCGGATGTACTGCAGGTGATCCAGTCTACCCGAGCGGATATGGTCCATAGAAAAGATGCAGTAGCCATTGATGTCAATCTCCTCCGATGTGACCTGAGGAAAGTGGGCAACAGAGTCACTAATGCAGAAGAAAACGTAGAGACACTACAAACAGAAGTGCAGAACCTCAGATATATGGTTACTGCACTTAAGAAATTAGTAATCCATCTAGACGAAAGAGCGGAGGACTCCGTAGGGAGGTCCAGAAGGAATAATTTGCGATTTATGGGCTTCCCCGAATGGGCAGAAGGCCCCCGGCGGAGCTCTTTCTAGAGGACTGGATCCTACAAGAAAAAGCGCCTAAGCGTCTATCAAAGTTTTTCAACATTGAAAGAGCACATAGGTCATTAGCGACCCGCTTCTTTAATTATAGAGACAGAGACGTGATCCTGAAGTCCATACATACTAAAGGTCCACTGTTGTTCGAAGGCCATCCTATATCAATATATTCTGACCACACTCAGCGCATGCAGGAACAAAGGAAAACCTTTCTCAACATCAAAAGACGGCACCGAGAACTCAACATGAAATACAGCTTACTGTTTCCTGCAAAGCTGAGAGTTTAGAAAGCTGACCGCATATTGTTTTTTCACTCTGCAGCTGAAACCAGTGACTGGCTGGACTCTAGCGGAATACCAGGGGCCTGCTTGGTCCCATCCACAGTATCCTCCAAGACTTCCATGATGGGAGACAGCAATCAGGAGCGACAAAAGGGCACCAAGGCAGAAGTCGCAAGCACGTGGAGGCAGTCCCGGCAGAGTAAGAGTCAGTTCAGATGGGACACTACACGCATCGGATACCAAAACCATACAGGAATCAGAGATAGTGACCCAAGATACAGGACACGACCCGGAGAGACAATATGAATCGGCTGAGTGAGCATGAGGGTCTACCTGATTGCAACAGAGGGAAATTGGACAGGGTTTGAGCAGAACTGTAAAGGTGAGAGAGACAAAAAGAAATAAAGAGAGACTTGGACATTGCATACATATAAGTCGAAAAGCGACATGTGATTGTTATAATTCAGTTGTCCCAGGGTGGCTGCCACCCCCACAGGGGTCAATTCCCACAGAGAGAGATGTAGGGCTCACCTCGCACCCTCATCTGTGAATAGACCGCCAGCACAGCAACCAATTGACTATGGTATACAGACTTTAAAGAACAGAAACTGCCTTCAATCTAATTATGCATGAGTGGTTCAGAGTTGTAGTTGGATGGGGGTGGAGTAGAGCGAACCTGTGGGCTGACCTCCTATACCATATAGAGGGGGTGAGACTTTCAGGAATGCCCGTTGGGTGGGGGGTAGTTGGGAGTTTTGATGTTGAATTTCACTGGGGAAATGTACAGCCATTAATGGGAAAGTGTCTAGTGTCTTAATCCGAGCTGTTATCTAAGAATAAGGAGAGTGGGGAGGCCATTGCAGGAAGTGTAAGACATAGAGTAATCAGAAAGAAATGCCTGGGTATATGGGAGTACACGAACTGAAAATTATCACGAGGGCAAATATCCAGAGGCGAACGAGAGTCCTAGAATACTTGAAATGCTACAGAGTGGCGATTGCATGTTTACAAGAAACGCATATCTGGGAGGAGGTGATACCATGCATTTAAAGATGTTGGAGAGGCCAGATATATGCCACCTCCTTTTCAGCATTCGCTAGAGGGACATTGATATGGGTGGCCCCCTGAGTGCCATTCCAATGAATTAAACATGTAACGGATCCGGAGGATCGGTACGTAACAATATATGGGAAGTGGGAAGGACAGGAGATATGCTTTCTCAATGTCTATGCTCCCAACTGGGACTGCCCAGACTTTTTTACGAAACTGATGGATATTGCTGCCCCTTTCCTGGGAGCGGAGGTAATACTGTTGGGATATTTTAATTGCCCCCTGGATGCACGACTAGACAGACACGCCCAGAGAGGACACCAAACCCAGAACGCTTAGAGTACTGCTGGATGTACTAACCAGCCTGAAGCTCAGAGATCAGTGGCGGGAACGAAACCCCTTAAAAAGAGTGTTCTCATGTTACACCCCTGCTACAAATACTTACAGTCGACTAGACTACTGTTGTGTCTCCACAGGCTTAACACCCGGGGTAGACCAGTTTGCATATCTGCCTAGATATTTGTCGGATCACTCTCTGCTCCTGATGAACCTTAACGCAGACAGAGGGCGACCAGCAATAGAGGTATGGCGCCTACGTGCAGAAGCATTACAATACCTCCTATGTAGCTATTCTCCGAGATGCCCTCATACATTACTTCACTGAAAATTGGGGAACTGTGTCTACTAGAGCAATAGAGTGAGAGGCCATGAAAGTTGTTGTCCAAGTGGTAGCCATTACAATAATGTACTTAGTTCACCAACAACTCGAACAAGATATTAAGGTCCAAGAGCAGAAACTGGGGGAAGTGGAAGAGGTTCTACATGAGGATCCACAGGCGATGGGGGAGTGGGGAAAGATTGGTGATGAACTTATGACCTCCTGGTGCAGATTGGAAAAGCACAAATATATAGCATATCGACAACGCCTTCACAGAGAAGGCGATAAGTCTGGGGCCCTCCTAGATAGATTAATATGATCCGAATCCACGCCATCCCCAATAATACAATTATGAGATAGTAATGGAGAGTTGGGAGGCACCCAGCAGGCATTTGCCTACACTTTAGCACAGCATTTGGTTGCTACCTGCCGATCTGAGTCAGAGATTCCACCAGAAAGAACACAGCTGCCATGGATAGACGCAGGGGAGGCAGAAGCCCTTGCTGCCCCCATCACCAGGGATGAAGTATTAAATGCTATATACCACCTTAAAACAGCCAAGTGCCCAGAGGGTGACGGCCTACCGGACCAAGTTTTATCAGCAGTTTGCACCGCTTCTGGTCAACAAATTGTTGCAGGTCTATACTGAAGCCTATGAGAAGCGATCTCTGCTGCGATCAATGCAAGAGGCTTTGGTATCCATGATCTTAAACCAGATATGAACCCTTTACAACCCGGTTCCTACAGACCAATTTCCCTCTTGAATCTAGATGTTAAGATTCTGAGTTGGATTCTTGCAATTAGGCTGCTCCCTTCCATGCCCCATCTAATTCACCCTGACCAGGAAGGTTTTATACCTAGGAGAAACACCATGCATAACTTACGAAGACTAGCTCACGTATGGCATATATATATATATATATACTCATATATAAAGGGTTTATTCTTACCTGTAAAATACTTACATTTACAAACGCAACCTTGATCACGCATATGCCTTTACTAATCTTGCTATTACAATAATATTTGTTGTAAAGGCATGCGTTGTAAAGGCATTTGAGAGGTAAAATTTTGCATTGTAATGGTATTGCGTTGTAATGGCATATGCATTGCAATAACTGTGTTGTAGTGGCATGCGTTGTAATAGCATGGAATGTAACAGCATACATTCCATCTGCCCTTGCCCCAGGCCCTCCCTTCTCCATGTTTTCGCCCCTTCACCCTCACTCTTGCCCTCCGTAGTCCATTATGCTGCCCCTTCCTATATCCGGCCTTTCCTCCGTGGTCAGCTTGTGGCCCATACCCCACCCTCGTGAATCCTTATGCATGTCTCTGTTGTCTCCCTCCTGCCCTACATGGTCTTTCATGCCCTCCATGGTCAGTATGCTGCCTTAGCCACCTCTTGCCTGCCCTTCGTGGACACCTTGCTGCCCCTGCCCATATTCAGCTTTTTTCATGGTCAGTTTGCTGCACCTGCCACCCTCCTCTATACCCTCCATTCTCATGCCTCTGCCTCCTCCCTACTGCTCTATGTTTCCATGCGCATGCCCCTGCTTCCTTCCTTCTGCTCTCTGTGGGTTGTTGTGCTGTCACTGACCCTGCAACTATTTTAACTTTGTAGAGCCTTAACCATAATTTCTACATTTTAATATAACACTTCATTTTGTTAATTTCTAAAGGACATGCTTTAGGTTTTACAACTTTGAATCCTAACCATTTTTCTCTAAAATATGGTTCATGAAATCCCAGTATAGAGTGACAGCATTTTTCACTGGGTAAAATCAACTTAAAACACACCAAGATTCCTATAAATAGTATGGTACCACCAACAAATGATTTATATTGTGATCAAATCTGTTGTCCCCCTTTGTATGTGCTCTGTTTTGGGGCCCTCAAAACCTCCCATTCTCTACAATGCATTTCAATGGGCACTAAGACCCCGAATCCTGTAATGGTTGCTACAATGTGTTGTCCATGTTGTGGCCAGCCAATTGGGAGGGGGGGGGGGTGTTGCACATGCCTCATGCCTCTTGGGCATGAGGCTCAGGGTGTGCTGCTCACCTTCCAAGATTATTGTTTTTGATTCATTTGTAGGTTGCAAGGACCATGAGTCTTGTATTTGTACTGGCTGCCACAGCAGATCATATATATACTTGTGCTCCCACTATGCACAGTTTTGTCATCAATGATGTCACTGCAAATGTTTCAGTGATATCATCAAAGATGTCATAGAACATGCCATGAGTGATGGCCTTTGACCATGGGTGGCATGGGGTTGGCCGCTGGGCCTGACCTATGATCAAGAACTGCATATTACCACCCGCAGCCATCCAACCCACTGCCGGGGCCCCCCTCTGGGGGAGGAGGTGGCACAGCTCCCGTCACCAAACCACTATTGGCCCTGGGGTCTCCATCCCCCTGAGCCTTTTGTTTTCAAAAAGGGGTGTGGGGTGCGTACCCTCCCAAGTCTCTATTGGCTCTGGGGTCCCAATCATCTGGAACCTTTTGTTATTAAAAACGGGAGTGTGCAGCCCCCTCCCCAAGCCACTATTGGCCCAGGGGGCCTCATCCCAAGGGTCAATAAATATACTATATGGGGACTCCATCCCACAGCGGCCATAATTTAATCCCGAAGCCTAAAGTGGCCAGGGAACCCCTCCCATCAGGCCAAATACATTAATGTTAGGGAAGGGGGGCTTGTGGACCCCCTCCCTGAGCCCAAATGGGCCCTGGAGATCCCATCCCCAGTGCCCATACTTTACTTAAAGGTTAGGGGGTGTATGGCCTTCTTCCTGAGATTTAAAAGGCCCAAGGGATGCCACACCCTGGGGCCAAACATAAAGTTGAAAGGTGCAGGGGAGCCCCAGGGCCCCCAAGTCCAGCAGGTGTAGCTGCGTCTGCCATCACAGTTTCCCTGACTACAGGAGTGTGGGCAGGGAAACAGAGTGTGCGCCCACCTGGCAGGAGCATTTTTAAAGCTGCCACCAGGTTGGAGCAGACTTCTTTCCCTGACCCATGTCCTACGGACTGGGACAAGTCTAGTTTCACAGGGGTGGGCCCCCCGGGACACAGTTCAAGACCCGTCCTTGGGGAATGGGATCCCCAGGGACTTGTAAGGTTCGGGAATGGGGGCTGTGTGCCTCTCTCTCCCCTCTACATTCTCTTTGACCATGGGATGGAGTTGGGGACCACATGCCTCCTCCCCTAAAGGTGATTTTTTCCAGCCCCTGTGGATGGCATTCTTTGGGTTGGTACAGGCTCAGGGATAGGGGCCACACCCCCCTTCCCTATTAATATATATTTGACCCTGGGTTGGGGTCCCTGGGACCTACTAAGGCTCAAGGAAAGGAGCCATGCACCCCTTCCCCTTTATAATGAACTTGGCTTCAGGGGATTGAGGTCCCTGAGGCCCATCTCTGGCTCAGGTGAGGGGCCACATACTCCCTCCCCAAATTAATATATTTTAAAAATGCTGACACTAGGTAAAAAAGAGCACATTTTTGAAAAGTTTTGTTAGGCATTTCCTGTGGAATTGCTGACCTAACTATAACTAAACAGTGGCCACTGGGTTATACACACACATGCACGCACTCACGGACACATGCATGCACGCATGCACGCATGGACACACATGCACACACATGCACACACACACACACATACACAGTTTTGATGATATTTTGAGAGTTAGTACGCTGACTTCGATATTTTTGTCCTGGCCTCCTTTCTTTACACTTGCTGTATAATCCACCTCAAATGGATGCATCTCAGCATCATTATGAAACTGCCTTTAAGGTCATTTGGCCTCTGCATTGAGTTTTACTAGAAGTGATATTTTGCCAATAGCTATTCGTAAATCCATTTTCCAATTTTGCAGCCTCTCTATCCCATGTCTTTATTATAGCTCCTACTGTGTATTTTTCATTTCCCATTGGCAGTCGCTTTTGTAATGCTGTACCCTGCTGGTAGCATTAGCTAGTGCTGTTCTGCCAGTGTGTCTACGCTCATCATCTCTGTGCTGACAGGGCTAACAGCATAAGCTGTCTGACATGCTGGTATGCTCTGTGTGGGGTTAATGAGACGTCCTCTTTCTGCATTTGCCATGGTCCTATCAAATTACTCTGTTAAGATGAATATTGGTGCGGGTACAGATGCAAGTCATGTCTGTGCATGTAATCGGACTCAACACATGAAGAATACTGTTAAGAAGGTTCTTGATGTTCATAGATATGTTTTTCCTGCCTTAGTGCCATAAGGAATAAGGACAAGATATACGAAGATTGGATTTGCAAAAAGCTGTTGCATTTTTTGTACAGCCTTCTTGAGAATCCAATCAAATTTGGAAAATCAACCTGTGTACTATTCGGTCAGTTCACAAAATTCCCTTTGAAGTGGGTTGCAATCTGACCTACCTCATGAACAACCTGGCCGACCTAATGAATGAGGAAGATCACAAAATACGACTCACTCAGATTGGTAGCCTGCTAGTATTTACCAACTGCTAAAATGTGATTAGTACATTGAGAAAACGATTTGGTGGTTAAAAACTCTGCTATTTTGCAAAGCGCATTTGTGACTGCGAAGTGGGTTAGTATATGTGACCCTTACATAGCCTGGGGACCACAGATGGAAGATTTTTCCCTAAATGCTATCTAATTACAGAATTATTTTCTTCTATTTAATACAAATGGTAAAATATTCCATTTGCACATTGCGGGTCCCTATTGGGATTTTTCCTGATGCAGTATTCAGATTGTCCATCAGTCAATATAACAGAGGATGACTTGCCATGCTTCTGAGAAATTAAGAAGGACCTGTTTTCAAAAGTTAACGACTACCCTGTCTCTAGCAGATAGATCCACTCCTTCCCTGCATAATTGAATGGCTGTTGGAAAGCTAAATTGTGCAGAAAAAAACATACAATTTTTCACCTCATAATTCTATTTAAAAGCTTTTCTACAACACTTTGGGGCATATTTACAAGCCCCTTGCGCCACTTTTGCGCCCCTTTGCGCCGCCGTTGCGTCACGTTGCCTGGCTGATGAGGGTTTTGAACCCGAAACCGGTCCCAGGATGCTTGTTTCCGGTCCAGGGAAGACATGGCTTGGCAGTTTGGGCTGGACTGTTCCCATGAGGCACAGGGTCAGACTGATTTGCATATGGCCATGTCTGAACTGGGGTGGTGGAGTGAGCTAAAGAATGATGATGGATTAAACCCAGATCAGTTGACTGGGGGTGAGTGTTTGATTTGCTCTAACGCTCCGTCCATCATCCCGTTTGGTATCGCATTGTAAATGCGGCGCATCGGACGTGGCGCAAGGGTAAACTTGCGTGACGCATTTTCCCTGGCGCATCCCTGCTGATATGCAGGGATGCGCCAGGGAACGTAAATATGCCCCTTTATTTTGTATCAAGAATTTACGATCCAGAAACATGGCCGAAAAGAGTGACAACATTATTTTTTTTTTTTAAATGAGTTGAACTGTAAACTTAATTGAACGTGTAATGATGTGGTCATTAAAAACATACAGCTAGGGTATATTCTTGGTAAAGATAATGCTAGAAAGCATCCCAATGGCTCAAAATTCACAGGGGATGCTAGACTGCCTCTGAAAGAGTCACAAATATCTCCACTGTCAAAGAAGTGGGTCAGCAAAATGGTGGTTTGCCTAGTGTGGCAACCATTCTGTAACCGTCCAAGCATGAAGCCATTATAACAATTGAGGCTCTGTATATTGCCTCCCTCATGACAAGCTCAGAGCTGTAGGGTGGACTTTGATTGTATCCAGTTGCACATGTGTACACTGTGGGGGATATTCACAAGAACTTATCTCCGAGTTATCGCCAACTTAATGCAACAAAAGTGGTGACAGATTTAACACCCCATTCACAAGCGGTTGCAAACTGCAGACAACGCAAGTATTCCCGCGATAACCGCCTCAACATTTACCTCCACGGGTGACACCACCAACTAACCCTAATGAGATGCCGAGTAGGCGTTCCCGTGCAAAAACACACGAAAACACCACAACACCACTTTCACAACGAACTGCCAGATCTGCGATGCGAACCAAAAACCGGTGATAAGCCGCGGTAGCAGCAGGGAATTAACACCTGCCTTTTGCTGGTGTTGAGCAGGACGACTACCTGCAGCATGAAAGGGAGCCCAGGCCAGAGCCACATCTGAAGACCCACAGATGCTGTGGAGACAATGATCATGCAGCTCGGAGACCCATGAGGGCCACATCACCCACAGCCACAACGCCCAGCCCCCCCCCCCGGACAAACACATACCGTGCATGACACAAGAGCCACAAAAAGCGCATGACGTCGCACAATGACAAACAGAAACACGCATGTTGAGACAGAAGAACGAGAAACAGTCACTCATCATTGACGTAACAACCAAAAACTTTATTGAAATACAACACAAAACACCAATGCGGAAGACTCCTGTCGGGTCCGTCCGGGACAATCCTGATGTCATGGCCTGGAAAATAAAGCCCAAAATAAGAACGTGTGTCATGCGCACATCAAAGGAGGGAGACACAGAGAAACAGAGAATGAAAGAAAGGCAGAGAGAGAAAGAGAGAGAGAAAGAAAGAAAGAAAGGGAGAGGGAGAGAGAGAGGGAGAGAAGGAAAGGAAGGGAGAGGGAGAGAGAGAGAGAGGGAGAAGTAAAGGAAGGGAGAGAGAGAGGGAGAGGGAGAAGGAAAGGAAGGGAGAGGGAGAGAGGGAGAGGGAGAGAGAAGGAAAGGAAGGGAGAGTGAAAGTGAAATGATGAGATAGAAAGAGAGAGAGAAGGAAGGACACTGTGGCCCAGCACACCCAGGCACCACTGCTCACCTGCTGCCACCGGTGTGTCTCCAAACAAGTGCCAGGATACACTGCAAGCCACCAGGTCTGCAACCTGTAACCGAGGCAAGAGTCAATCATGTCAGAGTCCATCCCACTGCACACAGCAACAACGCCTGTCCACCCCTGGGCACACATGCAGCCGCACCCTACCCCCTCCCACCAGCCAGCGCTGGCTGTCCGCCCTGGCGCACCCAGGCTCCACTGCTCACCTTTCGCCGACGGTGTGTCCACCAGTGGGCACACCACGTGCCCGTGCAAGCTCCAGGCCCCGGTCCCGCCACCATGGCATGCTCCACATCATGCGGACCCACACCGCGGCCCAGCAGGTCCCACACATGACGCTGAGTCCTGAGGCATCAATGGCAGAGATCACATCAGTGCACACGTCATCATCGCAGGCTGCCCACCCGCTCAGCAATTTCGGTGCCACTAACCCTGTGCAACCCCAGTCAGTGCCACGTGGTGGTAGGCCCATGACGGCCGCAAGGCTTCAGGTGCCACTAGCCCTGTGCAACCCCAGTCAGCGCCATGTGGTGGTAGGCCCGTGATGGCCGCAAGGCTTCGGGTGCCACTAACCCTGTGCAACCCCAGTCAGCGCCACGTGGTGGTAGGCCCGTGACGGCCGCAAGGCTTCGGGTGCCCCTAACCCTGTGCAACCCCAGTCAGCGCCACGTGGTGGTAGGCCTGTGACGGCCGCAAGGCCTCGGGTGCCACCAACCCTGTGCGCAACATCTCATGGGCCCTTCATGATTGAGCCCTGTGGTACATCTGTCATCCAGTCACCTTCGGCAGTGGGGAATGTGACGTTGCCGGCCCCTCATATACTCGGGATCACATGGCCTGTGACGCCTGCGCCAGATGGGTGTGGTGTGTGTGTAAACCTGCCCTCAGGGAGTGGCCGTGACATGCTGACAACTAGACCTGTGACCTGCAGACCACTAGCGTGTAGACCTGCGACATGTGGTTATGTGGCCCCCCCTCGGAGCGTAAATGGAGTGGTCTGTCCTGGTGTATGCCGGACCAGCGCAGGGCTTGCAACAACGACTCGGGCTGTGGGCGTGGTGCAGTCCATGTCCAGACAAGGAAGTGACTAATGCGTGTGTCCCTGTTGTGGTGTCTACGGCACCCGCAACGCAATCGGCAACGTAGCACACTGGGACTGGAATCCCACTAGATGAGCATCATTGACATTAGGGGGAATCACTGACCCTACATTCATCCACACATTCATACTTGAATGATGAAAGACATGCCACAGCAGTGCGTTCCTGAATGTTTATTGCACATCCAGTGGAGTTCAGCAGCTGGAGCAGTACAGGGCCATGCCAACCCCACTTCACAATATGGGCCCGTGGAGGGCCAGCCAGAGTCCATCGGGGAATGACAAGGACAGAGGATGAGGAAGAGTACAGTCCGCAGTCTGGTCGCCGTGTCATTGGTCACCAAACAGGATATGGAAGTCCATGTCGTGGTCCAAGGTGAGTGCCGCAGAGTGTATCGGGAGTCAGTGGGAGGTCATGGGGCCATGTGCGGCACCAAGGAGCAACAGGCCAGGTGGCGGAAATGAATGCTAGTGCCTCCTTCTGATCCCAAATCCAGCCACGTCCTCGTCCTCGGATGTGTGCCCTGCCCCACCTGTGGGTGGTGCTGTTCCGGCTGCAGCACTGTGTGCCACTGACACATCAGGGGCCGGAGGTGTATTGCTGGCCGCTCTGTGTGGCAGTGACACATCAGGTGCTGGAGGTGGAATGTCTGCCGCACTTTGGGGCACTGACACACCAGGGGGCAGAGATGTGGATGGTGTAGGGGCAGCAGCATTCATCCGCGCCATGCCTTGTGGCAGCAATGCCATGATGAGGCCATGCAGGGCATGGTAGATCCCAGCTACATTTCGCTGATGTGCAGCGGTGGCTGCCATCCTTTCCGCCTCCATCCGCACCATGTCCTCCATGAGCCTCCGCATGCGTGCCATCTCCTGGCTGAGATCACTGGAGCCACTCTGAGTGGACAGGTGCTCTTGTCTCCGAGTCATGACTCCAGCAATGTCAGCCAGGGCTCGTTGGAGACCATGGAGTGGCGTGTGGGTGTCCATTAGGGACTGGAGGTGGTCCCTGATGGGCATCAGACACCCATGGATGGCATCGAGTTTGGTAGCCATGAGGTCGAACCCCACCTGCACCTGCTCAGCCATCTCCCTCTGGACCTCCAACACACGGCGTTGGAAGGCCATGTGTTGTTCGGGGGGTCTTGGGAGACAGCCGGGGTTGTGGTGCCTCCTGCTGGGTGGTTTGTGGAGTGGGTGGGGTCTCCTCGATGCTGCTGGGCTGCCCTGGTCCTGGAGGTGAGTGGTGGATGAGTTCCATGATGTCTTGGAGGGCTTGGGTGTTGATGCTGGTGGTGTCCTCCTCGTCATCAGTGAAGAGTGGCTGGGACTGCTCTGCAGGTGACGTTGACGGTGCCCCTGCAATGTGAAGGGGAGATGCTGTGTTACAATGTGTCCTCATGTATGTGGCCGCATGGTACATGTTGACATTCAGACAGCGTGGCAATGTACATTGTGACAGTGTGTGGATCAGGGCCATGATCCAGAGACATTGTGGGTGTGCACTGTGCTCTGCTTGATTGTGCATGTGTGCCATTGTGGTCCCCCCAGTACCTGGTGGTTACTCACCCTGTTGCTGTGGTGTTGTGTCATGTCCAGCAGTGTTCGGTCCCCCAACTCCTGCCACGGTCTCCACACTGATGACTGTCGACACCAGCTCCTCCATGTCATCCAGCTCCAGCTGTGGCGCTGGGCTCCCACCTCCAGTCTGCATTGCTGCCTTCTGGTTGCCTGTGAGTTTCTCCTTGGTCTTGCGCTTGATGTCATTCCATCGCCTCTTGACCTCGTCCATTGACCTCTTGTGCTCTCCGATGGCATTCACCTTGTCCACGATGGCCCGCCATAATCCATTTCTGGTGCCCAATGACACATTGGAGGCAACAAACAGTTGTTGATGGTGTTCTATCACCTCCGTGACCAGGATCCGATTCTCCTGCGGACTGTACTTCGTCTTCCTCTTCTTCTTGTCCTTGCCCTTCCCTGTCACCGTGGTCCCGGGCTGGTCGTCCGGGGTACTTGTGGGGTGGCGCTCGTCCTCTGCGCCTGCTCCGGCTGCCTCCATGGTGCTTCGGTGTTGGTCATTTTGTGTTTCTGTGTTTTTTCTCCTTTTGTAGTGATTTTCCTGCCTGCCGTGTGTGTATGGCAGGCCTGGCGCTGCTTATCGCTGATTTCCTCATCACGAATGGGCTCATCGCACGTTTTTTGGTGTTGGGGTTTGTGTTTTTATCGCCGTCGCGGTGGTTGTATCGCGGACATTGTCCGTGGTTTCAGGAGACTATCGCATGGTACCGCCGTGTTGTCAATTCCACGTTAACACAGGGTTATTTTCCCGCAATGGACTGCGATATGTAAAGTTGCGTTAACATTTTTTGGAGATGTTTAGCACACGTTCTTGTGAATATACCCCTGAGTGTTTTCCAGTGACTTGGAGGAGTATTCTTCCTTAAAGAAGTGACCATGGTCCATTTTTATTTAGCTTGAGCTCAGGTTTAAATTACTGAAACTTTTTAGTGGACCTAACAGGGTAGTGCCTTTATTACTGTGATGGACCTCAATCCACCCCAACTATTAAACCACTTTCTCACATGACAGGAGCAAATAAAATATTTGTGCTTACTAGATTTTTTGCTTGTGTGCTGCAATCTTGCTTTAAAGCCCCCAAGAATGTATTAGCTCTGGTTTACTTATTGAATATATTTAAACTAAGGAATTTAAATATATTTGTCAAACAAAGATTGGTATTATTGACACATGAATATTTAATTCTTATTTATGTTGGGATGAGATAAATATTCTGCTGCAGTAGTCCATTTGCTCCCCCATCACAGACCTTCATTTACAATACCAACTCTTGTATATGAGTACTTACTTTGGGGAATGGCCACTTTTGAATTAAGATTTGCTCCCCGATCTTATTCCAGGTACATATTCTTGTTCCTCTGGATGGAAAGTGGATAGCACTGAGACATAATTCAAAATTGATGCAGACAGCAGTTACAACGGTGACCAAGACCACTTTCCTTTTAATTAATTATGTATAATTGGCTGAGGAGTTAAGTGTCAATTTAAAAAGTGGTATAGGTTTTGGGTGAGATCCCTTTCACCAAACGGTTGAAACTGGATTGGTGTTCTTCCAATAGACTCATTGACTTGAAACCTCAGTCATGATTTCGGGGGTTTTGTTATGCTTTCAGTTTTCCATGCTTACTGTAAAATGTCAAAATAATGTAACTTTGCAGCCTGACATATCTACACAGCAGAACGGTGTTTACCCAGATAAATAAGGGCTCATCTCAAGCAGCAGAGATAGTCTCAAATCCGATCTCTGAAAAGTGACACAAATTCAAAAGTAAAGTCATTGATGTATTCAGACGAAAATGAGCATCCTTTTTGTGACTCATTAATGAAGAAGTTATACCATACAGGGATTTAAATGATCTAGAGAGTGTTTTATTGATTAAGGTGTCATAGTTGCAGTCATGGTTGGCAAACAAGATGACCAACCATGACCAAGATTTTCCAGTAGTGTTGGTATCCACATGACCAGTGGCACCCACCTGACAAAAGCCAACCCATCAGGTTGCAGACGGCCATAATTGATTGGCTGTATGGCTTCAATTGTTCAATTAGTGGTAGCTTGGGAGCAATACACTGCAGAGAAATTACACAAATGGCCCTGAGGTTGGCTAACTAGTCTCTGTAGTCCACTAGAGGCATTTGCTTTAAAAGGCCCAAGTGGACTAAATAACACAATCTTACCTGACTAGGGTGAACTTTTATTGCACCTGATTCCCCTGATCTTGGAGACTAACACTGTTAACTTCAGACATCACTGAATATATTTCTCCTGCCCACTCCTAAAGCTCCTAGTCATCCTGCAAGACCTTCTAGGGTGTCAGAACCCATATAGCAGTGAGAGAAAGTCTCAATCATCTCCTCAACAAGGACTTCAAACAAAGAGCATTCCCACTGACTAGCTGGTCCTTGTTCCAATATGCCCTCTCGGAAGGCCAGTTTTCTTAACCGTTGAGGATCACTTTCAGAAGTTCAAGAGAAAACAGGCTATAATTCCTTAGTCCTTTCTCAGTCAGACATGATTACTCTGACATCAATCTTTTTCACCTCATCTTCTTTAAATTCAAAAAGAGATCTAATTTCCAGATGGTGGGAGTTCCCAAGCAATATGGGTTGCATAACAGTCATTGGCGGAAATCACTGAACCTATCCTTGTATTATTTCCATGTTGTTTCCTCTACAACTGTTCAGCACCTCTTCCGATTTAGGGCGCACATTACCCCAAAAAGCAGTAATGATAATGTTATTCAACGTAGTGGAATGCAAATTCAGCGGGTGAGGCACCTCAAGTCCGTCCATGGGCTTGCCTAGTAAAAAAAGGTAGCAATCTTGCCACGTCATTGAAAAATTATCTCATACTGACCCTCTACATACTATATATTCTGAGGTGTGAGTAACATGCTTCAGAGTCTGAGTAACACTATGCCTTGTTTTTGACAAATGTAGGAAAATTCAAAATTGTCCTGCTTGTCTTTGTGTGGGCTATGTTTCTCAACTCCTCCCCTCTCCTCTCATAACAACATGATAAGGGAAGGGTGATTTATCATGACAATGTTCATCGTCTGCAATTATTAACACCTAGGGGGCATATTCACAAGGAACCATCGTGGAATTAACGGCACATTATCGCAGCCAAAGTCGTGATAAATTTACCTCCCCATTCACAATGTTAACAGCCCACAGCACCAGTGTACCCGCGACAGCAGCCGCAAAAAACATCGCCACAGAGGACCCCCGCAAATATCGCTAATGAGATGCAGAGTAGGCGTTCCCGTGACAAAAGCAGAGACAACATCACACCTCAACATTCACAACGACCAGCCACATCGGCGATAAGAACACAAAACAGGCGATAAGGTGCGTTAGCACCAGGAAATTTACACCTGCTCTGACCTGGTGCAAAGTCGGACGGCTGCCAGCACCACAAAAGGGAGCACAGCCCAGGGCCACAACCGAAGGGCAACAGATGCCATGGAGCCACTCATCATGCGGCCCGGACACCCAAGAGGACCACAACACCCACCACCACCACCCCAGGACCCCAATCCACACCCGGAACACCCCCCCCACGGATCACCACAGACGCAGCGCAGACAAAGACAGCAGACCCCCAGGAAGCTTACCAGCCTCACAGACCCAACATCTGACAATGCCACTGTCCACTTCAGGCTGAAAGTGACAAACATCCTACGCATCCTGACCATCATCGCCTAACAGGCCTATGGCAACAACACAGCGGACAACCAACATCCCACCCCACACAAAGCTGCTGGCTTGGCCTCACCTGTTGGCCCCTGGTACCCTCCAACCAACACCCACCAGAGTCGGAGGAGTCTCACAGCCAGCCACATCCAAGTTCCCCACACCAGTCCTGAACATCACCATCACCCTGGCACCCCAGTCCCCATACGTACAACACTATGCGCAGGATCCGCTGGAGACCAAGCAAGGACCATTCGCCCAAGCAGGATGCACGCATGTGTTGGAGGCAATACACAGCACACATGTACTACCTGTGCCCCCTGGTGACACAGCACACAATCACCGCAACAGGAAGCACACGTCTCGCATCAATGTGCAGGCAATAACAGAACACTGTGGAACCCCCAACAATGTCGCCTTCAAATACACAGCCAGTATGCATGATACCTTCATCCTCCGACAGTCCATCATCAACCAGTGTTCCCAGGATGGTAACTAGGGAAATGCACAGCCCCTTGGCAATATCCAAATGAACACCCCACACACCTCATCTCCACAACCATGCAACTCACAACTCTGGCAATGCACACGTCACAAAATCACATACAACAGGCACAACAACATGCCCACCCACCAAACACGACAGAGCAACTTACAATGTTCACATGTGCAAGCCCTGAACATGAGGCAGCAACGGCATGGCACCACAGCCACATAATAGCCGAATGTGTGGAGAGGTGGCAACCAGGCATGTGTGAAGGATGCAGTAGAACCATGATTGGGAAAGTACACAATGCCCTGGGTGGCGGAGATGTGCTGGACACACCGCAGTATGCAGAACACACCCCTATCCATGGCAACATACACCGCTGGTGTATGAGGTGTAGTGGACAGTGCACGCAACCATGTCACCCCAGCCAGTGGGGGACCTCGCAGAAATGTTGCCTGTTACGCCCCCCCTAAGCGTCACCGGAGTGGGATGGCCCGGCGTACGCCACGCCAGCGTAGGGGTGTGAATAAAAAGCACGTAGGCCTGGGCGTGGTCCTCTTCCGGAAAGACCCACGTCTCTGCCAGGGTAGCGCCTTGCACCCTGCCACGAGGCCGACGCCGTCCTCGTGAGCGGAGTTGCCAGCGATGCAGTGCGCCTGCCGGACCCCGGCACGCTGGACCACGAACCCGTCAGGCCCGCCCCTGCACAGCCAGGCCACACTGATCACCTGCCGACACCGGCATGTGTCAAGGAGGGCCCACCACGTGTCGGTGCAAGCTCCAAGCCCTAGGCCCGCGACCTTGGCAGCCACCTCAGATCATCACCACCTCCACGACACAGGCCCGCTTTATTCCTTTCTCGTTGACGTACTCCACTGCCGCCTTAGGCCTACTCTTTGGACCAGTAGGTCCCATATGTGAAACTGTGTCCTGAGTCATGAATGGCAGTGACCCCAAATCCGGGCCAGCGGCCACAGCACCAGACCCCCCGATCAGTGAGGCATAGTTCCATATGGGTATCTTGCGACACGTGGTGCCACTAACCCTGTTCAACGCCAGCCGGCTACAAGTGGTGCCACTAACCCTGTTCAACGCCAGCCGGCTACACGTGGTGCCACTAACCCTGTTCAACGCCAGCCGGCTACACGTGGTGCCACTGAACCTGAACTACGCAGGCATGTGGGGCCATCCAACCTATGCCGGCGACACTCTGTGAATGGGCCATGCTGACCGCTGCCTCCGGCCTACACTGCGGTCCAGTAGGTCACAGAGTCTTGATTTGGCAATGTTGGAGTTCACATCTGTGTACCGGCATCATCGCAGACTGCATCCCCTCTCAGCACCTGTGCTACTAAGTGTTCCCCGACATTCATGGACACTCACTGGTCGCACATTGGTGGCGTTTGAGTCTATGGACTAGGGGCTAGTTTTCATCCTCATGTAGCTGATACCGAATTGTTGGTGGAAACGAGGGTTGCGCTTTCCACTCCTCCATTTGCTGCTTCCAGATAACATCAGACCTTCCGCATCATGCCCTGGAGGACACCTTCCACTGTCCCCCGAAACCCTCCGCAACATACACCTCGGACATTGATGGGGACCCGCTCAGGTCACATGGCCCATCTGACTGCACCGCAAGTCACCGTCCCATGGCTGGGTGCCTGTGCCGGCCACAGTGCATCCGGGCCACTAACTCTGTGCTGCTCAGGCCTGGGACCCCTTCTTCTGGGACATTGAATGGCCTCTGTAGCGATGGTCTTGGGGTCATCAACGCCATGTATCTGTGGCCCTGCGCTGTCCGCATCCTCCTGCCTCAACTGCGGGCCACCAGGGCCCACACAAAGCATCGAGTCTTGACCGGCCCAGACGTTGCATCACCGCAGGAGGCACACGCCACCACCACAAGGACCACCTCCAACCGCCATCTGCCAGAGTCGAAACGGTGGTCCTGACAGACCTAAAGAGTTGCTCAGAACTGTCGTGGATGCCATCATCGGCCTGATACCCTGCTCAGCACTCCAGATGCCAGTGACTCAGTGCACCGCAAGCCATTGTCCGTTACTGGTTGAGTTTTGTGCTGTTGTGAGGTTGCGCAGCAATGTCACCTCATGCAGTGGGGAAGACCTGGGACCATGATGAGGAGGAACTGTCAAGTGTGCGGACAGGAGAAGGCACAGACAATGGGAGGGCAGGTGGCAACAGCCCCAAGTCAGGAATGCAGACTGGTGGTGGTAGTCAAGCTACACACCCGGATCTAATACTGGGTATTGTGCTGTGGACTGCGGACGCAACTGTCACCTCAGGTAGTGTGGGAGACCTGGGACGTTGATGAGGAAGTTGATGCAGGTGTAACACACCCCACTGCATCTGCATCAGGACTAACCCGAAGGGACACAATCCTAGCAATTTCTTCACATGAGCGCGCTCTTCTCTAGTGCCCCTACCTCAGTGCACTGCAACTCACGGAACCTCCTGACTGAATATTGGGTGACCTCCGTCCTTACTCCGGATCCCTCCATGTTGCTCTGCATTTGACTCTGTTATGCTGGTGTTTTCTGTTTCCATTACACTGGTGTCCACTGTTCAGGTTGTTGGCAGCACCAAGCACTCCGTGCGGGCTGGCTTATACTCACCCCACACACATCCAGCACAGGCATCACTGTACATGTGGCCCTGCCAATAAAGGGGCCGGGCGCACGTGCCCGTAGCCAGTTCGACATGATATGTGCATGTGTCCCTGTGGTCTTGTTGTATGCATGGGGGCCCTGGGCCCTATGACATTACATTGTGCTGTGTACAGCGCACGCAGACATGTCACCGCAGGCAGCGGGCTGGAACCTGGACATGTAGCTTTGTCGTCACCCACTCAATTCGTAAGGGGAGTGGACTGTGCCATCGTACGCAGAGCCAACGTGGGTGTGTGACTGATATGTGCGTGCCCCTGGGTGTGGTTCTGTACTGGGTATGTGCATCTGCATGTGTCTCTGTGGAGGTGTGGGTCTCCTTTGTCGGGTGTAGGTGGTCCCTGAAGGGTATTGGACACCCACATATGTGTTCTAGTTCGCATTCCATGGGTTCGGCAACACCCTCACCTGTTGGGCCACATCCTTTTTGCGTTCTGCCACCTGGCATTGGGGTGCCATGTGTGGGTCGGTGAAGTGTTGTGAGGCAGCCGTGATTGCGGGTGCTTCATGCTGTGTGGTCTGTTGCAGGGGCTGGGTTCTCCTCTGAGTAGCTTGTCTGCCCTGGTCCTGGTGGTGGGTTGTGTGGGATGTCCATGGGCTGTTGTAGGGCGTCGTGTCGGTGGTGTGGTGTTCGTCTCGGGCAGCACTAATGGGTTGTCTGTTCTGACCTGCTGGAGGTGTTGTTTGTCCCTCTGCATTGTGAAGGGGAGGTGCATGTTGGCATTGTGTTGGCGCCTTGTTCTTGTCGACATGCAGACTGTGTGACAATGTATATTGTGACTGTTTGGGCGGTGGTGGGTATTTGAGTTGGGACAGTGTACATTTGGCCTACATGGCTGATGTGGGGTTATAGGGGTAGAGATGCATCTCACAGTTCCCTGCTCTGTCCAATGTGATTGTTCTGTTTCTGCGCCTGGGCGGACCCAGTTGTGTCCCCTGTTCTGCAGTGTGGGTGTTGCACTTTGTGCCACATTGTCATGGTATGTGCTGTGATTGCTATGTGTGTGTGCTGCAGTGTGCTACGGGGATGGGGGACATGTCCCTGGGTAATTGTGGGTGTGCAGTGTGCTACACCTCATTGTGCATGTGTGGCATTGTGCCCATCACCCCCCGTCCCCCCAGTCCCTGTTGGATCCTCACCCTGTTGTTGTTGTGTCAGGTCCTCTCGAGCTGTGTCCGTACTCCCTAGTCCTTGCACCATCTCCACACTGATGACTGTGGCATGGGTTTCCTCCAGCTCCTCCTGTGGCGCTGGACGGCCACCTCCTGTCGCTGTTGCTGCCTTCCTGTTGGCAGCGGATTTGTACCTGGTTTAGGTTGTCATGTCCTGCCGGCACCTCTTGGCCTCCTGGATTGGCCTCCTGCTGCATTCCAGGTGGTCTGCTTATGGCTCAGTTGCTGGTAGTGTTCTGTCACCTCCGTGGCGCTGGTCTTGTTTTCCTGCGGTCTGTACCCCATCTTCCTCTCCCTTTTCTCCTTGGCCTTCCCCGACCCAGTTGTTCCTTGCTGGTGGTCTGTGGGGGTTGTGGGGTTCACGTTGACCTCTGCGCTGGGTCAGGGTGCATCCATGTTGCTACGTGCTTTGGCTTGTTTCTGGTGTGTTGTTTCTGTGGTTTTTATGGTGCAATTTCCCGCCAGACGCGTGGGATTTGCAGGCCTGAGGCTGCTTTTCGCATGATTTCTCGCGTTCGAGTTTCGCATTTGTTAGGCGTGTCGTTGATTTTCACGCTGATATTTGACGCATTATCTGGTGACTATCGCATGCTACCACCTTGTTGTGAATTCAACATTGACACAGGGTTATTTTCCCGCGCTAGACTGCGATATTGAAAGTTGCGTTACGCTACTCTTGCGGTAGTTATCACACGTTCTTGTGAGTATACCCCCTAGTCTGTTGATGGAGAGCCTCCCAGTAGGATTTCTGCACAAAAAGGGCCACTGTCCTCCAGATATAGGATTTACTAAATGTAGGTGGGTGGCTGGCAAAACAGGTTTAGCAGTCCATACATCTAAACCACAAATTAGCAACCTTTTAGAAAACACTCATGTGACATTTGCACTGAGTGCAAACTCACATATGAATTAGCTTGTTTCTAGGCCATGAGACAGGCTTCGACTATAGCAAAATAACCTCATTCGAAGCAGTAGCTTGGACTTTCAACCTATGTTAATGCAGAAGCATGCACATTAATCTACTTTGTATATGTAACTTGGACGCATTGTGGTCTTGTTGGCTACAGGACAAGCTTTAATATTGATTTATTTAATGTTAGAGGTATGCATGAAAATGTTTTTAAGCCCTCGTATTAATACTGCTGCATTGCCTCCATTGGTATAACACCACTGTTTCAGCCCTACTGCCATGTTTTTAAAGTCTTCTACAAGGGTAACGTAAAGCCTAATTGTAGCAGACATGGGATATTTGTCTTATATGCTGATTTTGCAGTTGTTGCACTATTTACCTAAAATTCAAATATGGGATTTGCCAATTAGCTGCCATGTTTTTGGGATGGGAATAGTTAATGTATTAAGAGCTGTTTAGGATCCTCACAACGCCCACGGGTCCAAATATGCCAACATTACAGTATAAAAATAAAGTAATCCTGCTAAATTATGGCCTACAGCAATGCAATTGTGACCAGTGACTAAACCCGCTTTAGAAAACTCTATTGCGAAATGAAACAAAAGAGAGGCCTCATTCTTAATACAAGTTGAAATGGCACTCACATACAGTCAAAACCATCTTGTGCCTAAAAATATACAGGTATCTGTGAGAAATCTTTGTCCTTCGTAACATTAGCAGCAAGGTCTTCATCAGATAAATGAACACTATAGTGATGAAATAAATGAGTTAATATTCTTAAACAAATTTATTAAAAATTAGTTCCATTTATTGAACAACCGAAGTGGGGCAGGGTACAATGTCAGAACAATTTCCCTCCAGGACAACATCAGATCAATCAATCAATCAATCATGTCACTTATAAAGCGCACTACATACCCGCGAGGGTCTCAAGGCGCTGGGGGAAGAGGGGGGTGGTGCTGCTACTGATCGAAGAGCCAGGTCTTGAGGAGTCTTCTGAAGGCCAGTAGGTCTTGGGTCTGCCGAAGGTTGGTGGGGAGGGTGTTCCAGGTCTTGGCGGCGAGGTGGGAGAAGGATCTGCCGCCGGCGGTCGTTTTCCGGATGCGGGGGACTGTGGCGAGGGCGAGGCTGGTGGAGCGGAGCTGGCGGGTGGGGGTGTAGAAGCTGAGTCGTCTGTTGAGGTAGGCTGGTCCGGAGTTGTGGAGTGCTTTGTGTGCGTGGGTGAGGAGCTTGAAGGTTACCTCTTGTTGACAGGGAGCCAGTGCAGGTCTCTCAGGTGGGGTGTGATGTGGCTGCGTCGGGGGATGTCGAGGATAAGACGTGCAGAGGCGTTCTGGATGCGTTGCAGCCGTCTCAGGAGCTTAGCCGTCGTTCCTGCGTAGAGGGCGTTTCCGTAGTCCAGCCTGCTGGTGACGAGTTCCTGGGTGACTGTTTTTCTTGTTTCGGTGGGGATCCACTTGAAGATCCTGCGGAGCATTCGGAGGGTGTTGAAGCAGGATGAGGAAATGGCGTTGACCTGCTTAGTCATGGAGAGGGTGGGGTCGAGGATGACCCCTAGGTCGGTGGGTGTCGGGGCTGTTCCCAGTGATGTCGGCCACCAGGAGTCGTCCCAGGCTGACGGGTTGGAGCCAAGGATGAGGACCTCCGTCTTGTCCGAGTTCAGCTTCAGACGGCTGGTCCTCATCCATTCGGCGACGGCCTTCATTCCTTCGTGGAGGTGGGCTTTGGCGGTGTGAGGGTCTTTGGTGAGGGAGAGGATCAGCTGGGTGTCGTCGGCGTAGGAGATGATGTTGAGGTTGTGCTGTCGGGCGACGTGGGCGAGGGGTGCCATGTAGATGTTGAACAGCGTTGGGCTGAGGGAGGAGCCTTGGGGTACGCCGCAGATGATCTTGGTGGCCTTGGATCGGAAGGGGGCGAGGCGGACGCTTTGTGTTCTGCCGGAAAGGAAGGATGTGGTCCAGTCCAGGGCCTTCTCTTGGATCCCGGCGTCGTGAAGGCGTGTTCATAGTGTGTGGTGGCAGACCGTGTCGAAGGCGGCCGATAGGTCCAGGAGGATGAGGGCTGCTGTTTCTCCGTTGTCTAGCAGGGTCCTGATGTCATCGGTGGCGGCGATGAGGGCGGTTTCGGTGCTGTGGTTGCTGCGGAAGCCAGACTGGGAATGGTCCAGGATGTTGTTCTCCTCGAGGTAGCGGGTCAGTTGTTTGTTGACGATTTTCTCGGTGACCTTCGCGGGGAACGGGAGCAGAGAGATGGGTCGGAAGTTCTTGAGGTCCTTGGGGTCTGCCTTGGGTTTCTTGAGTAAGGCGGTGATCTTGGCATGCTTCCAGCTTTCCGGGAAGGTTGCTGTCTTGAAGGAGATGTTGATTATTTTCCGGAGATGGGGCGCGATGGCTGTACTGGTTTTGTTGAAGACGTGGTGAGGGCACGGGTCTAGCGGTGAACCGGAGTGGATGGTGTTCATGATCTCGCTGGTGTCCTCGTCGTTGATGTTGGTCCAGGAGAGCAGGCGGTTGGTGGTTGTGGGGGCAGTGGTCTCGGTGGTTGCCGGGGCGGTCGTGGTGTTGAAGCTGTCGTGGATGTCGGCGATTTTGCGGTGGAAGAAGGTGGCCAGTGAGTCGCACAGGTCTCGCGACGGCGGGATGTCGTTGGTGTTGGAGCTGGGGTTGGAGAGTTCCTTCACGATGTTGAAGAGCTCTTTGCTGTTGTGTGCATTGTTGTCTAGGCGGTCTTTGAGTGAGGCCCTTTTGGCGGATCTGATGAGGTGATGGTGACTGCTGGTGGTGCTCTTGTGGGCGGCGTAGCTGTCCGCTGTCCGTTCGTGGAGCCAGATCTTCTCCAGTTTTCGGCATGTTCGTTTGGAGGCCTGGAGGTCTTCAGTGAACCAGGTGGCTTTCTTGCTGGTGTGGCTGTTGGGCGGATTCTTGAGCGGGCGAGGGTGTTGGCGCAGTCGTCGATCCACTGTTTGAGGTTGCGGGCGGCGGTGTCGGGGTCGGAGGGTTCGGCGGGTGGGCTCAGGGCGAGGGTGGTGGTTAGCTGGTCTTCGGTGACTCTGCTCCAGCAGCGGCGAGGCATTTGTTCGGTGCGGTGGTGCGTGGTGGGCTTCCTGTAGGTGAAGTGGATGCAGTGGTGGTCGGTCCAGTGGGGTTCGGAGGTGTGGTTGAAGGAGACGAGTGGGCTTGCGGAAAAGATGGAGTCTAGCGTGTGGCCGGCGGCGTGGGTGGGTGTAGTCACGAGCTGTCTGAGTCCGAGGGTGGCGAGGTTGTCGATCAGGGTGGTGGAGTTGGTGTCCTAGTTGTTCTCGAGGTGGAAGTTCAGGTCCCCGAGGAGGATGTAGTCCGTGGAGGCGATGGCGTGTGTGCTGACGAAGTCAGCGATGGAATCGTTGAACTGGTCGGGGTCCGGGGGGTCTGTAGATGAGGGTTCCTCTGAGGGTGGTGTTGGGATCGGTGTGGATCTGGAAGTGCATGTGTTCGGCGGTGCTGAGGGTGTCGTCGGTGTTTGTTGAGACTCTGAGGGTGTTCCTGTGGACGATGGCGATGCCTCCTCCGACTCCGTTGGTGCGGTCCCTGCGGGTGATCTTGTAGCCGTCCGGGATGGCAATGGCGATGTCGGGGGCTGAAGCGGGATTCAGCCAGGTCTCCTTCAGGAATGCGACATCTGGGGAGGTTGAGTCGAGAAGGTCCCAGAGTTCGATGGCGTGTTTGTGGGCGGAGCGGGTGTTGAGGAGGATGCATCTGAGGTAGTTGGGTTCTTTCCTGGGCGGTGGTTTGGCGGGGCGGGTGCTGGCGAAGCTGCAGTTCCGGCAGGTGAAGGGCCCTTGGGTGCGCTTCGGGGTGGCCCGGTAGCAGGCGTGATCTTTTCCGGGGTTGAGTGCGTGGAAGGTGCTGGCGTCAGTATCGGCGTCTGTTGATGTGGCGGGCGCGGGGATGCCCGGGCCAGGGGTTCTGGCGCTGGGCGCGGTCCCGGCGCGGACGGGCGCAGACGGGCTTGCCTTAGGCGCGCCAGCGGCCGCCATAAATGGGGAGGTGGGAGGGAGGAGCAGGGAATGGGGCAGCGAATGGGCAGTGAGGGGGCGGGGCCGCAGGGGCGCAGCAGCAGGAAACAGGCACGGAAAGGAAAAAAAACGAGCACAATCAGGGCAGCAAGGGGGCACAGAAAGGAAAAAAATGAGCACAATCAGGGCAGCAAGGGGGCACAGAAAGGAAAAAAATCAGACAGATCAGACAGAAATTCTTCCAATGGTGACCTCATCATAAGTTACCCATTTTCAATCTCTCACAACATTTCTTGTCGCAGAAGAGATTTCATTACTCAGTGCAGGTCTCTCCTTCGTGATTACAGAAAGGCCTGACAAGTTCACTATCCACACATGAACTACTTTAATTTTTTAGAAAAATAAGATGTCAGGCCTTTCTTAGTAATTAGAATACCACAACGAATACTGATTTTACTTGCCTTCTTCCAAAATCATCTTTCAATCCTTCAAGTAATCGTATTCCAGCAGACATACTCATTTTGACACACTAGTCATAAAAGATGTCTACACACTTAACCAAAGTCATGCTTTTGTCCTATACAAAGAAAAGCTCTGGAACAAAGATATTGTAATACAACCATGTGACAAAGAAGGGGGCATAGTCATTCAGGACTCACTTGTTTATGATAATGAGATTGATAGATAACTAAATAATTCAGAGTATTATATGCCACTTGACCACAATCCACTGGAAGAGATCCAAATCATAATCAAAGGGGTAACAACAGGATCTAAAGAGGAAGGATTTTAAACACAAAATTAGTTTTTTTTCCCCCAATAATAAAAACTTACGAACGCTTCGAAAATTTCATGAACACTTGGAAAAGCCTCTGGGCAGACCAATACTCTCAGGATGCGGCTCTAATTTAGAGTCCCTTGGGAGATACATTGATTTCTTCATCAGAGATATGATACCTTTTGCAGAGACCTAAGTGAAAGAAAGTACTAATTTTATCCAATTAGTAGAAGACTTGCCTTTTGACCCCTCCTAGGAATTGAAAGTAACTTTGGACATAGAGTCATTGTACACAGATATCCCCCAAGAAGGTGGTATCCGTGTAATAGAAAGTCAATTGATTTCTAGACCTGTCCCTGTCTCGGTACCTACTAACTTTATTATTGAACTACTTGAAATAGCCCTGACAAAACATTTTTTCATGTTCAATGGCAATATTATTTCCAATGTAAGGGGAAATGGATAAGAGCTGTTTTTGTCCCAAATTTCACTATTCTCTTTGTCAATTCCCTTGAAACACTTTGAATCCATTTTTGTTGCAGATTCATCTATGGAAAAGATGCATCAATGATGTATTGGACTAGGAGCATTGATGATCTTTCCAATTTATATTTTGGATGAACAACTGCCAAACAGACTGTCAATTGACATTCCACAGCAGCAACCTAACAATTGACTATTTAGACCTCACAATTAAGTCTTCAGAAAATCCCCTTTCAATATCTCTTTTAAGGAAGCCAACGAAAAGAAACACTTTACTGAATACAATCATTTTCAACCACGTGCTTTACGTGATGGGCTCCCTTTTGGGCAATGTCTGCGCATTCGCAGAAATTGCAAAATCTAGAACGATTTTTTTAGAGAAGCAAATGCTCTGTCATGTAAACATATTGAAAGGGGATACCCAACTAAGGGGCATATTATCAACGGCCAGCGATAATTATCGCTGGCCGTGATTAGCGACGTGTTTCCTAACGCAGGCTATCTCTGGAATTTATCGCCCTGGTAGCGCGTTATTAACAACGCGTTTCTCCAGGGCGATAAAAATTCCAGAGATAGCGAGGTTCTCACCGGTTTGCAGGGAACATCGCTGGTTTTCCAGCGATGTTCCCTGCAAAACGGCGATAACCTTGCTGATACGACCCTGTGGTCATATCAGCATAATCCACCTCCTATGTCTAACATAGGTAAGTCAGGATTGTAGCAGACGTTAGATTTTGGCGAAAACGGCCGTTTTCGCCAACGTTTAACGTCTGCTATAATCCTGTGGGCTGGCTTGTAAATATCGCGATGTGAACATCGGCGATATTTACAACGTAGTCCATCCAGGGTACGCCCAGTAACGCCCACTTTGCATCTCATTAGAGATGCAAAGGAAGGCGTTGGGAAAAAGGGTGCTAACATGCGATTATGCATGTTAGCACCCTCTTGTTGATAGGGCGTTAGTTTTATCTCCGCTTTTTTGGCTTTTTAAGCCAAAAAAGCGGAGATAAAGCCCTTGTAGATATGCCCCTAAGCTGGCAAAATGCTCTCTAAAATGAGTGTGCTACTCCCGTAGGGAGATCTTACTTCGGCCTAATCCGAAGCCTCCACTTGATAAGATCACTTGTGTTACTACCTTTTGCCAATGTACTAATAAAAATGTGAAAAGCATTAAAAAACATATTGGGAAGCCTTATGCTCTGGGGATTTGTCTTTGGATGTACAACTTTTTTTCTTCAAACTGGGCCGTAATTTGGAAGTTCATGTTTTAACCTCGTTTGGTAACCTTGCAAGGCCCAGGGGTTCAAATATGCCAATATTTCAGTACAGAAATTAAGTAATCCTGCTAAATGATGGCCTACAGCGATGAAAAAGCATGCTGTAGAATCTTCCCCAGCCTTGGGGCATGCAAATAGAATGCGCCACACACAGAAGCTGCGGTTGAGTGAATCTTTATTCTCCAACATTGATTAAGTCATACTTCCCATAAGCACACCTTAACACCTCCCACATATCACATAGTTCCTGTTCAGACCACACCCAGAACCAAAAGTGTCCTAGTGCACATACCATCAATATGCTACATATCCCTCTTTTTTAAATGAAAAGTGCCAGACCACTTAAATCACATCTCCTCAATCAGTTGTGAGGAGCTGGCACTGGTCTACTTGGCTCCTCTGTTGGTCCTGCTGAGTTTTTGGGCTGATCTGTGTAGCGGATTTTGCTGTAGAAGTCGGGGTGTGCCGGGGCTGTTCTAACTTGCGACCATTCCATTCGGCGGTAAAGCCACGCCCCACTGTGGTGAGCAAGGATTGCCCTCAGCCCTACTGGGCGCGCATCTACCATGACTTTGATGTGTAGCATGGGGTTGAAGTAGGCAATTTCAGTTGCATTCTCAATTACATGTTTTATTTCTTTGAAACTGATTGCATTCAGGAGACCACTGAAAAGGAACATTCCGCTTTGTCAAGTCTCTCAAAACGGCACTCACTGTGGCAAAATTGCAATTGTATCTTGAGCAATAACTGCCTAGGCCTGGAAAAGGACTGCAGCATGCTAACATCTTGGAGAGGTCAAGTGGATGACAGTGCTTGCACCTTATCTGGAGTCATTTCCCCATCAGAGAATATGTGCCCAAAAAACCTAAGTTTGGTTCTGTGTAACTCACATTTTGAGGCATTCAAAGTAAGAACTGCCTCAGGAAGTAATTGGCATACTTGAGTAAGGGATTTGTCGTGTTCCTTTCGAGTACTTTCAAAGACCAGTATGTCTTCACTGTATTTGAAACCATGTGTAACAGGTTGGATCACTCTGTGGATAACATCCTGAAATATCTCAGCAGCTGAAGATACTCCAAAGATCAGTCTCTTATATCTGAACAAACCAACATGAGTGGAAAAAGTGGTAATATCTGCAGTTCTCTTCTAGCTCAAGTTGATGGCATCCTTTGTTTGGTTCAAGATGAGAAAAGACTTTAGCTCAGTTCAGTTGCATGATCATGTCTGCTATGTGGGGACCAGTGTGTCTCTCAATGGCCCTGTTTGGCTGGTGCATATCAACGCAAAGGCGCACCACTCCATTACTGTCTTTCTTTGGTACTATTACTATTGGTAAAACCCGTGGTATGGGGCCTGTGAAACGTTCACTGATATCATGTTTAAAATGTGTTGCCAACTCTTTCTCTACAACTTCTTGCAGATGATAAGCGACTCTCCGATGCCGCTAGGCAATGGGACGAATGTCTTAGTTAATATGAAGCTGTTCTTTCATTTTCTTGAGCTTTCCCAAGCCATTAAACAGCGACCGGAATTTGTTCATAATATCAGGCTGAGCACAGAGGTTGTTGTTGAAGGATATTAACCCCATGTCAGTTTCTGTGGCAAAACTGAGTAAGCATGCACTAGAAGATGTTCCTTGTAGAACATGAATGGTGGCTTGTACCGATGTCATTTTGTGTTGCATTTAGAAGCCACCCAGGTATACACAATTGCTGTGCTGAAGGAGTGAGGCTGGACACAGGCAAGAGGCTGTTGAACTTTTCCACTGGCATGACATTAATCGATGCCCCACTGTCGATGATGAATATTGCGGGGTGACCATTTACCTTTAATGTAATTCTGGGACAGTGTCTTTATGAAGTTCAGCGTTTTATTTGATGATCTTTTCTTAAACTTCGGTCTTCTTCACAAGCAGCAAACCCCACATGTGCATGTCATCCTTTTGTGGACATCATTAGCAAGCACCCATCTTTTTCACTGGTACTTGTTAAAGATGTTAAAGAGCCTTTACACAATGAACTTGAAGATGATTGATTTTTCTTGGTCTTTACTTGGCAAAGTAGATGTTTCTTTTTGATTTTGTGGGCATGGCGAGAGTGTTTCTGGCACATTCTCATGTCCATCTTTTCTTTCTGTCATAACACACTTTGTTCACACAATTATGAAGTGGTTCTCCTTCCCACTACCTGTACAGATTTGTCCTAGGGCTGGACATTTACCCTCCTGGGGAATAGAAAATCCACATTGAAAGCATAGTTTTGTTGTCTTTGTGGACTTCAACTTCTGTGAGTCTCTTTTGGGCTTGATTTTCATGATCAACACGGATTCATTGTGCACGGTCCCTGCTGCCATGTGAGCACCTTGTCATTCCGCTAATTCCTCTGCTCTTGCAGCCATCAGCACTTTGTCTAGACTGAGTGTCTTTCTCAACATGCTCCTTCTAAAAGAATCTGAAAGGCAGCCTTCAATGACTTTGAGATGCATGGCTTCTTCATCAGTAAAATCACTGAACTTGCAATGTTTAAAAACTGCATCAAGTCTTTCAACAAACTCATCCATTGCTTCACCAGTCTGTTGTCATGCTTTGCTGAAGCTATACCTTTCATAGTCAACATTTGGCCTTGGATTGAATTTGGCTTCCGGTGCTTTTTCAGTACATTTTTGCATCAGCCTGTGAAACTTTCTTTAGCACTTCTTTCGCTCTTTCACTGCAAAGATTTTCAAATATTTGATGATTTTCTCATCATCTTCCTCCTCAAGAGCATCCATGAAGTCACTGAATGTTTCAAAACATGTAGTCCGCCTGGAACCAATGTTTTGATTCTTGGCTGTGTCACACAGCAGTGGTGGCTTTAAGAACACGGCTGCATTGTAATTCAAGCTCCCTTCTGCCGCCATTGTGCTAACATGTGTCTATCAATTGGTTTCGCAGTGCAGGGTGGCTCACACAACTTCTGCAAGTGTTAGCCACATGCAGGAGCATGTGTCACAGTAGACTCCAATTACTTAGGAATGTAAGTATGCTCTCTTTGTTTTCTATTTCTTGTGCTTTATCAGTGCTATAGTTACTTTTTTACGTCATCTGAATGGTTGCTCCTTTGGTATGTGCCACTACTTCAGTGAGTGATCGTTTGTTGCACTTCTCATGCATGCATCACACATTCTTTGAATGACTCTGTTTCTCATGACACACATGTACACATCACCAGACAGACTTCAGGACGTTTCTGTATTTTTTGCATGTTCAGATCAATACACGGTTTCAGGTCGCTATATGTTTGTGGCACAGAGCAGCATCTTTGCTGACAACCTCACCGTCAGTATTGGCAGTTTTGAACATGCTCCTTTGCAGGGCCTCCGATTGCTTCTGTGGCCATGTATGGGCTGGAGCGGGGCTTTGATTCCACATGTGCTGATCGAAGACCGCTTTTCATCGACTCTGGCACATGCAGCATGCAAGAGCAGTTTTTCTGTATTGTTGCAAACTCTCAGCGAGAGAAGTCTTGTTCGTCATGGGCACGCATCCCCCACTTGTCAACAGATGTAGCGCCTTCCCTAGCCCTGGAGCATGCAAATAGATTATGCCACACATAGGAGCTGCGTTGTGCATATCTTTATTTTCCAAAGTTCATTCACACGTTAACACCTCCCCTGCATATCACGTAGTTTCTGTTCGGAGACTGCCCAGAACCATGAGGGTCTAATACACAGGGCATCAATATGCTACAAATGCTTATAACACAATGCAATCACTTTACAATTTATCACCTGCAAAAGGACATTAAAAATGCAGGAATTGCATTGCTAACAACGTTATCACCAATGCAAAAGTCTCCCACAACCAGCAAATACAGCATGACTTGAAATGTTTCTCTAACTGTAACTCACATAATGTGATTTGCAGCATATGATGTCCTTGCAATTTAATCTATATAGGCCAGAGATCACAAAAGGTAAAAGCCTGCCTTAGTCAACATAGCAGCCAAATCCACTGTGAAGTGTTGAGTGCTCCTCTATTTGATCATTTCATAAATGCAAACACAATGAGAATGACATTTAATGACAGGTTAGAGATACGATAAAAAACAAAATCCCAGAGGAGGTAAAATCGAACAAATGCTGAACAGATTAGAATAGAAATGCATTTTCCGATGTCACTCAATTATAAATGAATACAGTTGAAGAATAGACTGGAATACTCTAACGAATTGCAGTTTGCTTTTAATTTATGTATCATTCTGTACTGTTCTACAATTGTAAACACCTTGTTGTTTTATTACCCTGTGGATTATGTTATGGGATTTTTGGTATTACAATCTCCATACTCCCTCAAAGATGTAAATGACACTGACTGAGCCTTAATTAATCTACACATTGTTGTGTATTTTGGGGTTACCATATAAGAAAATAATGTATATATGTTTATATGTGGTAACTTTCTGTTTGTAATTTTGTTGTTTGTAATTTATGAAAGTTTGTTTTTTTCTCATATATTTAGTTTGTCAATTATCAGATGCTGTTGTTGATTTATTGTGATGCCATAATGCATTTGAGTAATATATATTTCAGTGATACAGTATTGTAGATATACCAATTCACCCATTTAATTAAGGTGTCATAATTCTGAAAGTTTGGACAGTTGCTGTTCCTTCACCTCCTTGAGGCTTGTTTTCACCACTCCTGGCCTAAGCCTTGTGCTGACTCTGCCACCTCTCATCACATGAGTAAGCGTATCCTGCATTTGACACATACCCCTTAACTGGATACATTTCCACACTGTGGTGGTCACTCAGATAAGGAGGCTCGTGTACGCGCACTTCATTTTGGATTCATTCAGGTACCTCTGTGGCCATATTGCTGAGATGGTTCATGGTTTATTAACAGCCTTTTTTATTAACAGATTAAACCATTTTTCTCTATATATTCAAAGGCCCTCCATGACCATTGGGAACCTTCATCCTCCATTTACTTGAAGCCACCAGTATAGGTGAGTCCATATATCATGAAATTTAGAAACTCCAAATAATAAAATATATTTATACCACAGTTTCTAACTGGGCCTTACCCTTGGTTCCCTACAGCAGCTCAAGTCTCTATCATTGTCTGCCCCTACCTTGTGATCTACTTTGCCGGCATCCCGGTCTTGGGGAGAGAGGGTTCTCCTTCACAGAGGGTTATGATGCCTTGTGGTGAAAGCCAGAGATGCTTTCGACCAAGACAATGACCATCTGGAAATGGAATGTGAGGACCATGTACGAGACAGGCAAGTGATCCTAAGTGGCAGTAGAGATTAAAATATACAACCTTGCCATGCTTGGCATCAGCAAGACCAGATGGGCACAGTCCGGACAGAAAAGACTGGCTTCAGGAGGAATGCTGCTGTATTCTGGACACGAGAAAGAGAATGCCCTATATACTCATGGAGTAAAACTGATGATAACGCCAGCAGCCCTCTGATTCGATGGGAAGGCCACAGTCCCAGAATTATCACAGTTATACAACAGACTCCTGTGTATCCTGGGGAAATGGCTTGAAAGAGACGTCACCATATTGATGTGGGACCTCAATGCCCAGATTAGAGGCAACAACACTAGCACAAAGAAGTCATGGGCAACCTTGGCCTTCACAACATGAAAAGAGAATGGTGAAAGGCTTGCAGATCTCTGTGCCCTGAACAAGCTGGTGATAGACGGTAGTGTATTCCCACTCAAAAGAATAAATAAGGCAGTGTGGGTGTCTATAGATCATTCAAAAGATAATCAGATCGACCATGTCTGCATTCCCAAGACGTTCTGGAGGTCCCTGCAGGATGTGAGGGTGATGAGAGGAGTGAATGTGTTGTCAGACCATCACCTTGTTGTGGCCAGGCTAAACCTAAAGCTGAAGAAAGCATGGATGGAACTGACAAACCAACGCCAGTGATATAACAACACCCTCCTTAAACATGCACAGAAACAACTGGGTCCCAAGAAACAATAGCATAAAGAATGGATCTCCACCGAGACTCTCCGCAAAATCCAAGAGAGAAAGGAAAAGAAAGCTGCAGCCAACACCAGCTGAACAAGAGCAGAAAAAGCAAAAGCTCATGAGAATACATCAAAACCAACAAGGAAGCAAAGAGAAGCTTAAGAGCAGGCAAGCAAAGATTCATCTATGGCCTTGCCACAAAAGTCCAGGAAGCAGCAAGCCATGGAAACGTGAAAGAATCTAAGGCATAACAAGGAAACTGTCCGTCAGATACAGCAAGCCAGAATGACCTTTTAAAGACAAAGCTGGGAAGACTATCATGGGTAACAAAGGCCAACGACGAAGATGGGTGGAGCACTTTGAAGAACTGCTGAATAGCCTGTGCCTCAGTGTCAATCGATGAAGTTGACATAGAGAGAGGACGTTCCATACCATCGACTGCTCAATAATGATGCGCAGTGTTACAATCTGGTCTGTGCAGGATCTATCTTTGCAGAAGCCAAATTACTGGTCTCACAACTGAGCATCTTATGGACAGAGAACCCTGTGAAAACTCCTCCATCACTACGTTGTGCCAGATAAACTCAAAAGAATCATCAGGATCTCTTATGAGGGAATGACCTTCAAGATAGTCCATGGAGGACAGCTCACAGAAGCCTCCCAAGGGAGGAATGGAGTCCGCCAGAGTTCTTTGGTCTCTGCTTGCCATAGACTGGATCATGAAGACATCCACAGTAAGGAGAAGAAATTGATTCCAGTGGACACCTTGGACGCAGCCTGATGCCCTGGACTTTGCAAACAACCTGGCCCTACTCTCTCATACCCATCTGCAGATGCAAGAGAAGACCGACAATGAGGCAGCCTCATCGGCACAACTTGGCCTCAACTTCCACAGGGGAAAAATCAAGATCCTGAAGGCTAACACGGCCAGCACAACTGCAGCCACTCTTGCAGGCGATGCAGTGGAAGAGGTTGAGGCCTTCAACCTATCTGGGCATTGTCATAGACAATCAGTGTGGCACAGACACCAATGTCAAGGTGAGAATCGGAAAAGCAAGGGCTGCCTCCATTCAGCTAAAGAATATCTGGAGCTCAAAGGACCTAATGCTGCAAACCAAGATCAGGCTTTTTAACACTAACTTAAAATCGGTCCTTCTGTATGGAGCAGAAACTTGGAGGACAACAGTGACCACCACCAACACAGTCCAGGTCTTCATTAACACCTGTATGAGGAAAATCCACAAAATGTGCTGGACCATCACCATCAGCAACAACTACTTCTGGCAGCAGACCTTCCAACTTCCTGTTCATGAACAAATCCTTGATAGTTTTATAATTATACATTGTCAGAATGTGACCTCTGAGCTGAGTGGGCCTTGGACTAAATGCAAAATTCAAAACGAGTGACTGCAGAAACCAAATCCTTCAAACGACGGGCTGTGAAACAAACATGTTGCACTCCAAAAACTCTGTCTAGATGTTTGAAGTAAACCTTGAGCCAATTTTTACAATACAACTTCGGGATTTAACGCTGTAAGTCAGCAGCAATTGCGTTGTGTCAGAGCTAGGCCCAGCTGAAAAGTGCTCAATTTTAAAATGAAACACTGACAAAATGTCACTATTGGTAAAACCTATTTCTCTCTAATTCACTTAGATCTAATTAAGGAAAAAACAATTCACTGATTGACACTGTGGCTGGATAGGTCACACCCTCTGGAAGCCCGCATCAAACACCACCAGGCAAGCCCTGACCTGGAACCCTCAAGGGTAAATGAAAAGAAGAAGGCCAAGAAACACCTAGCACCAAGGCCTTGAGGCTGAGTGCAAAGAGATGGGTTACACTTGGAGTCAGATTGAAAGAAAAGAAAAGCCCAGGACAGAGATGTCTGGAGAGCCCTGGTCGATGGCTTATACCTCAGGAGGGGTAGTAGGCATAAGTAAGTACACGTGATCAGGAGTACTGACCGACGTCCTATGCTAAGACCCAAAATAAAGAACCTTCCCCCCTCTCCTTGTCTCCTAATACTGCCCTTCTCACCTTGTCATTTATTGATTTTCACAGTCTTGAATTCCTTTCAGTTATTCTGAGTCTGATATAATCTGAATTTACTTGAAGCAGAAGTAATTATTCTTGTAGGTTCTCCTTCATAGTCCTAACTACCAAAGAACCTTTTCACTAGAGTCAAGCAGTAATTATATAATTATGCACTCATACCATATGCTCTATCCATCCCCTCCATCCTGAAGATGACTTCTAAGTGATCTAAGGTCAAAATGCTGTTGACTATAAGATGCCATACACTTCTACTTTGACCCACTTTATACAAATTCATTTAGGAGTTAATCGTCATATGTCTTTTCTTGTTTTGACACACTTTTTCACTTTTATCACATGGCCACTTATGCATAAGTCTGAGCACATCATTTTGAATGATTGATCTTGATTTTAAAGGCTTGTACAAATAAACTGGATTTAATATAATCTGCTTTTGGTTAGTACTTGCAAATAATTTTGCCTTGCATAAGTTTAAATTGATATATCTTTCTACTCTTTTTTGGTTTGAACAAGGCAACATTGTGGAGCTCTATAGAATTCACAGCAATTGTATAAGTAATTAATTGAAATTAGTCTCCAGTGAACCACTGTTGTTTGCAATATGTTATATACCTTTAGAAAGTTAGCATTTTTCTGCCTTAACCAAATGTTCATTTCTTCCAGTGTCACATGACTGTTACTAACTCTCCTGTGATGTTTTGTGTATTGCTACCAGACTTGGAGACAAAGAGGCTTTGACTGTGGGACAGGGAGTCTCATGAGCAGGATGTCCTGGCGGTGCACTCAGCGTTCCTGAGCTTCAAAGGGGTAACCTCAGGACTTGCCAGCTTCCTGACTTATAAGGGCTGCTTGGCTAGCCACTGACAAATGTAGCTCACACCTACACCTGCCTGCCCTTTGTTACCCTAGGCAGTTTGTACACAAACCCAGGAAAGGGGAAAAGTTAGTCAAAGGGGGCATCTTTCACCCACCGGCTGACACTGAGGATAAAAGTGACACCTTCAGAAGCTCTCATCAGAGTACTCCTGGACCTGTTGAAGATTTAGAAGAAGGACTGTCCTGCTGTCTGAAGAAGGAAGACAGGACCTGCTACCTTGAAATCAGCCTCTCCAAAAGTGACTCCAAGGGTCAGAAGGCTCACCTCCTGTTTGAGCTACAGGGACAACACAAGTTTCCAGAGGCCTCCCTGTATCTGCCCAGCTGACCTGCATCAAATGGACCTTACTGGACCTGCCTGTCTGGACCTTGGCTGGCATCAGTCTGTACTCCACCCGAAGAAAAGGTGAAGATACAGAGGTTTTGGGCTCCTCGCACCACAAAGTGACCTCTTTGCGCCAAGAATCTAAAGCCTGCGACGACCACAAACATGAAGCTCCAGCGGGACCTTCTCTTTGTGCCAATAGCGACCGCCCGGTACGACTGCCAACATCACGCATCTCTAGTGAAGATCAGCTCTTCGAGCTACAGCAGCAATGGTCTGTGATGCCTGACCTGATCCTCCTGCCGACAACGTCCTCCTCGCAGCCCCCCAAATGCGAACAGCACTCTTTATGCAGGACTTGAAAAGATAACTCTTCGGCAGGAATAACCTGGTCCCTGTATCTGACCTCGCTTCACTGCAGACAGCCTGAACCCAGGTCCAGCGCACAAGACAACTATGTGCAGCTCTTTGTGCTTTTTGATGCTATTTTCACCTAAAACTTTAGAAACGCATATCGCTGGTTCTACTGAAATGTCGATCATTTTGTTTAAATTGTTTTTGGATTTTACTTTTGTTGTGTTTTCACTTTATTACTGTTTAAGTACTGCATAAATAGTTAACAAATTGCCTAAATTAAGCCTGCCTGCTTTGTGCCATTTACCAGATGGTTAAGCACAGGTTTATTTAGTGACTTTTGTGGTTCACCTTGAAAAGGATCGTTTTTAGTACTTGAGTTGGGTTTCACCCATCTCAATTGATAACCTTAGGGCATATTTACATGCCCCTTGCGCCGCCGGTGCATCACTTTTTCGCAATACTTTTATTTCTCGTCGTCTTTTCCTCTTTCTATGCATGCTGCGTTCTGCAGCACACATAGAAAGAGGAAAACACAGCTCGTGATTGTTTTTGTGCAGGAAAGTGTCCCACCCTGCACAAAAACAATCATCCCCGCAATGCAGGCACCCTTGAACCATGGTGCAAGGGTACCTTCGTTAGCACATGGCAGCCATTTATGCGCCAGCGCTGGGAAGAGCTCAGGGATATGTCATATTGTTGTAAAGATGATGCATCCCTTTGCTTCAGAAGTAACGCAGTGTGGCGCAGCCAAATGGTTTGCTGCACTGCGCTGAGTTACTTCCTTGTTAATATGGCCCCCAATTTCTTAAACCCCACCTGTAAGACCCAGCTTCTCCAAGTCTGAGGAACCCTTCCCTTCAAAGCAGGTATTTGTCACTGCCAGCAGAGACATTTAATAGCTATGAAAAACAACAGAAAGGTGCAGAAGGCAGGAAGCCTTTTTGTTCAATGGATACCATAAATCAGTATCAGATGGCACCTTTCCTGGGAGGGAAGAAGGTGTGATTGGGCCAAATTACCTGTGTACCTATAGGTCCTAAAGGTAGAAGGAGATTAAAGCCAGCAGCATAGGCTGGTTACTTAAAATATAGAAAATTGACAACCTATTACAGTCAATTTACGGCATATATCATAAAAACCAATGTCAATCAGTGAATTGTTTTTTCCTTAATTAGATCTAAGTGAATTAGAGAGAAATAGGTTTTACCAATAGTGACATTTTGTCAGTGTTTCATTTTAAAATTGAGCACTTTTCAGCTGGGCCTAGCTCTGACACAACGCAATTGCTGCTGACTTACAGCGTTAAATCCCGAAGTTGTATTGTAAAAATTGGCTCAAGGTTTACTTCAAACATCTAGACAGAGTTTTTGGAGTGCAACATGTTTGTTTCACAGCCCGTCGTTTGAAGGATTTGGTTTCTGCAGTCACTCGTTTTGAATTTTGCATTTAGTCCAAGGCCCACTCAGCTCAGAGGTCACATTCTGACAATGTATAATTATAAAACTATCAAGGCAAACAGTGGAATAATTTTGTTAGCAAAGTGATTTGGGGTGAAAGGCCACTTGGAAAAAAGCAAAGAGGATGATTCAGAAGATTAAAATGAGGTTATGATATCACAGATGATTGTAGCGTGTGAGGACTTTTGCACTTAGATTTTTATTTTTGAAGCATCTGAAAAGCAATGTACAATCAGAGGCTATTGCAGGCAGTATAGCATCCAGCCAGAATATGGACTCACTATGTGGTGAAAGTGTATGCCCTCACAAATGATATCCCCAGGAACATTTACACAGAACAAGGCCCTGATGGCAAAGTATATTAGAGAGTTTTGTCCATCAAGCTCTCACAGGGACTTCCTATGATAGTGGACTTTGAGGGCCATGTTGTTATGAGAGGATGTTTGCATGGCGTGAGACAGAGCTCCAGATAATGGAGGAGAAGGAATCATAGTTTCTGAGATGAACCCCCAAGTCCAACCACTTTTTTCTGTTTCTTGTCCCTCAGACAAATCTGTTATATGAGACACTGCCTGCTCATCATGGGCCTGATTAACAAAGGTAAGTATGCATTTGCATAAGCTTATGTCTATATTTACTCTTATGCCTAGGTATAATTCTCTAGATTTTTGGTATTCACCTTTTCAAGTGGAGATTTAAACCTGGGTGTAGACATACATATCTCCAATGAGGGTGTGGCGCCTGCTGCATTTTATTTATTAAGTGTTGGGGCAAAAGGAATGTAAGTTCTTGCCTCTCTGGTAAACCAGGTGAGCAGAGAAATGGCAGTATCATGAGTCACAAATGATAGGACCTCAGGCAGCTCTCAGCCTTTCTGGCCGCTGTTGATCTGCAGGACAGCCTGAACTCCATTGTAAAGAGCACTTATGATTCAGGGCACAGTCACACAAATCAGATGATGGTGTTGGGTTCACAGTGAGAACACAAACGCAGACATGTCCGGAAAGTGGTGATTTGACCACCCCAGACTCTGCACAAGCATACATCATAGGCAATTTTATTAATATATGCTCAATTCCTTCTTTTGGAACTCTTTGAACATCTGAGAAGATGGATATTCCTCTCTTTTAATGAGATAGTTTCTTGTAGTAAGGAGGGTGAAATAATTGGTGATGCCGAATTGTTCTATAATGACAAGATAAAGGAGCCTACCACTAAGCTGTTGCGTTTTCTTAAGTGTAATTTAATTCATTTTCTGCGGTCGAACATTGGACTGATCATGTCCCCTTATCTCCTTTCGTTCTGTGTTGTTTGTTGTCTTTTGTTCATAGCCGTCTAAGGGCTATGATTGACTTCTGTGTCAGAGTTCATTATATGCGCATTTTGAATGTAATGCTTCACTCAAGTGTTAGATATGATTGCTTGCTTCTATCACTACTGAAATCACTATATCTCTGTGAAGCGCTCTGATACCCTAACGGGTCACGTTTGCGCTGAATATAAAACTCTAAATAAATAAATTTTGGTCCAGTTTAGTAATTTCAATTAAATCTCTTTTTTTACAGAGTTTTATATAGCGCGAACTTACCAGAAGGTATCGGGTATCAGAGCGCTTTACATAGCACCAGTTGCGTTACATGAAGACACATTCATTTTTTTTTGTTAGGCACAGGGAGATTAAGTGATTTTTCCTGGAATCACAGGATGTTCAGTGTCATTGCTGAGACTCGAACCCAGTTCCCCAGATTCGAGGTTGACCGCCCTAGCCGTTAGGCCAACTCCTCTCCCTTAGGCCTTGTTAATCTTTTCATTTTCAGTCAGGAGCAAATCCTGATTCAGGCCTATGTTTACACCAGAATAAACTTTGCGACCAGAGGGCATATGAACACATGAGAAGATTTTGCCTAAATAATTTTCAATAGCTAAACTCTGGTGCAAATCTTATGGGCAAATACTGCACATCCTGTGATTTTGTACTTCATTATAGGGAATAGCATGTGCTATTAAAGTATTGCCCCAAAATGTGAAATGTATAAATTGGAGTCAAATTGCACACCCGATAAACACCAAACTACGTATTATCAGTATTTACCGAGTGCGCAAGTTGCACCAAATGTGCTGCAGTTGAGTTTTAAGCATTTTTTCAAAAGAATTCTGCTTGATTAACTCCTGACCTAACCATAGATTTACAGTCCACATGTTTTAAGTCTGCACTGGAAACTATAGTGTTAGTACTGTTGTAAGTGTTGCATTTATTAACACAAGTTGTTGGACCCGGTCCTTTCTGCAGGGTCATGCCTAAACATTTTGCCTTCCTCCTACTTTTTGCTGAATTCATTTTTGTTGGCCTTAGGTCTCTGTGCACTTTAAGACTGCTAACCAGTGCCAAAGTGCTTGTGCTCTGTTATATTATGTTAAAATGAATTTGTAAAGCGCACGTACACCGGGGTGGTTTCATGGCGCTACTTTGATTGATACCCAAGTCCTGGAGAATTATTCAAAAGCCTGTCGGTATAGCCAGGTCTTGAGGAGGCTCCTAAAACCAAGAAGATTGGTGCAGAAGCGAATTTCAGAGGGGAGGGAGTTCCAAAACATGGGGGCCAAAATAGCGAACCTGGCACCACCAGTGCGCTTCAATTTAAAAGGGAGGATGGACAGAAGTTGCTTATGGGCTGAGCGGAGATTGCGTATGGGGGCGTGCTTGTTAATCAAGTTGTTCACAAATTTAGGGCTTTTTCCATTGAGTGATTTAAAAATGAGACACCCAACCTTGAAGGCACAGCGTTGAACAACCGGGAGCCAATGTAGTTTCCTTAGAAGAGGAGTGACATGGTAGTGCCTAGGTTGATGAAGAATCCGACGAGCGGCCTGGTTTTGTACCATCTGCAGACGTTTGGATAGATAAAGGGGGATGCCAAAGTATAGCGAATTGGCATAGTCGACATGGGTCATAACCATGGCGATGATCACCTGAATCCGAGCTTCATGGGTAAGGAATCTGCAGATCTTTTTTATTTTCCTGAGTTGAAAAAAACAGGTGGAGATCACAGACCCAATCTGAGACTTCATGGCTCTCTCCTTAAAACCTAGTAGAATTGGCTTATACCCAATTAGCATATTTCATTTACTTGTAGGTCCCTAGTACATGTATCTAGGGCCTGTAATTTAAATGCTACTAATGGGTCTGCAACACTGATTGTGCTACTCACTTTAAGAAGCCCTTTAGCCACGTCTCAGGCCTGCCATTACAGAGCCTGAGTGTGTAGTTTAAACTGCCATTTCAATCTGACAAAATAAACCTTTTGCCAGGCTCAAGCCTTCCTTTTTGATGCATATACGTCACCCCTAAGGTAGGCTCTTACCAGCCCCAACGGCAGGATGCAGTGTATTTAAAAAAGGTGGGCATGTGCTTGTAAATCTTACATGCACTGGTAGTGAAAAACTCTTAGATTCTTTTTTCAATACTGCAAGGCCTATCTCTACCATACTATAACTTTGGATTTGCCTTATTCTATTTTATAAGTTTCATTTCCAAATGGAAAGAGATAACCCCTTAAAGGTTGAGGTCTCAGAAATCACAATTTAAAATCCCAACTTATGGTCAAGTCGGATTTTAAATTGCAATTCTGAAAATGCTACTTTTAGAAAGTTGGCATTTTCTTGCCTTAGCCAGTTGGTGCCTGCAGCCTGTCTCTAATCACATGGCTGGGTGTAGTTTGCAGTTGAGCTTTGTGTAGTCCTCCTAGACAGCCACACAAAATGGGGAGCTTAGGTGTTACTGAATGGGACATCACTGACAGGATGGGAGGGAAGAGCTGGGCATAGCTCTACTTATACTTGTTTAGGCTGTGTCCTGCCTCTACACAAAGGGCCTAACAACCCTGCATTGTAACCTCAGTCAGCTTGGAGTCAGGGAAGGGGAGGTAGGAAATTCCATTCACTTCAAAGACACTGTCTAGAAGCTTCTCCCACCTTCCAGAACCAAGACACCAGTGTATAAAAGAAGGATCCCAGACACCAACTCTTCAGTGCACTTCTGAACCTGTAGATACTCTGCCAGAAAGAAGGACTGCTGTGCTTCTGAAAGAACCGCCGCTCTGCTGGACTGCTACTCTAAAGGAGCTACTGCCCTGCTGTGCTGACCTTCTTCCCTCTTGCCTGGGGAGGAAGAACTGGATCTGCAACCCATCTTGCACCCAGGACCCCGGAGTGACTCCAAGGTCTTGTCAGCTGGCTTGCTTATCTGAACCTCATGGACATACCAGGCTCCCCAACAGCTCCTGGGCCCATCTTCAATGAGTTCCTGACCAACAAGGGATGCTCCTCAGGTCCTGGACCCTTGGTGTGGCTCTTGAGCTCTTAAATTCAAGCTTTTGGGCTCTTCGCGACCGGGAATGGGCCCATTTGTACCGGAAATCAGCATGAGCCACCACAAGCCAGTCTCTTCACCCAGCAAGCATCGATGACTCATGGAGGACCACCAATATGTAATACCAACCCGACCATCCGCGACACCTGGACTGCTCCTCGCACCACGCCAACCACCGTCAGAAACACTCTCCTTGCGACTTTATTTAACGGGAACCGGACTCTTGGCACTAAACCTGAGAAGGTAACATTTAAGCTGAACTAATTATTGCTTTTCGGGGTTATATTGCAGTATATTTTTTTTAATTCATAACTCTTGTTCTACAGATTGGAGTTTTGTAGTTTTTCTCTTGTTTTATTTATTAAATTAAGCTCAATTTTTCTAACCGGGTGTGGGATCTTTTGAGTGATGTTTTCACTGTTTTACTGTTTGAAATATTGCACAAATACTTTGCACATTGCCTCTAAGTTAAGCCTGACTGCTCTGTGCCAAGCTATCAGGGGGTTGAGCACAGGTTAGTTTAGGTTTTGCTTGTACCTTACCCTGACTAGGTTTGTGGTTGCGGCTTGACCAGGGCTCACACCCCAGTCAACCAGTCACCCAATATCTAAACCAAGGTAAATTAAACATTCATTAAGTTTTGTACATCCAATTAATAGATTTCCTTTATATTGCTTCCTTTTGCCTAGCATTTGCCTGAGGAGTGCATGTTTTCTTTCAGCCTGATAAGGTTTTCCTTCTGTGTTATTCAATACAGCAGGTCCTTAAACAACCGTAACCTGTTTCAAAGAAACGAAACATCTACAGTGACTTTATCAAAATTCAGGGGGATATTACCAAGGAATTGCGATAATTATCGCAAAGCGCGCTTAGCACTGTTTTTTTTATCGCCGGCTATCGCTGGATTTCATCGCGGAGATAACGCGTTATTATCAACGCTTATCTCCAAGGCGATAAAAAATCCAGTGATAGCGGCGAAACCCAGCAATAGCGCGAGAAATCCAGCGATAAATTCAACGCGCTAATGAAAAGCTTGCTAATAGGCAGGTGAGGACTTAACCTTACAATCCACCTCCCATTGACTAGAATGGTTAAGTCAGGTTTTTAGCAGGTGTTAGATTCCAGCGATAATCGCGGTTAGCGCAAATTTTTTTATCGCTTCGCGGGCATTGCTAAGAGGGGGAAGTTGTGTTTGCGACTGTTTTCAGTCGCTTTAAGTTGGGAACGCCTACTTTGCATGTCATTAGCGATATATTGCTGACATGCAAAGCGGCACCAAAACGGTCGCTTTCGCCATAAAGCTGTCGCTAACAGCTGTTAGCGACAGCTTGCTTATAGGGCGATAGAAATATCGCCGCTTTAGCGGCAAAAAGTGCCGCTATAGCGGCGATAAGGCCCTTGCTAATATGACCCTCAGTGTTTTTGCTTCCACACTGAGGACATGATTCACAATGAAACTTTAATAGGGGAATACCGGCTTTTCTCGAATTTGCCCTAACACAGGTACGCTCACTGCACAGTGTTGCTCAGTCATAAATCTGTATAAAAATATCTCCTAGTTCTTATTAATATCACTGCAACACTGATATATTGCTCGTAAATGCACGGCAAACGAAATACCATTACCATTTGTAAAATGTTTACAGTAAGTTCCACAAATATAAATTATGTATGTGCCAATGACAAACAAGTAGAAGAACACGAAATAGTGGAGGGGACCTGTCTCATTATTGTAATTCATACCCTTTTCTCGTTATGGTAATATACAAGTTATTATTCTGAATATAATCATTATCATGAGGTTATTGATGTTTATCTGGTGTATGTGATTATCGTCATTATGATCACTTGAGTTCCCTTTTCCTGCTTCCCCCATCTCTCACATGCAGGTGATAGGTTCTTTATTTAGCTCTTCATTTGTCCATTTTTAGATTGCCCTATTCAGAATGTGTGTTTAGGAATATCTTAGTTGCACTTGTTCATTCAACCCGATTTCCCTTGCACATATCCATTGTGTTTAAGAAATATCCCTATAAATTAAACAGTAGGGGCCCGGTGAATTGCAATATGCGCTCTCACTGCTGTCACAACATACATTGCAGCTATTAGTTTTGTGACACATATCAGCAGGTTAAATCTACAGATATCGAGAAAAATGCTCGGTATTTAAGGGGGCATGAGGAGTGTGGTGCGGCAAGAACTAAACCGCTCATGTTATTCACCCAAAACTCTTTACTGTGGTGTGGTGCAGCGGCCAGGGCAGCTGACTCCGGAGCACAGGGTTCACGGTTCGATCCCCGGCTCCGGCAGCAGCTCAGCACCATGTGACTCTGGGCAATAGCTCACTTAATTTCCACTCCGGCCCCCAGCGCCTTGAGACCCGTAAGGGTGAGTAGCTGCGCTATATAAAAACGGACTTACATTTTACATTTACATTTTTTACTGGGTGATATTTATGGCACCCAACATATATATTAGTACTCAGATCAGTTATATTTAATGAGGTGCACTAAAAATCACAGCTATTACATGGGAACTGGTAATGAGGGCCTAGGTGTTAGTCCTTATGTATGAACCTATGTTGAGCACAATGGGGCTTATTAACAAACAAGCCCCTTGCGCCACCCGTACGTCACTTTTCCCATGTTAAAAATGACGCAAAAGTGGCGCAAGGGGCTTGTAAATAAGCCCCAATGTGTTTTGGTTATTCACAGGATAAATCACCTATTTATATTAATCACCTATCTCTATTTTGAATTCTGATGACAGCAGCGTTGTAGGCAAATGGTCACTGCCAAGCTTTCCTTTAGTGTTATTACATTTGTAACCGAGAACATTTGGCTCATCTGCAGAGCTATCAAACTCACCATAAAGTTAACATATTGCATCATAAAAAAAACATTAAGTTCTCCTTTCTAATTGGTATTCGATGCATGTGTTGAAAGCAATTTCTGAGCTTCAAAATTATGTTACATTTGGTTGTTTCAATGTGTTGCTGATGACAGCATTGCATGATTTTCCTTCATTTATATACCAAGCTAGAAAGTAACTGAGTTGTGTAAAAAGGGAAGAAGGTTACAAATGAGTGTGAAGAATGCTTGCTGTCTTGCTGTCTCCAACTTGCATCTCTCGGTTTCCAGCCTTGTAGTGTTGCTACTATTGAAGCTGCGGGTGCTACTCCACTCCTTATCCTGGAGGCTTGGTAAGGAGGCCTCTTCAAGCGGACTGTGCTGTAAATGGGACAGCATGTCCTGAATGGTAATGTGGTCTGATAGGGAATTTCTTGAGCACGAGTTTGATTCTATCGGTCATTGGGAGATCGAAGATAAGACAGTTCTGAGAAGGAAAGCTGGTACTCGTGTCAGCAGAGCGTTGCCATCATCAAGATGCAAGAGGACAAGAGCATGAATGACAGTTCTGAAGTTTGCTTCCATCTGGATAGAATTTAGTTTTTATAACAGTGGAATTTAGTGACAGGTGGTTTTCATCCTCTCTGACATGTTTAGTGGAGAAAGGTGGCAGTCAAGAGACTTGGCAACGTTGGTTTGTTGGGGGGCAAAATGCAATAAGCTGGTTCCTTGGATAGAGGTGACACAGCGGACGTAGCCGAGAGATGTCTTTATGATATTTATTAAGTTCTTAACATCCATAGTACAGGGATAGCAGCCCCACAAGGAGCAGCCTGCTAGCTCCTCAGCCCATCTTCCCAACTGTCTCACTCAGACCAAGTACACAAGCATTCCACTCATGTCAACATTCCACCCAGAACACTCACACTGGCTGAGCAGCTAGTGACAAGGTAAAGGGGTACACTATTAACATAACATGAAGATACTACATTATCTTCTCCCTTTAAAATTTAAAAATGAATGAAACCAAAGTAAAAATGAAAGACAACTATAAAAAAATATACAAATGAAATCAATAGACTAAAACCCAGGGGTAGATGGTAAAAACCACACCACAAGAGGGAACCAGAATACACAAAGGAAGAAAGAAGAGTGAAAAGATATAAACAAACTATCACCATCCTCCTCCTTTAATGAAAACACAAAAAGAAAGAGCAAAGAACGTTTAACTCACTGACAAAAAGTGAGAAAACATCACATGACAATACACGTGAAACAAAAATGCAGAGAAACACCGTAGAAAAGAAAACTACGAGAACTCTACACAGTGACGAGACACATGGGAGTGAAACACCCCCAGAACTCATACACTATGGGTGGACCACACCCATGTACGTACAACTAAAATGTGAAAAAGACACTGGGTGGACCGCACCCATGTACGAACACCATACAATTGTAACACAAAAACTATTGTTGGACCGCACCCATGTACGTACTTACTTACTATGGGTGGACCGCACCCATGTACATACTCCTAACTAAGGGTGGACCGCACCCAAGTAGGTATTCCTAAGTAAGGAACACAACCAAGACACCCTGCCAAAATGGGACAACAACCCATAATGCGAACTGTAAATGGGACTGACACCCATTACAAATTGCATAAAACCCATTACTAATAATGTAGGTGGGACTAACACCCCCTAACAGCTGAGTAGGTGGAAATAACACCCACTACGACAAACAAAAAAAACAAAAATGTGAGGCACAACGTGGCTATCACACTCACTAGAAAACCAACATGCAGCACAAAATGACTCACAGACATAAGTAGCACGGCACAATGCATTAAATGGGACTGCCACCAATACACTGTGATAAAGGGAAAGACAGCCCCTTAAACCACCCCTCGAGTAAGGGAAAGATGACTACAACCTGGAAGTGGGACTAAAACCCCTTCCCATCCCTTATAAAAGGGATACAGGCTTTGCAAAACAACAAGCTAAAACCACAAAGAAAAGAAAATAACCACCCTCCAGTAAGGCTCGATACACCCACCCAACATAAAGAAATGGGCGTAAGAAAGATCCAATGCCTGTCAAACAAAAGAGATAAACAGAAATCCACTTTACAAATAACTTCATCCAATTGGTAAAAATTGTAACTGGCATTACCAGGAGCACATATTTTAGCAACAATGCAAAAAAACGTTCTGGATAGAAGTTTGTAGAAACAAAAACAAAAGTTTGTAGAAAAGATCCTAGTAGAACAGTAGCCCGTTGTTTAAAACATCAACAAAGTCATCATTAAATTCTTCAACAAGAGCAACCTGTTTAAGTGCCTCATCAAGTTTGTTGATCCTGCTCTTTAACTTTCCACTCGAGTGAATTTAGTTGGCCAAAGAAAACAGCTCTAAAGACTAGGAGAGATTTCCCATATAAGCTTCTTGTTTCGCCTGTATCACATACCTCACAAAACTCTCTGCCTGCTCGCCGGCAACCGTGCGGCCCTGAGACAGAACTGCGGGCATTAACTCACTGCCACTCTGATAGGGCCCTCATCCAGTTCCTCCATCTTCGGGATCGGGCACCCTGTCACGCACGGGGCAAATCTCTGCTCCCGCCTGTAGGCAAAGTGTGCTGCCAAGCTTGAAGTGTGCACCATCCAACCACAAGATGGCGGCACATAGTCACGACGGTGCTGGATGGCTGCAGGCACCGGCGTGCACCAAATGTCGTTGAGTAGAGCTTGCCGATGGAGCAAACGCTGCACGTGAGGGAACACCATGGATACCAACGAACAGTCACGTGCAAGGTAACAGTTGCATCTTTTGAACGTTTCTGTTTACTTTTAAAATCACTTCAGGTCTTAGCTTTTTTGAACGTTTCATCTTTTTTTTTTAAATTGCTTCAGGTCGAGCCGTAACACATTTTTTTTTTACGGAGTTTTATATAGCGCGAACTTGACCCGAAGATATCGGGTATCAGAGCGCTTTACATGAGCACCAGTTGCGTTACATGAGAACACATTCATTTTTTTATTTTTATTTGTTAGGCACAGGGAGATTAAGTGATTTGCCCAGAATCACAGGATGTTGCGCATCTTTGCCGAGACTCGAACCCGGTTCCCCAGATAAGGGGTTGACCGCCCTTGCCGTTAGGCCAACTCCTCTCCCCCATTTCCCCAAAGGCAAAACATATGGCCACAAGTGCTTACCGGCAAAGACAAAACATAAGGCCACATATGCTTACCGGCTCGCCATGACTGTGTAGCTTGTTACTTCCTTAAAACAGACTAGACACAAACGTTTCCGAAATCAAACAGTGCATGTTGACTGAAAAAGAATTTCCTTATGCTAAAATGTCCTGTTACTGCCAACATATATGAGGCGATGTCCAAAACACATGTATAATCATACAAGACACGTTCACTAAGCAATGTGAGGCTGTCACAAGTAGAATTACCTCACATCCAATGCTGACACGGAGGCACAGTGAGCAGCAAAATCCCTTCGTTTCAGCATGTACCTCCAGACAATCCTTTGAAACCACTTCCTACAACAGATTAACAAACATGCTGAGAAAAACGTCTTCCTATTGTGCAGTAGAAAGCGTACAGAAGACTGTTGAAAATCTGCACCATAATGCAATGCCCCTGCAGAGCAATAACACTGGAACTTCCATAAGGCAAATTGTTTGGTAGACAATATCTTGTTGAAACTGAAGCAGCACACAATTCTTGTATCTTTAAAGATGAACAGATGCTAAGTTTGTGAGCAGAGCACGCCTGGGCTGGGGCTGTCCGGTGTGAGGGACACTGGTGGGGCTGCGAGGCGTGTTGCTCCAGTTTCACTTGTTTCTTGATGATCCATTTCATTTGTTTCTTGTGGATCTTTTTCCATCTATCTCCACACTTCCTCTGTTGTCTCTTTTGTACCATTTCGTCCATGAAATGTACTTGTGCTGTTTTTGTCATCAAAAGAGAACCTTTACATGTACCTTGTGCTCTCTGGGCTTGTGGTTTCTTTACGTTCCATCCAACATGAAGACAACCTTGGCTTGTCATCTAAAACTTCCTTGAGATCCCTTGTAAAGCGTGGATAAGTCTCCAAATCATCACCAAATGTAATAAGCTGGTTCCTTGGGTAGAGGTGACACAGTGGACGTAGCCGAGAGATGTCTTTATGATATTTATTAAGTTCTTAACATCCATAGTACAGGGATAGCAGCCCCACCAGGAGCAGCCTGCTAGCTGCTCAGCCCATCTTCCCAAATGTCTCACTCAGACCAGGCACCCAAGCATTTCACTCATGTCAACATTCCACCCAGAACACTCACACTGGCTGAGCAGCTAGTTACAAGGTAAAGGGGTACACTATTAACATAACTTGAAGATACTACACAAAGCAATCTACATTCAGTGATAAGAGACAGTTTTGAATCTGGTGTTCTTTAGCCTCAGATGCTAGTAAGATGTGTTAAATTATTATTGGATTGAGCATGAGGTACTATGTTGATGTAGCAGGGCAGTTCTTTAACCATTCCATTCAGAGGATTTTTACAGGTGTTTATGTCAGCCTCTGATCGGAAACATCCTTTACAACAAACGTGTTACCATGCAATAGCTTTACTATGCATCCATTACAATGCATATGCCTTTACCACACAAAATGCTACCACGCATGTGCCTTCACCATGCATGCCTTTAAAATGAAAACGTAAGTATTTTCCAGATAAGTGTATAGTGTGTGTGTGTGTGTGTATAGTGTGTGTGTGTGTGTGTGTGTGTATAAGGGCAAGGGTGTTTAGAGGGTTTAGGGTATGTGAGTGGCAAGGGTATATTTAGGGTGCAGGATGGGTAGGGGTATTGGGTGGCAAGGGAATCTTTAGGGCTTAGGGTGGGTAGGGTTTATGGGTTGGGGTCAATAAGGTAGTGTATATATATAACCTACTGGCGGTCACCAGTAGGTAGTTATAATTAGGACCTAGTTTCTATTAAAAAGGTCGTTTTCAGTTGTCTATATTTTTGTCGTCAGTCGATGAATCTTCATAAACTTTTCTCCAAAAATGTGCCCGTTACTTCAGCTGCTGTCTGGAAAGTTTTGGGGTGGTTTATGAATTGAGGTAAGAGAAAAAATGGGGGGGCCAAAGCGCTTTTTAACCATGTTAATTCCATGGACCTTTAGACATGACTACAGCCGAAATTCTGGACGAAATGACACCAAATTTGGCAGAAAGCTAGCTTTTGGTCTGCAGATCTTGATTTATTTTTATTTAGGGTAAATACATTCAGTAGTTTTAGAGATATGTGGCTTAAGTCAAATTCTCAATACAAATTCCCATAGGACCTTTAGAGACACCTACAGCTAGTTATTTGGTGTAAATCTGTTCAATAGCTTTAGAGATATTAAGCTTAAAACAAATTTGTATATAAAAGGACACAGATCCTCCTTGGATTCACGAATCCACGCGCCAACAGCAATGACGTGATTGGCTGGCCACAACCTGAGAGGAAAGTTGTGGCCGCCATTTTCTTTATCGAGACTTGGTTTCCATGCAGAGAAAATAAAATTAAAAAGTGATAGAAGGAGTCAGGGTAGAGGTACCTTGATCCCATGGGACTAAGGGAGGGGTCTGTGAGGGACCCTTCATGGGCAGGGAACTATCCAAAAAACTGTTTTTTTAAAACCATGGCGGAACCATCTCATGTTCCCTGATTCGGATTCGGATCCGGAGTCAGATTTGAATCCGCAGATCCAAACCCCAATAAAAAAAAATACACTCACTCAGACCCACACACCTACTCACACACTCACTCACACACCCGCTTAAACACCCACACAACCACTCACACACCCACTCACACACCTATACAGCCACTCCCACTCCCACTCACAGACCCTCAAAACCACTCATACACCCACTCACAGACCCACACACCCACTCACACACCCATTCACACACCCACACAACCACTCATATACCCACTCACACACCCATACAGTCACTCACACACCCACTCACAAACCCTCAAAACCATTCACACACCCACTTACAGACCCACACAGCTTTCACACACCCACTCAGACACTCATGCACTCACTCACAGACACACTCAGACATTTAGACACCCACACACAGACTCACTCAGGCATAAAGGCCGTGTGCGGCATGTGGCTGGATACATGCAGGTATTGACTGCAGGGCCTAGCCGCAAGCTAGGCCCTGCTGCTACACTCTGCTGCATTAAAAAGACTGTAGAAATTCTCTGAAAAAACAAAGATTACAGGGCCATTATAGTCAGGAATTTGCATTTAATAAACCTTAGAAAATCACAAAAAACAAATGTTACAGGGACGTTATAGTTAGGTTCTGAATTTACACACATACAACCATAGGAATTCAGCTGTTATAGTTAGAGTTATTTCAAGTAACTATAACTTGTGCCTTAAGATAACTATTACTTGCGCCCTCTGCATGCACAGCTAATTAAACCACATATTACATCATTGAAGACATCGTCTACAGCCTCATTTATATCATCACTAAAACATTTGTAGTGAAATTATTGATCAAAAACTCTGTATGGCAGTGGCACAAGTTATAGATACCTTAGGGCACGAGTTTTAGTTACTTGAAATAACTCTAAGTATAACAGCTGAATTTCTATGGTTTTGTGCTTGTAAATTCATAACTATAACAACTATAATGTCCCTGTAACCTTTGTTTTTTTTTTATGAATATAAATTTATACACATATATGTGGACACAAGCATCAGTGTTCAAAGCAGCCAAACGCGTTTCGGGAACCCCAGTTCCCTTTCTCAATGGCTTTACATCTGCATAACTTCAGACGGCATTCCCCGCACATTTGTAGCTTCCAGGGCCCTCCCCTGTAGGCGTGGCCAAAAGGCCTTCTGGTTCCTGTAGTCCCGGGGACAATGTCCTCCAGTGAGTCCATCTTAAATAGCAGAAAAATGAAGTAAAAATATGAAACCCAAGTGGGGCGATGCCAAGTCCCGTTTTACTCTCTGCCCCGCATTTCAGTTGAACACCTTTGAAACTGCCTCCCGTGTGCACTGACACCACCATGACGCCAGCACAGGTCCGCTACAACGCGGCAGGCTTCCCTTCGTGGCTGGGCTCAGCCGCTCAACATCCACAACAAAAGGTAGCCCTCAAGAAGGGAAGCCACAGGCAGATAAGTGTTTCAATTTCTTTATGGAGCCAACTTGCCAGCAGACTGCAGCGTGGACACAAGCATCAGTGTTCAAAGCAGCCAAACGCGTTTCGGGAACCCCAGTTCCCTTTCTCAATGGCTTTACATCTGCATAACTTCAGACGGCATTCCCCGCACATTTGTAGCTTCCAGGGCCCTCCCCTGTGGGCATGGCCAAAAGGCCTTCTGGTTCCTGTAGTCCCGGGGACAATGCCCTCCAGTGAGTCCGTCTTAAATAGCAGAAAAATGAAGTAAAAATATGAAACCCAAGTGGGGCGATGCCAAGTCCCGTTTTACTCTCTGCCCCGCTTTTCAGTTGAACACCTTTGAAACTGCCTCCCGTGTGCACTGACACCACCGTGACGCCAGCACAGGTCCGCTTCACGCGGCGGGCTTCCCTTCGCGGCTGGGCTCAGCCGCTCAACATCCACAACAAAAGGTAGCCCTCAAGAAGGGAAGCCACAGGCAGATAAGTGTTTCAATTTCTTTATGCAGCCAACTTGCCAGCAGACTGCAGCGTGGACACAAGCATCAGTGTTCAAAGCAGCCAAACGCGTTTCAGGAACCCCAGTTCCCTTTCTCAATGGCTTTACATCTGCATAACTTCAGACGGCATTCCCGCACATTTGTAGCTTCCAGGGCCCTCCCCTGTGGGCGTGGCCAAAAGGCCTTCTGGTTTCTGTAATCCCGGGGACAATGTCCTCCAGTGAGTCCGTCTTAAATAGCAGAAAAATGAAGTAAAATATGAAACCCAAGTGGGGCGATGCCAAGTCCCGTTTTGCTCTCTGCCCCGCTTTTCAGTTGAACACCTTTGAAACTGCCTCCCGTGTGCACTGACACCACCGTGACGCCAGCACAGGTCCGCTACCACGCGGCGGGCTTCCCTTCGTGGCTGGGCTCAGCCGCTCAACATCCACAACAAAGCCACGATGGTGCTAGCGCTATTGCGGGAGGCAGTTTTCAAGCAGCAACTGTAAAACATGGCAGGTTGTGAGCAGGACTTTGCATCAACCCACATGGGTTATAAATTATGATTTATTGTCTGCTGTGCAAGATGGACTCACACAAGGTTATTTTCTCCGCACTACAGGAACCAGAAGGCCGTGGTGGCCACGCCCACCGGGGCGGGACCCTGGAATTTAAAATGTACGGAGAACGCTGTCTTGATGTTAGCAGTTCGAAAAGCCATTGAGGAAGGGAGCGAGGTTCCCGAAACGCGTCTGGCTGGACTTTCATGCTGATGCCTATTCCACGCTGCTTCCTGTTGGCAAGTTGTTCCTATTAAATGAATGAAATACTCACCTGCCTGCTGGCTTCCTTTCAGTGGGGCTACTCTTCTGTTGGTGATGTTTAGCGGCTGAGCCCAGCCGCGAGAGGAAGCCCACCGCTTGTGTGCGGGCCCGTGCTGGCGCCACGATGGTGCTAGCGCTATTGCGGGAGGATGTTTTCAAGAAGCAACTGTAAAGCATGGCAGGTTGTGAGCAGGACTTTGCATCAACCCACATGGGTTATAAATTATGATTTATTGTCTGCTGTGCAAGATGGACTCACACAAGGTTATTTTCTCCGCACTACAGGAACCAGAAGGCCGTGGTGGCCACGCCCACCGGGGCGGGACCCTGGAATTTAAAATGTACGGAGAACGCTGTCTTGATGTTAGCAGTTCGAAAAGCCATTGAGGAAGGGAACGAGGTTCCCGAAACGCGTCCGGCTGGACTTTCATGCTGATGCCTATTCCACGCTGCTTCCTGTTGGCAAGTTGTTCCTATTAAATGAATGAAATACTCACCTGCCTGCTGGCTTCCTTTCAGTGGGGCTACTCTTCTGTTGGTGATATATATATCTATATATGTGCTGCTCGATGGACTGAATTCATAATAATCATAGATGGTCGTTGGACTTGAGTTTCTTGTGTAGTATTGTGTAATGTCAGTTTTAATTACTTTTTAAGCAAGTGTCATCTGAGTCCCCACAGAACCGGTCATTTGCAGGGGGGTTGCTTTTCAATTTCTGTTTAGTTAGGGGATATAGATTGCTAGGACAATCGGAATGAAAAATTATTGTGCTTGGACTTTGGCATTCATTAGTATTACGAGTTTCCTTTTTATTGCAATAACAACAGGTACGACCCATATCTGAATAATGAGATGACCTGTGTTTCCATCAATCTGTTTATTTTCAGAGGGAGATTTAGGCTTCTGAAATCAGATTGAATCTTTATTGGAAAATCTGGAGGCAAATTAGAAATTATCATTGAAATAAGACCCATAATTTCTGATTCTTCTGGCAATTCCTCACTTCTAAGTCCCTCAGGGTCCCACCTGTAATGACCCTGATTTTCCCCACCCTCTGAGGTACCAGGGCGGGCCATTTTCTGGGCCACTCGTAAGGCGGGTCTTAATGTCAGTCTAACATCATATGGATTTATGAATTTCTGGTAATTGTAGGATTTGAGAAATTCTTTAAGTACATCTGAATACTCCATGGGAGTTCAACCACATATTTCTTTCCTTCTTTACGCTCATTTTTAATAACTAGGATATTTTTTGACAGTTTATCCTAGCAGATTCCCCAGTGAAAAAGAACTACCCCTAAATTTCTTATATAAATAATGTCACTATGCTGTAAAGGCTCTTCTTCGTAGCACAACCACATTTCACTATGTGTACTTTTTTTAAAGCAAGAAAACACAGCAAACCCATCCACTGAAAATCCTATAGGAAAATCTGCAGCTACCTCTGAACCTTTTCTTTTGGGACACTGAGAGGGAAGTTACCAATCTTGAGCTGAGGAGCAGTTGAGACCCTGCGTTCTATGGACTGAGAGGCACATGCTCCTTCATTCCCAACTCTACTTTGTCTTGGTTGTGATACCCCAAGATGTATACCAATATCAGCAAATAGTATTTTTACCGAAAGGAAGAAAACCCCTCAGTGGGAAGGGATAATCAAAAGCAATTTAATTCCACTCAGATGTGACAGACAACAGGTTGGTTGTATAAATTTGTGAAAGGCACTCTAGTATAGTGCAGAGTGGAATAATGTGTCCTATCAGGGCATGTATGGTCATCCAGGATTCATCTTAGTAAAGATTTGCTCTGATCCCCCAAGCAAATAGTTTAAGTTTATGTCATGATCCATTACTGCCACGGTTGGTTTTTTCCACATCCTTATCCATAATGCCAAATCAGAATATAGGTACACGAAACACTTACATGTAAATTCAGACTTGAATTCAAGGCAGAGTGCAGCATTTCCATCTGCTAGTAGGAGAGTGAACAGAAATTCCAATTAATGTTATCATCAGGTTGTGCTTGAACTTGAACAGTGTGTAGTGTTTAACACCTGGAGTTAGATATGGTTTTTGTGAAGATGGCAGGAGCTAACAGCAACTATTGATTTGACCGCCTACTTCAGGGTGACACACAGTGGTTTTAAATGTATTTAAAATCTTTTAGTGGTCAGTTCAAATGGAGTTGAATCTGAATAATGTGTCTGTCCTTGCATACACCAAAAAGGAAAAAAATCATTAGATGTTTTTAGATGTTCTACGTTATGCTTTCAGGAGTCAAATGTTTTAATCCCCTCACGATACGGGTATAGATGTATATGTGGTAAAGAAAAGTTTAATATTAAATCTGTGAAATACAAATACCTTATGCATTAAAGTTCAGCATAAGTATATATATATATATATATGTATATATATATATATATATATATATATATATATATATATATATATATATATATATATATATATATATATTTAGTTGTGGTGCATGGTAGTAAGGTCACGATTTTTCTTAGGTCCAGTGCAGGTTTCAGTAATTTAAACCTGAGCTCGATCCCTGGTTCCTAACTCACAGAGCAGATAGGCTTAATTTAAGAAAATGTGTAAAGCATTTCGAAGTTCCAACATAGTTAAAAGTCAAAAACACTACACAATAAAAATCCCACTCCAACTTATTAAAAATTTCAAAAATCCAATAATAGGAAAAAGAGTTTGTTTACTGCGCATGTTACCATTAGCGAGTGGGAGAAGTCTAACACAGCGAAAGTTAAAGTATAGCTTGACCAGTCATAGCTGCGCTGGAAAAGAACCAGCAATTCAGTCCAGCTCTGCAAGTTATCCCGAAAAATGTTACAATGAAAGTCGTGTGATAAGTGATAAACACATTTGTGTTCACTGACACAAACTGCAATATGTTTAGATGAAACTGTTCTTGTCTGTAGGATACATAAAGAGTGCTAGAGACAAAAAACGAGAATGAATAACTTTCACTTAAATTCGGCTGGCACTCTTCATTGAACCGTGTCACCAATATTTGCCCAATTGCCAGGTAATCTTATTTGGAGCATATTTCGAAAGGATCTGTGTTATCTTTAAATTGGACTTTTGGAAAAAAAAATCTCAATTCGCAAACATGTTTTAGATATCCTACCCATTTCCATAAGGTGTGCTTGTGAGCCTGCCTTTTAGTTTCTCTCTGTTGTTCACCGATTTATGCCTGACACTCTACACTTTGCTTTTTACTACTTATCATTTCAGAGATTCATTTTTTTCCATGTTTTAATCTATAATACTAAGGGGCCGATTCCGATCTCGGCCGGTAGTGCTCCGAATCGGATTCGGCTTAACCGGATCCGATTCGGAGCCCTATTTCCCGACCGATTCGTACGCGCGTCCGGACGAGCGAGTACGATGCGAAATCACCGACCGACTCGTTCGGGCGTCCCAACCGCTCCGACCGACTCGTTCCCGGGTCTAACCGCACCGACCGACTCGCTCGGACACGACTCGCACCGCGCAATGGAGACGTTCTCCGGCCGGGTAAGTACGATGCGCACCGCGAGCAGTCCGACCGACACGCGCCGTCCGGCTCGAAAGAGCAGTCGGAGCCGTACTTCGGGGGTCCGTGTCGGACCCCCCTGTACGCGTAGCCGCGCGAGTCGCACACAGGGGGGACCCATGGGTCCCCCCTACCTGTGCGTGTACGGCGCGAGCCGCTTCACCGCGTACCCGCTGTAGGGGGCGCCCTTGTTCGCCTCGCACCCATTGAGGCAATGGGAGCCCGCGTACGCGTTGTACGACCGGGTCCCATTGACTTCAATGGGAGTCCGACCGACTCGAGTACGATAGCATACGGACGCATCGTACTCGTTCGGTCGGGCTGCACGGGTCCAATTCGGTCGGAAATCTCTCCGGGTCCAGCTCGGTCGGAGAGATTTCCGGCCCGAATCGGAATCGGCCCCTAAGTGTGCCTTAATTTGCTAGTGTTTAAAGGATAGAATGTGTCTACATTTGTGTGAATTTTGTTCCATTAATCATTATACATGAGCAGTGGATTGGGACTTTTGAAAAACAAGCATTTGCAATGCAATAGGTCTCGCATTTGTTAGAGTTAGAGCTATTGGTGTTGTAAATGACAATGTCTTTTATCTATGTGTTTTGGTTTGGAGTCTAGTGGATGTCTGAACAGAGACGCTGCGGCAACACTGCCTAAAGGACTTGGAATGAGGAATTTCTAACGGGACCAGAGTAGCGGCTTGCAGCTCTGCTTAGAGGACTTGGAATGACGAATTACCGACGTGACCAGAGAAAAAGCTAGCAGCACTGCCTACAGGAATAAGAATGAGGAATTACCACCTGCAGCACTGTCTAGTGGACTTAGAATGAGGAATTACCACTGGGACCAGAGAAGCAGCTGCAGCACTTTCTAGAGGAGTAAGAATGTGGAATTATCACTGGGACCAGAAAAGCAGCTAGCAGCCCTGCCTAGAGGACTAAGAATAGGGAATTACCACTGGGAACAGAGACACAGGTGCAGCACTGTCTAGAAGACTTAGAATGGAAGAATTATGAACAAGACCTAAGAAGCGACTGCAGCACTGTGTAATTGTAAATCGCATTTATATAGTGCTTACTATCCCGGATGAGGCGTCGAAGGGCTTTTCGGCGAGTAACACGCTCCTCAGGAAACCAAAAAGGATTAGTACTGAATTTGTATAGGGAAATAATAAATTAATTTGAGCGATGGACATGCGTGTCTGTTATTTGGGTTGAAAAGGATAGTGGAGGGATAGAAGAGGGAGGGGTTTGCATTTATATAGCACTTGGTACCCCTGATGAGGTATTAAAGCACTTTTCGACAAGTATCACACTACTCCGGAACCCAAAAAGGATTAGTGGTGAATTACTAGAGGGAAAAATGAAATTTATTTGACCGGTGTGAATTAGTATAGGGAAATATGAAATTAATTTGAGTGGTGGACCTGTGAGTCTGTTAGCTGGATTGAAAAGGATAGTGGAGGGATAGAAGAGGTAAGGGTCTAGAAAGTGTTTATTTGGAGATCATAGCAGCAGGAGGAGGTTTGGGATGAGTAGGGGAGAGTCAGAGGGAAGGGTTTAGAAAGGCTTTTTGGGAGATTTGAATAATAAAAGAGGTTTGAGATGATGCAAGGGAGGGGTAGAGGAGGGAAAAGTCTAGAAAGGGTTATTTTGAGGATCATAGTGAAGGTAGAGTAGGGAAGAAACTGGAAAGGGTTATTTTGTGGATCATACTAGTCAAAGAGCGGAGGTACAGTTTCAGCTAAGGCATCCAAGTCAGGGTTTGAAGGAGGGTACAAGCTTTATATATACTGCATTGCTATTGATCTGCCCCTTTTAGTCACGGCCCATAAAACCATACAGTCCTCCACCACAGATCCCTTGTAATGTGAATTTCTCCCCACACAATGCTTTGCTCATGCTTTTTCAATGCAATCCATCAATAACTGAGCTGCGTTTCAGGTTGCCACCCATCACAACAAAGCAAAGCCCTCCCACTGGCAGAAGACCCCTGCCACTGCACACCAACGAGAGATGACAAGCGCCACAAACTACGCACACAGGTGCCATCTCATAACGCTTATAAGGCAATGAAGCACTACAAAATCAAATAAAAAAAGATTTTCCTAAAGATGAGAGCCTACAAGTATTTTCCCATCAACCTGTTTCCTTCAAAATAAAGGACTCTTGTGAGGAAATATATAGCAGTGAGTGTTGTAGTGATATGCCTAGGAAACCGTGGGCACCAACCTGCCCATTCAGTTTATGTCTATACACCACACACACACACACACACTTCCATGGACTCACTCAACGTGCAACAGCCCTGTGTGGACAGTGAAAATTATGCTTTTTTATCTTTCACTAACACCTCTACTCCCAACCGTGCCCCCCTTCTGGTGGCATCCTTGATCTGGCAGTGATGATTTTGGGCAGCAAGGCTTCAGCCCCTGGGGTGAGTACTGGAAACCATTCGCTGTTATATGCAATAACAAAAACAATCATCCCCTGCAGCTACAAAGAACCCTGTAATGACGGAGATGCGTACTTTTAACTGACTCAACTGAAAACGTTGGATCACAAAGAGTGTAATATTCATGGCATCAAGTAGCGACCGCTCCACCTCCAGAGAAAGCATTATGGTAGTGGTTACCTGAGAATAATCTTAAAATACACATACAGAATTTGACGAATGCACTGCTTCTACTCATGTGTAAATGTGACAAGACGGTTGCATTCGAACTTTCTGAACTGACTGCTCGGGTCACATGATGTCAGAGCTAAAACAAAAAATAAATCAGAAAGGCCTATGCTTCAGGTCCCATTGTGGGTGAGTTGTGACAACAATGCCTCACAGAGTAGAGAGGCGATCAAACGTCTTAAATGGGTGTAGAATTAAACACAATCCAACAAGCATTTGCAATGCAATCGGTCTCGCATTTGGGAAAGTTAGAGCAATTGGCGCTGTAAATGATAATGTTTTTTTGTCTGCAGTGGAGTGAATATTTAAAAAACGAGAGTTAGAGCTATTGGCGTTGTAAATGTAAATATTTTTTACTTATATGTTGTGGAGGAGATGTATGTGGTATGCAGTGGAATTATGTGGATAGTAATTAAGTGGCATTTAGTGTATTGGATTCGGATGCTTAGAAAGATCTTCCCATGGATCCCGCTCAATGCCAGGAAGGCCCTCATTCAGTCGCTCTTAATCAGCCGCCTTGATTATGACAACTCTTTGCTGGTAGGAATCAGGGAGGATCTGTTATCCAAAATACAGGTCGTGCAAAACACGGCAGCTCGTCTTGCCCTGATTAAACCAGCACGAACCCCCTCTCTTCCGCTCCTACGCCAACTTCATTGGCTTCCTGTCAGGAAACGAGCCATCTTCAAACTGCTATGTTTGGTCTTCAAGGCCCTGCAGGGAACGGGACCGGCTTACTTGACCAATAAGATTGAGCGGTATAAACCTGTACGTCAACTTAGATCTAGTAATCGCAGCTTGCTCTGCAGCCGAAGAATTAGGAAAGTTAAAACGGGTGGTCGTGCCTTTTCTTATCTGGCCCCCAAATATTGGAATGACCTTCCCGACCAAATCCGTGCCTGCTCTAACCTGCCTCAATTTAAAAAAATGCTTAAGACCTGGCTATTCTAAGTTCTTACTTTACGTGGGGTCTTTCTTTCTCAGGCGCCGAGAGATCCCCTTGGGGATGATTCGTGCGCCATACAAATGAATGTAAAGTAAAGTAAAAGTAAAGTGTGGAGTGGGACTGTGTATCATGGAGAGCATTTTGTGGTATGGTATTTTGTGTTGTGGAGTGTTATGTAGTGGAGTTTAATTATGTTGTGTGCTGTTGAATTTTGTGGTGTGATGTAGAATTATGTGGTGTGGATTGTATGTATGTGGTATGTTATGTAATTGTGTTGTTGATTTGTATTATGTGGTTTCTTGTTGAATTATGTGGTGTGGAATGGAAACGTGCTGAGTTGATTTTGTGGAACTATGTAGCACTGAGTGAAATTCTGGTGACTAGAAAAAATGTGGCATTGTGTGGAGTGTGTTTATATGGATTGTTGCTATGTGGTATATATTGGTTTTATGTGAGGTGTATTTAAATGACTAAACAATTAAATAAATGCTTCAGGTACTATTATTGAAATATTTTAGTCTTTTATCAACAAACTGCAAAAATGTTTGTTAGATTAACTTTAAATGCAGTGCTTGTATTAGCAAAGTCCTGTGCCTATTTTCTAAACAAGATTGCTTTGACTGATAGCAGTGCTGTAAACTGTGGGGTGCTATGACCAAATTTACATGCAGCATGACCTTTTATAAAATAAAAAACACAGCAAAGTATATGATTAGCATTTGCATGAAGAACTCTGACTCGCCTTGGACTGCCCACGCTCTGCCAAACTAAGAGCCAATTAATAAACGCACAGGAAAGACACAAAGGACTTTAAAGGCGTGTATTATGCCATAATTTAATCCAGGGTCAAGTTATGGGAACGAGCGCAAGCAGTTGCAAAGAAAGCTCTCACGGGAGGAAGTTATTGCACTGGCTACCGCTGGAATGCAGCTGTCACTGAGGAGCTTCTATATGGTTTCCTTCCAAATTGGCAGCCGAGCATGGGCACAGCTTTCTCTCATGCTGCCGTTTGCTGCTGTCCTGTATAGTGACTCCGGTGACCTCCGCCATGATTGCAGCTCTGCGAAGGTGCTGTTTGCACTAGAACAGTGGCAGCCGAGTCTGAACATACGTGTCTTAGAAGAACGCTTAAGAGGTGCTAGATCCTCCCCTTAGGGCCAAAAAAACAAAATATCAATTTTACAAAATGATGCCCCCCTCCCGCTCAGAATGTGATGAGGCCCCCACATGCAGGGTTTGATGCCCATAAATGATCGACTCTCTGCTGCACCACAGGAGCCTGTTTGACGTCCCTGGCCACAGCGCGCAAACTGTGCGTGCGATAACAAATGGGCATTTACTCAAACTTATCTGCACGCTGTGGCCGTGCAGTTTTCATAAGGTGACTTACAATTTGTTTATTTATTCCAGCATATGTCACAGAGGTTGTTTGATTGTAAAAATCTTTTTACAAAACACTTTGTTCTCCACAACTACAATTCCTTTCCGTTCTTGGCCTCGTGCCAAGGAAATCCTAGCGCCCTGTGAACGGTAACCCTGACGGGCTAAGCGCAGGGAATCCGGGCAGTGACAGGACTCACACCGCCTGAGGAGCCGAAATAGAGGGGAACGGCCCAGGCTACCCTGATACTTAGACCTGGTGCTACTGAGTTTTAGTTTAGCAGCATTTACATGACACTCTGTGGGATATGCACATAAATTCATGTAAAAATTGTTTGCACAATTCAGCCAGAAGAACCTTGTAAGAAAATGGGTTATTCATTGGGGAGGATGCGAGTCATTTCCAAGTAATAAATCTAAACCAAGTAATACAACTAAACCTTAGTCAGGTCTAACACACTATGCTGTGGCACAGAGATGCCAGGCTTAATTTAAGGAAATGTGTGTAAACTAGCTACACTAAAACATTTAAAAAGTAAAAACACAACGCAATAAATAATACCATAACTATGTTTTTCTTTTTTAAATTGACAAACACATAATAAGAGCAATGACACCAAAACAACTAAAATCCAATAAGAGGAACCAGAGATACGATTTTTTAAAGTTTTAGGACAAAAGCACCAAGAAAAAGTAAGACACCAATGAGAAGTCGCTGTTTATTGTTAACTGGGACCTAGGTGCAACTCAGGTCAACCACAAAAGGGCAGAGGTCATATACATCAAACAGGTTTTCACTGTCAAAGATTTTGTCTTCTGAATTAGCCTCTAAAATGGAAGTCGAAAACCTCCAACAGTGAAGGTTGAATGCTGTGTCTGGCAAAGTCCTCTGGAAGTCAGATCGCCATTGGATGAGACCCTGCTGAAGCCATTTGTTTTAGGGGGAAAAAAGTTCTGAGTGGGAAAATTCAACTTTCCCACAGACACAGTCTTCTCATTGGTCAGGTACTTTTCATGCCATTCCTCATCAAGAATTATAGCTTCACACTTAGAGGACGATTTAGAGTTTAGTGGAGAGGGTATTATGTCAATGGAATACCCTCTTTGTCAAAATGAAGGTCTGGCAGCCTCATTTGGAGATGGGGGACCTTCATTTTGTCATTGGCGGAGACTACTCTGTCTCAGCTGCCAACATATACCTCAGTCGGACTAAGGGCCATCTGAGGTTTGGCCATGTGACTGCCCTCCTGATTTAGGTGGATTGCATCTTAGACTGCATGTCATTAGATGGGGTAGATCAGATACAATGGCTAAGGTATTTGAAGGCCACCTTTGATAAATTGGGCCTCCTCGATCTTTATAAATTCCCCCAAACAATTGGCCCCAATCACAAACTATGCGTTAGAGAACTGTTTCTAGAGCATTGTATGAATAAACGTTTGGCCGCTGCTCAGGCCAAACTATCAATTGTAAACTATGCCACAGTTTCAACAACTTGTAGTTTAGAGCCTTACTTGAGGTGGTGCGTTTCCCCTACATATCGTCACTGGCTGACTTTGTTTAGACTTTGCATTTTGCACTTTAAATTTGCATTTCCATTCCCGGGGGCACTGCAGCAGGATATATCTCTTTGTGTGTGTGGCAACTTCTCGATCCAAAGCACCATCCATTTATTTTTGTTTTGCCCTTTGTATCAAGATCCAAGACACCATATTTTGGTTTTGTTGCTGCACAAGGCAAATGTGAGGTGGCATAAGGATGGTTTCATTTTCAAGCAATCTTTAGGCTCACCTGAAATCTGTTATGCAGTTTTAATTTTAAAAAATCCGTTTTTTACATCAGGAAGGGATATGAATTTTAAGGGCTATTTTTTAATGTTTTAGATATGCTCCAGTCCATTTGACTTGGCTCTTTTTAATATTTGATCTCAGAAATATTTTTTGAAAATTGGGTATTGTCTATGATTCTGTACTAGACGAAACGTTTAACCTATGTCTTTCTATTTTATGTATGCTTTTATGGCCTTTGGCCAAATAAAGTTTATTTTGATGTGACTAAGGGCCGTCAGAGGTTTAGCCATGTGCCTGTCCACCTGATTTAGAGTGGATGAACACATGACCAATTTTCTCTGTCTGTCATCTCCAGGTAAAACCTGGAGGTAAGGGGAAGTGAAAACTGCAAAATGCCCCCCTCGCTATGGGAGAAGACTATCATTGTGAGGGGGCATTTTTAAAAATTGTTTTCAGAAACAAAAACCCACCTTGGGTTTTTGTTTTGGAAAATAATAAAAAACATTTCAAGTTTCCCATGTGGCTCTTTCATGATGGCAGAACCATCTGTAGACTTACAATGCATTGACACGGCGCTGGACATCTCCGAATTTGGCAGGTTGGTACTTTACTCGGTTGCTCTGATGGAGTAAAATGCCATCTACCAAACTCTAAATCAGCCTGTTTGCTCTTTTGGAGCCCAAAATCATCCAGCTTGGCAAGTGTGTAAGCTGTATCTAAGGAAGTCACCTTAAAATCAGATACTTTTGCAGCGAGTTCCCGCTGAAGCTACAGATGTCATGGAAGTGTCTTTAAGACCTCACAGTTCTGACTTTCTGTAGCAGTTCCCCTCGGTCTCTTCTAAGGCTCCCAGGACCTCTGGGACAGCACATAGGGGAACAGAGTAACTCCACCAGAAGCCAACTGTTACTGGTCAGCCAATCACTCCAAAAAGAAGGCCTCATGCAACTTGTTGTGTCCCTGTTTCCACACAGAAGGTCAGCCAACCAAGAGCTGGAGTCCACTTCTCAGGACTTGGTGCAAGTAAGTGCAGGTGCAACCTCTCAGGTCTCCAAACATTTCACCAATAACAGGTCTAGAAAGTTATCTGCTGAGGTGTGGGTAAGGTCCCACCTTTGTGGGATTCACTGTCCAGCGATTGAGATGTCTCCCGGACAATCCCTAACCAATTATAATGAAGTCCACAGGGGCACCCCTTCCCACTCTGCACAACATCCTGTTTGCCATACTGCAACCCATCCCAGAATGCACTATTCTAAGTAAAATCCATGATGGCAGCACCCTTCTGCTCGTCAAGATTTATGGTGTCCCAGAGAGGGTTCCTTTTGGGAGATGAGCAGTCCTCTCCCCCTCACCCCTCCAAACTAGTTCAGGGAACCAAGTCCCCTCCCACTGGTTTGTGGCTAACTGGCTATTGTGGGCCAAAACACAAAGGCTGCTCTACCCTAGGTCTCCCTTTACACTTAACTATGAATGGCCAGGCCTCACCCAAGTCCCTTTCAGGTTGATGATGTTCCTAAACCCTGCCTATCTGCCCTTCCTGAGCTTAGTGGAGTCATATACCTTGAACTCCATCTTCATGCCAAAAGGCCTAAGCCATTGCAGGCTACTCTGGGTTCAATTTTCACATCACATTTAAGGGAAGTACAGACAGGGACCAGCTGCTGGCAGGCCAATGCTATTTAGCCTCCTGGAGGTTCAAGCAGACAAAGTCCAGCTTTTGACAAGTCACTTTTCTTGTATATTTATCCAAAATGTGTGAATTGGATTTTTAATTAATGTTAAATAGTGTTTAAATATTTCCTGTAGTGTATACCAAACCATAGTTAGCAGAAACATTATTTCACTCTGAACTTTGGTTTTAATAATGGGTAATGGTCAATACTAAATTCTTGCACGTAGTACTTGTAAATACCAGGCACCCTTACTTTTGGGGTACAAGACTAAATTACGGGTGACTTAAATATTTTATTCAAAAGTAGGGTTCATGCCTGCAGGTTTAAAAACTTCACCAGTCATGCTATAGATGTAGGCCAATTAGGGATTAACCAATTATATCATGTTTTTGGGTCAGGGTACAAACACTACAGACTTGACTGCCATGCCCCATTTGGCAGAGTTCAAATAGCAGTTAGCAAAAAATGTGGGGTATTGGAAATGACCATTTTTTGCATGAAGTCCCCCCTATGTCTTTTTGCCCCATCATCTATGCGGGTTGTGGAACTCAGTGCACTTTACCCCTGCTAACCAGGAGTAAAGTTCCTCTGCTCCCTCTCTAAACATGGTTAAATTGGCTTATTCCTAAATGGCACATTTAACTTGCCTATACGTCTCAAGTTTATAGAGTAGAAAGCTCACCTAGGGCCTGGAAGTTAATTGCCACATGTGGACTGCAGCACCTATTGTGCCATTCACTACAGTGGCAGTACAATCAGATCTACCTGTGTAGTCTGACTGCTACAGTCTAAAACCTGCAATCAGATATCCACAATACGCCATTCTGACAGGTGCAGAGCTCCCTTTTAAATCATAATGTCACCTCTATGTAAGCCTTGTAGTCAACAAGGCAGGGTGCAGGATATTTAAAAGCGTGACAGGTACAAGACTAATAATACCTTCCAGTGACAAGGCCCTAAAAGTTATTTTCACTTTAGCAGGCAGCGCTATTCTATGTTAAGAATCAGAGCACAGAAAAAAAAGCTAATATAGCATTTGGAGAAAGAGAGCAAGCTAGCAAAATAATTAAACAAGTATTTTAATAGTTATTAAAATTCAATTCAGTGGTGAAGTTGGATTTTTTATATATCTTACCAAGAAGCAACTTTTAAAAAGTTACTTTTTCCAAACTGACGTTCCTGGAAGCTAATTTGAATTAATTCTCCAGCAACTCCCAGCCTGTGCTTTGCTTGGGAAGAAGTTATTATGTACTCCCATAAGGTGTGGTGCAGCGGCCAGGGCAGCTGACTTGGGAGCACAGAGCTCACGGTTCGATCCCCGGCGGCAGCTCAGCACAGCACCATGTGACTCTGGGCAATAGCTCACTTCATTTCCACGACGGCCCCCAGCGCCATGAGACCCGGAAGGGTGAGTAGTAGCGCTTTACAAATATGGATTTACATTTTACATTTACTCCCAGGAGCACACAATAAGCTGACCTGAATAGGCAGAGATGACTCTGCTGTGATCAATAGAATATTCAGGGTGGGGGCAGTGAGTATCCTTTTGACACCACAGGGTCAAATCCTGCATGATATATCTGTTGTGCCACATTTAACTGTAGGAAATTGGGTTACTGGGTGAAACCCTTCTCAAACATCAACTACAACATCTGTCATGGTGAAACACAAGGAAACCTTGTAACCCTCTGGTACCTTGACAAAAAAAGCAGTCAGGCTAAACTTAGAGGCAGTGTGTAAAGTATTTGTGCAGCACTTACATCAAACAGAAATAAAGTGAAACTACAACACTAGAAAAATCCCACACCAATTTAGAAAAATAGAGTAAAATGTAGTCAATTATTTCAGACCACAACAACAAAAATCCAATCAGTAAAATCGCAGCATGTCATTTTAAAGATTTAAGGTAAGCTTTACGTCTAAGGGCCTGATTACGATGTTGGTCGGAAAGTCTCCGACAGACAATCGGATTTCCCTAGACCGTGGAGTCGATTCCGATCTGGGTCGGAAAGCCCTCCGACCGAGCCGGATCCGGAGTGTTTTCCGACCGAGCCGTACCCCTGGAGTCCGACCGAGAGAGTACGATGCTGCCGCATGCTGATGGACTCGGCTCGGTCGGATTCCCATTGAAGTCAATGGGAGCCGGTCGTACGATGCGTGCATGGCCTCGCATCAGCTGAATAGGTACGTCTCGCACAAGGGCGCCCCCTGCAGTGGGTACGCGTTGGTGCCATCCGCACCGTACATGCATGTGATCCCCCCCTGTGTACGACTCGTTAGGCTACGGGTGAAGGGGGTCCGGCACGGACCCCCGAAGTCCGCTTCCTGGAGCTTTTTTGACCCGGAGACTCCGACTCGATCCGGCTGTCCGAATCGTGCATTGTACTAGCTCAGTCGGAAATCGACTCCATTGCGCGGTACGGTTCGTCTGCGACCGAGTCGTTCGGAGCGGTTCGGACCCGGAAACGAGTCGGTCGGAGATTTCGCGTTCGTTCACATCGTACTTGAGCGTCCGGACCTCTGTACGACTCGGTCGGAAGCAAAGCCTCCGACTCGGATCCGGTAGAGCCGAATCCGATTCGGAGGCCTTCCGACCGAGATCGGAATCGACCCCCGTGTCGGAACCCATCCGCCCGACTCAGTCGGTTCCGATCAACGGATTACGATGCTCGCGGTCGGAAGGGGAACTGGTCGGTCATTCCGAATCAGGCCGACCGGCATTCGGAGAATCGGAATCGGTCAGAGCTGATTCGTACAGCTCAACGAACAGCGTTTCTGACTGACCAATTACGATGTCGGATTCCAACAGCCTTTCCGACTCAGTCTGTCCGACACGAAAAGGCTGTCGGAAACTAACTTTGGGGGCCCCTAGCAGGCTTCCCTTCATCATCAGTCCTCCGATTTGGGGTTGGGGGGTACCCAAGGGAACCCCCTGTAAAACCATGCACAGTGTGGCAGGCACCATGGGGTGCCCGCGACAGGGTGCAAGGTTTTCCACAGACACCCATTTTCCTCATAGGAGCCTGTGTTGTCAGTCGGAACACAGGCTCCCATTGAAGTCAATGGGAGTCCTTCTGAACAGTGTTCGGAAGCATCATAATCGGTCAGGCAAAACCGCTGACCACGAGTCAGCCGGAACAGAATCCAACAAGGAGTCAAGCGGTTTAGTTTCCAACTGACATCGTAATCAGGCCCTAAATGGACAAAGTGCCACAGGCGGTTATCTGGTCATGAAAGATCAGGTGAAATTCACAAGTTCAAGCTGCTCACTATAGAGCACGGGCTGAATACAGAGACCAGGTAAGTCCAGCTGAACGGGTTACTTTCAAAAGTCCAGAGCGAAGAGTTCCGTTTGCAGTGGAGGGGGCCGTGAGTATAGGGAAGAGCATCATGTATGGTCGTCGAGGAATCACAAAGAGAAAGCTGGTCAATGCTGTAGCACAAAGATGTTGTCAGGTGTCGTGAATGGTCTTTGCTGGAGAACCGCATTGGCAGAAACCACGGGCTATTGATACTGTAGCGCAAAGCAAACACATGGAGATGATGGACGGATTGCTGAAACTTTTCAAACACTCACCCCCAGTCACAGACCTGGGTTGAATCCATCATCATTCTTTAGCTCACTTTACCACCCCAGTTCAGACAACGCGATATATAAAAATCAGTCTTGACCCTGTGCCTCATGGGAACAGTCTAGACCGAACTGCCAAGCCATGTCTTCCCTGGACCAGAATCAAGCATCCTGGGACCGGTTTCGGGCTAACAGCCCTCATCAGCCAGGCTAGCTTGAATCCAGTGGCAAAGTGAGCAAGGGACCCAGTCTGGGCATTGCGCAAAGTGCAGTTTGTGCGTTGTCGGGCGTCGGTGGCGGTCCCTGTGTCGAGAAGAGTCGGGTTCACTGTAACTTTGCGTTGGCAGTTGACATGGCACAGGCAGAAAGATTTTGATGTGAACAGGCCCATTCGCAGTCATAAAGAGCACAAAATGTCAGTATTCCTCCTTTTCTTAGAGGAGGAGCTCCACTCCAACAAAGACCAGCAGGGCTGTCCCTGAGGCTCAGATCAGGAGGCCAGGAAACAAGTCCTTGTAGTCACTCTGGTGTCCTGGGTTCAAGGGTGAATGTGTAGGTCCAGTTCTCTTCTCACCTAGGCAAGAGGGCAGCAGGCAGCAGGTCAGTATAGCAGGGCAGCAGATCCTTCAGAGCAACAGTGCAGCAGAGCAGCAGTCCTTTCAGCAGCACAGCAGTCCTTTTTCCTAGCAGAGTATTCACAGGTCCAGATGTGTACTGAAAATGTGGTGTCCGAGGTCCAGTATTTATATGCAGTTGTGCTTTTAAAGTGAGGTAAGATGCTTCTAGAGTCATTCCTTTGAACTGCACAGAAGCCCTGACTCCAGACGAACTACATGGGGTTTGCAGCCATTTGTGTGGAGACAGGGCACTAGACTATTCAAGTGTAAGTGGGGCTGGGCCCAGCTCCTCCCTCCTGTCCTGCAAGTGATGGCCCATCCAGCTACACCTAAGCTCCGCATTGTGTATGGATGTGTAGGAGAAATACACAAAGCCCAGCTGACACCCATACCCAGCCATGTGATCCAGAGATAGACTCCATGCACAAAATGGCTAAGGCAAGAGAATGTCAACTTTCTAAAAGTGCCATTTTCAAAATTGCAATTTAAAATTCAACTTCACCATAAGTTAGGATTTTTCATTACAATCTCAGAGACACCAAACAGAAATGGGTTCCTTGGTCCCATTTGGAAATTACGCTTATACAATGTAATAATCAATTAATCAATCAATCAGTATTTGTACAGCGCAGCTTATTACCCCGGTGGGTATCCAGGCACTGAGGAATGGGAAGCCTTAGTCGAAGAGCCAGTTTTTAAGTCTCTTCCTGAAGTCAGCGAGTGAGAGAGGGGGAGGGTCGGAGGTGGATCAGGAGGTCGTTCCAAGACTTGGCAGGTTGAAGAAAGAAAGACCTCTGTTGCGGCCCTGCCAGATGCAGGGAATGTGTGCAAGGGTGAGGGCAGTGGATCAGAGTTGTTTTCTGGGTAGCTGGTGGAACATCAGGCGATGGCTGCTGTAGGAGGGTCCAGGGTTGTGGAGGGCCTTCTAGGCGTAGGTCATCAGTTTGAACTGGCATCTCTTCTAGATGGGGACCCAGTGGAGGTTTCTGAGGTGAGGGTGATGTTGGTCCATTTGGGGAGGTCAAGGATTAGTCTGGCCAAGGTGCTCTGTAAAATCTGTAGTCATTTTAGGAGAAGGGAGGTTGTTCTGACACAGAGAGTGTGTCCGTAGTCCAGTCGGCTGGTGATGATGGCTTATGTCACTGTTTTCTTGGTGTTGACTGGGATCCATCTGAAAATCTTACGAAGCATGTGGAGGGTGTGGAAGCAGAAGGAGGCTACTGCGTTGACGTTGCGGGTGAGGCTGGTGGGGGCAGGTGAGGGTGCAAGTGCAATGGGCCACCATGTGTCAACCCATGGGGAGGTGCTCTTCCTGAAGATGAGCACTTCCGTTTTGTCTGTGTTCAGCTTCAAGCAGTTGGATCTCATCCAGTTGGTGATGTTGTTCATGGCATTCTGCAAGTTGACTCTGGTGGTGGCGTTGTCTTCCGTGAGAGAGAGGATGAGTTGGATGTCGTCGGCGGATGAAATAATGTTGAGTCCATGGGCGCGGGCAATGTCGGTCAGTGGAGTCATGTAGGTGTTGAAGAGGGTGGGGCTGAGGGAGGAACCTTGGGGAACTGCGCAGATGATGATCTTGGGTTTGGAGGTGAAAGTTGGTAGGCAGATTTTCTGTGTGCGTCCTGCGAGGAAGGAGATGATCCACTTGATGGCATTTCCTCTGATGCGTTGGAGTCTGGTGATGAGTCTGGTGATGAGGGTGTGGTGGGATACTGTGTCGAAGGCTGCTGAGAGGTCAAGGAGGTCAAGGAGGATCAGGGCTGCAGTCCTCCCAATGTCGAGGATGGATCTGATGTCGTCGGTTGCGGCTATTAAGGCAGTCTCGGTGCTGTGGTTGGAGTGGAAGACAGAATGGGTGGTGTCAAGTGGGTGATGTCCTTCAAGGTGATCTGTGAGCTGGTGATTGATGGCTTTGTCCAGGACCTTGGCCGGGAAGGGGAGGAGCGAGATGGGGTGGTAATTCTTGAGTATGTTGGAGTCGGCGGAGGGTTTCTTCAGGAGAGGTTTTGCCTCCCTGTGATTCCAGGCATCCAGAAAGTTGGCTGTAGTGATAGATGAGTTGAGGATGTCAGTAAGGGTGCTGCTGATTTCCTTATGTCCCAGGTTGAAGGCATGGTGGGGGCAGGAGTCTGTTGGTGCTCTGGATTGGATGAAGGTCATGATTGCTATGGTGATTGGCATGGTGAGCGATGGCCATTGAGTGAGGTGGCTGTGGGAGTAGTCAATGAGTGTCAGGAGGTGGTCAAGGTCAGTTGGCTATGGGTCGAAATAAGGTAACTCTAATGCTATCGTTTGGGAGAGGTAGGCCTTGCAAAAGTGAAAAATTACTTTAGGATTTTATCACTGCAAGGACATGTAAAACTTAAAAGTACATATCTAAGCTTTTAAATACACTGCAACCTTCCCTCTGTACTGTCCAGGGCCTACCATAGGGGTGACATATATATTAAAAAAGGTAGGTTTGGGCATGGCAAAAGATGTATTTTGTCAGTTCAAAAGGGCATTTTAAAACTGCACATGCACAAGCTGCAATGACAGGTCTAACACATATTTAAAGTACTAATTAAGTGGGTGGCACAATCAGTGCTGCAGGCCCACTATTGGCATTAAATGCACAGATCCTGGGCACAAGCAGTGACATTTTTACTCAGACGTACAAGTAAATTAAATATGCCATAAGGGGAAAAAAGAGGGGGAAAAAAGAAGGAAGAGGAAAAGGGAATAAGGAGGGAAAAGGAAAAGGTTATTGTCCAAGTTCGGTTCCCAGCTGAATTTCTCAAGTTTTTTTTTTGTTTGGCTTTGCTCTCGCTAACAGAGCGACTTTCATGGCTGGGGTTCATCAGTTGCCTATATATGGAGCCCCCGTACCCCTTCAGCCAGAAAGGTGCATCTACTTACGTGTCTTCCATCCGCAAAGACTGCAACACTGCTGCATCAAAACGGCAAAAGAAGGAGCCTTGTTCTCCTACAAAATCTCCACTACCCATAACGCTGGATGACCTCATGGAGGAGATAAAGCTTATGAAACCCTTCGTTATTGACACCAATGCTACTCTTCAGAGACTAGAGGAGAAATGGTCTAACTTAGAGTCAAGGGTATCGGTGGTGGAGCAGAGGATCAGTGATGCTCAGGATGTGATCCCTAAATTGAGGCTATGTCCAAAGAAATAGTTCTTCTCAAACAACGAAAGGAGGACTTGGAACAGATGCAATAATCTTCTAATGTATGGTATTCCTGAAGGGGAGGAAGGTACTGACATGCTTGCCTTTCTTAAAATCCATATTCCCAAAATAGTGAGACTCAAGGAAGACACTACTCTTAACCTACAACGTGCACACCGTATTGGTCCCAAACTTGGGGGATCTTCCTCCACATCAACTATCAGTCGCTCCAGAGGGATAATTGTCCTTTTTTTTTTAAATATACTGAATTGTTAATGGTTCTTTCTGCAACAAAGCAGAGAAAGCAGATGTTATGGTCCGGCCAAAGAGTTTATCTATTTCAGGACGTATCTCGTGTCACTGCTTGTCGCCGCAAGGAGTTCCTTTCCTTTTGCCCTGTTCTTCGTTCCATGAATGCCAGATATGGTCTTGTGCATCCATGTTTTTTAAAGTCACCTACAAGGAGAGGACTTACTCATTTGACTGCCCTGAGGATTTAAGACAGTTTATTTTTTGCCACAAAGGAGAAGCAATGGACTTTGGGAAAACCTGAATACTGACTTTTTTACCATGTTTTAGTTCCTTTTTGTTTAACTTTTCTTAATCTACAAGTCCCGATGGTTTTTGCCTTTATTCACCTGTTTATCCCACAGTTGTTGTGAGTCTGCCTTCTCAGGGGGATATCTCCTAACAATTTTTGTGGTTTATTTATTTTTTTACAGATGTCTCTAGCACGGACACCCTCCCTTGATGTTTCCTTCTCCCTGTGCCTCCTCTTCCTCTCAATCAATCAATCAGGGAATTGTAAGCGTGCTACTCACCCGTGAGGGTCTCAAGGCGCTGAGGGGGGGGGGGTCCGCAGATCTGTTTAGCTGAAGTGCCAGGTCTTGAGGGTCTTCCTGAAGGTGTTCAGGGAGGGGGCACGTCTGATGTCTGCCGGTAGCTCGTTCCAGGTCTTGGCTGCAATGTGAGAGAAGGATCTTCCACCTGCTCTGGCTCTGTGGATGCGCGGGGTTTCGGCCAGTGCGAGGTTGGAGAACGGAGGTTTCTTTTGGGTACGTGGAAGTTGATTCTGACGTTGAGGTATTTGGGTCCGTTGTTGTGTAGGCATTTGTAGGCGTGAGTGAGGATTTTGAAAGTGACTCTTTTCTCCAGGGGGAGCCAGTGGAGACTTCGTAGGTGTTGGCTGATGTGTTCGTGTCGGGGGATGCTGAGGACGTGTCTGGCGGTGGTGTTTTGTACTGTCTGGAGTTTGCAGAGTAGGGACTTGTTGATGCTGGCGTAAAGTGCGTTTCCATAGTCCAGTCTGCTGGTGATGAGTGCGTGGGTGACTGTCTTCCTTGACTCAGGGGGGATCCACTTGAAGGTCTTGCGGAGGATGCGGAGGGTGTTGAAGCAGCTGGAGGTGACAGCGTTGACCTGTTGGTTCATGGAGAGTGATGAGTTGAGTACGATGCCGAGGTTCTTGGCATGGTCTGAGGGGGTAGGTGGGCTTCCGAGGGCGGTCGGCCACCAGGTGCTGTCCCATGCAGAAGGGGTGGTACAGAGGACGAGGACTTCTGTCGTCTCGGCGTTGAGCTTCAGGCAGCTGTTGGTCATCCAGACTGCGACGTCTTGCATTCCTTTCTGGAAGTTGAGTTTGGCAGTGGTGGGGTCTTTGGTGAGGGAGAGGATGAGCTGGGTGTCGTCGGCGTAGGATACGATGTTGAGGCTGTGTTGTCGGACGATGGCTGCGAGGGGGGCCATGTAAATGTTGAAGAGGGTGGGGCTCAGTGATGAACCCTGTGGGACTCTGCAGGTGATTTTCAGAGAGGAAGGGTGGGAGTCTGATCCTTTGGCTTCTTCCGGTGAGGAATGATCGGATCCAGTCCAGGGCTGTTCCTTGTATGCCTGCGTCGTGTAGTCTGACAACTAGTGTGCGATGGGAGACGGTGTCGAAGGCTGCTGCTAGGTCGAGTAGGATGAGGGCTGCAGAGTGGCCTTGGTCCAGGAGGGTGCGGATGTTGTCTGTGGCGGCGAGTAGGGCGGTCTCTGTGCTGTGGTTGCTTCGGAATCTGGATTAGGACGGGTCGAGGACGGCGTTCTCTTCAATGAATCGTGTCAGTTTCCTGTTGACTGTTTTCTCTGCAACTTTGACTGCGAAGGGGAGGAGCGAGATGGGCCGAAGGTTCTTAAGGTCGGTGGGGTCAGCTGTGGGCTTCTTGAGCAGGGGTCTGACTTCTGCGCGCTTCCAGTCGTCTGGGAAGGTGCTTGTTTTGAAGGTGGTGTTGATGGTGCATTGTAGTTTGGGTGCGATGGTGGCCACGGCTCTGTGGTAGATGTGAGGGGGGCAGGGGTCGGTGGGGGCCCCCGAGTGGATGCTTTTCATGGTCGAGGCGGCGTCTTCGGCCGTGATCGGTGTCCAGTTGAAGATGGTGGGCTGGCTGGTGTTTCTGGGGGGCGGGAGGCCGTCTGTGGCGCCTGGTGGATGGTCGATGAAGTTGTCGTAGAGGTTTTTGATCTTGAGGTGGAAATAGGTTCCAAGCTTGTCGCAGAGGTCTTGGGATGGGATGATGTCTGTGGCTTCGCTGCGTGGGTTGGTGAATTCTTGAATGACACTGAAAAGTTCCTTGGAGTTGGTGGAGTTGGCCAGGATTTTGTTGTGGATGAAGTTCCTTTTGGTGGCTCTGATCTGGTTGTGGTAGTCCGTCATGGCGTCCTTGTAGGTGGTGTGGTTTTCAGTTGTCTTGATGTTTCTACAGTTCTTCTCCAGGCATCTGCAGGTGCGTCTGGCTTCTTGGAGAGCGGTTGTGAACCAGGCGGCTTTCCTGGGGCGTTGTCTGTCGGGGTTGCGTAGCGGGGCGAGCTCATCTGTGCAGTTGGAAAACCAGGTGTGGAGTTTTCTGGCTGCGTCGTTTGCGCTGTTTGCGTCGGGTTCCCAGGTGTGGTTGTCTCGGGTGAGGGTGGAGTTAAGTTGCTCGTCGGTAACCTTGCTCCAGTTCCTTCATGGTGGGCGTGGGGCTGGTTTGGGTGCCTTGGGTTTGTTGATGGCGAAGTGTACGCAGTGGAGGTCGGTCCATGGCGGCTGCGTTGTGTGGCTGAAATGGATGCTGTTTCCTGAAGCGAAGATGGGGTCGAGGGTGTGTCCTGCTCTGTGGGTCCGTGTGTTGACGAGTTGTTTAAGTCCGATGCTGGTGAGGTTGTCACGAAGGATAGTGAAGTTGGAGTCGCTGGGGTTGTTGAGGTGGAAGTTCAGTTCTCCAATGAGTATGTAGTTTGTTGAGGTGATCGCGTGGGGTGCGATGAAGTCGGTGATGGGTGTTCGGGGGCCGGGGGGTCTGTAGACGAGGGTTCCTCGGAGTGTGGCTTTGGGGGTGGTCACGATCTTGAAGTGCAGGTGTTCGGCGGAGGGGAAGGTTTTGCTGGAGGTGGTGAGGCGGAGGGTGATCTTGTGGGCGATGGCGAGGCCCCCTCCTGGGTGGTTGGGGCGGTCTTTCCTCTGGATCTTGTATCCGTCTGGGATGGCGGTGCTGATGTCGGGGGCGGAGGATGCGTTGGTCCAGGTCTCTGTGAAGAAGGCGATGTCGGGCGAAAGTGAGTCGAGTAGGTTTCAGATTTCTATGGCGTGTTTGTGTACTGAGCGTACGTTGAGGAGGATGCATTTTAGGGTGTCGCCGGTGCTGGCGTCGGCGGTGTTGGAGGCCGGGGTGAGGGTCTGGTGGCAGTGGAGGCAGGAGAACTGGCCGTGGGTTGTGTTCGGCAAGGCCTGTTGGCATTCTCTAAGTCTTCCAGGGTTGAGTGCGAGGAAGGTGGTGGTGTCGTAGCGATGGGTAGTGGGAGGTCCAGGGTTCCTGGCGCTGGCCGCGGTCGGGTCACGGACAGGCGCAGATGGGCTTGCCTTTGGCGCGCCTTCAGCGCACCGGTGGCGCGACCGCGCAGCGGCCGCCATTAAGTAGGGGAGGTGGGAGGTGGGAGGGAAGAGAGGCTGGGAGGCGGGAGCAGGGGAATTCCGGGGGGAAATTCCGGGGGGGAATTCCGGGGGGAGGGGTCACAGGGGCAGCAGCGGAGAAAGGCAAAAGGAACAGGCAGGCACGAGAAAATAAAAACAGTGGTGGAATTAGAGCAAGACACAGATGGGCACAATAACAGTGGCACAACAGGAAAAAAAATTAAGAAAAAAAACGGCTGAGAAAGGTTACGGTGGTTGGAGGCAGTCTGGTCCCAGTTGGAGCGGGCAGCAGGCGCAGGAGCGGGCAGCAGCCTTGAACCTCCCAAGGAGGAGGTCGGGGTCTGGAGGCAAGAAACGGCACAGCGGAGCAGTGGGGACAGAGTGGACCTAGACCGAGGGACGGAGGTCTTACTCGCGCTCCCCCGCAGCGGCCGCCATTAAGTAGGGGAGGTGGGAGGGAGGAGAGGCTGGGAGGCGGGAGCAGGGGAATTCCGGGGGGAATTTTGGGGGGAAATTCCAGGGGGGAATTCCAGGGGGGAGGGGCCGCAGGGGCAGTAGCGGCAAAAGGAACAGGCAGGCACGAGAAAATAAAAACAGTGGTGGAATTAGAGCAAGACACATATGGGCACAGTAACAGTGGCACAACAGGGAGAAAATTAAGAAAAAAAACGGCTGAGAAAGGTTACGGTGGTTGGAGGCAGTCTGGTCCCAGTTGGAGCGAGCAGCAGGCGCAGGAGCGGGCAGCAGCCTCGAACCTCCCAAGGAGGAGGTCGGGGTCTGGAGGCAAGAGATGGCACAGCGGAGCAGTGGGGAGAGAGTGGACATAGACCGAGGTTCGGAGGTCTAGTGTTTATAGTTCTTCTTCACCTGTTGGTAAGTGTTTCCCCCTCCAATAAGTATGCACGTTTCCTATACTGTTTCTATTAGTATTTTTTTATTTTATTTTTTAGTCTACTTTGTCTACCTATCTCTCTAGCTGCTGCTCCTTATTCTATACATTTTCATCTACCTATTTAGTGGTCTTCCTCGTCTCTCTTTGACTTCGTTGACTGTCGTCTGTCTTCCTTTTCGCAGTTCCTCGCCTCCCTATGCTGTTCTCTTCATTCTGGAATTGTATTCTGTCCACCTTGACTGAAGCCTCTTGGCTTCTTGTCAACTTATCTCTTTCTATCATTCATACCCTCTTCTCTCTCCTCTTTCTTCTTCTACCTTATTCTGTTTTCTTTTTCCTATTTTTTATTCTTTGATTTGTGGTCCTTCTCTCTTCTCTTCTCTTCTCTTCTCTTCTCTTCTCTCAATCATTATCTCGGGTCATTTCCAGCTATTTTTTACCCCTTTAACATCCTTTTTTTCATTTACTCTTATTGCAAACTCTCTTTCTAGTTGGCCTAGTATGTTTACATGCTGAATTCATAGTTTTTACCAATTTTAGAATGCTCATGGTTGTGCTATTGCTTCTCCCCTCTCACTATGACTGACAATGTTCATATTGTGTCTTGGAATGTGAAGGGTCTGCGTAACCCCATCAAGAAACAAAGGGTACTTACTCATCTATCCAGATTACACTGTAAAATTGCAATGCTACAAGAAACTCATCTTAATGAAAATGATATTAGTTCTCTCAAAAAGCAATGGGTGGGCCATGGGTATTGTTCCCCGGCTAGAGAAAGAAAAAACGGAGTGGTGACATTATTTCATAAGTCCCTTTCCCTTACTATTGAAAAGGAGGAGAGGGATGCCGATGGCAGATGGCAGATGGCTTCTTCTTCATCTAGTTATAAATGGTTCTCCTATTTCTCTCCTTAACATTTATGGTCCCACTGGTATTGATTCACAGTTTTGGCAATCCATGTCGCATGTCCTCCACTCCTGCTGTAGTTCCAATCTCCTGGTGGGTGGGGATTGTAATCAGGTTATAGACCCCTTCATTGACAGGAAATCCACTTCTAGATACGTCCCTAATAAAACGCCAAAAACTTTTATGAGCACTATCCATTTGAGAGGTTTGGTAGGCGCTTGAAGGATATACAATCCGGACAGTTTGGAATTCACCTTTTATTCTCCTACACATAATTCTAAATCTAGAATTGAACACATTTTTATGACTCCTCGCCTTCTCACCAACCTTACCCATGCCGAAATTGGATCCATACTTATTTCTGATCATGCACCTGTTTTTATTAATATAGATCTCCCCTCTGAACCCTCCAAACCCCGTAGATGGCGCTTTAATAATTATTTACTCAAAGACCCTACTTTCATTTCACCTTTAAAGCGACAGCCAGAGGATTTATTATTGATTACGTAGCAGTTACGAAGAAAAAGCTTCTTAAGGAATCAACTTCCTTATTATCTTCCATTAAGCAACTCGAACATGCGTGCTTTTCTTCTAATGATGATGTTACTCTTTAAAAACGAGTCCAGGCTAAATTAAATTTTAATAGGAAATCAAGGGAGGAAGCTTCCGGGACGTTGCTAAAAATGAACTCCAAATTCTATGGTGGACGTAATAAAGCTGGCAAATTGCTAGCAAACTATTTGAAAGTCAAGTCTCAAAAATCCAAAATAGTTAATATTATTGATGATCAAGACATTAATCACTTTAAAGATGAGGAGATTTTAAAATGTTTCACCGATTTTTATAAGAACCTATACACTCCTGAATCCTCTCCCACTGACACTGCTTTGGATTCTTTTTTTGATTTGTTGCCTCCTCGCCCCTCCCCTTCCCATGATTGCTCTTTTTTGGATAAAGACCTGTCCCTTTATGAGATTAAGTTAGCTTTAGTGGAGAGGTGTGGTGCAGCAGCCAGGGCAGCTGACTTCGGAGCACAGGGTTCACGGTTCGATCCCTGGCTGCGGCAGCTCAGCTCAGCACCATGTGACTCTGGGCAATAGCTCACTTAATTTCCACTACGGCCCCCAGCGCCTTGAGACCCGTAAGGGTGAGTAGCTGTGCTATATAAAAACGGACTTACTTACTAGCTCAGCTACATAAGGATAAGGCCCCTGGCTTTACTGCTGAATTCTATTCCTGCTTCTCACAGATTCTTCTCCCTCATCTTTTATCCCTTTTTCAGCCTTTTATTTCTCATAACGAGGCCTGTGGAACCTTTCTAGAAGCCCTGATTTGTTTAATCCCAAAGAAAGATAAAGATCTCTCATCCTGTGCCAACTATCATCCTATTTCTTTAATAAATTTAGATTGCAAATTTTTTTGCAAAAGTTCTGGTCCTTCGTATTAATCAGGTAATTCCAGATTTGATTGGTTCTGAGCAGACTGGTTTTGTTTTTGGTTTTTGGTTTTGTCCAAGGTAGAACCCTGGCAGATAATTCAAGAACCTTTTTAAATATTATTCATCTTACATCTAAGAGTTCCTCACCTGTAGCAGCCATCACTTTAGACGCTGAGAAAGCCTTTGATCGCATTCATTGGCTTTTTATGATGCGGGCACTTAAATGGCATGGCTTTGGCCCTGTTATCTTGTCTCTTATAAGTTTGCTATATTCTTCCCCAACCACTTCGGTTTTTGTTAATGGATCTCAATCTTCTTATTTTACCCTCCAAAGGGGCACTCGTCAAGGCTGCCCTCTTTCGCCTTTGCTTTTTATATTATCTCTTGCACTTTTTCTCCACTCTTTACAACATTCTTCCTTATTTCGGGGTTTTACTTACAAATCCATTGAAATCAAGTTTACTGGTTATGAGGATGACATTTTGTTATATATTTCCGATCCCATTATTTCCTTACCTGCTTTTACTAACATCCTATCTTCATACGCCGCCCTGTCGGGATATAAGTTAAACTTTTCTAAGTCTGAAGTGCTCCCACTAAACAAATACTGCTTAAAAAATATGTTCGAAGGTACGGGTTTCAAATGGACTACCAATTGCATTCCATGTTTGGGGGTCAAATACTCCTCTTCAATTGCCAAAACAGTTCAACTTAATTTGGAAGATGCTTTATTAATGGTGACTCACATGGCAGAGAAATTGGCTCCCTTATTTTTAGCTTGGTGGGGTAGGTTGGACACAATCAAAATGGTGATGCTCCCTATTATTAACTTTTACCTGTCCATGTTACCAGTGAGGCTTCCATTAACGTTCTTTAAAACTCTTAATAGTACTTTAAGTAAATTTCTCTGGAACAACCGGAAAGCCTGCATCTCTTTATCTTCTCTGTCTGCTCCTAAAGATTGGGGTGGCGTCAATTTCCCCAATTTCCGACAGTACCACTCCTCCTTTCTAAATCATCAGGTTTTACCATATCTATCTCCTTCGGAAACACCCCTCATATCGGTCTGGCATAGATTGGAGGATTCCTTAATTCATCCCTTTCCTTTTTCCTCGCTTGCCAATTTTTCACATCCTCCTCGCTCATTTAAGTCCCCAACTATTTCACAATTTATATCGACTTTTAATCCGGTCCTTAACAAATCTCTTTCACCCCTCTAAGTGTTCCTGGATTCCCCTATATGGCACAATAAGTCCATCAAACTTTCCAACCGTACTATTTTCTGGAAAGACTGGGTGGCCAAAGGGATAATTCAAGTTAAACATTTAGTTCAAGGTACGCATTTTCTATCTTCTCGGGAAGTCCAATCCAAATTTTGCCTGCCCGCCACCTCCCTTCTTAAGTATGATTCTTTAAGAATGCTCCTAATTCAATAGTTTTCTCTTCTCTCTAGATCTTCATCTACCTCATTAGATCCCCCATTAGAACCATTATCTACCTCCTCTTCCATTCGGGCCTCCCATATCTACAAATATCTTCATTTTTCTCTTCCCAATCGCCCCAAGAGTAAAACTGAACGTTTATGGGAATCAGATTTGCAGCACACTCTCTCTTTACACACATGGAACTCTATCTGGACACGAATACAACACACTTCCTGTAATGCTCGCACCACTCAAACTCTTTATTACTTCTATCAGAGGTTGTATTTCACCCCAATATCTATCTACAAATACAACTCCGAACTATCCCCTAATTGTTGGACCTGCACAAACAATCCAGGTACATATATACATTCCTTTTTTTTTTTACCTAACATTATCTCTTTTTGGACAAGGGTTTGTAAATCAATCTCCTCCATCTGCTCTATTAATTTCCCTTTTGATATTTATTCCATAATTTTGGGCAGTAATTCTACAAATTGGTTTGGTGCTCAAAAGTTGGGCATGTTTGTGGACTTGTTACTTTCCATTGGCTTTCAGGTTATTATTACCTCTAATTGGAAGGACACAACTAAGGTCACCTTTTCTGGCTGGTGGAATCTTCTCTGTTACCACCATAGGCTGGATAGAGCTTCTGAGAGGTCTCAGCAACTTCTTCGATTTATCCTCCTCTGTAATACGTAACAAAGACAGTACTTTTGTTTTTCAGCCGCCTTGAGTATTGCGATGTACTCTTCTGTTATTGTTTGTATTCAGATAATACATTACTATTACCTTGTTAGCTGAAAGTTTATAGTGCTCGTTATCGGATATTCTTATTCATAATATTTGGTATGGATGTTGACTTCTTTTTGTTTTGTTTTTCTCTCTCTTTTCTTCTCTCTCTATCTTTTCTCTCTTTATTTTTTTTGAAACTTAAAATGCCAGTTTGTTATGGTACATAATTCTTGATTACTGTTCCTAGTTCTTGGTTCTACTTTTCGACAATAGTAGTTGTATCAGGTTTCCAGTTTATCATGGGTATGTATATTGTATGCTATCTTTTGTTATTCTTTATAATCGCTTTTGTATTGTTGTACCTTGTTCTCATTTGCTTCAATAAAGCTCTTTAAACTTAAAAAAAATAAAAATATATGACAATTGGGTACAAGCCAATCTAACATGTTTTAAGGAGAGAGCACAAGCACTTAAGCATTGGTTAGCAGTGGTAAAGTGGGCAGAATCATAAGGCCAGCAAAAACAAAGTTAGAAAAAACAGGAGGTCTGAAGGCAAAATGTTAGGGGAAAATTACACCAAGAATGCCAGGTCTAACAGTGTACAATTCAGATTTTATCTTTTGTACCTAACACAGTCATACCATACACTAAATCAGGTTTTGTAATTTGGAAAGCGAGTTACACTCTTTAAACACTGCGATCACGATCCAAATGTCGCCTTCAGAAAAACTCAAAGAATACACAAATATGTGATCCCTATTTATCATAGCTCTGGTCTGTTTATAATAGCATCCCCGTCTCCTGAAATACAATAATATTCAGTATCTCCAAAAAGAGCATAAAATGCAATAAACTATGAATGCATTTGTTATTGCAGACCCTCTGGGAAGAATGAGCTTTTGCTTTGGGCCCATTTGCATATGGCTTCAATTAACTCTGTTTTGGGGCTCATTAAAAAATGGCTTCAATTAGGTAATCTCTGTTCATTTGTAGCCATTTCCCCTTTAGTGGTAATTGAAGAACAAGGTGCTTGCTCGTTGGCAAATGCAGTCGTTTTGTTCAGGAAGGCAAGTCATTCAGATCAGTTAGAGGGCAGTTCTTCTCCTTTAGAGGCCATGTCTCTGATCTGTGTTCAGGTCTGGAGGCTAGAATTGTGCATCAAGCTCTTTAATGCTACAACGTCATTTAAAGACTACACAGAACACAATGAGTAAAGAATGTGCACCAGAGAATATCAACAAACTGCATTTTAGAATATCACTCTTTTGAATGATGTTCCTCAGACAGGTGAATGAATATACCTCTTTTTTCTGTTTTCAAGCATTGGCTATTTGTCTAATAAGTACTATGTGATTATAGGTATTCTTAATGATATGATAACATGAGTAAAGAATCTGTTGACAAGGTCATTGTTGTGAATGTTGATTTTCCCAGATTCAACAGATGACGTGTGTGCGGTTTAAGAAGCTGAGGGGTATATTCACAAGAACGTGTGATAACTACCGCAAGAGTAGCGTAACGCAACTTTCAATATCGCAGCCTATCACGGGAAAATAACCCTGTGTCAACGTGGAATTCACAACAAGGCGGTACCATGCGATAGTCACCAGATAACGAGTCAAATGTCAGCGTGAAAATCAACGCCACGCCGAAAAAATCCGAAACGCGAACGCGAGAAATCATGCGATGAGGCCAATCGCTGTACAAAAAGTAGCAAAAAGCAGCCTCAGGCATGCAAATCCCACGCGTCTGGTGGGAAATTGCACCATAAAAACCACAGAAACAACACACCAGAAACAAGCCAAAGCACGTAGCAACATGGATGCACCCTGACCTAGCGCAGAGGGCAACGCGAACCCCACAACCCCCACAGACCACCAACAAGGAACAACTGGCTCGGGGAAGGCCAAGGAGAAAAGGGAGAGGAAGACGGGGTGCACACCACAGGAAAACAAGACCAAGGCCACGGAGGCGACAGAACACTACCAGCAACTGACCCACAAGCAGACCACCTGGAATGCAGTCGGAGTGCCCAGGAGGCCAATCCAGGAGGCCAAGAGGCACCGGCAAGACGTGACAACCTAAACCAGGTACAAACCCGCTGCCAACAGGAAGGCAGCAACGGCGACAGGAGGTGGCAGACAGCGCCACAGGAGGAGCTGGAGGAAACCCAGGCCACAGTCATCAGTGTGGAGAGGGTGCAAGGAGTAGGGAGTACGGACACAGCTCGAGAGGACCTGACACAACAACAACAGGGTGAGGATCCAACAGGGACTGGGGGGACGGGGGTGATGGGCACAATGCCACACATGCACAATGAGGTGTAACACACTGCACACCCACAATTACCCAGGGACATGTCCCCCATCCCCGTGGCACACTGCAGCACACACACATAGCAATCACAGCACATACCATGACAATGTGGCACAAAGTGCAACACCCACACTGCAGAACAAGGGACACAACTGGGTCCACCCAGGCGCAGAAACAGAACAATCACATTGGACAGAGCAGGGAACTGTGAGATGCACATCTACCCCTACAACCCCACATCAGCCATGTAGGCCAAATGTACACTGTCCCAACTCAAATAGCCACCACCGCCCAAACAGTCACATTGTACATTGTCACACAGTCTGCATGTCGACAAGAACAAGGCGCCAACACAATGCCAACATGCACCTCCCCTTCACAATGCAGAGGGACAGACAACACCTCCAGCAGGTCAGGACAGACAACCCATCAGTGCTGCCCGAGACGAACACCACACCCCCAACACCGACACCCTACAACAGCCCATGGACATCCCACACAACCCACCACCAGTACCAGGGCAGACAAGCTACTCAGAGGAGAACCCAGCCCCTGCAACAGACCACACAGCATGAAGCACCCGCAATCACGGCTGCCTCACAGCACTTCACCCACCCACACATGGCACCCCAATGCCAGGTGGCAGAACGCCAAAAGGAGGTGGCCCAACAGGTGAGGGTGTTGCCGAACCCCTGGAATGCGAACTAGAACACATACGTGGGTGTCAAATACCCTTCAGGGACCACCTACACCCCACAAAGGAGACCCACACCTCCACAGAGACACATGCACATATCATGTTGAACTGGCTATGGGCACATGCGCCCGGCCCCTTTATTGGCAGGGCCACATGTACAGTGACGCCTGTGCTGGATGTGTATGGGGTGAGTATAAGCCAGCCCGCACGGAGTGCTTGGTGCTGCCAACAACCTGAACAGTGGACCCCAGTGTAATGGAAACAGAAAACACCCGCATAACAGAGTCAAATGCAGAGCAACATGGAGGGATCTGGAGTAAGGACAGAGGTCACCCAATATTCAGTCTGGAGGTTCCGTGAGTTGCAGTGCACTGAGGTAGGGGCACTAGAGAAGAGCGCGCTCATGTGAAGAAATTGCTAGGTTTGTGTCCCTTCGGGTTAGTCCCTCGTTTGCACCAACAATTCGGGATCAGCTACATGAGGATGAAAACTAGCCCATAGTCCATAGACTCAAACGCCACCAATGTACGACCAGTGAGTGTCCATGAATGTCGGGGAACAAACTTAGTGGCACAGGTGCTGTGAGGGGATGCAGTCTGCGATGATGCCGGTACACATATGTGAACTCCAAGAATGCCAAATCAAGGCTCTGTGACCTACTGGACCGCAGTGTAGGCCGGAGGCAGCGGTCAGCAGTGGCCCACAGCCACGGGTCGTTGGCTCACGAGGCACAGATTTAGTGACACAGTGGCAGTTGTCGGTAGTGTTCAATCACCTCCGTGACGCTGATCCTGTTCCCTCCGGACTGCAACGTGTCATCCTCTTACGCCCCTCCGTGCGTGCGAAGAAATGTACTCTGCCTTTTGAATTACTGATGTTCAGTTCCAAATCTGTGATCCCACTCGTACGCAGCGTAGGCCGAGGGCAGTGGTCCGCGTAGGCCCGCAGACACGTATGGTTGTGATGCCATGCACAGACTTGTTGCCACCACATCGAGGGTGTATTGTGAATTGTTCTCTGCCTTAAATAATGTTCACTGCCATGGTGTAATCAAGACTCAGTCCCAAATGTGTGACCTACCTGACCGTGGTGTAGGCCTGAGGCAGCGGTCAGCACGGCCCATTCACCGAGTGTCTCCGGCATAGGTTGGATGGCCCCACCGGCCTGCGTAGTTCAGGTTCAGTGGCACCATGTGTTAAGGTCACCACCGTGTATGTGATCCGGCATTCGTCCGGACTGAGCCGCATCTTCCTCTTACACCTCTCCGCACGACCACTGGTGTGGACTCCGCCATTCGTGCTTTGCGACTAGGTGCTGGATGTGTGACCTACTGGTCAGCAGGGTAGTCCTGGTCCCTCATCCACGTGTAGCTGGCTGGCGTTGAACAGGGTTAGTGGCACCACGTGTAGCAGGCTGGTGTTGAACAGGGTTAGTGGCACCATGTGTAGCAGGCTGGCGTTGAACAGGGTTAGTGGCACCACGTGTAGCAGGCTGGCGTTAAACAGGGTTAGTGGCACCACGTGTAGCCGGCTGATGTTGAACAGGGTTAGTGGCACCACGTGTCGCAAGATGCCCATATGGAACTATGCCTCACTGATCGGGGGGTCTGGTGCTGTGGCCGCTGGCCCGGATTTGGGGTCACTGCCATTCATGACTCAAGACACAGTTTCACATATGGGACCTACTGGTCCGAAGAGTAGGCCGGGGGTGGCAGTGGAGTTCGTCAACGAAAAATGAATAAAGCGGGCCTGTGTCGTGGAGGCCGTGATGGTCTAAGGTGGCTGCCAAGGTCTCGGGCCTCGGGCTTGGGGCTTGCGCCGGCACGTGGTGGGCCCTCCTTGACACACGCCGGTGTCGGAAGGTGATCAATGTGGCCTGGCTGCGCAGGGGCTGGCCTGACGTGTTCGTGGTCCAGCGTGCCGGGGTCCGGCAGGCGCACGGCATCACAGGCAACTCTGCTCACGAGGATGGGAGGTGCCGCCCTGGCAGAGACATGGGTCTTTCCGGAAGAGGACCACGCCCTGGCCTACGTGCTTTTTATTCTCACCCCTACGCTGGCATGGCGTACGCCGGGCCATCCCACTCCGCTGACGCTTAGGTGGGGCATAACAGGCAACATTTCCGCGAGGTCCCCCAGTGGCTGGGGTGACATGGTGGCGTCCACTGTCCACTACACTCCATACACAAGCGGTGTATGTCGCCATGGATATGGGTGTGTTCTGCATACTGCAAGGTGTCCAGCACATCTCCGGCACTCTTGGCATTTGTACTTTCCCAATCATGGTTCTACTGCATCCTTCACACATGCCTGGTTGCCACCTCTCCCCACATTCAGCTATTATGTGGCTGAGGTGCCATGCCATTGCTGGCTCATGTTAAGGGCTTGCCCATGTGGACATTGTAAGTTGTTCTGTCGTGTCTGGTGGGTGGGCATATTGTTGTGCCTGTTGTATGTGATTTTGTGACGTGTGCATTGCCAGCGTTGTGAGTTGCATGGTTGTGGAGTTGAGGTGTGTGGGGTGTTCATTTGTATATTGCCAAGGGGCTGTGCATTTCCCTTGTTGCCATCCTGGGAACGCTGGTTGATGATGGACTGTCGGAGGATGAAGGTATCATGCACACTGGCTGTGTATTTGAAGGCAACATTGTTGGGGGTTCCACGGTGTTCTGTTGTTGCCTGTACATTGGTGTGAGACGTGTGCTTCCTGTTGCGGTGATTGTGTGCTGTGTCACCAGGGGGCACAGGTAGTACATGTGTGCTGTGTATTGCCCCCAACACGTGCGTGCATCCTGCTTGGGCGTATGGTCCTTGCTTGGTCTCCAGCGGATCCTGCACATTGCGTTGTATGTATGGGGACTGGGGTACCAGGGTGATGGTGATGTCCAGCACAGGTGTGGGGGACTTGGATGCGGCTGGCTGTGAGACTCCTCCGACTCTGGCGGGTGTTGGTTGGGGGGTCCCAGGGGCCAACAGGTGCCTCCACGCCATCAGCTTTGTGTGGGGTGGGATGTTGGTTGTCCGCTGTGTTGGTGCCGTAGGCCTGTTAGGCGATGATGGTCAGGATGCGTAGGTTGGTTGTCCCTTTCAGCCTGTAGTGGACGGTGACATTGTCAGATGTTGGGTCAGTGCGACTGGTACGCTTCCTGGGGTTCAGCTGTCTTTGTCTGCGCTGCGTCTGTGGTGGTCCGGGGGGGGTGTTCCGGGTGTGGGATGGGGTCCTGGGGTGGTGGAGGTGGGTGTTGTGGCCCTCTTGGGTGTCCGGGCCGCATGATGGGTGGCTCCATGGCATCTGTTGCCCTTCGGATGTGGCCCTGGGCTGTGCTCCCTTTTGTGGTGCTGGCTGCCGTCCGACTTTACACCAGGTCAGAGCAGGTGTAAATTTCCTGGTGCTAACGCGCCTTATTGCCTGTTTTGTGTTCTTATCGCCGATGTGGCTGGTCGTTGTGAATGTTGAGGTGTGATGTTGTCTCGGCTTTTGTCACGGGAACGCCTACTCTGCATCTCATTAGCGATATTTGGGGGTCCTCTGTGGCGATGTTTTTTGCGGCTGCTATCGCGGGTAAACTGGTGCTGTGGGCTGTTAACATTGTGAATGGGGAGGTAAATTTATCACGACTTTGGCTGCGATAATGTGCCGTTATTTCCGCGATAGCTCCTTGTGAATACGCCCCTGAGTTTTCAAGCGAAATAACTGTTTGTGTCCAACACCGTATAGCTCGTTACGAGGGAAGACTATATTCATGTAGCCTCAAGGGACAAACAGTTCTATATCAAGGCATAATATAGACACCCGCAGCCCATGCGATGCAGGGAAGCCTCCCTATTGATCAATGAATATTATATCTGTGAGATATGAGAGACTCAGGGATCCCTCGTTAAAATCTGCAGGGGTCACATCATTTTGCATTATGCCACTGTCCTGCGCAGACCCTTGAGGCTCCTGATCGCCCCCCTTCATAAACACCTACGCTGCATTCAACAACCAAAAAGTTATCAGGTATGAAAATGCACTTAATTCAATGAGACTGTACAGCATGTGAAGCAGCTTAATGTGTGGCTCGCAGCCTTTGGCTTCTTTTTTAAGCCCTGGGGGTACCATGTTGAGAGAAATTGGCCAGGTGTGCTCCATCATTATTTGCTATCTAGTCAGTTGCTCCCAGCATTAGATCTTGGATGTTTGCAAGCTCTTGCACAACTGGTGGCCACATTGAATTAGAGGGGCTCCTAATCCTTTGACATCTGTGAACCCCCACGACATTATTTCTGGAACCTAGGGCCCCTAATGAATCATTACTGGGATCCCGGGCCTCTTCCTTAGTCATTACTGAAAGCCAGGGACCCCCACCTAAGCAATTTTGATTTTTATTGAACCGCAAAACAATACACAAATATACAGAACCAAACATTCATCAAACAAATACACAACTGATTAAAGCAAATGTAAACAGATCTAAATTATAATTTGAATGGGAATGTTTTAGCTTGTTTAATTTTAATTTGTCCATACTATATTCTTTTCGATGCACGTGCACTGCTCCCACAAATCAATCTGAGCATCCTAACTTAATTTTTTGCCTCCAATTTCATATTCCCTCGCATTTACAGAAAGTTTCGAAATATTAATTTGCACATTTTGCTTCTTTATTTATCAGTCAATAATATTTAATTCTGTGAGGCAGTCACAAATCACCTGGGTAGGCTTCACGGACCCCCATGTGTCCCCAGGCCGCAAGTTCGGCACAGTAAATATTTTGTTCCCAAGGAGTCAGATTTAGCAGTCAGCAGTGTTTGAATGGCAGGAGCTCGATGTTGAAGAAGCAAGGATGGGGTTTTTAGCTTGGTGGCTTCTGGTGGTGCCTGCAGTTTACAAAATTTAATATTAGTGTCAGTTTTATTAAGCGTTTCCATAATAGTACATAATGAAGGTAGCCACATGGTGCTGTAACGCCTAATTCAATTTCTAGGAGTGAGCAGAATGAAAGTGATTTCAAGATATTTCTCCAGAGAGACACAAGCTTCTGTAAAACAGGAAGTTAAAGTGGCAGGAGGGAAGCAACAGATGAGACATTATATTTTGAAAGGCGAATTGTGATTCTTATCAGAAGGTAAGTAAGATGGGTCAGGAAGAAAACAAGCATTTGCAATGCAATCGGTCTCGCCTTTGGGACCTTATATGTATTTAGCTATGCAGCACATTAGCCTGGGTGCTGAAACATATACTGTTCTTTAACATGGAGGGGAAGTAAGCACCAAACTGCGTGACACGCCAGGTATGGGAACACATGGAGAGAAATATTGCCTTTCAGCGGGAAATGGTACAGACCAAAGCTCTGTTTTAATATAAAATCAGGGCCTTCGGTGGTCATATCACTGAAAATACAAGATTTGAAAAAAATATTATTGTCTACGGGTGCTTGTGGAAGACAATTTCTATGGACTGGAATCTAGAGAATGCTAAAGTGATTCTGGTATTTTACTGACCTCTGCTGGTCGTTTTCTATCAAGAAAGTTAAATAGAGGCAGTTGCCAGAAAAATCAAAAAAAGAAAGTCCCTCAGCAGAAAGCAATTCTGGTATTTTACTGGCCTCTACTGGTTGTTTTCTATCAAGACAGTTAAATAGAGGCAGTTGAACAGAAAAAAAGTCCCTACGCGGAAGCAGACAAGTCCTAGTGCTGATCTCTAGAGCCCACAAAGTACATACACATATAAGTATATACTAAAGTATATAAGTATTTACTAAAGTATATACAAGAGGGCTTGAATGCGCGACCTAAAAATATACTTGATAGAACAGTGAAATCAGCATTGAGTATTTGGAAACAGCACCAAAGGGTGAAGGTAAGTTGGCAAGGATGAATGTTCCACTTACTAAGGAATGTGTCCACATCTACACAAGTGGATAGTGTATCGTTCACAGCTCAAAAAACAGAGGTGCACTAAGTGGCATAAAAGGGAACCAGTATAATAGTATGGAGTCTAATACTGCTGTTTGTTCTTTTCAAGCCTTTTTAACAGGGCATGAGGATGAGCATGATGAATATGTGCTTAACAACATAAGGACTGAGTGCCTAAGACTATTTCTGAAATGTATGTTTTGTGGGAATTATGATTTAGACCTGGACCTCACCATTTCGAAAGTTTTCAGCCCTGGAGGTGGGCTCCCCAGGGCCTTTACAGGCTCTGAGAGGCGGGACCCTGGCCCGCTCCCCATTTTACAAAATTTAGGCCCAGGGTGGGCTCTCCGGGGCCTGTCATGGCTCGGGGAGGGGGCTAGCGCAGCACCCCTCCCCATGCAAGGTATATTCGGCACTGGGGGTGGGCTACTTGGGGCCTCTCGGGGAGTGGGACCGTGCGTCCCCCTTCCCCATATAGAATATATTCGGCCCAGGGATAGGATCCCCAGGACCTCTGATGGCTCTGGGAGGGGGGCTGTGCATCCCCCTCCCCATAAACAATAGGCTCGGGGAGGGAGACCATGCAGCCCCCTCCCCATTTTGAATACAGCACCTGCAGTGGGCCTGGCCGTTTATTTTTGTTTTTTTAGATCCGCAAGAATCTTGCGGGATAGTGCCATTTTTTGCAGGTTTTTTTTCTTTTTGGACCTAGTGGTGGTCCCTCTGGCTTCCCCCCCAAGGGGCCTAAGTGTCAGGGTTTCCAAACCCTGCCCCCATATATCTTTATTTTTTTATAACTTCTGGTCAGGGTACTATGTCTCAAGTCCTGTAATTGTTGCCAGCAGCCTTTTTCTCATGTTGTTGGCAACCAATCAGAATGCTTGCTCTTGCTGGAGTCTGACTCCACCGGGAGCTAGATGGCCCAAGGGAAATAAAGCTCCCTGGGCCAATCAAAATGCACTACTTTTCAATTGGTGCTCCTGTGAGAGTCTCTCGAGACTATCGTGGACCTAACTGTGTAAATTATTCCTGACCCTAAATTTCTCAAAAACTATTGGATCGGATTTACACAAAATTACAGAAAAACAATCTGCAGTCCAAGATCTAGCTTCCTGCCGAATTTGGTGTAATTCTTTTCAGCAGTTTTTGCTATGTCTATGGAAAATGCATGGGGATTTTGTGTTTTGAGACCCCCATTTTTACGTGGCCCCTGCTTGATGGATAACCCCAAAACGCTCCAGGAAGATGCTGTGGTGGATGAACTTTTTTTAGGAAAGTTTTGTGAAGATTCGTCAAATGGGGCAAAGTTATTAGCAAACCAAAAATACTCTCTCTATTGAAAACCAGGACTTACTATAACTACCAAGTATATAGCAGAACAAGTCGCACACTCACGGAGAAATGCCTTTACAAATATTTATTTGCCAAAAACAAAACTTGACAAACATGTTTCGGCACTTGGCCTTTGTCAATGTCGAATACGCCATAATGCCATTTAAATTAATGAAACTTAAAGTTTGGGTAGCAACATTTGGTAACACAGAAAAACAGACCACATACATCTCCGTCTTCACATTCCACAGTCCTATGGTGGCCATCTTAAGTAACCCTAAAGTTTGCTTATCATTATACGATATGCTGAACATTGAAAGAATGTGAATAGTAGACAAAGAGTAAACATATACAGAAATCATAACAGTTCTCAAAATGATAATGGTGCATAAAATAATCTGATGCGTAAGCAATTTATGGGGACATATAAAACCATGATACAATTCCATCAGGATCGCCATGGCTCATTATTCAAACGACCATCCTCATAAGCTATACCCAATGCTTAATGTTAAAGAGGTTTGTAAAGTTAATCACAATTGATATTCAAAACTTCTACTTTATACTGCTCAACCCTCGAGTGTGTATTCACCAGGTTCTGAAGAGGGCCGAACGGTAGGAGTGTATAGTATGTTATTGCAAGTCCGAAGCTACTCACTAATTTGGCACCCGCAGCCATATGCAGTAATGTGAGGTGCAACCAGCCAATAGCCTATCTTCTTGAACATGAATTATCAGTATGTGTCTGACCAGCACGTACCTCTCACTGTGCTTTTATCATGCCCTGACTGGCCCATCTTTCACATATGAACATGCATCCCCAGTATGGGTATAGCCGAGCAAGATCTTTTTTGGCGTACTATTATATAGCCCTGAATTGGCCCAACCCTACTGGGACAGTGTGCAGTGCCATTAAATTAGATCCTACATCTAAGCTGGTAATGTCCTGGATACCTCAGACCACCTCCTGCTCTTCTCTGTGATGTATTGACCCCCAGGTCACCTGACTGGCTATGAATCTATCTGATGTGTCTCCATAACTCCAGGTGTTCTGGTGTGCATCTCATACCTCGACTCCAGTTGTCTCAGCGTCTGGATTCTGTCCAATGCCTTTTAATCTCTTAGGACTTGATCCACGCAAAAGAACTGCAAAAGGTTCCTATTGCTGTTTTGATCTGTCTGAAAATGCCTGGCCATGGGATAGGACACATCCTGATTACTTATGGCACTCATGTGCTCCAGCACTCTTTTCTTTGCTGGATGCACAGTGCTCCCCATATGCATTCTTTCACATGGGCAGACTAGGCAATAGCTCACATAATTAGAATTAGAATTCAAACTTTTAGTGATCGCCTTTCTCTTTCTGTTTCCAGTATCTCATAGTCCTTCATTTTATAACTGTACTTACAAGCCTTGCAATGAGTGCAAGGTTAAAATCATGTGATCTTAGGTTTCTCCACCGCTGTCTCTGTAAAATGACTATGGACAAGAAGATCCTTGAGAAAGGTGCCCTTTCTATGTGTGACCTGTGAAGTCGATGCTAACTTTGGACCAATTATGTAATCAGTCTGTTTCATCTTCCAATTCTTCTTGAATATTTGATAGAATTGTGGTGAGTTTGCGGAGAAATTCGTGATTATTAAACTCACCAAATTTTTGCTTGTCTCTCTTCCATCCTACACTGATTATCAATCAACAATCGTTGCCGGTCTATGGACTGAACCTTAACTGATGCTTGATTTAGCACCTTCCTGGAATACCCCCTCATAGCAAATCTATTTAGAGTTCCTCTCTCTGCATGTGCGTACTCAGTAGTTGTGGAACAGGTGTGCTTGATACACAGCAGTTCCCCATAGGGTATGCTCTTGATGAGACTGTGCAGATGTTGACTAGCAGCATGCACCAGGGAGTGGCCGGCTTTCGGCTTTCTGTAAAGTGTTGTATGTAGTTGATTATCCTGTATGCAAAATGTTAGATCCAAGAAAGGTAGAAAGATACTGATGTATTGCTGATCTGACTAGTGAACTGTAGATTTAGAGAATTGTTGTTGAGCTTAGCTATGTACTCTTCAGCTGCCTGTCTTGAGCACCTCCATACAATAAACACATTGTCAATATAGCTTGTCCAAAGGGCCACACTATCAACCCAGTTGTCATATTTTCCCCCCAGGCCACATGCTTCTCCCACCAGCCCACAAATAAATTTGTGCAGCTGGGGGTGAACCACATGCCCATAGCAGTCCCCTGTTTTTGTTGATATAACTTCCCTGCAAAGAGAAACATATTATGATTCAAACAAAAAGAAATGAGCTTCAAGATCATCACATTATGGTCCTGATATTTCAGGGGTCTACTTTTAAAAAAAATTCAACCGCCTTCAGCCCCTTGTCATGGAATAAACACGTATAAAGGCTTGCTATGTCCAAAGTTATCAAGAGGAAATTCTCTTCTCATTGGATGCCTTGAATTATTCTCATAAAATCTGTGGTATTCTTCACATTAAAACTTAAATCCTTGACAAAGGGAAAAAATAAACAAAAATTGAGGCATTCTCTAAGAGACTTCCTTTCAATGATATGTTGGGGTGTCCTGGTGGGTCTTGGGCTCTTTTGTGTATTGTAGGTATATGATATAATGTTGGTATGTGGGGGTAATCGTCATATTCCAGGACTCCTCCATCCCTCCAAAAGCTACTAATACGGCACCTGCAGCCATATGCCGTAATGTGAGGTGTGGACAGCCAACAGCCTATCCTCTAAGTCTGGGCGATGAACTCCGCTCCGTTCGCTGAGTTTGTGTAGATTTCTGCACTCTGCGTTATGCAGAGCTCGCAGAGTTCTGAAAAACTCGCAGAGCGTTCGTCAACGTCAAGTTGGCGAACGAGGAAAATCTACCTCCCTGCGAGATTTTTCCTCCTTCGCGATCGTCAACATCAAGTTGGCGAGCGCGAGCGTGGAAAATCAACCTCCCAGCGAGATTCCTCAATGCAGGCGGTCAGATTTCTCATTGCGAGTGGTTGCGTATGCTCACGACCGCTCGCGTTGAGAAACTGTCCGCTCACGTTGAGAAAGCTGCCGATCGAGTAAAAATCTACTTGAGCGGCAGAAAGGAAGCAGCACCCGCTTGCGCTGTGCATGGTGCCATTCGCGATGATTGCAGAGTGCAGACAAGCACCTGGCACTGAAAATCACTGTGAACAGGATTTATCCAATGCACTCCGTGGCTTGCGGAGCTCCGCGTAGCGCAGCAGAGTTTAATTCCGCCCAGGCTTACCATCCTCTTGATTGTCAGTATGTGTCTGACCAGCACGTACCTCTTGCTGTGCTTATATATGTATATACATGTGTATATATATATACCAGTAACCTTTGTTTTTTGTGTGAATATATATATATATATATATATATATATATATATATATATATATATATATATATATATATATACATATATTCACACAAAAAAACAAAGGTTTGTTTTTGTGTGAATATATATATATATATATATATATATATATATATATATATATATATATATATATATATACATATATTCACACACAAAAACAAAGGTTACAGGGACGTTATAGTTGGGGGTCGGATTTTACTCTTACAAAACCTTAGAAATTCAGCCGTTATAGTTACCCAAGTTAACTATAACTTGTGCCCCCGTAATGCACTGCTTATGACCTCACATATTACATCACTAATGACATGGGCAGTGACATCACTGATGACATCACAGATGACATCAGTGATGACATCATCCGCATAATCTCTGTGCACCCACTCACAACCCTATAAAACCTTTTAAACACCTACTGTCACTCCCACACAACAATTCACAAACCCATTGACAGCCATACCAGTACTTACAAAGCCACTCACTAACTCATAGATCTACACACATATCCACCTGCTCACCCATACTGCCACTGATACACCCTGGGGGAGCCAGAATTGCTTTTTACCCCCAGGAAGCTGCTAAGATACAGCTCCCTCGGGGTAAAAAGCAAAGTGTGCTTGCTTTGAACAAGCGAGTGCAAAGGGCTCTAGCGTGGTCAAAGCGAGCACACTTGTTTGCAATGGGATGGCGGGAGCAGTCCTCCTGCCATCCCATAGCAAACTGCAATGTCCTGGGGGGTGGCAGTCCCCAGGGCCATTTACGGCTCCAGGAGGGGGGCTGCGCGCCCCCTCCCATCTTTAAAATAGCCCTGGGGAGGTGGCGGTCCCCGGTGCTGCGGGGGGCTCTTGGCCCCCTGCATTTTAAAAAGCTAGCCTGGGGAGGTGGCAGACCCTGGGGTTGCGTGGTGTGCTTGAGCCCTCCACACACTGCATTTAAATATTTCCCTGGTGAGGTAGCAGTCCCAGGTGCTGCGGGGGCCCACACGGGCCCCCGCATCACTATTTTAAATAGCCCCCGGGACCTCGCCCACCTGGGGGCATCAAAGAAACGAAGCGCGGGAGCCCACGCTTTCCTTTTTTTTTTAATTTAAATCTGCCACATTCACGGATCCACCATGAATCCCACCGGGAAAAAAAAATTATTCTTATTTTGGCCCTGGGGGTCCCTGTGGGACCCCTTGAACAGGCCTAGGTGTTCAGGGTGTTTCTGTCCTGCCCCCTGTTCTTATTTTTTCAATTTTTTTCTTGTGACTAGGTTCAACTGAGTCACAAGATGGCTGCCAACACTTCCTGGTTTGAAGTGTTGGCAGCCAATCAGATCTCAGGCACGAGATCGGGAGGGTTCGTGGATCCACCGCGGCCACAGTTGTATATCTGAGAATTCTTAACATTTCACAAAAACTACTGAACAGATTTACACCATTTGACAAAAAGAGTGCACTCTGTACCAAGAGCTACCTTTCTGCCAAATTTGGTGTAATTCCGTTCAGCAGTTTGGGCTGTAGCTGTGTCAACAGTTTCCTATGGAAATTAAAATGAAGAAAAAGTGTTTTGGGAGCCCACCTTTTTCTGGGCCCCCCTTGACGGGTTACTCAGAAATTTTCAAGACAGCAGCTGACGAGACCGCCCCATTAGCTTTGAACAATTTCACGAAGATTAGTCAACCGGCGCCAAAGTTATTGTAGAATCAAAAAACTCTTTTCCTATGGAAACTAGATCTGAACTATAACTACATACTGGTGACCGCCATTATAAACAGAAATGTGTGAAAAAAATGTATACCTTTAAATTGAGAAGGTGATTATGGAGGGAGTTTTCCCCTTAAAAAGGTAATCTATACACCAAAACTCTATGACTCAGTTGAAGGCTCCAGCCGAAACACGTTGGTCTCTGTTGCGCACTTTGGTTGTCGTTCTGTGTTTAATGAAATGAAATAAACTCACCGAGCTGCAGACACCTGGCTGTGCTGCTTTCCTTTATTCCCTTGGACTATGGGGGTTCCTGAGGAAACCTTTGGATATACATATATATCCTACTGGCGACCAGTAAGAAGTTATAGTTAGGACCTAGTTTCCATAGGAAAAGCGTTTTTTCTTTTGCCAATATCTTTGGCGCCGTTTGATGAATCTTCGAGACATTTTCAAAACTAATGGGGTGCTCCAGTCAGCTCCTGTCTTAAAAGTTTCGGGGTGATTCATCAAGCTGGGGCCAAGAAAAAAGGGGGGTCCCAAAACACGTTTTTTCCATGTTCATTTCCATAGGAAACTTTAGACAAAGCTACAGCCCGAACTGCTGAACGGAATTACACCAAATGTGGCAAAAATGTAGCTTTTGGAACAGAAAGCGACCTTTTTTTCAAATGGTGTAAATCCGTTCAATAGTTCTTGAGAAATTCAAAAATAAAATATTGATATCTGATGACCACGGTGGATTTGCGAACCCTCCCGAGCATGAGCTTGATTCTGATTGGCTGCCAACACTCCAAAGCAAGAAGTGATGGCAGCTATCTTGTGACTTGGTAAAACCGAGTCACAACAAAAAAGGGAAGAAAATGGTAAAGAAAAAGAAAAGGGGGCAGAGTAGAAACACCCTGACCCCCTAGGCCTGGTCAGGGGGTCCCACAGGGACCCCAAGGGCCAAAAAAGCAGTTAAAAAAAATAAATTTCAGCCAGTGTTGCGTTGGGTGCACAAATCCCGCTGAGAAAATAAAAATAAAACGAAGCGCAGAGTCCTCTTTCTTTGTTTTAATGAGCCCCCGGTTGGGCCAGATCCCAGGGGCATTTCTGTATGTTTATGCGGGGGCTCTGTGGGAGCCCCCGCAGCCCCGGGGACCGCCACCTCCCCGGGGCGATACTTAATGCAATGCGGGGGGCTCGCGACCCCCCGCAGCCCCGGGGACCGCCACCTCCCCGGGGCTTTATTATTAAAAAAAAAAGCATGGGGGGCTCCTGCCCCCCTCACGCAGCCCCGGGGTCCGCCATGTCCCTGGAGCATTAATTGACAAATGCAGGGCGGCACATAGACCCTCGCAGCCCCGGGGACCACCACATCCCCGGGGCTCTCCTTAAAGTAAAGTAGTGTGGGGGGGCTCAAGCCCCCCACACGGCCCGGGACCTCCACTCCTCCCCGGGTCTATTTTCACATTGGGAGGGGGGCCGCGCGGTCCCACTCCTGGAGCCCTCTATGGCCCTGGGGACCGCCAGCCAGAAATGTCCCAGGGTGCCCACCCCCGGGGATATTGCAGTTTGCAGGGACAGGGCAGGAGCACTGCTTCCGCCCTGTCATTGCAAACTTCTGCTTGGCTTCGTGGAAGCGAGAGCAGGAAACCTGCTCTCGCTTCCATGAAGCAAAGCAGTATTGCTTTTGGACAAGGGGAGCTGCATGTCAACAGCTCCCCTTGTCCAAAAGCAATGCCGGCTCCCGCAGGAGGCGGGGAGCCTGCTGGGTCTGCGGGGGCATTGGGGCTCCCCCGCAGTCCCCAACATGAGGGCCGGCCCCACGGGTTGGGGTCCCCGGGGCTAAAAGTGGCCCAGGGAAGGGGGGCCACACGGCCCCCCTCGCGTGATAATACAAATTTTAAAAAATGTAAACGATCCCAGGCTCCAGGGGATGGGATCCCCGGGGGCCAATAGTGGCCCAGGGAAGGGGAGCCATGTGACCCCCTCCTGTGATAAAAAAAAAAAAATTAAAACAAGGCCAGGCCCCGGGGAATGGGGTCCCTGGGGCCAAAATGGGCCTTGGGAGGGGGGCCGCGTGGCCCCCTTCCCGTTTTTTTAATTAAAAAAAAAAATGGGTTAGGCCCTGTCGATGGGGTCCCCAGGGCCCACAAATTATTAATAGAAGGGGAGCCACACAGCCCCCCTTCTAAATATATCAAAAGAAAAGCCTGCATCTCGCCGGAGGCCCCGCCCCCTCCCTGCACCACTCTGCAAACGCGCCTCCTGGCGCGTTCTGGGTTGGGGGTTTAAGTCCAATTGAATGCTAAGGGTCCTTAGGGACCAACTAGCCCATTGGGTACCTCCAGTAAGCCACACACAGTGGGATTGCTGAGAGGTGGTCCGAGGCCATGCCCCTTTTTACAACACTCTGCAAACGCGCCTCTTGGCGCATTGCTGGTGGGGCAAAGAGGTCCTCATGTGTCCTGAGGACCTCAGGACTAAAGTGGACTTCATCCCCGAGCAGCAGTGCGCCAAGAGGCGCATTTGCAGAGTGATGTAAAAAGGGGGCATGGCCTCAGACCACTCTCAGCAATCCAGCTGTGTGGGGCTTACTGGAGGTACCCGGTGGGCTAATTGGCCCCCAGGGACCCTCAGGTTTCAAGGGGACTTAACCCCCCAACCAAGAATGCGAAGGAGGCTCGTTTGCAGAGTGGTGGAGAAAGGGGGCGTGGCCTGTGTCCATCTGTCAGGAATCCCACTATCTGGGGCATACTGGAGGTATCAGGTAGGCTAGTTGGCCCTTAAGGACCCCCAGCAGCGAAGGGGACTTTAATTCCCATCCAAGAGTGCGCCAGGGAGTGCGTTTGCAGAGTGGTGGAGGAAGGGGGCGTGGCCTGCTATGACAATTTAGCAATCCCGCTGTGTGGGACTTACTGGCGGTAATAGGAGGGGTAGTTGGCCCCCTAGGTTGACCTTAGGGGCCAACTACCCCTCCTGTTACCACCAGTAAGTCCCACACAGTGGGATTGCTAAGAGGTCTTCGGAGGCCACGATCACCTTTCTCCACCACTCTGCAAACGCACCTCCTGGCACAGTACTGGTTGGGGGATGAAGTCCACTTTACTCCTGAGGGAGTTTGGCGGCCAAGTAGCCCTCCTGGTACCTCCTATAAGTCCTACGCTGTGGAATTCCTGAGTGCTTGTCAGAGGCCCGGGCCTCTTTCTGCACCACTCTGCAAACGCGACTACTACCTTATAGTTAGATATTAGCATTTAAAAAACCTTAGAAATTCACTGAAAAAACCATTGGTTTCAGGGACGTTATAGTCAGAAATTAGCATTTGAAAAACCTTAGAATTCACTGAAAAAAACATAGGTTTCAGGGACATTTTAGTTAGAAATTAGCATTTAAAAAACCTTAGAAATTCACTGAAAATCCATAGGTTTCATGGACGTTATAGTTAGAAATGAGCTAACCCTGGGCGTAGCTCGCGGAGTTTCACTCCGCGGAATTCTGCGGAGTTAAAGAAAAACTCAGCTAAATTCCGTGAAGTTCCGCGAGCGGGCGGAGTAGGCAACCACAATACTAACTCTGCCTATCCCTACGTTGTGTTGAATAAACATGACCGGTCCTGCCTTACTACACTGCTTTAAGCTCATGATTCTTTTAAATCATGTACTTTGACCGCAAAAGCGTGATGGATGCAATTGCTTGAACTTTTGCAGGTTTATTTAGTTAACTTTAGTTCAATTATTTACAGCCGCTTTCACTTTGCCTCCACATCCGCAGCCTATAATGAATCATGCTGCCTACATTGCAACTGAATGACCTTTCACAGCTAGTAAGATCGGTCGCTGCCCACTGTTGGCATGGCGCAGTGAAGCTAGTGCACTACTGGCAGACTGCGATGCACTGTGCCCCCCCCGACCCCTGACGTGGAAAGGGTATGGGTTTCACTTTCAGAGCGAGCTAACAGCAAAGTTGAGATTGTGGTGAGGGGAGCCTGAATGAAGCCATGTGCACACAGTAGTCCAAGCAATTTCGTCCAGACTCAGTAATTAGGTGCACATTTCAGTGGCTGCTACAATTACCGTCATGTCCGGGGCTCCCGCCAGATCTCTTTCATTTCATGGCAATATGAACTAAATAATGGAGTCCACTCCACACCGAGTCACTTCACGCCGCAAACATTTAATGCAGCACATAAATCGAATAACAAGAATTTCAACAAAAACAGCATTCTCAAGTGCACTGCAGGGATTTGTGCTTACACAGTCTGGCGCACAAACGCACGTCATGTACACAGTCCTTGTTCCCCCTGGACTCACCTTCCATGTTGGAGCGTGCCTTCCGTAATCAGCAAATCAAGAATAGGTGTGCTCTCACAAGAAGGGCTAAGAGATCCCTTTGACACTGCCTGTGAGTGTGTGGGTCCCTTTTCAGCCGTCCAGGATGCCGTCGCATGCCTTATGCCGCGTCTGACCTGTGCAGCCCCTGGTGCTATTGCTGCCACTTTGTGGAATCAGCGAGAGCTTGCGTCGTGGCCAGAGTGTCCCCAGGCAATAACATACAAGTTCACAGTGACACCTGGCGCCCCCCAGAGACATAGCATGCCATGCTTCAATTTAGCATCCTGTCAACCTGATAAGTACGGCCTGCGTTTGCACATAATAGGGTGACCAGAGCACTGAGCGTGCCGGTAAACTCCGCTCTTCTGTGGTTATGAAGTTTTTTGATAAACTTCGCACTCCAAGTGGAGTGCGGAGTCGACAAAATTCCGCAAAATCCGCTGGCGGAGCGGAGTTTGCCGCCCACCGTTAAAATTAGCATTTACAAAACCTTGGCAATTCACTGAAAAAACCACAGGTTTCAGGGACGTTATAGGTAGTTGGACATTTTATTTATACAAAACCAGATAAATTCGGCTGTTATAGTTAGTTGAGATAACTATAACTCGCGCCCCCGCAATGCACTGCTGATAACGTCACATATTACATCACTCATTACATGGTCAGTGACATCACTGATGACATCACTGATGACATATCAAATGACATCACTGATGACATCATCCACTTAATATCTGATGTACCTCCTCACACTCTAATAGAACCTTTGATACACCCACTCTAAAATACAGACTAGCATTATCGAAACCATAGACACATCAATACCAGTTAGTACATACCCACTCACTGATTCATAGGTCTACACACACATCCACTCACTAACCCATACAGTCACTCATACACACAATCACTCATCAATACAGCCACTGATATATGCACTCATACACCCATACAGACACCCACACACCGCCACTCACCCACAGAGTTACTCAAACACCTAGTCAGCCAACCAAAGAATCAATAGCACTGCCATTTAGTCACCTATACAATTATACACACACCACCTCACTTATTCATGCAGATTGTAACACAGTTAATTTCTTCTACAATCACTGACACAAGCGCACACTTATCCATACAGCCACTCTCACAATCACTCACTCTCACATGTAGTCACTTATTGTTAGAAGGTGGTTCTGACCATCTGAGCCGCCCGGATTTTTTGCTTTTTGAACACCTATTTATTGAATTTTTACTGTGGGAGAGCCTCATAAGTTGGGACTCACCCACAGTGAACTCATGATGAAAGGGACTGCATGTGTATTTTACCGGTGTCCCCCTAGGCGAGTAGGCCGCTGCACTGCCGCCCGAGTAAGGGGCACTGGGCTGGTTACATGCAAACACGTGTGTACATGAGTGTGCACAAGTGTAAGGGCTGCGCAGGGGAGATTTCTGGCATGCGCAGCCCAGGAGCAGCTACAAAGTGAATGCTGTGGCAGGACTTATGCAGAACTGGGTGGTGACATGGAATGGGCTTTCTACAATGGGAAGAAACATTTGAGGGAAAGTCAGTGTGTTTCACTGTTTTTATTCCATTATTCTCTTATGAGGATGGGGAGCACATGGGCTAGTTTTACTTTCCTAGGGCCTACAAATTCCGGACACGCACCAAAGTCCACTGTAACTTATGTGAGAAGAAGTATTCTGCAGAGTCCAAAGTCATATTTGTACTGCTTTTGGGTCATCCAGAAATGTTATATTTCTCTGAGACAGCTCATAACCAGGGCCTGGCTGGGGCTGACCCGGCCAGGCTGAATTAATGACCTTCCTCCCCCAGCCAGCCCTGCACAACAAGCATTCCAAGGGTGAAGGCCTCCACTCCAAGAAGAGAAGATGGGTGGAGCTACAGGTTCATCCATCAGCAGCTGTCACCTGGTGCCAGGCACCAAGCTGCTCTGGACAGAAGGCAGCGAGGGGGGAAGAGGCTCTCAGAGACCATGTGGCATGAGACCCCTGGACGACGCCATTTTGAACAAACCCAGAGGCCTGGGCAGGAAGGAGGGAGCAGGGGCAGAGAAGTGATGTGTTGCTATGTGATAGGGCCAGCAGAGACTTCCTGCCAGCCCCCTCCCCAATTCTTTTGAAAGAGTTTGCACAGGAAGAGGAGCTCTCTCTGGGGTGTGTTCTGCTGAGGCAGAAGGTGCTGGAGCCTGGCGCCATGGGCAGTTGGAAGGAGGAACCCCCTGACTGTCCCAGGATCCTGAATAGCGCCAGGAGAGGAGTCCAGGACCAGTGAGCAGGAGCCGGGGCCTCCGCGCATGGAGAAGAGAGGCCCAGGAGGAGAGCCAGGTGAAAGGCTGGCACAGGGAGCCAGTGAAAACAGCTCCCTGCTGAAGTTCACCCTCTTGGAGGCAAGGAGGGCGGCAAAAAGTGCTCCCAGTGGCTAGGGCAGGCCGCCAGGAGCAAGAAGAGGCCAAAACCGTGAAGATCAGTCCCCTGGGGGCTGAGATAGGCACCCCAGATGGTAGGCGACATTTGACCTTTGGCCGACTGATGACGAAGCGCATGGGGCTCTGCCGCCGGTCCAGAAAATGCCCCCGGGGTGGGTCAGGTCCCTGGGGCTGCCCCCAACAGAAGATAAGTCGGGGAGCGCCGTCGCGCTCCCCGTGAAGGTGGTGAAGGGGCCCAGGATCCCAACTCCGGGCCCAGCTGAAGGCGGGGGTGCCGCGCCCCCGCAAAGACGAAAGTCGTGGAGCGCCATCGCACTCCCCGTGAAGGGGCCCAACCGGGGTGCCAGGAGCCCACCCTGGCCCCCGGCGACAACGGAGTGCGGGAAGCGCAGTTGTGCCTCCCGCAATGAAGTCCAAGGGGCCCGGGATCCCAACTCCGGGCCCCGTTGTCCGTAAGTAAAGCCAGGGAGCGCCGTCGTGCTCCCTGTGAAGGTATCGCTGTGGGGGGCCCGGGACCCCATCCCGGGCCCGAAGTGCAGAGGAGGTAGGGGGAGTGCCGTTGCACTCCCCCGAAGACCCGCTGGAGCAGGGAAGCAGCCTCGCATCTGCCCGCCGGAGCGGGCAGACCAGAAGAGGGAAGCCGGCTCCTGCAGCAGCACATGACGGTGCTGCCCAGATGGGGAGCTGGCGGGAGCCACCGGGGGTGGGCTCCTCGAGTGGCTCCCCAGCGAGCCGGCGGTGCGGGGTTCCCGGGTGGGACCGGGACCCCGAGGGGGACAAAAGAGAGCGATGGGCCGGGTGGGCCCGGGTGGGACCGGACCTCCGAACCGGCCAGAGCAGCCGGGGGTGGGCTCCCCGAGCTGTCTCACTCACCTGGGGGTCCAACTCAGCGAAGACGCGTTGTGAGGCCGCCGAAGCAGGCTGTGCGGCTCTCCCCGTACAGCTGGAGAGCCGCTGTACTAATATGCACGGGGCTGGAGGAAGCGCCCCATAATGCTTTGCAGGCCCGGCGGCTTGTTTTGCTGCATGTGGCGGCCCCAGGAGAACGGGGTCACCACGAGGTGGGTGCACAGGTGCAGGGGGAGCTGCAAGAGCAACGCAGCTTCCCCCCAGCACGAAGAGGGAAAGTCCCTCCCTAAGTCTCATGGGGACTCCAAAGAATAACCTCTCAAGGGCTCACCAACATTTAATCACCTCCTGGGCTGGAACTTTTGTTCTACAGCTGGGGGTGTATTGAGAAGTGCATCAAGGTGTGAAGGGCTGAGTTGGGGATGTCTGGAGAAGGGCATCCCCTGGAGATGAAGAGGTGTAATTGCACCACAAATGCATTTACCTATGTTATTTCTTTTTAGAGGGACTGAAAGTCACATGTGTTATGTGAAGTACCTGTGTAAGGTGATGTCATAAGCTAAATGGGGTTATGTTGCTGGATATTCCTGCTAGGGTGTCTGGCTGTATTTGCGTAATCCTGTGATTTTACCTGTGATGCCTTTTAGAGGCTGTGATTGCAATGCATTATAATTGTTATCCTCTATGATAAGTACCTCATTTAAAGTGATGCCCAAACATGTATTATTGCTGCTGCGTTAGGTGAAGAACAACCCAGACTGTTAGCCCCTAAGATGTAGAGGTGTATACTATATGGTCAATATGACATGTTCAGTCAGGGTTAGGTGTCACCAGGGCAGGTGGGCCTAGTTTAAATGCTTGATGAGATAATGGGGTGGGTCGCCACTGGGATGGTGTCAGTGCGCAGGGCCCTCGCTCCAGGTTATGTTTGACTAATGTGCATACATGGGAGTGGTGGTACTAGACCCCACCCCCCTTTGGGAGGGGTGGAAATGTAATGCAATGTTATGCAATGTCACAAAGTAATTCCAATAGCTTATGTATATTTGTAAATTGTTGCATAGTATTAAGTAGTGTGTGTGTGTAATAAATGTACTCTTACTTTTATAAAGCAAAGTACAGACTGGACAATCAATTATTGAGTGTTATTTCTGCACACCTGTAATGGCGATTACTAGCCCACACCACCTCTCTTGAGTAAGCCTTAGACTGCTCTGCAACGCTACCCTCTGAGAGTCAGGCGCTACACTAGGGTGCTTGGTTCCCAGTGAAGGACAAATGTGACATGTTATTTGTGCAGGCCTCACAGATACTGCCTCCTTTTCCAACACTTATATACACCAACACTCACATATAGTGCCTTTCACATATGTAGTTACTTACACATATACCACAGAGACATCCATTCACTTACCAACACAGCCATATTCACAGTCAGTCACCCATACAGCCCCTAGCAGACGCACTCATGAACCCATACACCCAGTGAATCACCCCCTCCCCCACCCACACAGACGCTCAGGCACCCATACAGGTACTCAGAGAACTAATCAATAACCCACACAGACACTCATCTACCTACTCACCAACCCATGCAGCCACTTACACACCAACTGACTAGATGTCCCTCACGAGTCAAATGCAAAAGCTTCATGAAAGGGTTTTAATGCTTTTGCATTTGACTTGTGAGGGACATCTAGTAACGACAAGTGGAACTGCAGCTTGATGTAATAATAATTTCAATGCTTTTGCATTTGACTCGTGAGGGACATCTAGTAAGGACTAGTTGAGCTGCAGCTCTTTGTAGAATTATTTTGATATTGGACACTATAATATTCACTGCCCACTGCTAATCTCATCCCATAATGCTTTGCAGGGCCTTTGGTTGGGATTGTATTTTTGCCCATAACTGTGCTTGGGGTGGTCCTAGGAGGAAGGGACCACCACTGAATCGTTCAGCATGATATGCTCTTTGTGTTCAAGACATCTGCTTGGTCCTACCCCTAGGTTAGGGGGGACCCCAAAATCATCACTTCTCTCATTGCCTAAAATTTTCATTCTCAAAGTTCACTTTTGTGAATTGGTTATATGCTTTTTAGCATGTAAAATTGCTTTATCAAAGCATTTGTAGGTGTTGATGATTTTGCTGCTACGCAACGTGTTTTAGCACAGTTTTTGCACTGTGCTACATGCAATTTGCGTAGTGCGTGGTAGCGCAAACTACACATGCTCTGTGAGCGTAGCGTAGTACTACGCCCAGGGTTACTGTGGACCCTATAGATCTCATGGGGAGTTGTCTAATTCCCCCCAAAAAAGGCACCAAAAAAACCCATAAGGGTGCAGGACAGGAATACCCTGACCCCATAGGCCTGGTGGTGTGGTCCAATAGGAACCCTGCCGGGGGGCAAAAACTTTTTTTATTTTTCAATTTTGAAACAAAATAGCAGTGGTTCTGCAAATTCTCTGCAAAATTGAAAAAAAAAGAAGCAAGATCTCCAGCACTTGTTTTCTATATGTCCCCAGGGTGGGTCAGGTCTGGGTGATGGATGTTGTTTTATAATAGGAGGAGGAGGGCAAGCCTGGCCCCCCTCTCCAGGCTGATTTCAGCCCCTGGGACTGCCGCCTGACTGAATCAATTAAAGGGGCGGAGGACCGCACCACCCCCCTCTCCGGATCATTTTCGGCTCCAGAGACCACCACGGGGCACAGCCATGCATTTTAAAAGGAGGGAGGCCGCACGCCTTATCAAGGGGCCATAAATGGCCCTGGGGATCACCAGCCACCAGGGCTGGCTCCTGCTATTTCCTGAGGTGTCCAACCTCGGGACATAGCAGTTTCCCAGCCCTGGGAAACTCTGTTTCTCTCGCTTGTTTATTTTAAAGCTCCCACTAAGTGAGAGCAAAGAGTAAGTCCACTCTTAGCAGTAGTGGGCTGGAAAAATGCACCCACCCGCTGGGAGCGGACTTTTCCTCTGTTTTCCTACCTGCTGTGATGCAGGAAAGGAAAGGGATGAAAAAATTGCTCCAGCACGTAGGGAGCTGCATTTTTTGCTGCTTCCTGCATACAGGAGCAATGCCAGCTCCTGCTGGAGGTGAACGGCCGGCTGGGGCATTGGGGCTCCACTGCAGACCCCAGCAAAGAGGCAGTTGGTGCCCTGGGTGGGCTCCAGGGCACCCACAGTAGACTGGCCAGGTCCTGGGGATGGGGTCCCTGGGGTCAAAATATGCCCCGGGAGGGGGGCCGCTCAGCCCCCCTCCGCTATTAAAATATGTGTCCAGTATGTTCCACACACATTTTTTGTCCTGCAAAAAAAGTTTCCAACAAGGCAAATATTCCATGTAGCAGATACTAAGGGGCATATTCACAAGGAGCTATTGCCGAATTAACGGCACTTTATCGCAGCCAAAGTCATGATAAATTTACCCCCCATTCACAAACCGTTGTTAACAGCCCACAGCACCAGTTTACCCGCGATAGCAGCCGCAAAAAATATCGCCACAGAGGACCCCCGCAAATATCGCTAATGAGATGCAGAGTAGGCGTTCCTGTGACAAAAGCTGAGACAACAGCACACCTCAACATTCACAACCACCAGCCACATCCGCGAAAAAAACACAAAACAGGCGATAAGGCGCGTTAGCACCAGGAAATCTACACCTGCTCTGACCTAGTGTAAAGTCCGACGGCAGCCAGCACCACAAAAGGGAGCACAGCCCAGGGCCACATCCGAAGGGAAACAGATGCCATGGAGCCACCCATCATGCGGCCCGGACACCCAAGAGGGCCACAACACCCACCTCCACCACCCCAGGACCCCAACCCACACCCGGAACACCCCACCCCCAGACCACCAGACGCAGCGCAGACAAAGACAGCGGAACCCCAGGAAACGTACCAGCCGCACAGACCCAACATCTGACAATGTCACCGTCCACTACAGGCTGAAAGGGACAACCAACCTACGCATCTTGACCATCATCGCCTAACAGGCCTACAGCAACAACACAGCAGACAACCAACATCCCACCCCACACAAAGCTGATGGCGTGGCTGCACCTGTTGGCCCCTGGGACCCCCATCCAACACCTGCCAGAGTCGGAGGAGTCTCACAGCCAGCCACATCCAAGTCCCCCACACCTGCCCTGGACATCAACATCACCCTGGTTCCCCAGTCCCCATACGTACAACACAATGCGCAGGATCCGCTGGAGAACAAGCAAGGACCATACGCCATAGCAGGATGCACGCACGTGTCCGGGGCAATACGCAGCACACATGTACTACCTGTGCCCCCTGGCAACACAGCACACAATCACCGCAACAGGAAGCACACGTCTCACACCAATGTGCAGGCAACAACAGAACACCGTGGAACACCCAACAATGTCGCCTTCAAATACACAGCCAGTGTGCATGATACCTTCATCCTCCGACAGCCCATCAGCAACCAGCATTCCCAGGATGGCAACAAGGGAAATGCACAGCCCCTTGGCAATATACAAATGAACACCCCATACACCTCAACTCCACAACCATGCAACTCCGAATGCTGGCAATGCACACGTCACAAAATCACATATAACAGGCACAACAACATGCCCACCCACCAGACATGACAGAACAACTTACAATGTCCACATGGGCAAGCCCTGAACATGAGCCAGCAACGGCATGGCACCTCAGCCACATAATAGCCGAATGTGGGGAGAGGTGTTAACCAGGCATGTGTGAAGGATGCAGTAGAACCATGATTGGGAAAGTACACAATGCCAAGAGTGCCGGAGATGTGCTGGACACCTCGCAGTATGCAGAACACACCCATAACCATGGCGACATACACCGCTTGCGTATGGAATGTAGTGGACAGTGGACGCCACCATGTCACCCCAGTCAGTGGGGGACCTCGCAGAAATGTTGCCTGTTACGCCCCCCCTAAGCGTCAGCGGAGTGGCATGGCCCGGCGTACGCCACACCAGCGTAGGGGTGTGAATAAAAAGCAAGGCCTGGGCATGGTCCTCTTCCGGAAAGACCCATGTCTCTGCCAGGACGGCGCCTCCCACCTCGCCACGAGGCCGACGCCATCCTCGTGAGCGGAGTTGCCTGCAATGCTGTGCACCTGCCAGACCCCGGCACGCTGGACCACGAACCCGTCAGGCCAGCCCCTGTGCAGCCAGGCCACACTGATCACCTTCCGACACCGGCGTGTGTCAAGGAGGGCCCACCATGTGCCGGCGCAAGCCAGAGGCCCGAGGCCCGAGACCCGAGACCTTGGTAGCCACCTCAGACCATCACGGCCTCCACGACACAGGCCCGCTTTATTCCTTTTTCGTTGACGTACTCCACTGCCGCCCCCAGCCTACTCTTCGAACCAGTAGGTCCCATATGTGAAACTGTGTCCTGAGTCATGAATGGCAGTGACCCCAAATCCGGGCCAGCGGCCACAGCACCAGACCCCCCCGATCAGTGAGGCATAGTTCCATATGGGCATCTTGCGACACGTGGTGCCAGTAACCCTGTTCAACGTCAGCCGGCTACACGTGGTGCCACTAACCCTGTTCAACGTCAGCCGGCTACACGTGGCGCCACTAACCCTGTTCAACACCAGCTTGCTACACGTGGTGCCACTAGCCCTGTTCAACGTCAGTTGGCTACACATGGTGCCACTGAACCTGAACAACGCAGGCCGGTGGGGCCATCCAACCTATGCCGGAGACACTAGGTGAATGGGCCATGCTGACCGCTGCCTCAGGCCTACACCACGGTCAGGTAGGTCACACATTTGGAACTGAGTCTTGATTACACCATGGCAGTGAACATCAGTAATGGCAGAGAACAATTCACTATACACCCTCCGATGTGGTGGCAACAAGTCTGTGCATGGCATCACAACCACACGTGTCTGTGGGCCTACGTGGACCACTGCCCTCGGCCTAAGCTGCGCACGAGTGGGATCACAGATTTGGAACTGAACATCGGTAATTCACAAGGCAGAATACATTTCTTCGCACGCACATAGGGGCGTAAGATGATGACACGTTGCAGTCCGGAGGGAACAGGATCAGCGTCACGGAGGTGATTGAACACTACCGACAACTGCCACTGTGTCACTAACTCTGTGCCTCGCGAGCCAACAACCCATGGCTGTTGGCCACTGCTGACCACTGCCTCCGGCCTACACTGCAGTCCAGTAGGTCACAGAGCCTTGATTTGGCATTCTTGGAGTTCACATCTGTGTACCGGCATCATCGCAGACTGCATCCCCTCACAGCACCTGTGCCACTACGTTTGTTCCCCGACATTCATGGACACTCACTGGTCGTACATTGGTGGCGTTTGAGTCTATGGACTTGGGGCTAGTTTTCATCCTCATGTAGCTGATCCCGAATTGTTGGTGCAAACGAGGTTTGCGCCTTCCACTCCTCCATTTGATGCTTCCAGATGACATCAAACCTTCCGCATCATGCCCTGGAGGACACCTTCCACTGTCCCCCGAAACACTCCGCTACATACACCTCGGACATTGATGGGGACCGCTCAGGTCGCATGGCCCATCTGACTGCACAGCAAGTCACCGTCCCGTGGCTGGGTGCCTCTGCCGGCCGCAGTGCATCCGGGGCCACTAACTCTGTGCTGCTCAGGCCTGGGGCCCCTTCTTCTGAGAGATTGAATGGCCTCTGTAGCGATGGTCTTGGGGTCAACAACGCCATGTGTCTGTGGCCCTGCGCTGTCCGCCTTCTCCGGCCCCAACTGCGGGCCACCAGGGCCCACACATGGCATCGAGTCTTGACCGGCCCGGACGTCGCATCACCGCAGGAGGCACACGCCACCACCGCAGGGGCCACCTTCAACCGCCATCTTCCAGAGTCGAAAGGGTGGTCCTGACAGACCTACGGAGTTGCTCAGACCTGTCGTGGATGCCATCATCGGCCTGATACCCTGCTCAGCACTCCAGGTGCCAGTGACTCAGTGCACCGCAAGCCATTGTCCGTTACTGATTGAGTTTTGTGCTGTTGTGAGGTTGCGCAGCAATGTCACCTCATGCAGTGGGGAAGACCTGGGACCATGAGGAGGAGGATGTGTCAAGTGTGCGGACGGGAGAAGGCACAAACAATGGGAGGGCAGGTGGCAACAGCCCCAAGGCAGGAATGCAGACTGGTGGCGGTAGTCAAGCTGCACACCCGGATCTAATACTGAGTATTGCGATGTGGACTGCGGATGCAACTGTCACCTCAGGCAGTGTGGGAGACCTGGGACGTTGATGAGGAAGTTGATGCACGTGTAACACACCCCACTGAAACTGCATCAGGACTAACCCGAAGGGACATAATCCTAGCAATTTCTTCACATGAGCGCGCTCTTCTCTAGTGCCCCTACCTCAGTGCACTGCAACTCACGGAACGTCCAGACTGAATATTGGGTGACCTCTGGCCTTACTCCAGATCCCTCCATGTTGCTCTGCATTTGACTCTGTTATGCTGGTGGTTTCTGTTTCCATGACACTGGTGTCCACTTTTCAGGTTGTTGGCAGCACCAAGCACTCCGTGCGGGCTGGCTTATACTCACCCCACACACATCCAGCACACGCGTCACTGTACATGTGGCCCTGCCAATAAAGGGGCTGGGCGCACATGCCCGTAGCCAGTTCAGCATGATATGGGCATGTGTCCCTGTGGTCTTGTTGTATGCATGGGGGCCCTGGGCCCTAGACATTACATTGTGCTGTGTACAGCAGACGCAGACATGTCACAGCAGGCAGCGGGCTAGAACCTGGACATGTGGCTTTGTGGTCACCCACTCAATTCGTAAGGGGAGTGGACTGTGCAGTCGTACGCAGAGCCAACGTGGGTGTGTGACTGATATGTGCGTGGTTCTGTTTGGTATGTGCATCTGCATGTGTCTCTATGGCAGTGTGGGTCTCCTTTGTGGGGTATAGGTGGTCCCTGAAGGGTATTGGACACCCATGTATGTGTTCTAGTTCGCATTCCATAGTTTCGGCAACACCCTCACCTGTTGGGCCACCTCCTTTTGGCATTCTGCCACCTGGCATTGGGGTGCCATGTGTGGGTGGGTGAAGTGTTGTGAGGCAGTCGTGATTGCATGTGCTACATGCTGTGTGGTCTGTTGCAGGGGCTGGGTTCTCCTCTGAGTAGCTTGTCTGCCCTGGTCCTGGTGGTGGGTTGTGTGGGATGTCCATGGGCTGTTGTAGGGCATCGGTGTCGGGGTGTGGTGCTCGTCTTGGGCATCACTGATGGGTTGTCTGTTCTGACCTGCTGGAGGTGTTGTTTGTCCCTCTGCATTGTGAAGGGGAGGTGCATGTTGGCATTGTGTTGGCGCCTTGTTCTTGTCGACATGCAGACTGTGTGACAATGTACGTTGTGACTGTTTGGGCGGTGGTGGCTATTTGAGTTGGGACAGTGTACATTTGGCCTACATGGCTGATGTGAGGTTGTAGGGGTAGATGTGCATCTCACTGTTCCCTGCTCTGTCCAATGTGATTGTTCTGTTTCTGCGCCTGGATGGACCCAGTTGTGTCCCCTGTTCTGCAGTGTGGGTTTTGCACTTTGTGCCACATTGTCATGGTATGTGCTGTGATTGCTATGTGTGTGTGCTGCAGTGTGCCACGGGGATGGGGGACATGTCCCTGGGTAATTGTGGGTGTGCAGTGTGCTACACCTCATTGTGCATGTGTGGCATTGTGCCCATCACCCCCTGTCCCCCCAGTCCCTGTTGGATCCTCACCCTGTTGTTGTTGTGTCAGGTCCTCTCGAGCTGTGTCCGTACTCCCTACTCCTTGCACCCTCTCCACACTGATGACTGTGGCCTGGGTTTCCTTCAGCTCCTCCTGTGGCGCTGGACTGCCACCTCCTGTCGCCGTTGCTGCCTTCCTGTTGGCAGCGGGTTTGTACCTGGTTTAGGTTGTCACGTCCTGCCGGCGCCTCTTGGCCTCCTGGATTGGCCTCCTGGGCACTCCGACTGCGTTCCAGGTGGTCTGCTTGTGGGTCAGTTGCTGGTAGTGTTCTGTCGCCTCCGTGGCCTTGGTCTTGTTTTCCTGCGGTCTGCACCCCGTCTTCCTCTCCCTTTTCTCCCTGGCCTTCCCCGAGCCAGTTGTTCCTTGCTGGTGGTCTGTGGGGGTTGTAGGGTTCGCGTTGCCCTCTGCGCTGGGTCAAGGTGCATCCATGTTGCTACGTGCTTTTGGCTTGTTGTGTCTGTGGTTTTATGGTGCAATTTCCCGCCAGACGCGTGGGATTTGCAGGCCTGAGGCTGGTTTTCGCTACTTTTTGTACCGCGATTGGCCTCATCGCATGATTTCTCGCGTTCGCGTTTCGCATTATTTCGGCCTGGCGTTGATTTTCATGCTGACATTTGATGCGTTTCTGGTGACTGTCGCATGGTACCGCCTTGTTGTGAATTCCACGTTGACACAGGGTTATTTTCCCGCTATGGGCTGCGATATTGAAAGTTGCGTTACGCTACTCTTGCGGTAGTTATCACACGTTCTTGTGAATATACCCCTAAGTATTGTAAGCAGCCCTGAGTATTAGAAAGAGCCATCTCAGCATGACAATTTCTACATAAGGTAGAAGGCTTTGTGCACCAGGTACTAACCTACATACATGTGCTTGATTAGCTTCAGAAGATAGGCTATTGGTAATGTTTTCACCACAGTATGACGACTTAAGGTAGTATGACCTTTAGCACCTTCAGACCTTGGGATTTATTTAATGAACAGTGGGGCATATTAGCAAGGGCACTATCGCCGCTTTAGCGGCCCTTTTTGCCGCTAAAGCGGCGATATTTATATCGCCCTATCAGCAAACTGTCTCTAACAGCAGTTAGCGACAGTTTGCGGGCATTAGCGCCCGTTTTTTACCGCTTTGCATGTCAGCGATATTTATCGCTAATGACATGCAAAGTGGGCGTTCCGACGAACAAACCTGGGAAACACTCGCTAACAGGCCTTTCGCCTATTAGCAAGGTGGCCATGGCCCCAGTTAGCGACGTGAAAAGTCGCGCTAACCGGAGTCATCGCCATTTATTTAACACCTGCAATTAGCAGGTGTTAGCCATACCTAACATGGGGGTGGATTATGCTGATACGACCACAGGGTCGTATCAGCAAGGTGTTCTCCCTTCTCCATGCAACATCGCTGGTTTTTCAGCGATGTTGGCCTATTTCCCCGCTATCGCTGGAATATTCATCGCCATAGCGCTAATCGTTGCTAATACAGCGTTAGCGTGGCGATATATTCCAGCGATAGCCGGCGATAAAACAAATCACGCTAAGCAGGGTTAGCGATGATTATCGCCTCTTCTTGCTAATATGCCCCAGTGTCTCTTTGGACACGTTTTTCCTAAAGTGAACACTGTGCTTAGTAGAATACTTTGGGGCATTTCCCTGTCCTAACAATTTGGGGGCATATTAGCAAGACCCACGTTAAAATTATCGCCGTTTTAGCGGCAGGAAACTGCCGCTAAAACGGCGATAATGGGCTTGCTAATATGCGTTATGGAATTCCAATAGAAGCCCAGGTTAGATGTCCTGCACATCTAACCTGGGCTTCTATTGAATTCTATAACGCATATTAGCAAGCCTATTATCGCCGTTTTAGCGGCAGTTTCCTGCCGCTAAAACGGCGATAATTTTAACGAGGTTCTTGCTAATATGCCCCTTTATTTCTCATGAGAGTTTCACTTTGTGTAAACAGTGATGTACACAGCAAGCTCTCTCCATAGACTAAACACTGTTTACAGTACCTACCTTTCTACTCTTATCCTCTTCATTTCTCACTGTAGGTGTGGTGATTGGGAGTGGTTTGATACAGGTAAAGGCTGTCCGTAGTAGAGCATTGATTATGTAACAGAAGTTGAGTATCTGGAGAAACTTGGTTTTCTCTAAATAAGTGTATATAGATTGAAGACCGTGTGCAGTAGGTGTTACCCATTTACATGTGGTTGATTGTTAATATGTATTCGGCTACCCATGAAGTTTATGGGGTTTATAGGGTTAATGTTGCACATAACATGACCTTGCTTCACCTAAGGGGGTTGAATGTGTGATGGCATTAATGATGCTTTACATCATTCTGTGCTATTTTGTGCTAACTTTCAGACCTCTAATGCTATGCTTGTTTATAGAACAATGAATAGAAAAGTAGCTTGGATGATGTTATCAGTGGAGTCATCAGTGATGCCATCAATGATGTCATCAGTGATGCCATAAATGATGTCATACAACGTCATGAGTTGCATCCCCATAAGCAGTGTATGGTGGGGGTGGAAGTATTAGGTAGCTATGCTAGCTGTAACTGGTGAACTTCTGTAGTTTTCTTCAGTTCAAAACGTTATGTTGGCAATGATATATTCACCTACCTATAATGTCACTTTAACCTTTGCAATTTTTCAGCAAATTTCAAAAAGGTTTCATAGAAAAAATCTCACCTAACTATAACATCACGTTAACCTTTGGATTTTTCAGTGAATTATTTCACCATATGTAAAGCCAACCACATTTGCACAGCACAGCCTGCTATCACCCTTTGTGGGCAACCACTCTCAGTCAAGCAACCACACACTGCACATGGCCTTCAATGATTTGCGACGTGGCGTTGGCTGCAAGGCATGGCCTGCAGCCAGGCCCTGGATCCAAACCTCCCACAAGTGCCAACCCCCTCGCTGAAGGCCCCTGGGGCCCTTTCTTTATAATAAGGGAAGGGACTGCATGCAGCCCCCTCCCTCAAGCCACTATTTGCCCCAGAGACCCCCTCCCATGGGCTCCCAAAATATATTAATAGGAGAGGAGGACACATGGTCCCCCTCCCCGAGGAAACCACCCCCCCAGGATCAAATACATCAACATCAGGAGAGTTTGGCCCTCTTCCCCAAGCCCCAATGAGCCCAGGGGACCCCATCCCCATGGCCCCCATCGCTGGGGCAATATTTTATTTGAAGGGGGGGGAGCGCGCCCAGTGCTGAATCCAATATCAGCCTTAATAGTCCGGGAAGACCCCATCTCCGAGGGCTGAATGCAATTAATAAGGGGAGGGGGGGTGCGACCCCATCCCCAAGCCTTCTTGGGCCCAGGGATGCCATGCCTGGACCCAAATTCTAAGGGGAGGGAGGCATGCAGCCTCCCCCTCGCTGAGCCATATTAGGTCCTAGGAACCCCAAACTCCGGAGCCAAAATGCTTAATTAAAGGGAAGAGATGTGCAGCTCCCCTCCCTGAGCCTTCTTGGGTACTGGGAACCCCAAATCCCAGAGTCACAGGTGGGTGCCCTTGTGTACACCGAGGGCACCCACAAACTACACTTTGGGGCCAAAGACTGTGCAGAGTGTGGGGATGGCTGCCTGCAGGGGGTTGACTGCAGGACTTTACTGCAGGCCAGGCCCTGTGACCAACACTTGCTGTGCATAGCCAAAGGCCGTGCACAGTGTGGGGTTGGCTTTAGGTATGGCAATAAAATAGTTAAATGTTAAAAAAAACTAGAAATTCACTGAAAAACCAAAGGTTAAATTAACGTTACGGTTAGGTGAAATGCGCGGTAACAATGTAAAATTTTAGAATATAAAAAGCACAGAAATTCACCAGTTATGGTTATGGTTACCTCAAGTAACTATAGCTAATGCAGGAGGGTGGGCAGGATAGTCTGCACTCAGCCGGCGGGAGATTTAAGCATACTCCTGCTAACCCCCCCATGCTGGCAGACAACCACACGCCAGTGGTCAGACCCTGTGGGCAACCCACCCGAAGGCAGCCAACCCCCTCAGTCTGCCAACATCACCCTCAGCCTTTGGCTTCACTGCATAGGGTTGGCCTTTGGGAACTGGCGACCCCATTCCCGGGGCCCTCCCCGAACCTTAATAGGTCTCGGGGACCTCATCACAAGGGTTGAATTGTAAGGGGAGCGGACTTGCAGCTTTATTAGGCCCCAGGGATCCCTTCCCACAGGTCCAAATGCAATGAAAGGGGGCCATGTACCACATAGGCCCCCTCACTGAGCTATATTAGGCTCTGGGCCTCCATCCTTGAGGTCCAAACTGCATAATTAAAGAGAGAGAGCGTGCACAACCTTGACTCTGAGCCTTCTTGGCCCCAGGGATCCCATCTCCGACCTAAATTCTATGTGGTCCCCCTCCCTGAGCCTTATTAGTCCCCAGGACCACATCTCCAAGGCTGGAAGCAACTAAAAAGGGGAGGGGGTCGCATGCCCCCTCCCCTTAATTATTAGGCCCCAAGGATCCCATCTCCTGGAGCAGAAATAATTAATGAGAGGTGGATGTGCAGCTCCCCTCACTGAGCCTTCTTGGATCCCGGGGACCCCATAACCCGGGACCACATGTGGGTGCCTCAGTGCCCACCTGGGGCATGCTCAAACTAAATGTATCAGGCTGCTGGGTAGCTCCAAGGCCCCCACGGCCCAAGCTATCACTCTGCATGGTACAGGAGCTCCAATTGCTCCTGCCTGGAGGAAGCAACTGTTAATGTTTGTTCCCTCTAGGCAGGAGCAATATCTTTTTTCCTTTCCTGCTGGCAGGGAAACAGAACAGAAGTCTACTCCCAGCTGGCAGGAGCATGATTAAATCCCCAGCTGGCCAGGTGCAGACTTGTGTTCCCTGCCCGCACTCCTGCAATAACTATAGTTACTTCAGATAACTATAACTGGTGAATTTCTGTGATTTTTAGAGTATAAAATGTTACGTTGTCACTGAACATTTCACCTAACTATAGAGTTACTTTAACCTTTGTTTTGTTCAGGGAAATTCTAGAGGTTTTTTAATGTAAAGTAATATTTTATTCCCATACCTAAAGCCAACTCTCAGCAGGCAGCTGACCCCATGCTGCGCATGGCCTTTGGCCATGTGCGTCGGGGTGTTGGCCACAGGGCCTGATCTGCAGCCATGCTCTGCGGCAAATCCCCCACAGGCAGCCAGCCAAATGCAGGCAGCCAGCCCTGTCCTTATTACCATATGTTAAGCCAACCCCCCACAGGCAGCCAACCCCACGCTGTGCACAGCCTTCAACAGTATGGGGTGGGGGGTTGGCCACCGGGTCCGCCTGTGGGAAGGCCTGAGGAATACCCCCTGCAGACAGCCAACCCAGTTGCAAATGGTCTTTGGCTGTGCATGGCTGGTGTTTGGCGACAGGCAGCCCACAACTCACCTGTGGCCAGGCCCTGTGGGCAACCCACCCGAAGTCAGCAAACCCCCCTTGCAGGTTGCCAATACCATGCACAACCTTTGATGATACAGTGTAGGGTTGGTCTTCGGGCCCCGGGAACCACATCCCCCAGGGCCAAAACATATATATTATAGAGAAATGGCATACAGCTCCCACCCCCAAGCCTTAATAGGCCTCAGGGACCCCATTGCCCATGGCCAAATTCAACAAAAAAGGGGATGGGGCTGCATGGTCCCTCTCCCCGAGCCTTAATAGGTCCAGATGACCCCATCCCAGGGGCCAAATTCTAAGGGGAGGAGTGTGCGGCTCCGTCCCCGAGTCTTCTTGGGTTCCAGCTCCTCCATCCCTCATTAAAGCCAACAAAAAAGGCAACAGAGGCTTCTGCAGCCACCTCCCAGAGCCTATTTCAGCCCCGGGAACACCATCCCCTGGGGCAATTCTACTTTATAGGTGCATTTGACCAAGTACCACGTTGAGGTCTGTGGGGTAAGCCCTAGGGCCCGAGGCCCCATTTAGCTCCCTGCATGGTGCGGGAGCTGGCATTGCTCTTGCCTGGAGGGACCAACTATCTTTGCATGCTACCTGCGGGCGAGGCAGTATATGTCAGATTTCCTGCCTGGACTCCTGTTTTGAATTTTGCCATGGATTTGCAGACCCTCTACAAATTTACAATCATTTTTTTAAAAAAAAGAATCTTTTTGTCCCCAGGCGGGTCCCCTCTGGGACCCCACCACCAGGACTAGGGAGTCAGGGTATCCCTACCCCACCCCTTCATGTTGTGGTGTTTTTAGAACTTGGTACTGAGTCCTGAATACTAAGATGGCTGCCACCACTTCCTGAATGATTTGGTGGCAGCCAATCAGCTCTCAGGAGGATATCTGTTGGATCTGCAGAGGCTCCACATTCCTAGATATGCAAAGCTTTTGAGCATTAATTGCTCAATAACTACTTAACGGATTTTCACCAAATTCCGAAAAGGAGTATTTCTGGACCAAAATAAGCTTTCTGACAAATTTGGTGAAAATCCAGTCCGCCGCTTGGGCTGTAGCTGTGTCTAAAGTTCTTATGGAAAAATAAATAGGGGAAAAGCATTTTGGGAAGCCCTTTTTTGTCAGCCCCTTTTTTGGAAAGTTTCGTGGAGTTTCGTCAAACTGCGCCAAAGTTATTAGCAACACAAAAAATGCATTTTTATGGAAACACGATCGTAACTGTAACTACCCAGTGGCGACTGACATTTATATATATATATATATATATATATATATATATATATATATATATATATATATATATATATCTACTGGCGGTCGCCAGTAGATAGTTATAGTTAGGACCTATTTTCCATAGGAAATCCGAGACATTCTATTTGAAATAACTCTTGCGTCGGTTGACGAATCTTCGCGAAATTTTCAAACTTTATGGCCCGCTCCGGTCCGCTCCTACCCTGAAAGTTTTGGGGTGATTCGTCAAGCGGGGGCCGAGAAAAAAGGGGGTCTCAAAACGTGTTTTCCCCATTCATTTTCCCATAGGAAACTTTAGACACGGCTACAGCTCGAACTGCTGAACGAAATTACACCAAATTTGGCAAAGAGGTAGTTCTTGGTTCAGAAAGAACCCTTTTGTTAAATGGTGTAAATTCGTTCAGTAGTTGTGGAGAAATAAAAAAATAAGAGTCAAAAAATCAATTTCCCATAGGAAACTTTATGCAAGGCTACAGCTCGAACTGCTGAACGGAATTACACCAAATTTGGCAAAGAGGTAGTTCTTGGTTCAGAAAGAACCCTTTTTGTTAAATGGTGTAAATCTGTTCAGTAGTTGCTGAGAAAATCAAAAGTAAAAACACATATATATCTGGGCGGAGCCTAACCACACATGTCATCGTGAGATCTGATTGGCTGTCAGCACTTCATCCTGGAATTGCTGGCAGCCATCTTGGGACCAATATAAATGATAGTACCCCATTGAAATGCATTGTAGTGAATCGAAGATTTTGAGGGTTACCAAAAGGAGAACTATAAAGGGTGATAACAGACTTTAGTTACATTAGAATTCATTTGTTGATGGTACCATACTAATTTCAGGAATTGTGGTGTGTTCTAAGGTGATTTTACCCTGTGAAAAACCTTCTGCTGGGATATCATGAATCATGTTTGAGAGAAAACTATTTTCACATGCTTGTCCCATACAGTTTTGGAAGGTGCTCCAGAAGCTAAAATGAGAGCATATTTTCTGTAAATTCACATTATCTTTCTCAGTCATGTGAGAATGAAGTCTGACATTCTCAGTAAAACATGTACATCCAACAAGGGCAGAGACTGTCAGTTGATTCCTTTGTGTTCTACTGCAGCTTCCCAGAGTGTTCTAAAGAACATCTAGAGTGCTAACAGCCTTACGTATGACAAAAGTATGGCACACCTGAAGCCATCTTGATTGGAATAAACTGGTAACACTTAAAACATTTAATTTAAAAAGGAACAAAATGATGGGGTTGATTTTGTCATAGAAATTATGGTTAGTGCTGTAGAAAGAAAAATTAGGACATGTTTCAAGTGTGATCTCAAATATCTTCCTGTTATATTTCAACAGGAGCAGCCTGTCAGTTGATGCCTTTGTGTTCTACTGCAGCTTCCCAGAGTGTTCTAAAGAACAACTAGAGCGCTAACAGTCTTACTTATGACAAAAGTATGGCACACCTGAAGCCATCTTGATTGGAATAAACTGGTAACACTTAAAACATATAATTTAAAAAGGAACAAAATGAGGGGGTTCATTTTGCCATAGAAATTATGGTTAGTGCTGTAGAAAGAAAAATTAGGACATGTTTTAAGTGAGATCACAAATATCTTCCTGTTATATTTCAACAGGAGCAGCCTGTCAGTTGATGCCTTTGTGTTCTACTGCAGCTTCCCAGAGTGTTCTAAAGAACAACTAGAGTGTTAACGGCCTTACTTATGACAAAAGTATGGCACACCTGAAGCCATCTTGATTGGAATAAACTGGTAACACTTAAAACATTTAATTTAAAAAGGAACAAAATGAGGGGGTTCATTTTGCCTTAGAAATTATGGTTAGTGCTGCAAAAAGAAAATTTAGTGCATGTTTTAAGTGAGATCTCAAATCCTCTTCTATTTCATTAGAAAATTCTGACATGCAGACTGAAACAATCACCAGTTAACTCCTTGGTGAGCAGTAGCTTTACTACAGTGATCTAATGAACAACTAGAGTGCTAACATTCTGAATTTATGGCAAATGTGTGACACATCTGAATGCCTTCTTGATGGAATCAAAGTAAAAACTGAAAGCATTTCCTACTGAGGAGACTGCAGTAAATGAGGAAATTAGGAAACTTCATAACAAAGAAGTCTTCCAAGATGGCCACCAGTGAAAAAAGAGCCCAAATGTAGCACAAATATTACCCAGATGTAGCCCACATATAGCCCAATGACAAAAGTGTGCAAAACACTTTTTATTTTTAGTTTTTTTGCAGTTTTATGTAGTGCAGACTGGTCAGGTATTGGAGCGTTGCATCTTAAAACATGACCCCCTACACTACAAAAACACCACTGCACTACCCTAAACCCTAAAACACTACCCCCAGCACGACCCCCTACACTACACAAGCACCACTGCACTATCCTAAACCCTAAAACACTACCCCCAGCATGACCCCCTACACTACACAAACACCACTGCACTACCCTAAACCCTAAAACACTACCCCAACACCACTGCACTAACCTAAATCCTAAAACACTACCCCCAGCACTACCCCCTACACTACCCAAACACCACTGCACTACCCTAAAACATGACCCCCTACACTACACAAACACCACTGCACTACCCTAAACCCTAAAATACTACCCCCAGCACGACCCCCTACACTACACAAGCACCACTGCACTACCCTAAACCCTAAAACACTACCCCCAGCACGACCCCCTACACTACACAAACACCACTGCACTAACCTAAATCCTAAAACACTACCCCCAGCACGACCCCCTATACTACCCAAACACCACTGCACTACCCTAAAACATGACCCCCTACACTACACAAACACCACTGCACTACCCTAAACCCTAAAACACTACCCCCAGCACGACCCCCTACACTACACAAGCACCACTGCACTACCCTAAACCCTAAAACACTACCCCCAGCACGACCCCCTACACTGCCCGAACACCACTGCACTGCCCTAAACCCTGAAACACCAGCCCCTGCACGAACCCCTACACTGCCCGAACACCACTGCACTGCCCTAAACCCTGAAACACCAACCCTAGCACGACCCCTACACTGCCCGAACACCACTGCACTGCCCTAAACCCTGAAACACCACCCCCTTCATGACCCCCTACACTGCCCGAACACCACTGCACTGCCCTAAACCCTGAAACACAACCCCCAGCACGCCCCCTACACTGCCCGAACACCACTGCACTGCCCTAAACCCTGAAACACTACCCCCAGCAAGACCTCCTACACTGCCCGAACACCACTGCACTGCCCTAAACCCTAAAACATCACCCCCAGCAAGACCACTTACACTGCCCGAAAACCACTGCCCTAAACCCTGAAACACCACCCCCTGCATGACCCCCTACACTGCCCGAACACCACTGCCCTAAACCCTGAAACACCACCCCCAGCACGACCCCTACACTGCCCGAACACCACTGCACTGCCCTAAACCCTGAAACACCACCCCCTGCACGACCCCCTACACTGCCCGAACACTACTGCACTGCCCTAAACCCTGAAACACCATCCCCAGCACGACCCCCTACACTGCACGAACACCACTGCACTGCCCTAAACCATGAAACACTACCCCCAGCAAGACCCCCTACACTGCCCGAACACCACTGCACTGCCCTAAACCCTGAAACATCACCCCCAGCAAGACCCCCTACACTGCCCGAACACCACTGCCCTAAACCCTGAAACATAACCCCCAGCAAGACCCCCAACACTGCCCGAACACCACTGCACTGCCCTAAACCCTGAAACACCAGCCCCAGCACGACCCCTACACTGCCCGAACACCACTGCACTGCCCTAAACTCTGAAACACCACCCCCTGCACGACCCCCTATACTGCCCAAACACCACTGCACTGCCCTAAACCCTGAAACACCACCCCCAGCACGACCCCCTACACTGCCCGAACACCACTGCACTGCCCTAAACCCTGAAACACCACCCCCTGCACGATCCCCTACACTGCCCGAACACTACTGCACTGCCCTAAACCCTGAAACACCACCCCCAGCACTACCCCCTACAATGCACAAACACCACTGCACTGCCCTAAACCCCGAAACACTACCCCCAGCAAGACCCCTACACTGCCCGAACACCACTGCACTGCCCTAAACCCTGAAACATCACCCCCAGCAAGACCCCCTACCCTGCCCGAACACCACTGCCCTAAACCCTGAAACACCACCCCCAGCAAGACCCCCTACACTGCCCGAACACCACTGAACTGCCCTAAACCCTGAAACACCACCCCCAGCATGACCCCCTACACTGCCCAAACACCACTGCACTGCCCTAAACCCTGAAACACCACCCCCAGCACGACCCCCTACACTGCCCGAACACCACTGCACTGCCCTAAACCATGAAACACCAGCCCCAGCACTACCCCTACACTGTCCGAACACCACTGCACTGCCCTAAACCCTGAAACACCCCCCCAGCATGACCTCCTACACTGCCCGAACACCACTGTACTGCCCTAAACCCTGAAACACCAGCCCCAGCACAACCCCGTACACTGCCCGAACACCACTGCCCTAAACCCTGAAACACCAGCCCCAGCACGACCGCCTACACTGCCCGAAAACCACTGCACTGCCCTAAACCCTGAAACACCAGCCCCAGCACGACCCCCTACACTGCCCGAACACCACTGCACTACCCTAAACCCACAAACACCAGCCCCAGCACGACCCCCTACACTGCCCAAACACCACTGCACTGCCCTAAACCCTGAAACACCAGCCCCAGCAAGACCCCCTCACTGACCGAACACTACTGCACTGCCCTAAACCCTGAAACACCACCCCCAGCAAGACCCCCTACACTGCCCGAACACCACTGTACTGCCCCAAACCCTGAAACACCACCCCCTGCACGACCCCCTACACTGCCCAACCACCACTGCACTACCCTAAACCCTGAAACACCAGCCCCCTGCACGACCCCCTACACTACCCGAACACCACTGCACTGCCCTAAACCCTGAAACACCACCCCTCAGCACGACAGGCTACACTGCCCGAACACCACTGCACTGCCCTAAACCCTGAAACACCACCCCCAGCACGACCCCTAAACTGCCCGAACACCACTGCACTGCCCTAAACCTTGAAACACCACCCCCTGCATGACCTCCTACACTGCCGGAACACCACTGCACTGCCCTAAACCCTGAAACACCACCCCCAGCACGACCTCCTACACTGCCCAAACACCACTGCACTGCCCTAAACCCTGAAACATCAACCCCAGCAAGACCCCCTACACTGCCTGAACACCACTGCCCTAAACCCTGAAACACCACCCCATACACTGCACGAACACCACTGCACTGCCCTAAACCCTGAAACACCACCTCCAGCAAAACCCCCTACACTGCCTGAACAACATTGCTTTGCCCTAAATCCTGAAAAACTAGCCCCAGCACGACCCCCTACACTGCCCGAACACCACTGCACTGCCTAAACCCTGAAACACCACCCCCAGCACGACCCCCTACACTGCCCGAACACCACTGCACTGCCCTAAACCCTGAAACACCAGCCCCAGCAAGACCCCCTACACTGCCCGAACACCACTGCACTGCCCTAGACTCTGAAACACCAGCCCCAGCAAGACCCCCTACACTGCCTGAACACCACTGCACTGCCCTAAACCCTGAAACACCAGCCCCAGCATGACCCCCTACACTGCCCGAACACCACTGCACTGCCCTAAACCCTGAAACACCAGCCCCAGCATGACCACCTACATTGCCCGAACACCACTGCACTGCCCTAAACCCTGAAACACCAGTCCCAGCACAACCCCCTACACTGCCCGAACACCACTGCACTCCCCTAAACCCTGAAACACCAGCCCCAGCACGACCCCCTACACTGCCCGATCACCACTGTACTGCCCTAAACCCTGAAACACCAGCCCCAGCACGACCCCCTACACTGCCCGAACACCACTGCACTGCCCTAAACCCTGAAACACCACCCCCTGCATGACCCCCTACACTGCCCGAACACCACTGCACTGCCCAAAACCCTGAAATACCACCCCCTGCACCGCCCCCTACACTGCCAGAACACCACTGCACTGCCCTAAACCCTGAAACACCACCCCCAGCACGACCCCCTTTACTGCTCGAACACCACTGCACTGCCCCAAACCCTGAAACACCACCCCCAGCACGACCCCCTACACTGCCCGAACACCACTGTACTGCCCTAAACCCTGAAACACCACCCCCTGCACGACCCGCTACACTGCCCAAACACCACTGCACTACCCTAAACCCTGAAACACCAGCCCCCTGCACGACCCCCTACACTGCCCGAACACCACTGCACTGCCCTAAACCCTGAATCACCACCCCTCAGCACGACACCCTACACTGCCTGAACACCACTGCATTGCCCTAAACCCTGAAACACCACCCCCAGCACGACCCCCTACACTGCCCGAACACCACTGCACTGCCCTAAACCTTGAAACACCACCCGCTGCATGACCTCCTACACTGCCGGAACACCACTGCACTGCCCTAAACCCTGAAACACCACCCCCAGCACGACCTCCTACACTGCCCAAACACCACTGCACTGCCCTAAACCCTGAAACATCAACCCCAGCAAGACCCCCTACACTGCCTGAACACCACTGCCCTAAACCCTGAAACACCACCCCATACACTGCACGAACACCACTGCACTGCCCTAAACCCTGAAACACCACCTCCAGCAAAACCCCTACACTGTCTGAACACCATTGCTCTGCCCTAAATCCTGAAAAACTAGCCCCAGCACGACCCCCTACACTGCCCGAACACCACTGCACTGCCCTAAACCCTGAAACACCACCCCCAGCACGACCCCCTACACTGCCCGAACACCACTGCACTGCCCTAAACCCTGAAACACCAGCCCCAGCAAGACCCCCTACACTGCCCGAACACCACTGCACTGCCCTAGACTCTGAAACACCAGCCCCAGCAAGACCCCCTACACTGCCTGAACACCACTGCACTGCCCTAAACCCTGAAACACCAGCCCCAGCATGACCCCCTACACTGCCCGAACACCACTGCACTGCCCTAAACCCTGAAACACCAGCCCCAGCACGACCACCTACACTGCCCAAACACCACTGCACTGCCCTAAACCCTGAAACACCAGTCCCAGCACAACCCCCTACACTGCCCGAAGACCACTGCACTGCCCTAAACCCTGAAACACCAGCCCCAGCACGACCCCCTACACTGCCCGAACACCACTGTACTGCCCTAAACCCTGAAACACCAGCCCCAGCACGACCCCCTACACTGCCCGAACACCACTGCACTGCCCTAAACCCTGAAACACCACCCCCTGCATGACCCCCTACACTGCCCGAACACCACTGCACTGCCCTAAACCCTGAAACACCACCCCCTGCACCGCCCCCTACACTGCCCGAACACTACTGCACTGCCCTAAACCCTGAAACACCACCCCCAGCACGACCCCCTTTACTGCTCGAACACCACTGCACTGCCCCAAACCCTGAAACACCACCCCAGCACGACCCCCTACACTGCCCGAACACCACTGCCCTAAACCCTGAAACACCACCCCCAGCACGACCCCCTACACTGTCCGAACACCACTGCACTGCCCTAAACCCTGAAACACCACCCCCTGCATGACCTCCTACACTGCCGGAACACCACTGCACTGCCCTAAACCCTGAAACACCACCCCCAGCACGACCTCCTACACTGCCCAAACACCACTGCACTGCCCTAAACCCTGAAACATCAACCCCAGCAAGACCCCCTACACTGCCTGAACACCACTGCCCTAAACCCTGAAACACCACCCCATACACTGCACGAACACCACTGCACTGCCCTAAACCCTGAAACACCACCTCCAGCAAAACCCCCTACACTGCCTGAATACCATTGCTCTGCCCTAAATCCTGAAAAACTAGCCCCAGCACGACCCCCTACACTGCCCGAACACCACTGCACTGCCCTAAACCCTGAAACACCACCCCCAGCACGACCCCCTACACTGCCCGAACACCACTGCACTGCCCTAAACCCTGAAACACCAGCCCCAGCAAGACCCCCTACACTGCCCGAACACCACTGAACTGCCCTAGACTCTGAAACACCAGCCCCAGCAAGACCCCCTACACTGCCTGAACACCACTGCACTGCCCTAAACCCTGAAACACCAGCCCCAGCATGACCCCCTACACTGCCCGAACACCACTGCACTGCTCTAAACCCTGAAACACCAGCCCCAGCACGACCACCTACACTGCCCGAACACCACTGCACTGCCCTAAACCCTGAAACACCAGTCCCAGCACAACCCCTACACTGCCCGAACACCACTGCACTGCCCTAAACCCTGAAACACCAGCCCCAGCACGACCCCTACACTGCCCGAACACCACTGTACTGCCCTAAACCCTGAAACACCAGCCCCAGCACGACCCCCTACACTGCCCGAACACCACTGCACTGCCCTAAACCCTGAAACACCACCCCCTGCATGACCCCCTACACTGCCCGGATACCACTGCACTGCCCTAAACCCTGAAACACCACCCCCTGCACCGCCCCCTACACTGCCCGAACACTACTGCACTGCCCTAAACCCTGAAACACCACCCCCAGCACGACCCCCTTTACTGCTCGAACACCACTGCACTGCCCCAAACCCTGAAACACCCCCCCAGCACGACCCCCTACACTGCCCGAACACCACTGCCCTAAACCCTGAAACACCACCCCCTGCACGACCCCCTACACTGCCCAAACACCACTGCACTGCCCTAAACCCTGAAACACCACCCCCTACACTGCCTGAACACCACTGCACTGCCCTAAACCCTGAAACACGACCCCCAGCACGACCCCCTACACTGCCCGAACACCACTGCACTGCCCTAAACCCTGAAACACCACCCCCTACACTGCCCGAACACCACTGCACTGCCCTAAACCCTGAAACACGACCCCCAGCACGACCCCCTACACTGCCCTAACACCACTGCAACACTACCCCCAGCACGACCCCCTACACTACCCGAACACCACTGCACTACCCTAAACCCTAAAATACTACCCCCAGCACAACCCCCTACACTACCCGAACACGTCTGCACTGCCCTAAACCCTCAAACACTCCCCCAGCACGACCCCCTACACTACCCGAACACCACTGCACTGCCCTAAACCCTAAAACACTCCCCCAGCACGACCCCCTACACTACCCGAACACCACTGCACTGCCCTAAACCCTAAAACACTCCCCCAGCACGACCCCCTACACTACCCAAACACCACTGCACTGCCCTAAACCCTAAAACACTCCCCCAGCACGACCCCTACACTACCCAAACACCACTGCACTGCCCTAAACCCTAAAACACTACCCCCCGCATGACCCCCTACACTACCCTAAACCCTAAAACACTACCCCCAGCACGACTCCCTACACTACCCAAAGACCACTGCACTACCCTAAACGACGACCTCCTACACTACACAAACACCACTGCACTACCCTAATCCCTAAAACACTACCCCCCGCATGACCCCCTACACTACCCTAAACCCTAAAACACTACCCCCAGCACGACCACCTACACTGCCCGAACACCACTGCACTGCCCTAAACCCTGAAACACCAGTCCCAGCACAACCCCCTACACTGCCCGAACACCACTGCACTGCCCTAAACCCTGAAACACCAGCCCCAGCACGACCCCCTACACTGCCCGAACACCACTGCACTGCCCTAAACCCTGAAACACCAGCCCCAGCACGACCCCCTACACTGCCCGAACACCACTGCACTGCCCTAAACCCTGAAACACCACCCCCTGCATGACCCCCTACACTGCCCGAACACCACTGCACTGCCCTAAACCCTGAAACACCACCCCCTGCACCGCCCCCTACACTGCCCGAACACCACTGCACTGCCCTAAACCCTGAAACACCACCCCAGCACGACCCCCTTTACTGCTCGAACACCACTGCACTGCCCCAAACCCTGAAACACCACCCCAGCACGACCCCCTACACTGCCCGAACACCACTGCCCTAAACCCTGAAACACCACCCCTGCACGACCCCCTACACTGCCCAAACACCACTGCACTGCCCTAAACCCTGAAACACCACCCCCTACACTGCCCGAACACCACTGCCCTAAACCCTGAAACACCACCCCCTGCACGACCCCCACACTGCCCAAACACCACTGCACTGCCCTAAACCCTGAAACACCACCCCCTACACTGCCCGAACACCACTGCACTGCCCTAAACCCTGAAACACGACCCCCAGCACTACCCCCTACACTGCCCGAACACCACTGCACTGCCCTAAACCCTGAAACACCACCCCCTACACTGCCCGAACACCACTGCACTGCCCTAAACCCTGAAACACGACCCCCAGCACGACCCCCTACACTGCCCAAATACCACTGCACTGCCCTAAACCCTAGAACACTACCCCCAGCACGACCCCCCTATACTACCCGAACACCACTGCACTACCCTAAACCCTAAAATACTACCCCCAGCACAACCCCCTACACTACCCGAACACGTCTGCACTGCCCTAAACCCTCAAACACTCCCCCCAGCAGGACCCCCTACACTACCCGAACACCACTGCACTGCCCTAAACCGTAAAACACGACCCCCAGCACGACCCCCTACACTACCCGAACACCACTGCACTGCCCTAAACCCTAAAACACTCCCCCCAGCACGACCCCCTACACTACCCAAACACCCCTGCACTGCCCTAAACCCTAAAACACTACCCCCCGCATGACCCCCTACACTACCCAAACACCAATGCCCTACCCTAATCCCTAAAACACTACCCCCCGCATGACACCCTACACTACCCTAAACCCTAAAACACTATCCCCCGCACGACTCCCTACACTACCCAAAGACCACTGCACTACCCTAAACCCTAAACGACGACCTCCTACACTACACAAACACCACTGCACTACCCTAAACCCTAAAACACTACCCCCTACACTACACAAACCCCACTGCACTACCCTAAACCCTAAAAACTACCCCAGCACGAACCACTACACTACCCAAACACCACTGCACTACCCTAAACCCTAAAAACTACCCCCAGCAGTACCCCTACACTACCCAAACACCACTGCACTACCCTAAACCCTAAAACACTACCCCCAGCACGACTCCCTACACTACCCAAACACCACTGCACTACCCTAAACCCTAAAACACTACCCCAGCACGACCCCCTACACTACCCAAACACCACTGCACTACCCTAAATCCTAAAACACTCCCCCAGCACGACTCCCTACACTACCCAAACACCACTGCACTACCCTAAACCCTAAATCTACCCCCAGCATGACCCCCTACACTACACAAACACCACTGCACTACCCTAAACCCTGAAACACTACCCCCAGCACGACCCTCTTCACTACCTAAACACAACTGCACAATTTGTTACAGGCGTTGCAACGCAGGCCTGTGGTGCTTACTGGAAGTACCTAGTGGGCTAGTTGGGCCCCAGGGACCCTCAGGATTCAAGGTGACCTAATCCCCCAACTTAAAACGCACCACGGGTCGCGTTTGCACAGTGGTGAAGGGAGGGGCGGGGCCTCAGGTGACATGTGCGCAAACACGCCCTGTGGTGCGTTTTAAGTTGGGGAATTAATTCCCTTTGAATCCTGAGGGACCCTGGGGCCAACTAGCCCACCACGTACCTTCAGTAAGCACAACAGAGTTGCGTTGCAGAGAGGTGAAAAAGGTGCGTGGCCTCGGAACGCCTCTCTGCAACTCAGCTCTGTGGTCCTAACTGTAGGTACCTGGGGGCTAGTTGGGCCCCAGGGACCCTCAGAATTCAAGGGGACTTAATCCCGCAACTTAAAACGCGCCACGGGGTGCGTTTGCACACATGTCACCTCAGGCCCACCCTCCCTTCACCACTGTGCAAACGCGCCCTGTAGCGCGTTTTAAGAGGTAGTTTTAATCCCCCTGCCCTATTATGTACTAGCGACTTGCAGAGGAGGTCATGCTAATCACAGGGGTACCCCAACGCATAGTGTTCCCTAGTGTATGTTGGTTTTCACTGTATTCTAAGTGTCTTTTAGCATAGCACTGGCTCTGGTTAGTCAGAGTCAGTTACCACCAGTACCCGTCTGAAAAAGTTGTGGGCACAGGATGATTTTGCAACAAGGCCTCTTTCTGCTCCTCTGTTGGTTCTTTCTGCACATCTTTTGCTTCTTTCTGTGCGTTTTTTCTTCTTTCTTCACATGTCCTACCTCTGTAGGCATAGTTAGAAACTAGCATTTAAAAAAACCTTTGAAATTCACTTAAAAAATCATAGGTTTCAGGCACGTTATAGTTAGAAATTAGCATTTAAAAAACCTTTGAAATTCACTGAAAAAACCATAGGTTTCAGACACGTTATAGTTAGAAATTAGCATTTAAAAAACCTTTGAAATTCACTGAAAAAACCATAGGTTTTAGGGACAGTTATAGTTAGTTGGACATTTCACTCGTACAAAACCATAGAAATTCCCCGTTATAGTTAGTTCAGCTAACTATAACTCGCGCCCCGCAATGCACTGCTGATGACGTCACATATTACATCACTCATGACATGGTCAGTGACATCACTGATGACATCACTGATGACATCTCAAATGACATCACTGATGACATCATCCATGTGATAATTTCATGCATCTTCTCACACCCTAATATAACTTTTGATACACCCACTCTAAATTACAGACTGCCATTCTCAAAACCATAGACACTCCAACACCAAAAACTACATACCCACTCACTGATTCTTAGGTCTACACACACATCCACTCACTCACCCATACAGTCACTCATACTTAGTCACTCAGTACAGGACTATCATATGCACTCATACACCTATATAAACACTCACACACCGCCACTCATCCATAGAGGTACTCACACACCTAATCAGTCATGCAAAAAACTTAATCACACACCCATTTACTCACCTATACAGTTATACACACACCAGCTCACTTACTCATACAAATACTAGCACATTCTTACGCTCTTATACAATCACTGATACAAGTACACACTCATCCATACAGCCACTCTCACAATCACACACTCTCACTTATAGCCATTTATATACTCCAACACACATATATACTGCCTTTCACATATGTAGTTACTCACACATGTACCACTGAGATATACATTCAATCACTAACACACCCATACACACACTCACCCACCCATACAGTCCATCACAGATGCACTCTTGAAACCATGCACCCAGTGAATCACCAACTCACACATCTATGCACAGAGTCACACACACCCCACCCACACAAACACTCAGGCACCCATACAGATACTCAGACAATCAATCAATAACCCATGTAGACACTCATGTAGCTATTCAGAAAGCTCATGCAGCCGCTTACAAACCAACAGACAGACGGATACAGACATTCACACAGTTTAGTCACTAACCCATGCATTCAGTAAGATACATTTAATCACTCACTGGTAGAGTCAGTCACTCACGTACTAAATCATCCATTCAGACACTTATACACCCACTCATTCTTCAATACGCCTTTCCCTATATATATTAAACATATTTAAACTTTACAGAAACACACAGTCACTGGATGATGTCATCAGTGATGTCATCAGTGATGTCATTTGAGATGTCATCAGTGATGTCATCAGTGATGTCACTGACCATGTCATGAGTGATGTAATATGTGACGTCATCAGCAGTGCATTGTGAGGCGCGAGTTATAGTTAGCTGAACTAACTATAACGGGGGAATTTCTATGGTTTTGTACGAGTGAAATGTCCAACTAACTATAACTGTCCCTAAAACCTATGGTTTTTTCAGTGAATATATATATATATATATATATATATATATATATATATATATATATATATGTACAAATCCTCCAGTCGAACAACAGAAGGCAAAGTCGCACTCAGGATATTTTTTAAGAGCAAAAGTTTATTGACTGACGCGTTTCAACCTCACGGTCTTTGTCAAAAAAAAAAAAGTGTATATATATATTATCTACTGGCGGTCGCCAGTAGATAGTTATAGTTACAACCTATTATCCATAGGAAATCCGCGACATTCTATTTGAAATAACTCTCTTGCCGGTTGACGTATCTTCGCGAAATTTTCAAACTTCGTGGGGCGCTCCGGTCCGCTCCTACCCTGAAAGTCTCGGGGTGATACGTCAAGCGGGGGCCAAGAAAAAGGGGGGTCCCAAAACGCGTTTTCCCCATGCATTTTCCCATAGGAAACTTTAGACACGGCTACAGCTCGAACTGCTGAACGGAATTACACCAAATTTGGCAAAGAGGTAGTTCTTGGTTCAGAAAGAACCCTTTTGTTAAATGGTGTAAATCCGTTCAGTAGTTGCTGAGAAAATCAAAAAGTAAAAGTACATATATATCTATGGGCACGGAGGATTCGCGCACCCTGAGCGCACTCCTGCGCGCACCGTCCCGATCACGAGCTGCATGTTAATTGGCTGTCAGCTGGCTGTCAACATTCCGATTCAGGAAATGTTGGCAGCCATTTTGTCCTCGGTAGAACCGAGGGACAGAAACAAGTGCGCAAAGCGCACAAAGGGGAGGGTAGAAACACCCTGACCCCCTAGGTTTGCTCAGGGGGTCCCACAAGGACCCCTGGGCAAAAAAAATTTTTTTTTAAATCGGCAGGATGCGCTCAGGGTGCGCGAATCCTGCCGAAAAATCGAGCGCGGTCTCCGCGCTTCGATAGCACTGGCCCTCGGTGGCCCAAGTCCCGGGGGCATGGTGGGGGATAATTTAATGTGTGGGGGCCTCAAGGGCCTCCAAGCCCCGGGGACCGCCACCCCCCGGGCTTTTTAAAAATGGTGCGGGAGGGCTCTGAGCCCTCCCGCAGCCCCGGGGACCACCACCTCCCCGGGCTTTTTTTTTTTAATTATTAAACCTGTGTGGGGGCTCCAGCCCCCACATGCCCCGGGGACCACCACCTCCCGGGGCACTAAACATTTTAATATGGGGGTCCGTTACGGACCCCAGAGCCCCGGGGACCACCACCTCCCCGGGCTGTGTACTGAATGGGAGGGGGCCACGCGGCCCCTCCTGGAGCCCTTGATGGCCCTGGGGACCACCACCCCCAGGGCCGGCTCCTGCAGTGTCCTGGGGTGCCTACCCCCGGGACACTGCTGTTTGCAATGACAGGGACGGAGCCTCGCGGCTCCCGTCCTGTCATTGCAAACTGCTTTGGATATTGGAAGAGAGAGCAGGAAACCTGCTCTCTCTTCCAATATCCAAAGCCGATAGCTTTACACATGGGGAGCAGCATGTTAGCTGCTCCCCATGTGTAAAAGCAATGCCGGCACCCTAGGGACGCGGGAGCTGGCGGGACTGTGGGGGATTGGGGACCCCCCACAGTCCCCAACGAGAGGCCAGGCCCCGGGGATGGGGTCCCCGGGGCAAGTAGTGGCTCGGGAGGGGGCCACGCGGCCCCCTCCCCAAAAAAATAAATAAATAAAAATTAAAAAAAACGGAATGGCCGGCCCCGGGGATGGGGTCCCCGGGGCCTTAAATGGCCAGAGGAGGGGGCCACGCAGCCCCCTCCAAAGAATATAAATAAAAACGAGGCCATGCCCCGGGGATGGGGTCCCCGGGGCCAATACAGGCCCAGGGAAGGGGGCCACGCGCTCCCTTCCCGCTTTTTTTTTAAATTACAAATTAAAAAAAGGGGTAAGGCCCTGGGGGATGGGGTCTCCAGGGCATAAAAACAGGAAAAAGGAAGGGGGCTACACAGACTCCCTTCAGGGGACAACATTTTTTTTTTTTTTTTAAACGATCGGCCCGCAGGCCCCGCCTCCTTCCTTCACCACTCTGCAAACGCGCCTCCTGGCGCGTTTGCAGAGGGGGAACGAATTCCCCTTGAATACTGGCAGTCCCTGGGGGCCAACCAGCCCACCAGGAACCTCCAGTATGCGCCAGGGGGCTGCGTTGCAGAGAGGTGTAGAGAGGCCACACCCCTTTTTACACCTCTCTGCAACGCAGCTCTGTGGCGCTTTTGGAGGTATATGGTGGGCTAGTTGGACTCCGGGGACCCTCAGGATTCAAGGGACTTAATCCCCCAACTTAAAACGCGCCACGGGCGCGTTTGCACAGTGGTGAAGGGAGGGGCGGGGCTTCAGGTGACATGTGTGCAAACAGGCCCCGTGGTGCGTTTTAAGATGGGGAATTAAATCCCTTCAATCCTGAGGGTCCCTGGGGCCAACTAGCCCAACAGGTACATCCAGAAAGCGCCACAGAGCTGCGTTGCAGAGAGGTGTAAAAGGGGTGTGGCCTCTCTACACGTCTCTGCAACGCAGCCCCTGGCGCATATTGGAGGTTCCTGGTGGTCTAGTTGGCCCCTAGGGACCCTCAGGATTCAAGGGAACTTAATCCCCAACTTAAAACGCGCCACGGGGCGCGTTTGCAAAGATGTCACCTCAGGCCCCGCCCCTCCCTTCACCATTGTGCAAATATTCCTCTAAAATCAGCCGAAATAGGAATTCCGATTTACTCACCTGTTATAAGGAGAGACCTCAGTGCTGTATCTTTCAGCCCAGTACTGGTCCTGAAAAGTAATTTTAACCGTACTTACCGGTAACTTGAATTTCCTTCATAGGCTAACATTGACTGGTTTCACTTGGAAATTCTTCTAAGTGTGGAGTTTTGGAACTTTAAAATATTCCTCTAAAATCAGCCGACATACGAATTCCGATTTACTCACCTGTTATCAGGAGAGACCTCAGTGCTGCATCTTTCAGCCCAGTACTGATCCTCAAAAGTAATTTTAACCGTAATTACCGGTAATTTGAATTTCCTTCATAGGCTAACATTGACTGGTTTCACTTGGAAATTCTTCTAAGTGTGGAGTTTTGGAACTTTAAAATATTCCTCTAAAATCAGCCGAAATACGAATTCAGATTTACTCACCTGTTATCAGGAGAGACCTCAGTGCTGCATCTTTCAGCCCAGTACTGATCCTGAAAAGTAATTTTAACCGTACTTACCGGTAACTTGAGTTTCCTTCATAGGCTAACATTGACTGGTTTCACTTGGAAATTCTTCTAAGTGTGGAGTTTTGGAACTTTAAAATATTCCTCTAAAATCAGCCGAAATACGAATTCCGATTTACTCACCTGTTATCAGGAGAGACCTCAGTGCTGCATCTTTCAGCCCAGTACTGATCCTGAAAAGTAATTTTAACCGTACTTACCGGTAACTTGAATTTCCTTCATAGGCTAACATTGACTGGTTTCACTTGGAAATTCTTCTAAGTGTTGATTTTTGAAACATACAAATATTCCTCTAAAATCAGCCGAAATCCGAATTCTGATTTACTCACCTGTTATCAGGAGAGACCTCAGTGCTGCATCTTTCAGCCCAGTACTGGTCCTGAAAAGTAATTTTAACCGTACTTACCAGTAACTTGAATTTCCTTCCAAAGGCTAACATTGACTGGTTTCACTTGGAAATTCTTCTAAGTGTGGAGTTTTGGAACTTTAAGATATTCCTCTAAAATCAGCCGAAATACGAATTCCGATTTACTCACCTGTTATCAGGAGAGACCTCAGTGCTGCATGTTTCAGCCCAGTACTGATCCTCAAAAGTAATTTTAACCGTACTTACCGGTAACTTGAATTTCCTTCATAGGCTAACATTGACTGGTTTTCAGCAAAAAGTTTCAAAGTGTTGATTTTCACAAACTACAAATATTCCTTAAAAATCGCCTGTATGACTTAAACGCATTCTTTCAACTGTTTACAGGAGATGCACCAGTGCTGGATCCAGGATCCAACACTGAGTAAGAAAAAGTAACGATAACAGTTTTTACCTGCTAAGTGAATTTCCTTCCATAGGATAACATTGGTGATTCTATGAGAAAAAGTTTCAAAGTGTCAACTTTTAAAATACAATAATATTCCTTAAAAATCACGACTGTAACCAAAACGCTTTTACTCAACTGTTCACAGGAGATGTACCAGGACTGAATCTAGGATCCAGTCCTGTGGTTACAAAAGTAATCCATAAAGTAACTAATTGCATTTAACTAGAAATTCACATTGAGCTGAATGTTGCATTGTGTTTGAAAATGTGTTGCCCATTGCAACAACTGTAACTACTGTACTTAAAAGTCTATTGCCTATCTGCAAAGTATTTAAACTAAAGTAATTCATTCTGAGGAAGTATTTTTTGTAATGTAATGTATAATGTAATTACAATGTAATTTGACAAATAAAATATGTAAAAAAAATTGTTTCTAAAAATGTAGTAAATCAGTATGAAAAAAATTAATATAACAATTAATACATTTAAAAATTGTCATTTACAAAACCTTTGAAATTCACTGAAAAAACCGTAGGTTTCAGGCACGTTATAGTTAGAAATTAGCATTTAAAAAACCTTTGAAATTCACTGAAAAAACCATAGGTTTCAGACACGTTATAGTTACAAATTAGCATTTAAAAACCTTTGAAATTCACTGAAAAACCATAGGTTTCAGATACGTTATAGTTACAAATTAGCATTTAAAAAACCTTTGAAATTCACTGAAAAAACCATAGGTTTTAGGGACAGTTATAGTTACTTGGACATTGCACTCGTACAAAACCCGTGAAATTCCCCGTTATAGTTAGTTCAGCTAACTATAACTCGCGCCCCGCAATGCACTGCTGATGACGTCACATATTACATCACTCATGACATGGTCAGTGACATCACTGATGACATCACTGATGACATCTCAAATGACATCACTGATGACATCATCCACGTGATAATCTGATGCACCTCCTCACACCCTAATATAACCTTTGATACACCCACTCTAAATTACAGACTGCCATTCGCAAAACCATAGACACTCCAACACCAATAACTACATACCCACTCACTGATTCTTAGGTCTACACACACACATCCACTCACTCACCCGTACAGTCACTCATACTTACGGTCACTCAGTACAGGACTATCATATGCACTCTTACTCCTATATAGACACTCAAACAACGCCACTCATCCATAGAGATACTCACACACCTAGTCAGTCATGCAAATAATTAAACACACTGCCATTTACTCACCTATACAGTTATACACACACCAGCTCACTTACTCATACAAATAGTAGCACATTGTTACGCTCTTATACAATCACTGATACAAGCACACAATCATCCATACAGCCACTATCACAATCACTCACTCTTGCTTATAGCTATTTATATACTCCAACACACATATATACTGCCTTTCACATATGTAGTTACTCACACATGTACCACTGGGACATACATTCACTCACTAACACACTCTTACACACACTTACCCACCCATACAGTCTATCACAGATGCACTCTTGAAACCATCCACCCAGTGAATCACCCACTCACACATCTATGCACAGAGTTGCACACACCCCTCCCACACAAACACTCAGGCACCCATACAGATACTCAGACAAGCATTCAATAACTCATATAGAAAATCATTTAGCTATTCACAAACACATGCAGCCACTTACACAGCAACAGACAGACGGATACAGACATACACCCAGTTTAGTCACTAACCCATGCATTCAGTAAGATACGTTAAATCACTCACTTATAGAGTCAGTCACGCACCTACTAAATCATCCATACAGACACTTACACACCCACTCATTCTTCAATACGTCTTTTCCTATATATTTTAAAAATATTTAAACTTTACAGAAACACACAGTCACTGGATGATGTCATCAGTGATGTCATTTGAGATGTCATCAGTGATGTCATCAGTGATGTCACTGACCATGTCATGAGTGATGTAATATGTGACGTCATCAGCAGTGCATTGCATGGGCGCGAGTTATAGTTAGCTGAACTAACTATAACGGGGGAATTTCACGGGTTTTGTACGAGTGCAATGTCCAAGTAACTATAACTGTCCCTAAAACCTATGGTTTTTTCAGTGAATATATATATATATATATATATATATATATATACATTATATATATATTATTTTTCTACTTCGCCTAACCGCTGCACTCACTCATAACGGGTGCAACTGCTCATGGAGGCGATTCCGTGGACCATGAAAACAACAAGAAAAACGTGGCGCACTCGGAAGCTCTTCTTACAATACTTTATTCAACAATCACCATTACTGACAAAATGGGCAGAGCCAAGTTTGTCAGTAACGGTGTTTGTTGAATAAAATATTGTAAGAAGAGCTCCAAAGTGCTCCACATTTTCCTTTGGAAGTGTTTTCATATATATATATATATATATATATATATATATATATATATATATTACCTACTGGCGGTCCCCAGTAGGAAGTTATAGTTATGACCTGGTTTCCATAGGAAAGCGTTTTTTCTTTTGCCAATATCTTTGGGACCATTTGACGAGTCTTCGCGAAATGTTCTAAAAAAAAGGTTCACTCAGGTCAGCTCCTGTCTTGAAAGTTTCGGGGTGATTCGTCAAGCAGGGGCCAAGAAAAAAGGGGGGTCCCAAAACGCGTTTTCCCCATGTTAATTTCCATAGGAACTTTAGACACGGCTACAGCCTGAACTGCTGAACGGAATTACACCAAACTTGGCAAAAGGGTAGCTCTTGGTTCAGAAAGCGCCCCTTTTTTTAAATGATGTAAATCCGTTCAGTAGCTCCTGAGAAATTCAAAAAATAAAAATATTGATATCTGAGCACTGAGGAGGAGCCGCGAATCCTTCCGAGCACGAGCTTCATTCTGATTGGCTGCCAACACTCAAAACCAGAATGTGTTGGTAGCCATCTTGTGACTCGGTAACCGAGTCACAAGAAAACAGTGGGAAAAAAAGATGAAAAACAAGAAAAGGGGGCAGGGTAGAAACACCCTGACCCCCTAGGCCTGCTCAGTGGGTCCCACAAGGACCCCCAGGGCCAAAAAAGCATTTTTTTTAATTTTTTTTTTAAATCGGCCGAATTCGCGCTGGGTGCGTGAATCCGGCCGAGAAAAAAAAAAAAAAAACGAAGCACGGGCTCCCGCTCTTCGTTTTTCTTAAGGCCCTGGGTGGGCCAGGTCCCGGGGGCAATGTGGAATTATATTATGGCATGTTTTACTTGGGCTGACTGAGTCAAATGGAAATACCAAAGTACAGCAGGCCTAATGCATGAACATCTTCGTTTCTTTTGTAAGCAGTTGTACAGTGAACACACAACACGCACTCATTTGAAAGGCAGCACTCTGAAAGATATGAAAGCCTTCTCCAAATCCAAAAACTCTACCGCAGAATGTCGTCACCTTCAAGTTTCTGAAAACAGAATTTGGCACAGTAGCAGACAACTGTGGCCTAACGCCACACGTCACCGCGCACAGAGCGGACGAACAGAAGGAAAACCTGGGATCGCATCTCATCTGGGGCAGTGCAGGATATCTGGGTGGGAATTCACTCTTGCTGCGCGGTTTCTACCTTGTGACCGGCTGTTGCACAGTGCAGCACATTTTTACACACTTCATTTTACTCTACTTCACACCCTGGAGCCCTGAAATCACGAACAGAGGCCTAACACGGCTACACAACGGGTGCATGTGTAGACAGACCGTGAGCCTTCTCGAGTAGCTACACAATGTAAAAAATAGTATCCAATGTTGCACTGTGGAATATACGGAGAGGAACACAGTAATTTCAGATTTACAGGATGTAGGAACATTTGAAAAGATCACATCTAAATATGCCTAAACCTTACATACCAGTAAACTGTGTTTAATTGGTCGGAAAAATCCTGACTTTAGAGATGCATATGGTCCTGAAAGAAGGGTACGTGTGGATGCTAAAACTGGACTGACTGATACATAATGAAGGGGACGTCAAATAAGGACACCACAGAGAAGAGGGCTCGCGGGATGCTGAAACGCGACCGTACTGCTACAGGAGTGCGTGAGGAATCCTTTGACAGGTCCGCACTCTTACAGGAGGACACTAGTGCAGGAAGTCCTGTGAGATGCTGAGACCAGACCGTACTGATGTGGGAAGGCGTGTGTGATGCTGAGACCAGACCGTACTGATGTAGGAAGGCGTGTGTGATGCTGAGACCAGACCGTACTGATGTAGGAAGGCGTGTGTGATGCTGAGACCAGACCGTACTGATGTTGGAAGGCATGTGTGATGCTGGGACTGGACCGCACTGTAACAGGAGGGCGCGCTGGCTGCAGAAACCGGCCGGCGAGTGATACAGGCGTGCCTGTCGGATGCTAATCTGTGCCGCACTGATACAGGAGTGAGTGTGGGTTGCTGACACAGTACGGTACAAATACAGGAGTGGGGGTGGGATGCTGAAACCGGGCCGCCAAGGTAGAGGAGGGTGTGTGGGATCCGACCACGCTGGTCGAGGAGTACATATGGGGCCCGCTTGCCTGTTGTTACATAGTTCATGTACGGAAGTGGTGGCAGGTGACTCGCGGCTTTCAGCAGCAGTCAGTCTGTGTCCTTGTCCATTTGTGTGTTGTAAGAGAGAGGGTCCAGAGGGAGAGGTGGGCAAGTAAGGCCGCACTGCCTGCTTATGTTGTGCTTGTGCGGGCGGTGTGTTTGTGGGAAGCGTGTGACTGGTGACAGTGCGTCTGTTATTTGAATTATGGAGCGGAGTGTTTCTGCTTATTGTGAGGGCGGCGTGTTCCGATGGCTGGCAAACCATATACCATCTCGCTACACATATCCTTAATGTCGAACCACGTAGGTTAATGTATAATTTGCTCTCAAAGTGTGCACATTTGTTAGAAAGAAAAGCCACGTATTGGAAAGAAGATGCTCTGGGTTCGCTGTCCATGGTGTTGAGTGTGTGGGCTGCAGGGCAGAGGTGACACTCTGCAGGGGACAGGCTGAGCTCTGGGGGCCCGAGATGTATCCACTGCGCCCTCGCACTGCTGCAGGACGCTTAATGTGCATATCACAGGTGACAGCAGAGGGCTGTATGTATGCGCTGGGTGGTATATGCTGTTATCACAGAGAAGGGGCCTGTCCCCCATTTTTTCTCGTGCTGAGAAATGTCCGGTAGCAGACATTGTGTTCCTAACTCCTGTTTGTAATGTGAAATAGATGGTCCTCCGCCACTTGCATGTGTCAGTGAAATGTCAGCAGTGCCGCCTTAACACATGCACACAGGGCACAGCGGCCATCCCTCGCGGAAGCGGGCACTCTCAATGTTAAATTACTTTTAAGAGAAAAGAGTGGGAACAAATCAACGCAATCCAAATATCACTCAAGGGAGGGCCTATAGCTCGCAGGCATCAAAAGCAAGATACTTTACATCGTGTAAAATCCCACATTGCTCTTTTCTTAGGGTTCGCCATGGGATTTCTACACCTGTGGACGGGGTCGGTCTATTTCTGTGACTGGTGTTATCACTCGGGTGCGCATTCCGTTGTGAAAGCGGTGAGTTGGGCTTGGCTCTATGGGGGCCTCGGCATACCCTGTCCGCTCCACAGCATGAATTAGTGCCTCAGTATGCACTCCTTCCTGAGTGCACCTCGGTGGAGGGATACCACCAGCTCCACTTCCGGAGCTCGCGCTACACTGCTGTGCAGACCGGGGCGCCTGCAGTGGCTAGGCACCCCTTCTGGTGTTAGTACGGAGGGCGGCCGAGGCATTTCGTGGTTCGATGAAACCGGCTCTGGACAAAGAAGTTGCAGCTGCTCTCCTGGGCTACCATGCTTCCTTCCCTCCGCCAGACACAGGGACAGGGCCACACACGGACAAAGGGGCCGGCCAGCGGAATCCGGACCCATGGTGACTGGAGCACACATCCTCTCCATGACATTCACTCACATACAGTAAAATAAGTAAATCCCGATGTTAACCCAAGGTTACTGGAAGAGCAGCTGCTGGGAAAACTGGGTACCTGAAGAGCTAAGCGCAGGGAGATATGGGGTCGGTGAGAGCTCGGTGCGAGGAAAGCTAGGTTCTTGAAGGGATTATAGAACATGGGGCTGGAAGGGCTGGATGCAGGGAGAGGTGTCGGATGATGGAAGAGATGGGCGCAGGGAGAGCTGGGTAGGAGAAAGCTGGTGCTGGAAGGGACGGGTGCCGAAATCTCTGATCGAGATGGGGATTGGAATGCACGTGATTTTGAATTGCTGGGTGCTGAACGAGGAAGGGAAATTGGTGCTAGGACAGGCGAGAGACTGGAGTGCTGGGTTGTGGAAAGTTGGGAGAACTGGGTGTTGGTGGGGAATCAACCAGAGCTGAAGGCATCCCCCAACCAAGAGCGCACCAGGAGGCGCGTTTGCAGAGTTGTGGAGAAAGGGGCCATGGCCTTTGTCCACCTCTCAACAATCCCACTGTGTGGGGCTTACTGGAGGTAAGAGGTAGACTAGTTGGCCCATAAGGACCCCCAGCAGTGAAGGGGACTTCAATCCCCATCCAAGGGTGCGCCAGGGAGCGCGTTTGCAGAGTGGTAGGCAAAGGGGGCATGACCTGGTATGAGAACTTAGCAATCCTGCTGTATGGTACTTACTGGAGGTAATAGGAGGGGAAGTTGGCCCCCTAGGATGTCCTTGGGGGCCACGTACCCCTCTTGTTACCTCCAGTAAGTCCCACACAGTAGGATTGCTAAGACGTCTTCGGAGGTCACGCCCCCTTTCTCCACCACTCCGCAAATGCGCCTCCTGGCAGACTACGGGATGGGGGATAAAGTCCACATTACTCCTGAGGGACTTTGGGGGCCAAGAAGCCCTCCTGGTACCTCCTGTAAGTTCTATGCAGCGGAATTCCTGTGCGCTGGTCGGAGGCCCAGCACCCTTTCTCTACCACTCTGCAAATGCGACTACTAGTTAAAGAAGCATCTTTCTGCACCTCTGACTTAGAGGTAGTTTTAATCCCCCTGCCCTATTTTGTACTAGGGCCTTACAGGGGAGGTCATGCCAATGACAGGGGTACCCCAACCCATAGTGTACCTTAGTGTATGAAGGTGTTTTCACTGTATTCTAGGTGTCTTTTTGCATAGCACTGGCTCTAGGCCTGGTTAGTCAGACTCAGTTACCACCACCACCAGTACCCGTCAGCAAAAGGTTAGGGGCACAGGATGACTTTGCAACAAGGGCTCTTTCTGCCCCTCTGTTGGTTCTTTCTGCATATCTCTTGCTTCTTTCTGCACCTTTCGTTTTTCTTTCTGGACTTCTGTTGCCTCTTTCTGCATTTCTCTTGCTTCTTTCTGCGACTTTCTTCCTCTTTCTGCATATGTCCTAACTATGTAGGCATAGTTTGAAATTAGCATTTAAAAAACATTTGAAATTCACTGAAAAAACCATAGGTTTCAGGGTTGTTATAGTTAGAAAATAGCATTTAAAAAACCTTTGAAATTCACTGAAAAAAACATAGGTTTCAGGGTCGTTATAGTTAGATATTAGTATTTAAAAAACCTTTGAAATTCACTGAAAAAACCATAGGTTTCAGGGACGTTATGGTTAGTTGGACATTTTACTCGTACAAAACCAGAGAAATTCGGCCGTTATAGTTAGTTGAGCTAACTATAACTCACGCCCCCGCAATACACTGCTGATGACGTCACATATTACATCATTCATGACATGGTCAGTGACATCACTGATGACATCATTGATGACATCTCAAATGACATCACTGATGACATCACTGATGACATCATCCAGTGACTGTGTGTTTCTGTAAAGTTTAAATATGTTTTATATATATATGCCAAGGTGTATTGAAGAATGAGTGGGTGTATGAGTGTCTGTATGGATGATTTAGTAGGTGCATGACTGACTGTATAAGTGAGTGATTAAACATGTCTTACTGAATGCATGGGTCAGTGACTAAACTGTGTAAAGGTCTGTATCAGTCTGTCAGTTGGTGTGTAAGCAGTTGCATGGGTTGGTGAGTAGCTAAATGAGTGTGTATATGGGTTATTGATTGATTGTCTGAGTATCTGCATGGGTGCCTGAGTGTCTGTGTGGGTAGGTGGGGGGTGTGTGACTCTGTGCATAAATGTGTGAGTCGGTGATTCACTGGGTGTATGGGTTCTAGAGTGCATCTGTGATGGACTGTATGGGTGGGTGAGTGTGTATATGGGTGTGTTGGTGAGTGAATGGATGTCTCAGTGGTACATGTGTGAGTAACTAAATATGTGAAAGGCAGTATATGTGAGTGTTGGAGTATATAAATGACTATATGTGATTGTGAGAGTGGCTGTATGGATGAGTGTGTGCTTGTATCAGTGATTGTATAAGAGAGTAAGTATGTGTTAGTATCTGTATGAATAAGTGAGGTGGTGTGTGTATAACTGTATAGGTGAGTAAATGGGAGTGTGATTGATTCTTTGCATGACTGACTAGGTGTGTGAGTAACTCTATGGATGAGTGGCGGTGTGTGAGTGTCTGTATATGTGTATGAGTGCATATGATAGTGCTGTATTGATGAGTGACTGCATGTATGAGTGACTGTATGGGTGAATGAGTGGATGTGTGTGTAGACCTAGGAATCAGTGAGTGGGTATGTAGTAACTGGTATTGGTGTGTCTATGGTTTCGAAAATGGTAGTCTGTATCTTAGAGTGGGGTATCAAAGGTTATATTAGGGTATGAGGAGGTGCATCAGATTATCACGTGAATGATGTCATCAGTGATGTCATCAGTGATGTCACTGACCATGTAATGAATGATGTAATATGTGACATCATCAGCAGTGCATTGCGGGGGTGCGAGTTATAGTTAGCTCAACTAACTATAACGGCCGAATTTCTCTGGTTTTGTACGAGTAAAATGTCCAACTAACTATAACGTCCCTGAAACCAATGGTTTTTTCAGTGATATATATATATATATACATGTAGACAACAGAAACAGATTAGGAGTTTTGTGCATAAAAACTGGCCTATAGTCCTTACTGACCTTACTCTTTCTCAAATTTTACCTGCTTCCCCCTCTTGTTAAACAGGCTCCATCTATGAGAGACAATTTGGTAAGGAATAGCCCTGAAGTTACCTCCACCAATACATGGCTGTCACCCAGGAGGTTTTTTTTTAAGTGCAACTCATGTCGGGCTTGTAAATTCGGGACCAATATGACAGAATACATGACTGCCTTTAGTAACATACCGGTCAAGATACAAGGTTATTTTACCTGTCGTACTGACTTTGCAGTCTATGTGCTTCGCTGTACATGCGGCCTGAAGTATGTAGGGAGCACTAAGCTCCAGGTGTACAACCGCATACTTCAACATCTTAGAGCCGTAGTAAATTCTGACCCGATTATCCCGTAGCAAGACATTTAAAATTAGCACACAACAATAATTTAAATGACTTGGAATACTTTGTAATTGGGGCAGTTCCAAAATCAATTTGAGGAGGCAACAGAGAATGCCAGTTGAGACAACTTGAATCAAAATTTATATTACAACTCGATACCAAGATGCCTAAAGGCCTCAACTTGGGGGAGGATTTGCACAACTTTTTATGATTACTTCCTGTTATCTGTGTACTTGGTTGTGACATCTGGTCTTATTTAGTACTATAACTATACATCTTTGGTTTTATTCCACCTTTTTATAAGAAATGTATCCCAGTCTGTTTTTATTGATTGCCATTTTGCCCTGTGAATGAGTTGTTTTGGGCACACATGCTTTTTTGTGCCACATCCCCATTAATTTATGTCTTTGTCATATGGGGCACTTGCCCATTATCAAAGCTGCTTGCCATTGATTTTTGTCACTTGTATGGGCTTCCCCGGGGCTCCGGGTGCATTTTTTTAAAACTTTAATAGTAATATTTTTTAGATATTGGCACGATTCGCACTTTCTCACCTGACAATGTAGCAAACTCAAGTGATTTTGTGACTTTAGGCAACTCATTTTTGACTCTATTTTTGCACATTAGTAGAAGTTTACATTTGCCATTTTGCACATCATTGCTTTGAGGGAAATTTATCCATGCCTACCATCGTTATATATGATGAATAATATATTGCACTATGTATTTATTCGAAAAGGCACTATTTTTCCTCTTTTTAATGAAGTTGTTGAATTATTATCATTTTAGTTCAATTACATGTGATTATATATTTATTTATCTCATTAAGATATTTTAGATATTTATTCCGCATTATCTTTTACTTCTACATGCTGTTTTTTTAAGAGTCTGTTGTTTATGTCTTTCTGACACGTAACTTGAGGTTAATTGTCAATAGGTGTGAGTTTTCTAATTACTTTCACTATTTAAATGCATTTTTTCTAGTAGCGCGTTATGTGAACAAGACTGATCTGTTTCGGTTGAAACGCATCATGCTGAGGCACTGGCCAGGACTGACTGGTTGCTACATATATGTCATTTGAATAAAGCACTGCAGTTTGAAAATACGTCCCTTGAAGTGGTCCGAACCTGTGTTTGTGCGCCGTTGGAAGTTGGTGACAATCTGGGATATGCTCTGTGATATATATATATATATATATATATATATATATATATATATATATATATATATATATATAATGTATGCTTACCGCCTTACAGGTAAGTATAAGTACAGGGGTGGTGCGCAGTTCGCTCTTCCTATGCGGACAGGGCTGGGACACTGCATCTTCCCTTTTTGTGCAACTGACATGACCCTGCGTTGCTGTGACGTGGGTGGGGGCCACCTGACCTGCTCCCGGGCCCGAGCTGCATGGGATCCCTTTCAGGCCTTACCTACTTCCTCAATACAGCATTGAGCAACATGGCCCAGTCAAACTCTGCTGCTGGGTGGCGTCCCCCACATTTGTGGCCTTCAATTGGGGGAACAACCATTCGCCTCGCACGCCCCAGAGGCCCTGCACTGGTGGGGGCCCCGATTTACTTCTTCACTGGACACAAGGGGTCTCTGCCGGGCTCTCAATTTCTGCACATCAACTCCACCACTGGATGCCGCCAACCTTAAGGGCGGGGACACATGACCCACGCTATCTCACCCCACGATAAAATGGTCAGCATTAAAAGCACCCACGCCTTACCTGCATTCGCCGACGGCCTCCCTGCAGACATAATGGGTCGCGGCGATCCTAAACAGCGCAAGTTAACTTTCGACAGGCCCAGCGCACTGGACCGCCCGGGACAGAACCAAGACACTGATGGTGAGGCAGACTCTGAAGCACAACCTCCCCCGCTTGAAGGCACGGCAGCCACTATGGCGGAAGTAAGATCCGGATTCAGCAACATTGATGCAAGATTCAACACTCTTGCTACGCGGCTGGACAAAATGGGAGAATGCCTGGACAGACACAGCACCCAGATGGACGCGGCCGAGGAGCGCATATCCACGCACGAAGATCAGACAAGACAAGGGACACGACACACCGCCTGGAAAAAACGGAACAACTGCTTAAGGCGGTGGCAATCAAAAATGAGGACTTAGAGGCCAGATCCAGGAGGAATAACATATGGATTTTGGGACTAGCAGAATCAATACGTGTCCACACTTAGTGTGGACACGTATTGACTATTGGTTTGTAGACGCCCCTACTTTTCAATGGATACGCAGTGTAGAAACACTTCCTCGCACTCTGTCAGACCACGTGCCTGTGCTACTTCACCTTGTAGTTCCCTATTCTACTGGTTGGGAACATAGGTGGACATTCCCTGCCACAGCACTACTAGACGAACTTTTCGAATCGGAGTTACATGATGCGATTCTCGAGTACTTTACTCTTAACACGGGCTCGGTGACACAATATGCACTACTAGGGGATGCCTTAAAGGCATATATTCGTGGCATCTGCATTTCTAAACAAGCCGGGGTGCTGCAGGTGATACGTGGCAGCCTCACCTGACTCGAAACTGAACTGGCCAAACTGGATAGTTCTACCGATACTCCAGACACCTCCCATAAACGGGAAACCCTCCTACTGGAATTTAATGACCAGGCGGACAGAGAGGCCACACTGCTAGGCAAATACCATGCAGCGCGTAGATATGGGGAGGGGGAGCTCCCTGGTAGGGCACTTGCCCACCTGGTGTGCCCCCGCGGGGCTGGACACATCACATCCTTGCGGCTAGCTGACAACACTGTTGCAACAGACAACGCGGATATATTAAAAGAATTAGTAATGTACTACAAGTCTCTATACACTACTAAACTCCCTGCCGACTTCACAGATCATCTTGCCTATCTGGAGGAGGTGGCAATGGTTTGGCTAACCACTGGCCAGGCACAATTCCTTAGCGAGCCCTTAACTGCTGAGGAGCTCGGCCAAGCTATAGACTCACTCGACGGTTCAAAGGCACCCGGCCTGGACGGCCTGTCAGGAACCTTCTATAAGACGTTCAAACAGACTCTGATACCCCACCTCCTTGAGGTCTATGCTGAATCCCTCACTAACGGTGCTCTCCCTCCTTCAATGCGAGAGGTCTCTCTTCTGCTGAAACCCGGCAAGGACCCCACTGCCTGTCCCTCATACCGACCACTGCCCTTGATAAATTTTGACAATAAGATATTGGCCAAGATGCTTGTGAATAGGCTGCTGCTACTGTTAGACCAAATTCTCTCCCCCGGTACAATCTGGTTTTATTCCTCAGAGGTCGACTGCACTTAATCTCAGGACAGTCTTTTCGGTGTTAAATAGGATATCACCAAACACCCCCGCAGCGGTGGTGCTCCAAGACGCAGAGAAGGCCTTCGACTCTTTAGCGTGGCCATTTCTCTTCGCAACCCTCCGCAAGCAAGGTATGCCAAACAACTTCATCGCACTGATCTCACTGTTGTATTCATCTCCCACGGCTAGGCTTCAGGTAAATGGATCTCTATCAGACCCCTTCCCGATCTCACGCGGCACGTGAAAGGGTTGACCGCTGTCGCCATTACTCTTCACAGTGGCCATGGACCCCCTTGTTAGACATCTGCAGGAGAAACATATGCACCAAGGACTTCGGTTCCGCCCAGGTCCACTGCTCCTCTCCATGTATGCAGACGATATACTGCTATTTATTAGAAGCCCCGCTGAAAATCTGCAGCCCCTGATTGACGAGATTGGCCTCTTCGGGGACATGTCGGGCCTACGTATAAACTGGGACAAGTCCAAGCTTTTCCCCCTTACAGACTCAGCTGTCCTGACTGGCGGTACCTTTCCCCTTCGATGGGCGACAGATGCCACCAAATACCTAGGAATCATGCTCCACAGAAGCAAAGAACAGCTAATTCACCTGAACTATGGGCCTACTATGGACAAGCTGGCCATGCAGGTGGACTGTTGGATCCGCCTCCCACTGTCCATGGCCGGCCGTATTGCCCTCATCAAAATGAACATCCATCCCCGTTTTTTATATCTATTCGTAAGCATACCCATCCCCTTGACAAAGGCATTCTTTTCACAACTGTGCGGTCAACTACTCTGCCTGATTTGGGCTGGACGAAGGCCACGAATAGCTTGGGATACACTTACACTCCCCTACGAGCGTGGTGGGTTCGCAGTTCCTGACTTTAACTTATACGATTTGGTCGCACAGGCCCAGTTTGCATACCACTGGTTTCATCCAGACACTCGCATACCTTATAGCAAACCCGAACAGGACCTGGCCGACCCTGTCCCACTCGGTAGGATATTTCCACAGGGTGTCCGAATGGACCCCAACGACATACATACAAACATTGACCACCACATGCTGGGCCTGGTGGAAACTTGGCCTCTTTTTAGGCTCTGGCTCTCTATACTCACCTAAACTCCATTATCTCAAAATCTGTGGATACCGTCAATTTCCGAGAGGGTGGTTCAACGAACCTTACGAAAACTGCATCTGCACACATTTGGGGATCTTTTCCCGGATGGGCACATCATAACACTTACTGACCTTTCTGCACACGCAGAATTGTCCCATATGGACAGATTTATTATGACTAGGCTACTGGGGGCCCTACGCGCGACAATCCCATCCTTCCCCCTTCCCCCAGATGAATTCACGCCTCTCACGCTCTTAATAGCTGATCATGACGGTTCGCATCTGGTCACCAAACTGTACCGTGCTTGTGTGTCACTCAAGTGGGTACAGGACAGAGGGACACAACGCCATTGGGAGGAGGACCTGGGACAGCCATTTACCGACAAGGAATGGGCCTGCAGCCACGAGCAAATTAAGAGGGTCTCTCCAAACCATTGACACAAACTACTGCACTTTAAATTTGTTCACAGATTCTACATTACACCTGTTGAACTGGTTAAATATGACCCCTCCAAAACTTCTCAATGCCCCAAATGCCATCTATTTGACGCTGACTTCGCTCATATGACCTGGACCTGCCCTGTCTTATTCGCCTACTGGGCTTCGGTGTTTCAGGTCCTATTGACCATGATCTCCACATCTCTTACGCCTTCCCCCAAGCTGGCCCTACTGGGCATTGTCTCTGACATCTCTACCTGCTACCGCAGTTTCACAGTGATAGCACTATTGTTAGCCAAATGGGAAATTGCAATACATTGGAAGGCTTGACAGTGCCCCACAAAAGAGGCGTGGCTTCGCAGCATGGCATACTGCGGTATGCAAACCAAGATTTATTCCAACCTACATCCCCCTACCTCCAGACCCAAGGACATTTGGCACATATACCTACTTACCTTGCAACACGACTCCATTGCTTCTTCTCCATTGTCTGCTCCGGAGCACGGCAAGGCCCCGCCCACCCTCTCTCCCCAAACCACGCCCTGTGAAACCCCATGAGTAATACATACTCACGTTCTCTATTGCATATACTGTTTTGACTGCCGGACAACGTTCCACTAATCTTCAGATTAATTTCCCCTATTTTAATAGCATTTACATTGAGTGTCTATGCGACCATTCCCTTTCCCCCCCTGCTCTTCCCCCCCTAGCTCCCTTCTAGGTATGTCATACATTATATATTTTGTTTATATTTCTTGTCTTCCTTTAACAAAATGGAACCTATGCTTATGCTATTTGCTACTGTTGTTATACAGTTATGTCTAATCGTTACGAATCCACAAACATTGTAAATGTCCAAAGGCACGAAGCTCCTTCTTTTCTCCTAAACAAATGAAACTAAGATATCTTTTTGTTTGTCTGTTTTTGATTTTCTTGTGTTAAATAAGAAAATCAATAAAAAAAGTTTAAAAAAAAGTATAAGTACAGGGGTCTAAAGATTTTCTTAGAAGCTCATTTCTAGCCCTGCTGATTTATGGGGTGGCTGAATACCAGGGTTGGCTACACGTCTCTTTCCTCCACCACCCTAGATTTTGAGGGCCTTATCTATGAGAAGTGATGCATCGCTGCGTGAAAACAGCGATGAGTCACTTCTCAGTGCGCCTTCCTTGCGACATGATGAATGCGTCATATTTACTGTATGACTCATCATGTCGCAAGGAATGACAGATATGTCAGTATTACTGACATATCTGTCGGCACAAAACTGACACATTGCTGGAGTTGTGTCGGAAGCATGACGCAACTCCAGCAATGCAGAGGGGAGGGCTATGAATATAGCACTGCGTCACACTTACGCCTGCTATGAGGCAGGTGTAAGGATTTGATGCAATGGCGTCCTAAAAGTGGCGCACTGAAATCATATAGATTTCAATGCACCACTTCTACAAGGCTTGGATGCGGGGTATGCCCACCCTGCATACATTATACCTGACGCAGGTATAATGTAGCGCAGGGGTTTACAAAGTGACGCATCTGCCTAGATGCGTCATTTTGTAAATAGGGCACAACATGTTGCCTTTTTACGCCGCCGGTGCATCACAAAAAGTGAAGCACCGGCAGCACAAAAGTGTCACATGGGCTCATTATGAGCCCCCCAGTTTTTTTATCTCATTGTTGCAGGACCTTTTTCATCCACCCTATCTCCCTTTGTCACTTTTCCTGTGTTTATCTTGCCCCTTTTTGCCCTTTACTCCCTTTATCTCTTGCTAGTAGTAAAGTCTGACAAGAAAAATAAGTCATGGTCCCTTAAAATAAGTGTCATTGCCCACCACCTGCAAGCACTAGTATAAATTAGACACTGATCTTGGGCATTCAATTAACTCTGGCAGGGGTATTCTTGATTTATCTCAACTGAATTGACTACATTTCTACATTACAATGGTGTGTAGAATCCAGAAACTAGACCGTATTATGATATCTCATGCTTAGGTGGAAAATAGTTTACAGAGTATCCTTATTGCACTTTAAAATTTGATTTGTCACATAGAGTCTGCATTTTCACAAAAGTATATCAGACTTTTAATATTGTGGCCATACAATCCACTGCTAATTCAACGTGTACTAGTGTGTTCCATTATCAGTGTGAGTGTGTGTTCATTTATGTGGGTGTGTGTGTCTCTATAAATCAGTCAAGACACTTTGCACAAAGTCAACTGTAAATATGAGTTTGCCAGTAAAATATGTAAATGTACCCTAATTAATATAGAATTCATTAAACAATGCTTGTGACATACCCTAAAATGACATCCTATTGAAATCAATCTTTTATGACCACGCCTTTGGATTCTTTGGTAAATCACTGCATGTCTCTTTTGGCCTGAGTTGATATGCGGAGAGTGTGTTGTGTCATTATTTTGTGATGCTCGTCTGGCATATTGCAAAGTATAATCAGGAAAAGCAACATTTTTATACCTGATGGCATGTTATTTCTCATTATTAAAGTGTTTAATTTGCTTTAGCTAATATTGGCTTTAATCTGTCCTGACATAATTCTGATAAGAAAGTGCATGCCATTTGTTGGGATCCTTAATGTTGTTTTTTGCTGCCATAGGCAAACATGGATCATGCGTTTGTACCATGGCATAGGCCTGTCTCACACATTGCAGTCTTGTTTTACTGGGAGGGGCACACAAAGAGCTCCCCTCACAGTGGTGAAAGGCTACTACCTTTACCAGGAGTAAAGCAGAAGAAGCGCAATAGTGGCAGGATACCGTGTAGTGACCATTGGGAGTGAAAGGGTCCTTTTTAACCCGTGTCACTGGAGTGAGGCCTACAGGCTCACTCATTTTAAGTTCCACTGTTGTGTGCTTAACTCACCTCTTGGCCTACATTTGTTTGGTAATGTGCTGCACGGCACATGAGTGGTGTACTTGCCCTTGGTGTATGTTTGCCTGGAAAGGGTACAATACAGGGATAATGCAGTATTGTGGATTGCGTGCATGTTGAATGCATATTCTGGGTGTATGTGTGCCAATGAGTATTATAGTACATAAAGGATGTATTGTTGTACTGTGCGTGCATGTTAAATGCACATGCTAGGTGGATGTGTTCCTGTGAGTAGTACAATACATGAAGGATGTAGTGCTGTGCAGTGCATGCATGTTAAATGGATATGCTAGATATATATGTGTCTCTGTGAATGGTGCATTACATGAAGGATACAGTGATGTGCAGAGCATGCATGTTGAATACATGTGTTATGTATATGTGCATTTGTTAAAGGGTACAATGCATGGATGATCTCAGTAGACAGATGTGTGTATTGTTGCATTCCTGTAAGCTGGGTGGGACACTGGAGAAGGAAGAGCCAGGCTTCCTGCTAGAAATGAGATTCCTGTTTGGCTGAAGTATGCATCCATGCCAGGCAGGAACCACCGCTCTAATCTAGATACACACTAAAAGATAGCCTGTGCTCACCCTCTTGCAGCTTGGCACAGAGCAGTCAGGCTTATCTAAACAGGCAATGTGTGAAGTATTTGTGCAATACACACACACACACACACACAGTAACACAATGAATAAACCACAAAAAGACTCGTCACAGGTTTAGCAAAATAGATTATCATATTCTGAACAAAACAAGACCAAAACGACAAAATCCAATGTATAGAAGTTGAGACTCTGGAGGCAAAGCGCTGGTTCTGAGGCGATGCGCCCATTATACTCCTGCAACCGGGTTGATGTGCCAGTTCTATTACCCGCAGACAGGAGATGTGTCGAAATCCATGGTGCTAGTATTTGGGCCACTTCCAGTGAACCAGGAACAGGGGCAGGGAAGAGACTTTGATATCCCTGAGGCTCAAGCAACAGGAGGCAAGCCAACAAGCTCTTGGAGATCACTTGGAGTGAAGGCAGAGTCCAGCTCTCCTTCCGCAGAGACAGAGAGCAGCAGGCAGCAGGGCAACAAACAGGGCTTCCAGATCAGCAGTCCAGTTGAGTCCTTTAAGCAGCACAACAGTTCTTCTGGAAGAGCTTCAGCTACAAGTCCAATAGTGTCTGATTTTATGGGGTCAGAGACCCAATACTTATACTCAATAGTGCCTTTGATGTGGAGGTGACTTAAAAGCAGCTCTCTGAAGTGCACAAGTATCCCTTTCAACCCAGTCCTGTCTGCAAGGCTATCTGTGGGGGTGTAATCAGTCCTCTGTGTTGGAACAGGAGAATGCCTATTCAAATTAAGTTTTAGCCCTTCCCTTCCATCCTGCTCAGGCAAGGACATCAGAATGCAAATGTATGTAGATGGGTACTCAGACACACCTATCCTTCTTGTGTTGCGGCTGTCTTGAGGGAATGCACAAAATGTAGCTGTCACCCACCCCAGACGTGTATTAGAGACAGGCTGTCAGGCACACAGAGCAGTAAGTGCAGAGAAATGTCCACTTTCTAAAAGTGACATTTCTAAAACAGTAATGTTGAATCCAACATCACCAGTGAGGAAGATTTATCATTACCATTCCAAACATATGAAACATGAAAAAGCTACTTGTTAGAAATGGGGTTTCTGGTTGGCTAGGATATGCACCTAAGCCAGGCAGAACCCACCACTGTAGTCAGGGTAAGGAAGTTACACACTGAAGATAACCCTTGCTCACCCCCTTGATAGCTTGTCAGAGCAGTCAGGCTTATCCCAGAGGCAATGTGTAAAGCGCTTGCGCAATACACTGACACAACTGTGACACCCTAGGCACACCATAAAAGAGACTCCACAAAAGGTTATATACAAATATCCTCTGTATTATCCAGAAAAACACATTAGATCAAAATCACATATATTACTGAGCCACTAGGCACTCATCATGTCTTCACAGGGATTACATAAATCATTTGGCCAATTGGGCCACTGTCATAGATATCACAGGGATTACATAAACCACTTGGCCAATCGGGCCACTGTCACAACCATCACAGTTAGGGCGACCAGTAACTACTGGTAGGGTTACCCGGAGCATAACACATTATGCATAACTTCATCAGCAGTACACACATTAGAAACCTCATGCCAACAGTAGGCAGACCGCTATTATTGCACTGTACATAGGGTGCAACACAGCCAATGGGTCACCACAATTATGAGCGGCACCTACACTCTTGCCACACGATGCAGTCACTATCTTCCCCTGCGTAGGCTCCTGGGCTACCTGCCCACCTACCATAGGGAATGCGGTAATTTTGTATTCGGGGGCCCCGTCCTGGGCTCGCCCCGCAATGTCCCTTCCAAGTGTAAGGGTTCAGGCCAAGAGGGCCGGCCGTGCCCCCAACAGAAGCAACGCCGTATTTTATCCCAAGAAACGTCCATTTGGCAGGGAGACATCACTTGGTCTCCCGTGAAGGTAACACTAACATTGGCAGCGGCCCCTGGTTGTACAGAGGGTCAGCTGTGGCAGGAAATCAGGCACTGCCTTGGCGAGTGAGGAGACCTCGCTGGGTCCCGTCCTCTTAGCGGCCGGCAGTGAGGAGAAACCCACCCGCCTACCTGCTCTCTCCGCTTACCTGGTCCTCAGCAAAAGGGGGCTCGCGTCAGCCCGGTGTTGCCCGATGCTCCCTTGGTTCTCCTTTGTCCTGCGGGGACTCCATCCACCCCCAATGCTCCGTCTGATGCTGAGCGGGGTCAGGTGAAGGCCGCTTCGCAGATCAGTTCCTATTCTGGCCGCTTCTTGGGCCTCGGCGGCTTACGGACCAGTTGCCAGGCAACGCCCAATGCTCCTGTTGCACTCGCTCAGCTGGCCAGCTGCCCCTGTCCAAATCAGCACAGCTGTTGGGCTCAGGAACCCACAGTGCTCCCCGCACTCCTTAAAGTGAAAACGCGGGTAACCTTTACAGCGCTCACACCGTGCCGATCAACACCAGCCGTTGGGAGGGGAAGCACTCCACACGCACTTGTCAGGGAGTCTTCCATAAAACAAAATAAAATCACCAGTTCCCATTTCAATGTGGAGACAACCACCGGAGCTCCAAGTGCTCACTACGCGTGTGCGCAGAGCACGCATGTACACCCTCAAGGTGCGTGCAGGCAGGCCAGCATGTTGGGGTCCTCAGAACAGCATGTCCATACGCTAGTGATCCAGTCCCACGGCGGTTCCTCTTGGCAGTGGAACAGCCTGCCGGTCCCAAGTCACACGCAGTGTCTTATCTTTTTTTTCCATGGGGTCACAGCCCCTTTACTTATAGTGCAATGTCTTTGTTCTGGGGGGGCACATCAAACACCATTGAAGTGCACAACACCCTGTTCACATTTTCAGCCCAAGCCCCAGACACACCACAGAGGGGTGGAGCCAGCATTGTGGAAGGCAGGCACAGTCCTATTCAGGTGCAGGTGCTACTCCTCCCACCACTCCAACTGCAGACCAGGCCTATTCAGGTGCAAGGGAAAACTCCTCCCGCTACTCTAAATTCAGCCAAGGTCTATTCAGCCTAGTGCTGAGTCATCCAGGCAGGGCAGGACACACCTCAACCCCCCCAGGGACTGGCTGGAGTGAATGCACATCCCCTCTTCCCTGTCTGTCAGAACCAGATGGGAAATACAAATCCAGGCAGGGCACAAAGACACATCAGCACACAGAAATGCCCACCTCAAAAAGTGGAATTTCCAAAATAGTAATAATAAATCTGCTTTCACCAATAAGCAGGATGTATTACTACTATTCCAAACATACCAAACATGGTCACGCTACCTCTCTCTTGTCAGGGATTAGCACTGAAACACATATCAGGGAATCCCCAGTGCAAACCTATGAGAAGGCAGCCTCACAGCAGTGAGAAATCAAATAGGCTGTCTGTCACTACCAGGACATGCCACACAATTAAAGCACATGTCCTACCTTTTACCTACACCTCACCCTGCCCATAGGGCTAGCTAGGGCCTACCTTAGGGGTGACTGATATGTAGTAAAAGGGGAGTTGCAGACATGGCAGACAAGGCCTGAGACAGGTTTGAAAGACTACTTCAGTGGGTGACGCAAGCAGTGCTGCAAGCCCACCAGTAGCATTTAATTTATAGGCCCTGGGTATATGGGATACCACTGTACAAGGGACTTACAGGTAAATTAAATATGCCAAACAGGTGTAGACCAATCTTACCAAGTTTACAATAGAGAGCACACGCACTTTAGCACTGATCAGCAGTGATAAAGTGCCCAGAGTCACAAAACCACCAACAGCAGGTCAGAAGAAATACTGGAGGAAGGCAAAAAGTTCTGGGATGACCCTGCAAAAAGGGTCAAGTCCAACACTACTCCTCTCTGATCAGGAATTACAGCATAAAAGTGTATTAAGGAATTTCCAGTGCTAGCCTATAAGAGGGGTAGGCCTCACAGTAGTGAAAAACAAATGTGGGCGTTTTTCACTTACCAGGACATGTAAAGATTAAACACACGTGTCCTACCTTTTACTTAAATGACACCCTGCCCTTAGGGTTACTTAGGATCTACCTTACGGGTGACAAATTTAATAAAAGGGTGGTTTTAGTCTTTGCAAGTAGTTTTAAATGTCAAGTCTAAGTGGCAGTAAACTGCAGACACAGGCCATGCAGTGGCAGGCCTCATACAGGTTTGAAAGGCTACTTGTGAGGGTGGCACAATCAGTGCTGCAGGACCACTGGTAACATTTGACTCACAGGGCCTGGGTATTTGTTATACCAATTTACAAGGGACTTGCTAGTAAATAAAATATGCCAATCAGGTATACATCAATGCCACCATGTTTAGGGGAGAAGTACATGCACTTTTGCGCTGGTAAAGTGATCAGAGTACTAAGGCCTACAAAACGAATCTGAAAAATAGGAGGTAAAAGGCAAAACGTCTGGGAAAAGACCACCCTAAGGATGACAAGTCTAACACTCCCCCAGTACAAATCAAAGGGTGCTCTTTAATTCAGAGAGAGGTCACAAGGAAGGGACCTGGGCACATTTCAGGAAGGGAGAGAATCATAAAGAGTAGGGCTGAGGCCCTGAACAAACCTTTTGATACACATATCACTGTGTCTGACATCCAGGTGTGAACTCTAGTCACTTCCATGGCCTGTGTTGTGGGGAAACATCCTTTACCACAAAACCATTACAACGCGGTATGGTTACATCGTGGTTTTCACAACGAAAGTCGTTACGTCGACTTGCACTGGAGGGCGCTCTAGACTAAGGAATAGTGTGAATCACTATTCCAACACCTTCCCTACTGTATGTAGACTGGAGTTGGAATAGTAATTCACACTAATCCTAAATCCAGCGCCCTCCAGCCCAAGTCAATGTAACAACTTGCGTTGTTAAGACCGCAATGTAAGATACTGCGTTGTGATGGTACGCGTTGTATCATCATACATTCGTATTGTGTGGCTATTAGCTTTGGAGTCACTCCTAATGTGACAGACGGTTTTTAAGAGGAAGAGAGGGCAGAGGAGTGACCACTTCAAAAGGAGCAGACCCCCAATATAAACTGAAAAGACTCAGACTCTAAATCACGTTTGATTTCTAGAAATGGACTATAAGAAGGAGAGCTTGAGACACTAAAAATTGTAAACTGTCAAGCAGCCAGTTTGGTTGTTTGAGGAGGAGACACTCTGCAAGACTTTTGCCTGTGGCCAGGAGTGGTGGCCAAGACCTGCTAGTCTCCCAGCTGGGTGAGAGCACATCACCCAGGGATTCCAAGCCCACCAGACCAGGAGCCTTGAGCACTAGTGCCTGCCTGCTTGCCAAGATCAGTGTGCCCTGTAATGAAGAGAAGAGCATTAGAGGAAGTGAAGTCCAGTGAGGAATTCTGTTGAGTGGACTTCCTTTGTAAGATGTGAGGAGAAGGCTGTTGCTCTGTATGGGTCATTGCTCATGTGCAGAAAAAGGTTGGAAACCCTTGTATGCCAGAGCAGAGCCACCATTAAGTGAGCAGTGGACATTGCTGTGCCGAACAGATCATCCCCTGTGTTCAGTGAGGAGTCGGTGGACCTGTATACCAGGAGGGTCTGCCCTGAAGTGAGCAGTGATCATTGCTGTGCTGAATGGGCCAGAGTCCAAGTGCTGTGAGGGATCTGTGACCCCTTATGTCAGGACAGGCCGTCATGGACAGATTGCAGTGTGGAGTAGGCCGTAGCTCTTTTGCAGTGAAGGGCCGGCAACCCAAATGCCAGGAGGTGCTGCCATGAAGGAACCTGCTGTGCTGATTGGGCTGAAGCCCATTTGTAGTATAGATACCCACCAAAGGCTCATAAACAATAAAAAGTGGAAGGTTTGACCTGTTAGAACCCACTTCTTTAAAATTAATGTTTTGAACAGGTATTGCCGTTGGGAAGAGAACGCTGGTGATTCATGCTGTCAATGAACTTGTTGTTCTTATTGTTGGCAAGATGTGTGTTAGCAATAGAAACCAGATATCATGTGTGCAAACTCACATGTTGACCTAAATCAGATAAATAGACAGTAATCAACCCCAATCATTTCACCAGGTCCACTTGTGAGCCTTTACTAACTGTGGCTGCTTACTGGCCTCGCTAAGTAGGTGGAAACCAGTAGCATGTTGTGCAAGGGCAAGACGTTGTGCGGCCTGTTCTGCTCTGTCAGCATTATCACTAACACAGATAAAGGCCAACATTCATATGTCTAACTATATGTTATTATCATTTTTACTATTTTCCACCATTGGCTTCTCGGCTACCTTTTCACTCTGATGCAGTCTGCATAAACTGGATTGGCTATTTCTGATCATACAATATTCATTCCTTAATCAAAAGAACAGACCTGTTGTACTCCACGATCACCCACTAGATGGGAAGTGATCTGCCACAGCTCCGGAGCTCGCCGGATGGTGTTTCCTCCGAGTGGAGGAGCCCAAAAAAACGTTATGTACCACTTTGTGAAGGTGGCGTGAGGCAGAGGGTAGCCTGGAACGGACTTTAGTGGCGGCGCTCTGCCGTTTTTGCTGAATTGGTGTGGCGCGGTCCGAGGCATCGCACTGCCTCAGAAGCAAGATGGCACCGTAGCCGCCCCTCTAGCGCGATCCCGGCACTACGGAGCCCCGCGACGGCAGCACAGGTGGTGGCGAGAGCAGAGACAGTGTGTGGACCCTCCTGAGCACCCGCCTCGTAGGGATTTGAACATTTTCCGACATGGTACAATAACCTTTGTTGCCATGTTCAATGACTTTTGCCTTGCGATGATCGGTAACTAAAGCGGCCTGACCCTAAGATGGCGGCTGAAATGTACGGAAAGTGCTTTACCTTTCCCTACGGAGGTGCGCTCCAAAAGATTGGCAACTCTTGCAAGTTTTAATAGTAAGGTTGTGTCTGCTGCCTATACAGAACGTTTCTGCACACAATCGTTTCCACCAGCACGGCGATCTTCCTCACAGCGGGGCCTGGCCCTAAGATGGCACCCATGGTCTAATATCGGCAAAATCAATCAGAAATATAGCCATCTGAGTTTGCTGCGACGTTGAGCACATTTCAACCCTTCCTGCTGCACCAAGCCGGGGGACACTTTGCCAATACTGCCAGAATCACCGCCGCATCCTCGTCGGACGAAGTAACGCGGCGATTCAAAAAGGCAAATTACGAGAGACATCAATAAAACCAGCACTGAAGGTACTGAATAACAACCGGATTGCCCTCCTGAGCGCCCGCTTTGTAAGGATTTTGCCGACCTTTTTTTCCGACAAGGCATAATTACTTTCGTTGCCATGACCAGTGTTTCCTAACTTTGCCGCAATCGTCAATTAAAGTGGCCTGACCCTAAGATGGCGGCTGAAGTGTACGGGAAGCGCTCTATCTTTCCGTGCGGAGCTGTGCTGTAAAGATCAGCAACACGAACCAATATCTTAAGTAAGACTGTATCCGCTTACTGTAAGGAACGCTTTTTTTTTGCACAAATCTGATTCCACCAGCACAACGATTTTCCCCAGAGCGGGGCCTGGCCCTAAGATGGCGCCCATGATGTAGCTATCGGCAAATCTATCAGCAATATAGCCGTCTGTGGTTGCTGCGACGTGAAGCTTCATTTCAACCCTTCCTTATGGCACCAAGCTGGGGAATCAATCTGCCAATACTGTTCAGCCGGGTACCAGCTTGTCCCGCAATGTATCTCATACAGGATGTCTTGAAGATGGCCAACAGATGATCAGCACCGGCCGGGAATCTCCCCGGCTAGGGATTGCCTTTTTGGCATTAATTCCCCTGGAAGCTACCCCCTTCTATACACCTTATATACACCTAGGGTTTGATTTGACTGCGGTTCTCATCTCGCCAACTCCCGTGTTTAAACTCGAAATTCTTCAGAGTAACCGTGATTATTATCCTGACCGCGGAGACTGAGCAATATGGCCAATGCCAAGTGGAGCTGCCCAGACAGCTATAGAGGAGATCGGCTCTGGCTCACCCCCTCGGCCGTCACCTACCCAGCCAGACATTGGGCACTGTTCTCCTCGTCTCCCCGCTGTGTCTCCTTCCTCCCCCTCCCTCCGACGAAGTTCCCCTCCTTGAACCTTGATACACACCTGGGGCTCCAAGGTCTGCGGTCCTTTGATTCTCCAACTCCCCCGATTGAATTTGAAACCAGCCTCAGCAACTTCTGAGGAATTTGTGAACATTCTACCGACCTCGGAGACCTAGCAATTTGACCGATGCCCGGTGGAGCTACCCAGGTAGCTATAGAGGAGATGGGCTGTGGATTTCCCCCTTGGCCATCACCTACCCAGCCGGACATTGGGTAGACTTTCCTTCGTCTCTCTGCAGTGTCTCCTTCCTCCCCGCCTTCCGGCGATTCAGCCGGCTTGTTTGACTTTCACTTTGTCTTTTTGGTTCCCCTGAATTACTTTCCCCCTTGCCTGTCTTTCCCGACCCTATCTTCATTCCTTCCCCTTTTTTTCTTTTCCCCTCTTCCTCCTATACCCCATTGGATATGTGTATTTGTTTAATCTATGCTCTATTAACTCATGCTCCTGTAACTGATGGAATTTTGTAACTCGATAATCCTCATGTAAAGCGCTCTGATACCTCCGGGTCTAGCCAGCGCTATATAAAACTCTGCAAATAAACAAATAAATAAATAAATAAACTAGAGCATAGACAGGCACAATGAAAGAGCAGTGGGAGGAACTCCTACTGTCCCTTCCTATGTTGGATCACGGGTCATTTACTAGCATACTTAACTATGGGGCATATTATCAAGGGCCTTATCTCCGCTTTTTTGGCTTTAAAAGCCAAAAAAGCGGAGATAATGTTTATACCCTATTAACAAGGCAGTGCTAACATGCATTAGCGCATGTTAGCAGTCTTGTTACCGACGCCTCGCTTTGTATCTCTAATGAGATGCAAAGTGGGCGTGTTGTGTCAAAATAACACAGAAAATGTCCCTAACTGCACTTCTCCGTATTACCAAGCCGGCCCAGGACACCCATAGCGAAAATAAAAGCCGCGCTAAGCGCAGTTATCGCTGTAACCTAACGTCTGCAAAATGTCAGACTTAGCTATATTTGTAAAGGGAGGTGGATTCTGAGGCTGAGTCCACATCTCCCTATTACCAAGGATTCCCTTATCGCCGCATTTGTATCGCTGGATTTCCAGCGATGTCCCCTTATTTTGCCGCTATCGCTGGATTTGTTATCGCTATGGAGATAAACGTTGATGATATCACGTTATCTCAGCGATTCAATCCAGCGATAGCCGGCGATACAAAGAATAGCGCTAATCGCGCTCAGCGATATTTCTCGCTCTGTGTTGTTAATATGCCCCTATGTTTTCTAGTTTCCTCAAATTGCCATTTTGCATTAGCACAAAATCAACTTTCACAGAGCCCCCAAATCTCCTCCTGTTAGGCAATCTGTTCTGCTGCACGCGTCACATATACCTGGTGACAGCAGCACCGCTGAATGCCAAGCAGCAAGCTCCATTGGCTTAGACCAGGATGTAAATTGTTTCTTCCTAGTGGAGAACATCAGAAGCTTGCAGCTGGCTCAGTCTCAGTTCATCATCAAAGGCACACTTTACCCTGATGAATATTCCAAGCTCACAGTCAAATCACTTTGCCTCAGCAGGAAACTGACATTAAATCCCAGACTCTTCGCCATAGCAGCACAGTTTGGTTTCTAATTATGCTGTAAAGGTGCATTGTTTCCTGATTTATTTTATAACAGTGTTCAGGCGTTTAATTAGCATATAGCTCAACAACCAGCAATTATAGTTAGATTATTAGAAAACGTCAAGAGGGCCGTCAAAGTATCAAAAGTGAAGCAAGAGAATTCTAGCAAGCAAAATAAATGTGAACATTAGAAATCATGTTTACCCATAAGAATTGTAGTGGGAAAAACGTGTAGTATTGCAGCATTAATACACAGAATAGTGTAATAGTTGCTACAAGAGTGATCTATGGAAAAAATGGCTGTGGGACCTCAGCTGGTGGTGTAGAATTGTGAATATTTGTAGGTTCTTTGGAGAACATTATAATTAAACCATACTAACGTTGTTCACAAAATACATCGGGCCAGATTTTCAAGTCACGAAACCCTGCACACACACTCAGTTTGTGACTCTAAATTCCCCTTCTATAATGTGCAAAATCCATTTTGCGATTCTGAAAACATTTTCTGACTCATAAAATGCTATGTTATTTGTATTTGTAGAGCTTACAACTCACCCAGTAGGGTATCCTGGCGCTGAAAGCAAGAGCTGGATTGCCCAAGACTGGGCCATGCCTAGCTGAAGAGACAGGTCTTCAGTTATTCAGTTTCTTGTGAGATTCAAGAACTGAAGAGGTGGCTCTGATATGCAGGGGCAGGACATTTCAGGCTTTGGGAGCAAGGTAGTAGAGGACATCATCGCCAACTTCGGTTCTGCGTATGCAAGTAGAAGTCCAGCTGATCAGAAATGTCTGGAAGTGTTGTGGAAGTTTTAAGACTCTTTTTATTGAACAACACCACAACAAACACAGCAGTACGGTCAATCGATAGGAAATATCCAGGTGCAATACCAGTACAGTACACTTTTCAATACAGCTCTCCAGAGACAAATGGTTATCATAGCATCTCCCCCTCTATATTTGGCCCGCCCCGTAATCTCACATCCTGCTGGTGTAACTCGACAGTGGGGGACAAACATATCTCACCCCTGTTGACGTTCCAGGCGGCCCACTTACGTTCCCATTTTTTGGGGCATCCTCTATTTTTAAAAACATCTTTCTCAGCTACCATGGCCCTATCCATATCGGCAACCCATCTTGTGATTAATGGTGGTTCCCTGACTCCCCACTTTTGTGCTATGTTATGTTTTATGAGGGCCCATCCCAGTGAAACCCATGATTTCTCAGTTTGAGTTAGGTCCGTGGCTTCCCATATATTTAGCAGACATAATTTTGGGTAGCGTTTAGTTTTTTCCCCCCAACCTTCTCCATCTGTGCTGTGACTGATTTCCAATACGTTTGAATGACTGGGCACTCCCACATTATATGGTAATAGGTTCCTTCCTGGTGGCATTGCCGAAGTGTGAGTCAGCCCTCCTACCCATCTTGACCAGGACTCTCGTGGCCAGGTAAATTCTGTGCAGGGTTTTAAGTTGGACTAGCCTCAGTCTCATGGGGATGGCGATTTCCCTGGGGGAAGCCAAAGCATCACGCCAATCATCGTCCTCTAAATCGCCCAGGTCTGCCTCCCATTGCTGCCGCAGGCGTATTAGCGGGTCAGGTCGACTACTATTAATTGGGATGCCCAATTGTAAAGCTTGAGGTCGGTAGTGCGATCCCACCATCGTACCATCCCGCCGTTAATTTCTGCCTTGCGATACGCGGCACTCGCCCGTCCCACAGCAGGGTGTGCACCGCACTATCTACATTAGAGAAGTAGGAATCTGGGACCCTGTATGGGGTGTTTTTGAGAGCATAAAGGAAGCGGGGTAGCGCTAGCATTTTAAAGAGAGCCGCGCGTCCCAGGAGGGTCAATGGGAGGGCTCGCCAGTGTCGTACATCAGTGCGCAGTCGTGTCAGTAGCCCTTGCAGATTGGTTTCATAGAAACGCGTTGGGTTTGTGGTTATATATATTCCTAAGTAACGGAAGCCCTCCGTTGCTACGGGGATGTCATATCCTTTTGGTGTGTTTGGTCTAGGGCCGTCCACTGGGAATAGCTGGGACTTGGACCAGTTTATTGTGTATCCTGAATGATTACCGAATATACGGAAAATGTGGAGAATGCAGTGAATGGTAGAAGCCGGGGAAGCCATGTATATTAATATGTCGTCCGTATAAAGCGAGATTCTGTCCTCGTGGTTTTTGGTCCATTTGAGGCCCCGTATCAGGGGATCACCCCTTACCCAGATTGCCAATGGTTCGTTCTAGTACCAATGCAAAGATTAGGGGCGACAGGGGACACCCTTGCCGAGTTCCTCTGCCCAGTTGAAACTGTTGTGATATGTGATGGCTCACAGCTATTTGCGCTTTTGGGCCTGCGTATAGTAACTTGATCCATTTTATAAAGTTGTGCCCAAAGCCCATTCTTTCGAGTACGGCAAAAATATAGGAACACTCAATGGTGTGCAGGGACAGCAGGGCAACGTCCTCTCTTATTGTGTCTGCCCTACCCAGAACACTGTGTAATCGTCATAGATTCAGAGCAGAGTTCCGGCCAGGCATAAAGCCTGACTGGTCCGGGTGTATCAGATTTGTAATCAGTGGGATGAGTCTGTTAGCCAATACTTTTGCAAGTATTTTGGCCTCCGCCATGAGGAGGGAAATGGGTCTATATGCCTTACAATCATTTGCCGGTTTGCCCTGCTTATGTATTACCACAATTGTGGCAAGTCAGATCTCAGGAGGCAAAAGCCCTTTTTCAAAGCTTTCGAGGTACATTTGACAAAGGTGTGGCGTCACCCTGGTGGCAGCCAGCTTGAAGAACTCGATCAGGAATCCATTTAGTCCCATGGCCTTGCATGAACATATGTCTCAGATAGCATGTTGTTCTTCTTCCGTTGTGGGTTCCCCTTCGAGGGAGTCCCGCTCCTCAGACGTGAGGCAGTTAACTCTGATAGTGGAGAGAAGATTTCATATGTCAGATGTAGTGGCTGCTGATGCCGAGGTGTAGACTGTTTCAAAGTATGCTGCGAATGCGTCTGCTATATCTAGTGGATCAGTTATCATTTTTCCCTCGGGCTCTAGCAGTTGGTGTACCCACCTAGCCGCCTGCTCCCTCCTCTCGAGTCAAGCCAAATATTTGCCAGTTCTCTTCCCATGCTCGTATATCTTATGATATATAGTATTTTGCCTGGCCCTAGCCGCCTCCGTGAGGAGTTGTCTATAATCTAATTGCTTGGCCGCTAGTAATTGCTGGGCTGAGTCGTCGGTGGCCCGAACTAGGGCGTTCTCTCCTGCCAGGATCTCCTCTTCAAGTTGTTCTATACGTCTCTTTAGTTTTTTTTTGTGTCCCACCAGTAAGGCTAGAGCTCTCCCTTTTATGACTTCCCCAAATGCCCCCCATAGAATCCGGGACAAATCAACCGTGCCAACATTTTCCTTGAAGTAAAGGTCTGTGTCTTTTAACAGTTCAGCTTTAATGTGCGGTATTTTTAGTGCCCACAGGTTTATTGTCAGAATTGTGCGTCTCGGTTGAGAACCCACTGTCATTTTGGTCAGTATGGGGGAATGATCTGAGATACATCGCGCAAGGCATCGAGCTTCACTAAAGTCGGGCAAATCCTCAGTGTGTGTGAACATGTAGTCAATGCGGGATTGGCTATTATGGGCCCCTGAGTGGAAGGTGAATTGCCTAGCGGTGGGATTAAGCTATTGCCAAATATCGACTAGGCCAAGGGGCGAGAGAAAATCAGCTAGTTTAGACCCAGAACCGGGATCCCTGCGTGGAGGTTGTCGGTCGAGCAACCCATCTACAGTTAAAGTAAAGTCGCCGCCCATCACTAACGTGCCGACTATGAGGTCTAGAATGAGTTTGCTTAGGTCCTGTAATGTGGATTGCTGCAGTGCTGGGGTAATGTATATTGAGAGCACGTTTAAAGTTTTCCCTTCCCAAGTACCAGTGGCCGCCGCAAATCTGCCATGTTCATCCGCCCACGTTTTATTGACCATGTAGGGGCAGTTATTTCGGAGGAGTATGCCAGTCCCGCGGGAGCTGGAGATGAACCCTGCATGTATTAATAATTGGTAGCCCCATCTATTCAGGGCCTTGCATGAATTGCCAATGAGGTGGGTTTCTTGTAGGAGAGTTATATCCGGGACCTGCCTTTTTAAGTGCTGGAGGACAATTCCTCTCTTTAATTTATCCTCAAGCCCGATCACGTTCCATGTAAGGAAATTCAAGTCTTTGCTCGATCCCATTGACATGAGTGTGTGTGAAAGTCATGTAGGAGATCGTTGTGCAGCCATTACATAGTATTTGGCTATACTTCATTATGTAGGACCTGGGATTGTCATCCTGTGTACCCATTACAAATACCTCGACACGGTAAAAACATGAGTGCGGCATGCCCTTCCCCCCGTCCAGGTACCTGAATATTAGGGAGTGAGAGTCTGGTCCCAGTACTGACCCTAAAGATGTTTCTTGTTGCTGTGTTAAACTAAAACAAATAATGATACTACCCCCTCCACATTCCCTTGACCCCCCACCCTGCCTCCCTGCATGACAGAATTCGATGACACGCTTTCCCAAATGTGCAGAGTGCCCGTCGCCCTCCCAACCCTATAGTGGTGGAATCGTGGGCTCAACTTCTCCTCCCCATCTCCCTCCCCAACGATCTTACAGTAGGTTACAGGAAACATTTTATACAATCGGTGTAGACTCATCACAGTGTAGACAGCAGCCACCAGTCTTTAGATCAGCTTATCTCCTCGTTTTCCAATTCTGTCAAGTCTTTTCAGGTTGTTGGTGTATCTACAGGTCCTCAGCCGCCACCCATCTCAGGTAGCCTCGCCTCGGGCGGGGTGTCATAGTCCTCCCGCCTGGAAAAATGTTCACCTTCCAGTTCTTGATGGAAAATCTTGGGGTGAGTTCACGAACCACCCGTCGAGTGCTGATCTCTTCCCCCTGGGTGGGGTCTTGCCTTTTCGGCGTCTTCCCCACTCAGCGCTCCTGTCGGCCCGGGCATTCCCTGTCCCCACTCTCCGCCATCCGTCGAGCCATTCCATTACTTCTTCAGGGACCATGAAAAACCAGCTCTTGCCTTCCGTTTCCACACGCAATTTAGCAGGATATAGCATGGCATATTTGATGTTCTTTTCCCTGAGGGTCTTTTTTACCTCCAGGAAGGAGCGTCTTTGGTTATGAACTTTGGCGGTGAAATGAGGAAAAAACGTAATTGTGCTATTCTCATATTTGAGGCTAGGGGCGCCATAGGCCGTTTGTAGAATGTTGTCTCGGTCTCTAAAATTTAACACCCTCGCCAATATAGGTCGGGGGTGCCCCTGGCTTGGGCCTACCTCCCGGTGTACGGTGGGCTCGCTCTATCGAGAAATAGCTGGAGAGGTTCTTTGGTTGTAGGTGTTTAGTTACAAGTTCCTTGACAAATAGATCCATCGCTGGCCCCTCCGCCCTCTCCGGTACTCCTAGAATACGGATGTGGTTGCGCCTTGATCGCCCTTTGTAGTCATCCAGCTGTGTTGTTGAAACTTAGGTACGATGTTGCAGCTCTAAGACTTGTTTCTTCAAGGTCGACATGTCCGTGACAAGGTCTTGAGTGACATCTTCCATTTCCTTGACCCTTGAGTCCATCTTTCTCAGATCTGCCCTGAGCAAGGATATGTCTGTGGCGACTGAGTCGATATGCCCCTCCAGCGAGGTGCGGGTGCCGTTAATCGCTGCTCGGACGTCTTGAAGCGTGGGGGATTCTTGCTCGGCGGATTTCTGCTGGGCTTCTTGTTCCGATCCACAGCCCGGCAAACCCCCCTCCTGTGCCTTCCGCCATGCATACTTGTCTATCTTCTGCTGGTGCGAGCCAGGGCCTCCCTTATGCATCAGCATTTGTGAGTGGAGCTGCGGTCTAGATGTGTCGGGGTAATCACCGCCACCTACCGTGGTGAATGCCACGTGGCCTCTCGGTTTCCCCCTCCGTCAAGCCCTGGTTCGCAGGGAATGGACTCTAGGGGATAGTTATAGGGACGGCGTTTCCTTATGACCTACGTGTTTTACTGGACTGTGTGGCCTTGGCCCGGATGCCAATTATTCCTGGGGATGCAAGTCGTGGCTGCGGGCGCACTGATATAGCTCCTAGTGTCTTGATCCGACCCCCAATGTGACTTTCCAACAATGTGCAGGACGCAGGGACAGAGGCGTGTCTCAGGGTTTGTCCGTCTCCACCACCAGCTCAGTGCTGTGCGTTATTAATTCAGTGTGGCACCTCCTGAGTCTGGTCATTCGTTAGCTCAATTTTGTCCCTGCACCTCCCACACTCCGTCAGCATATGTCCCGGAAATAATAAGGGGTGTGGGATTTTGTAGTATAGACCGTTATATCAGGGCTAACTATTGTTCCAGGCATCCCAGATCCTAATTGTTTAATGGCGGTTCCCGGGGCTTCTTCCACTGAGGCAGTGGGTTGCTTTGTATGTTCACCCCCTCGTGTATGATCCCGGAGGCTGATGTGCCCAAGAGTGCTGGGCAGCGGAGTCGGTCCAAAATCCCCGGTTCCACGGTGCCCGATGCCCAATGGCGAAGTATGTCACATGTCTGGCCCAATGTCGGCAATTGCGTCCCACGGGGAAGAGATAGTCTCACCTGGAGGAGACGTGGGCCGTATATTTCACTGGTCGTCCTTCAATCCCCGACAGGGTTATTGTGGCAATGCTCGCAGCAGGGTCGTCTCCGTGAGCAGTTCTGGCCGCTCTGTTATGGCCACGGGCGCGCCCACGCCCCGGACCCAGATAATCTCCTCTGTGATCAGCTCACCAGAGCCCGCGGCTGTCTCCCCTGGCCAGGCCGCAGCCTCGTCGTCGCTTTCTCTCCATTTGCGCAGCAGGGTCGTAACCGGGCTTAGAGCTGGTCACACTGCCACAGCAGCGGGCGTGCCCATGTCGCGAGCCCGGATCGTTTCACCTACGATGGGCTCACCAGAGTCCGCAGCTGTCTCTCGCGGTCAGGCTGCCACCCTATCGTCATTCTTTGTCAGCACCAATCTCGTTCAGGCATCAGGATCAGTTCCCCCAGGCTCTCAGCGGTTTCTCCGCACTGAATACGTTTCCCGTAGTCGGATATTTATCAGGATATTTAGGGGGAGAGAACGGTCAGGACCGGAGCTGCGCTAGTGAGCAGCCATTTCCACCGGCAGTTGGCCCCGCCCCCCAGTTGATGCGATTTTTGAGGTAGTTGGGACTAATGTTGTGTAGGACTTTGTATGCGTATGTGGGGAGTTTAAAGAGTGCTTGTTTGTGGATTGGGAGCCAGTGCAGGTCTTTGAGGTATGGGTGATGTTTGTGGGGGTAGTCTGAGTGCGAGTTTGTAATCTGAGTTTTGAATGGTCTGGCGACTTCTGATCAGCTGGGTGTTGATACCGCCACATATAGTGCATTGCCATAGTCCAGCTTGGTGGTGATGGGGGCCTAGATGACAGTTCTGTGTGTGTTGATAGGAAGCCACATAAAGATCTTCTTGAGCATGCTGAGTATATGGAAACAGGAGGCATTCACTCCGTCATTTATGGTGATTTGGCTGTTGACTACTTGTCCATGGTCCTTCGCAGGGGTTTCTGTGTGGGGCGTGGGTCCAAGTTTAGCAGGCCAGTAGATTACTTCTTACATTTTGTATGTGGTGAGCTTGGGACACTTGGTTTTCATCCATCTGGCAACCTCAGTCATGCAAGCTGAGAAGTTGGTGATGGTGTTCGGCATCTTGTCAGAGAAGGAGTGGATGAGCTGGGTGTTGTCTACATTGGATATGACATTGACTCCATGGTGGGCATGGATTACGCTGGTCAGTGAAGCCATGGAGGCATTGAACAGAGTGGGTCTGAGCCATAATCCTTGTAGAAAACTGTAGATGAGGTTAGCGATGGACGAGGTGAAGGGAGATAGGCTGACTGATTGGGTGTCATGTGTTAGGAAGGAACAGATCCAGTGGAGTGAGGAGTTTTGAATGACGACTGTAGGCACTGGATGAGGATGAGTGGGAGACAATGTACAAGGTGGCGGATAGTTACAGTAGAATGAGGACAGTTGTGTCTTCTCTGTCAATGATCAGTTGGATGTCGTTCTTGGTGCTGAGGAGGGCAGCCTCAGTGCTGTGTTTAAACCTGAACACAGGTAATTGTTTGTTCATGATCTTCTCAATGACTTTAGCCAGGTAGGGTTGTAGGGAGCGCTGTGACATGTTTCATTCATCCAGGAAGGTGGTTGTATTGATCAAGTCATTCGGAATTGGGATATGGTCTGTGCTGTTAGGGTCGAGTACTTTTGCAAAGACCTGGTGAGGGCAGGGGTCTGAGGATGGTCCAGAGTGTATGGGCCGCGTGGTTGCTGCAGTTTCTTGAGTGGTGATGGTCAGCAGGTGATCAGAGGGGTTCTTTGGGTGTGGGTTGTGATGGGTAGGAGTGCTGTGAGGGTGGGTGGGTCCAGTTGGGGCTCAAAGTTGTCATAGATGTTGGTGATCTTGCTGCTGAAGAAGAGGGACAGCCAGGTGCAGAGGTCCTGTGAGTGAGTGACACTGGTTGAGCTTGCTGTTGCAGAGATTAGCTCTTTCAGAATGGTGACGGTTTCTTTGGTGCAGCTTTTGATGTGGTTGGTGAGAGTGGAACATTTATTTGCTCTGATTTGTTGGTGGTAGCAACTGAGGGCTTTGTAGGTGCTCTTGTCAAGGTTATGTCTATTTTTGGTTAGTTTGAGCTCTTCAGTATTCCAGCCTACTCTGGTAGGTGATGTAGGAGCTCGGAGGACCAAGATTCTTCTGAGATCTTGCTCTAGTCTTGTTGTGCTGGATTAGCATGGGTATTTCTGTGGTGGTGCGCGATGGGTATGTTGAAGTGGATGAGGGCATAGTCGGATAGGTGATTGGTGTGGGATTGTACATCATGATTTTGGTGCAGCTGGTGAAGATGGGGTCCAGTAGGTGTCCAGCAGTATGGGTGGAGCCTGCCGTTCATTGGGTGAGTCCAAGGTTCATCAGGTCCTCTAGCAGGTTGGTTGTGTTGGGGTCAATGAGGTCCTCCAGGTGTTAGTTGATGTCTCCAAAGAGGCTGAAGGCACTGGAGTCAAGTATCAGAGGTGTGATACAGTCTGTAAGTGTGCTGCTGAAGTTGGCACATGGTCTTGGGGGTCAGTAGATGAGAATCCCTCTCAGGGTGTAGTTGGTGATGAGGTGGAGTTTGAAGGTCAGGTATTCCGTGCTACTGTTTGGTGCTTGCTGAGGTAGTGGAGTATTGGATGTAATCTTTGAAGGTGAAGGCACATCCTCCTCTGAGTCTGTTTGTCCTATTGTGACTTCTAATATTGTCACCTGGGGGTATTGCTGTGGCGATGTCGTGGGCCGACTTGGGGTTCAGCCAGGTTTCAGTGAGGAAGAACAAGTCCAGTAAGTGCTCCAGCAGTAGCTCCCAGACTTTGGTGACATATTTGATGAAGGACTGGGTGTTGAGAAAGAGGCAGGATGGGGGTTGCCTGGGGCGTGGCCGTGTGTGTGTCAGGGAGGCCAGGGTGGGCACACGGCGGGGGTGGAAGAGAAGTGGCAGATGGTGCCGGAAAATGCAACACATGCTGAATGGCAATTTGGAAGGGCACGAAAGGGGAATTTCTTCTAAAGTATCATTTGATAGCCTATGTATCAACGGTTTGCAACTGAAATTCTGGTTGTAAACCTTTGACCAGTTAAACACTGATCAAAGGCGGTGGTAACTGATTGGAAAAGGAGATGGGGCCACAAAGGGGCCCTGTCCCATTTGTGAATCAGATGGCTTCTTTGGAGAAAGTAGGCAGTGGTCCAAAGAAAATTTCCCAAACAGTTTTTTTTTAAAGCAGCACTGGTTCCTTTAATGAACACAGGCTGCTTTAAACAAAAAAAAAAAACTATTTGGGAATGCAAACACATGTATGATGGTTTGCTGTCCCTTGCAAGTCACCAAGACTCTGATTATAGCGAATCACAGGTGCATGCAAATTAGACCTTCCAAATGAATAATAATTCGACCCGTTGTTCCGTGACTCCAAGTTATTCATTATTTTGTGAATCAACCTATTTGTCGATTTGTTAGTTCGTAGAAACAGATTCAGTTTACAAAACGTCAGTGTGCAACTTCTTTTTCTGGTTGCAATATTCGAACATCAGGCACATAAAGCGCTTCTAATTGAGAGCTAGCCAGATTTAGCAACAGAAGAACAATGGTTAGAATCAGTGCTCTTCAAAGATGCTTGTATCGGTGTAAAGGCAAACTCTCTGCGAGTGTGAGAGTTCACCACATTGCAAAAGTTGGAATATGTTTTTTGTTCCTAAATTGAAAAGGTTTGTGTCACAGATAAATTAATTTGTAGCAAATAAAGCTATTTATGCAACAAGATTTTTTGTTACTAATTGAATCGTAACAAAACAAATGTATTTCTTTTTGCACAGTTTTGAGAAATGAAAGAGAAGCTCACAAACAGAGTTGAAAAGTTTTTTTTATCTCTTTTAGGGGCACCTGATTGGTTTGCCCAATGATAGAACACGTACAGTGTTTTGAATGTCCATACTAGGCTTTTCCAAAAGATTTTCCAGGTAAAAACAATAGCAATACAATACTTCTTTATGCCCAGCTCTTAACAGTATTTAAACTATGACCAATGTCTCCAGTGCGTATTATATATAAAGAAAGAAAATCATTCATTGTGTGTAATTGCATATTTTCAAATGCTTGTTACAGACACATATATTAATAACGCTGAACATCTTTCTGCTAACACGGTGTTGCTTGAACATGAAATACCTTGAGAAAACAAGAGACAAGAGGCGTTTGGCAAAGCAGGAACAGTTTGTTTAATTAAACATTGCGGCCAGGAGCACAGTTAGGGAGCTAGGGTCTGAGGACTGTCTCAACGTACAATCCATCGGCCATGGATTTTATACAACAATTGGTTGATGCAATAAAACACTCCGGGCGATCCTTTTTTGGTTAGGAATGTGAACTGCTGTCTTAGGATACATAAATTAATGTATTTGATGAGGAATCCAGGTGGGCCTCGACCCTACGTAGACACAATGCGGCGAATGTGTAAAGTGTCCAGATGTCCGGCATGGGGTGCGTGTGATCAGTGTGTGTACTGTGTGTGCTGTGTCCCAATTGGCTTTTTGTTCCTAACTTCATGTGGCATCTGACTTTATGGTGTTTTGGGAGTGCGAATACCCTTGCGGCCATGGGTGCTTTACTGGGGCCAATCTCCCTGGACCATTGTGGTGTCGCTGCACCTATCTGTGGGATTGATCTGGGATTTCCTGATCGTGCATTTGTCTGCCAGCTCTGTGCCGCCCTACATGTGATCTGTCAATCACTGACCTCCTTCCAGGGCCTCAGCTCCTGCCTGGCTATGTATTTCTGAGTCAGGGTTGACGTGCAGTTCATGACGGGTGAATTTGTTAATAAAGGTGCGATTTCGTTCTTATAAATGAATGTATCGTTATTCATATCGACATTGACTTTCTCCATATTAACAACAGAATTTTGTGAGTAGCTATAAAATAGAAGTTCAACGTACATATTAAACTTACTATTCCCTGAATACAGCACTAGCAAAGGCTCCATTTTAAGCCTTAGTAAAGCTCACAATTTTTACTTGTGAACTGTAGCAACAACTATGGGGTTGATTTAAAGCTAGGGAGAGAGGGTACTCCGCCTTAACGGTGACAGTGTACTCTTTCCGCCATACTGAAGTAACATCTGTCTGATTTATAGTGAATCACTGACAGAATATCGAGGAGCTAAATATCGACCTACAAAAATATAGGTGACAAAATATCGACTACCAGAATATCGAATTCCTATCTACAAACAGGTAAGTACAAAAATATCGAATCCTAAATATCGTTGTAAATAATATAGTTTGCTAAAATATCGACTTTTTTAAATGTCTTAAAAGTAATGTAAAATTAATGAAATAATATATATAATTAAGTAAAACTTACTTAAAAATACTTAAATAACCTTAAAATTAATAAATAATAAATGTAAGTTAATACAAAAAATAAACATGCATTTTAATTTTTTATTACATATATATTAACTTAATAATATTAAAAACAAATCAATATTTTTAATAATTAAATGTTAAAAACATAATTTTAAATATAATTATATATATATATATATATATATATATATATATATATATATATATATATATAAACCTATAATATAAATATAAAAATAAATTATATATAATAAGTTAAAACATTAAAAAAAAAAAAAAAAATTTATTATATTTGACACTACATTAAATATAACAATACTGAAAAGATTGCATAGCGTAAAAGATAAAATTACTATTCCCACTCCAGTGAGTGCAACAGTAGGGAAAGCATTGGATAGCGGGTGGGTAAAAATTACTATTCAAACTCCAGTGAGTGCAACAGTAGGGAAAGCGTTGGATAGCGCGAGGGTAAACATTACTATTCCCACTCCAGTCATTGCAACAGTAGGGAAAGCGTTGGATAGCGCGAGGGTAAAAATTACTATTCCCACTCCAGTGAGTGCAACATTAGGGAAAAAGTTGGATAGCGGGAGGGTAAAAATTACTATTCCCACTCCAGTGAGGGCAACAGTAGGGAAAGCGTTGGATAGCATAGGGGAATAATTTAATATACCCACTCCTTCAATATAATTAAAATTAATTAACAATTAATCATTTTTTTTAAATTAATTTACCTCCCACCATTTTCCCTTATAAACATTACATACAATATTGTAACATATTAATAAATTAACCTAATTAATTAACAATTAATTAATTAACTAATTACAATTAACAATATAATTAATAACAATCAAATCTAAATTAATTCACACAATTAACACTATAAAATAACTTAAAAAAATTATAATATAACAAATAATAAAAAATATATAAAAATAAAGTACTTCCTACCCTACTCCCCTATCAACCCTCAACCCACTGATAAAAAAGTACACAATTAACATATTTACAAATTAATTGTTATTAATGAATATCTAATTAATTACTAATTAATAAAAAATACACAATTAACATACTTACCAATTAATTATTAATTGTTATTAATCAATTCATAATTAATTAGTAATACATTAGTTAACTTAATTAGCAATATAAATTATTAAATATTAAATTATTAAGTAATAAAATAAATAAATTAATTTCAATTAAATTACTTCCCACCCTATTCCCCTATAAACCCACAACCCGCTACAGACTTAAATTAGGCAAAAATATTAAACATATAATTAATTAATTCTAAATAATGCTAAAAATATATATTATAATTTAATTACTTCCCACCCTATTTCCCTATAATCCCACAACCCGCTACGGAATTAAAGTACACAAAAATTAATTAACATAAAATTCCTTACTTTTACAAAATTCAAACATACATGACAAAAATAATACATACTTTTAACACATATACTAACACTTAAAACACTAAAAAAAAATCAATGTTACTAACTTCGATATTTTGGAAATCGATATTTCTTACATGCATTTCGATATTCTGCACCACTATATTTTTGCAATTCGATATTCTGTCCATTCTATATAAAAAACTTGATATTCTGTCCAGTCGATATTTTTTTTTCGATATTGTGACTAGTTACCATTTATAGTATGTTAGCAACAGCATACTCTGTTCCCGTCGCTACATATTCCTCTGATGGCCTGATGGGGTATGGGCTGTCAAAGGTTGACATATTACACCGTCCACCCAATTTACAGTGTTTTGTTTCTTTTGCTTCATATTACTTCCAGATAAAACCTGGCGGTGAGGGACAGCAAAAGAAAATATATATATCCCCACTATATCAGAGACCACTCCCATGGTGAGGTGGATATTTGCTTTACTTTTTCCAAAAACAAAACTCTTGCTTTTAGGAGTTTGTTTTTGGAGAAAGTAACACATTGAAAAAATCCGTCACACATATATAAAATTGACACAATCTTTTTTTTGAATATCAAAGACATTTCCCCAGATTCACACCTCATACATATAACCAACATTCATATCACTGACACATACTGCTCACATTCATACCCTCCCCAGTACAACACGGCAAGCACAGATGTAAAAAACATGTGCTGGTAACTGGGGCGTCACACTGTCGACGTACGTTTCGATGGATTTAACAATTTAGCTCCATCTTCATCAGGACCTTTAAGTTTCAATTATTCAAATGGGTGGCCAAGTGGGGAATCTAAAAACACAATATCAGTTGAAAAGAGGGATATATTACTTGATATGACCCTAGAGCTCTCTTAAATTGCTCAGATGATCTACTATTCACATAAGAATACTTTTCACCCTTTTACCAATGTGATGCCATCACCAGTGTTACTTTCCTTTTTCGTCACCCAGTGCATATCCCAACAATCAGCAAGAAAAATAGAAGCAAGATTTAGAAACCAGATTGTGCAAGTTAAAAGATGAGAACTGATGAACAGACTAAAGATAGTGTTAGCATGCTCTCCCTCATGTAGTTGCCATGAGGGAGAGCATGCTAACACTATCTTTTGAGCTTCCACCCCACATGTTTTTTACATCTGTGCTTGCCGTGTTGTACTGGGGAGGGTATGAATGTGAGTAGTATGTGTCAGTGATATGAATGTTGGTTATATGTATGAGGTGTGAATCTGGGGAATTGTCTTTGATATTCAAAAAAAGTTTTTGTTTGTGAAGCTGTTTTAGTTGTAAAAAGTTGTAATATAAGTTATATTTTTGTATTTTTGCATACAATAATGATTGTGATCAAAGATGAATAATAATGGATACCAAATGGTAGAGTGAAAATCATGAACCTGATACATGCGGTTTTTTATGACATGAACAATAAAAGTACTGAAAAATAACAAATTGATTTTGAAGTGGAGAATTGTTAAGTATTAATCAATGACCCGCATCTAAGCTATATGTTAGCTAATAACAAAGAAATGTAGGTCATGTGGGAGGTTATTTTTGCTATACCCTGGCAGACTTCGTCCAAAACAAGATCTCAGTCATCTACAAAAATTTCAAATCCAAACCCCCGCTGCTGACAGCATCAGCCTACTCACACCCACAAACTCAAATTTCGAGCACCTGCTCACCCATTGGGACAACTCAAGCCACAATCTCCATCATGAACTCCGTGCACTTGGGAGCACCCACAGACCCCTGTCCCAACCACATCTTCAAGCTCGGGAGCAAGACGATTAGCGAAGAGCTCAAGAAAGTCCTGAATACCTCCATCACCATGGAGTCCTTCCCGGTAGACTTGAAACATGCTGAAGTGAGGCTCTTCCTGAAGAAGCCATCTGCTGACCCAGCAGAACCGAAAAACTACTGGCCCATCTCCATGCTCTCCTTTCCAACAATGGTTCTCAAGCAGGCATTCCACTAGCAACTTACCGTATATCGGGAACACAACAACCTCCTGTACCCATCTCAATCCGGATTCCAAGCCAACCACAGCACCGAGACAGCCCTTGATCACAGCCACCAACAACAGCAGGGACCTCCTGGACTGCAGCAAAAGGGCAGCCCTCATCCTTCTGGACCTGTCAGCTGCCTACAACACGGTCTTCCATCACATCTTGAACAACAGACTCCAACACAAAAGAATCCAGGGAGAAGCCTTCAAATGGATCACCTCATACCTCACTGGAATAACCCAGAGAATCTGTTTCCCACCGTACACCTCGGAACCGAAGAAGATCATCTGCAGCGACCCTCAAGGATTGTCCCTCAGCCCCACCCTCTTCAACACATACATGACTTGACCCCATGGCCAACACTGTCAGATCGCGCGGACCACTCAACATTATTTCCTATGCTGATGACACCCAGCTCATCCTCTCGCTGTCAGAAGACCCCTCCACCACCAGAGCCAACTTCCACAGTTGTATGATGAGCGTCGCTGACTGGATGAAGGACTACTGTCTCAATCTCAACACAGACAAGACAGAAGTCCTCAACTTTGGGAAAAACACCTCACCATTGAATGACGCACGGTGGCCTATGGAACTGGGCCCATCCCCCACCCAACAGACCACGCCGGCAACCTCAACATCATCTTGGAGAAAAAAGCTATCTATGAAGAAACAGGTAAACGCAGTCTGATCCACATACTTCCACACAATATGCATGCTCTGCAAGATCTTCAGGTGGCTCCCAGTCAGCACCAAAAGGACCGTCACGCATGCCCTTGTCACCAGCAGACTGGACTATGGGAACATACTCTATGTAGAAGTCACCGCACACCTCCTGAAGAGACTACAGACCATATAAAACTGAAGGGCAAAACTCATCCTCCACATCCCCACATGAATCCACATCACACCCCACTTCAAGAAGCTACACTAGCTCCCAATCCCGAAGAGATGCCCATTCAAAATTTTGACCCATGCAAACAAAGCCCTGCACAACGAAGTACCAGCATACATAAACAAACGCATGACCTTCCACCAAACAACCAGACACCTATGATATGCTTTCCTCTTCCTGGCAGGCACCTCCCAGATCTGCTGAGGCAACAGCGGAGAATGCTTCTTCTCACACCTGGCAGCCAAAGCTTGGAGCGACCTTCCCCTGCCCCATTGCTCCGGCAATTCAGGAAAGGACTCAAGATCTGGCTGTTTGAAAAGACAGATCACCACGAAGCAGTTAGCAACTCCAGCGCCTTGAGACCTTCACAATGATATGCAGTGCTTTAAAAATGATTGATTGACTGATTAATTTGTTTTAGTTGTCCGTTACATCATAGAGACTTAGAGTTGGGTGGACCCTGTAGTCACACACTAAAAGTTGAGGTGTTGCTGTTAGAACTTTCAAAGTAACCATGTATTCCTCTTGGAAATATGTATCACTATTACGTGGTCCCGGACTTACTTTATCAAGGTTTTGTGATTGCTACAGACCTGGACGGTGTCCTCTAAGCTCTGCATGTTAGCGTGTGCATACGAACAGGGCTAGGTAAGCGTCTTCCAGGATAGATGCATTGTGCCGGCACGCACGTCAGGAGGCGGGAGGCGTGTAATGACACCAAGGGCGTGGCAATAGTGTGTTGATTCTGGATGGGGGAAGTTGGATATCCTTATAATTAAGTGGTCAAGCCTAGGATCTATTTATTCTGAAGAGTTGAGAGAGCGCTATCTATTTCCAAGAAGTCAGTATTTGGAAAAGAAGAGAGACAAGTCAATTCCTCAAGTCTTATAGCAACAAACAAAGGATCTTTCTTAATCTGTGTCCAGAAACAGTTGTTTTTGTTGTATCTCTTGTCTACTGGTATTCCTTTGATAGGTCAAACTGAGGTATATCATTTACATCATTTTGATATATATGTCAGGTAGTGTCAGAATTGTCAGGGGTATGTCATCTGACCCAAACGTGATAACATGATAGTGCTACTTACTGATTATATTAGGACTGTATTCCAGGGTATATTATCATTCAGCACTGTTTTGTGAGTTGACAAGCAGTAAATCCATCTTTGTTCTTTTTCAAACAGGATCCTCTCTGGGTTTTTTATACCACTCTCAAGTTGTACTATTATGACCCACTTCAGATCATTTGTTGTGTGCCCTATTGATAAGACAAGTTCCATCATACTAGTGGTGCTTCGTTTACATCGTATCTTGCTTCGCTGTTCACAAATTCTGTTTTTTATTTTCCTACCAGTCATCCTGATCTAGCTTAACCCACAAGGACAGGTGATCATGTAAATTACTTGTGTGGAGTTACAGTTTGTGTGTTTTCTGATAGTCCACATTGTCTCAGAGGTTTTGTTGTTATAGTCAAATATCAAATACTTCATTTATCACAGGGGTAATGCCCTCCAATATTTGGAAGGCCCCAACAGTTTAGGACAGTGACTTTCATATCTCTGCACTTTATTGTCTGGTTGAAACCAATGTATCCTTCAGACTTCTCACACGTTTGTAGGAAAACATGGGTTTATCTCATTGTCAGGGGCCTGTGTTAAAGATTTGACAGTTTTTATTTATGATTTTTTTAACCTGGTTGGACGTTATATTAAATGTGGTGAAACAGGTTAGGGGGATGTCAGTTGTGTTGCGTGCATAATTCTTGAAAAGTGATTCTCTATTCTGGTTTTTAGCCCTTTTCATGGTTTTTTTGATGATCCTCTCTGCATAGTCACAAATCTGTAATCTATCCGAAAGGGTTTGTGCTTGCAGTGGGAAATATGTTGCCATGCTACAATTCCTCCTAAGGCACAACAATTGGCCCTAGGGGAGATGTTCTTCTAGAGGTCTGGGATAAAAACTGTCAAATAGTTTTTAGAGTGTTCCTATTGGTTGGTTTTCGATAAGTTTTTGTGTGTAGTTTACCTTACTCTACGAAAATAGTGACGTCAAGGAATGTCAGTGATTTGTTGTCCACAGTGTGTGTCAATTATAAATTGCTTTTACAACTATTCAGCCAGGAGAAAAAAGGTTGGGCAGATGTTACATCTGCTGCCGAGTGCCAGAACATCATCTATATACCTTCTCCATGTTATTATGTTGCTCCGGAAGGCACTAGAAGAATTTAGAATTTTTGTGTTTTCAAAATTATGGACATACAGTCTGGCCACACTTGGGGTGAAGGCACTCCTCATTGAAGTTTCATATGTTTGTAAATAGAGAGTACCTTCATATTCAACAAAGTTCTTTGGGAGTGCTAGTCGTGCACATTCCAACACAAAGGTTTTTGGTGTTGTGTTTTCCCATTCTTCCTGACCCAGGGGTTCTTGTATTAAATTAAGGATGTTGTTCTGTGGTAGACTTGTGTATAAACTTTCAATGTTTAGATTCATTAGAAGGTTCCGGTCAGGGTCAAATTGTATCTCCTTCAGTAGATTTAAGAGGTCTTTCAAATATGTATGTGTCTTTTGTACAAGGGGTTTTAGGAAAAAAAATCATAAAAGTGGGACAGAGGTTCAAGTAGTGAGCCAATTCCAACAGAGTAGGGCACTCTGGAGGAGGGGTCCTATTTTTATGTATTTTGGGGAGCGTATGCAAGTATGGAGTTATAGGATTGGTGGTACTTGGGCATTCTGGTCCCCTTTTCGACCTAGTGGTATTGGATTCCCCTTACTCTATCAGTTTTTTAATCTTCAGCTTCAGTTGTGGTGTAGGATCAATTCCTAAGATTTTGTAATTATTTTGGTTCTGATGGAGGCATTTATGCTCGTTATTGTAGTTTATTGCTGATTGTAGTACTATACCTCCCCCTTTGTCGGGTGGTTTTATGGCAATGACTGTGTTTGTTTTTAGCTTATTTAGGGCTCCTGTCTCCTGTCTTTTCATATTGTGAAATACCTTGATATCTTTCTAGTGAAGGGTGGCAACCTCATTGAAGACAGCTTTTTGAAAGCTAGGACCACAATCGGAATGACTATCATGGGGGACAAAAGTTGGATTTTTTTAAGACCTGTGTTCTCCATGATTCTTGTCACCTATGGTCTCTGTTTTTTTCAAAAAGGCTTTCAATTTCATTTTCCTGAAAAACTCCACCAATTCGCAGTGGAGGTGGAATTTGTCAAAAAGGGCAGTTGGTATGAAACCCAATCCCTTATTGAATACCTGTAGTTGTGTACCTGTCAGGTTTTAGGGATCAGATTAGTCACTAGGTTAAATTCCTGATGGTCCCTGGTTGTGTTTCCTTTGACATACTCCTTGGGGCTTATTTTCAAGCCCCTTGCACCGCCAGTACATCACTTTTTCCTATATTAAAAGTGACGCACCAGCGGCGCAGGGGGCTTCTTAATAAGCCTCCTTGTGTGCATCCCAGTTTGACTTTCTTTCCCCTGGACCTGGGTGTCTTTCTTTTTCCTTCCTCTGGCTCCTCCTCCCCTTACTAAAGAGGTTGTCTTTGATTTTGGGAGCCCCTGTGGTGGCCCTTAGTGGAATGTATTACTCCAGCCATAAAATTGTGGAGGTGCGGAGGTGCAAAAAGATGGGGGATTGGATTTTGATAGGTGTTGAAATTCTGCCATTGTTGTGCCCATGGTTCATTTCTAATTATACCTCTTTGTTTACCTCTATTTTCCTAGACATCAGTCGGCATCAACATCATTAGCTAAGCTACATTGGCTACCTATAGAAAAGCACATTCAATTTAGGCCTTATGCATAGCGCATAGACTTTATAACAATCTGGGCCCAAATCTTTTAAGTCACATGTTGCAACAGTACACTCCTTGAAGAATTCTTCTAACAAGTGCTATCGGGTAGATGCCAGAGGATACAGAAAGCAGAGAAGGGGTCATTTTTCTCATTCCTGGCTACGAAACTCTGGAACAAGAATCCCCTCTCCCTGGGGATAACCTCTGATGAACTAATGTTTAGGAACGGACTTAAAACATGGCTTTTTTGTTTAATCTCATGACAGTATTTTAGAGCTTCTTGGGGGCAAGCAGTTTGTAATGCCCTTCGTTGGTAGCCATGCGCTTTATAAATCTGGTAAATAGAAATAGAAATGATGCAGCTGTAAACATAGAAAAGTGGATTAGAAGTGTCCAAAGCAAAGTCTAAAATGGGAGTAGAGGTGGTAGGTTATCTTAGTCCATACTAAGGTTTCTAGATAAAGCTATTGGCACTGGTGTTATTGCTGTTACCATTGTCCAGCAAAATAATGCATCAAAATTATTCCTACAAAACCATTTTTAAATGAAGAAGCCAGACAAGCGGACCTCTTTCCACACAATTCATCGATGCAAAAAGTGACATCACTGCATTTCTGAGCATCCATCTTAATAATATGTGACACCATTGGTTATCACCTGACATTTCATGTCTCCTCCCCTACTTCATTTCACTCCTTTGGGCTCCCGACTACCTGAACATTCCCCGAAAATGTTAAAACACAGACAAGGGCATTACTTGTTTCGGCCTGTTAAGGCAGAGACATAGGGGGCTAGCATGAGCCAGTTGTGGCCTGGAAGAGACTTGGGTCAGAAATCATGCCACATTGCAACTTCATCAGGCCCCTACCAGGTAACATTATATCATTACACAACCCCAACAGACCCAGGCCACACAAACGCACACTGCATCCTCAAACACATAGACTCAAATTTATAGCCATCCTTCTAACCAACACAGTTCCTCAAACTACTGAACACATACTCCAATTCATGCTCAATGATGCATGATTTGTGTTGCTCCGTGCTCTAGTCAATGAAGACCTTATTACCTATCACAAGCTTTATTCATTCTTCATGAGGGAAGCATGGCTGACATCCCAGCATATCCTAGTTGTCCTTGTTCCCATCCTTGCATCCATTGCGTGGACCGCAAACATAAAAAGGAAAGAGGACTCACTGTCATCCATAGGTTCTCCTGGCCCTGCACCCTGAGCAAGCAAGTGAGAAATATCTCCATGGAACTCCTCACTTAGGGGCTGATTACGATGGCGGGCGGACTTTGTCTGCCTGCCACCGTAGCGGTGATTGGGACAGCCTGCCAGACATGCGGCGGTCCCACCAGTGCAATTAGGATGCGACCGCCATACTGGTGGGCGCATCCTGGGCCTTTAACAGTGCGGGCGGTGCTGCTGGCTGCAGCACCGTCCGCAATGTGAAAGGTGCTTGCACCGCATTTCCCTGCACCACGTGGCAGGCACCACGCGGTGCCTGCCACTTGGTGCATGGAAATGCAGGGGGGTACCATGGGTACCCCCCAGTGCAGCGACACCCCCGCCACATGGGGGGCCCGCAACGGGCCCCCAAACCCAATCCCCGCCAGCCTTTGCCATGGAAAGGTCTCCTAAAACCCACATCCTAATATGGCGGACGGTGCCTGCTAGGCACCGCCACCATATTAGTGGCCCTGCTCCACCCGCCAGGCAATCGGTGCGATTGCCACCGGCGAAAAAGCTGTGAATGGACTTTGCGTCCGCCGCGATACCCACCGACATCCTAATATGGCGGTGGGTAATTCTCAATTTGATGGCGGAACGATCGCCACCGCCGGCCCGGCGGTGGCGATCGTTCCGCCATCGTAATGAGCCCCTTGGTTCTTTGTGCTAAATTCACAACATTTTCTGTTCCGTAATTATGTGAAATTACTGTAAAATCACTTTAAATTATGAAATATATAGTGAAAAATGAATTCATAATTTTGTGCTGTTTTAGGGTGAAATGTGTTCTTGCTTCAATTTTTGGTGCAAGGCTGCATTTAAACAAAAGCACCATGAACAAAGCTGCTTGTGTTCCATTGTTCTTGTTCATTCACAGTAAATCTTTACCGCAAATTGCATTTGTGCTGTAAATTTTTACTGCGAATGACGTTTAGTTACGTGAAATGGCAGAATGACTTCATTTAAATTTCTCCCAGGCCTACTCTTAATTAAAGAATATCAATTAATGTTACTTTTTCTCTACTTTCTTTCATCAATATATCATACAAATAATGTATTTTTTAAATTATTTATATCAATATTTTTTTCATGTTAAATTCTTTGCAATTCTTTACTAATCCCTCAGTTTCCACAAGGATTTTAGCACGTTGCCTCTTCCTTAGGGGAACATTCATGTTTTCTGCAGTATTTTCTGTAAAAAAATTAAGAAATTTCTTTTCGAAGACTTTTTCTTACAAAGATCTATAAGTTTATCTCTATCACTATCCAGTTTCACCGAGCTTGTATTGTTTCTTTTTCAGCCGTGTGTTGCAGAAAACCTCAATGAAATGAAGTGCTGTATTCTCCAGTTGGCTTTTCATTATGATGAAGCGCACTTCCTAACTGCAGTGTTTTACTTCAAGGTGGCAGAGTTAGTCCTTCTTTTGTGCCTTATCACCATCCTATAAAGTCATTATTTGCTCACTGTAAGAAATTGGGTCACTGGTTGAGGGGGTTGAAACCCTACTTATGCAGCTGCCACAACCCTTGTCAGGGTGAAGTCATAACCAAACCCTAAATTAAGCTGTGCTCAACCCTCCGGTAGCTTGGCACAGAGTAGTCAGGCTTTACTTAGAGGCAATGTGTAAGGTATTTATGCAGCATTCAAACAGTAATAAAGTGAAACACAACACAAGAAAAATCCCACAGTAATTTAGAAATATAGAGTAAAATGTCATAAATAATTTGAGAACAAAAAAAACAAAAATCCAATCAGTAGAACTGGAGATTTGCAAATTTAAAGATTTAAGTGAAAATAATGCTAAAAAAGCAGAAAGTAGCAACTGTGGTTATCATGTTGCATCATACTGGGATAAAGTCACAAGATCAGGCCGACCACGATGGAGAGTGTGCTGGCAACAGGGGCCCAGCAGGGGCACCTTCTCCGCTAAGGCGGAGGAGCGTCGCCCCACTGCCTTTCACACGGCAAAAAAGGAAAAATAAAATGATAATAACGCAATGTTATTATCATTTTATTTTTCCGTGCTGAGGCAGTTTTGTAAGGCTAGGCTGGGCAGTGCAGGGGGGAGGAGTGGTGGTATCCTCCTAAGTGCGCAGGAATGTTTGACTGCCGCTGGGGCCGGCCAAACATTCATGTGGGTGGAGAACAATCCCAGGCTGCCATTCCCCATCTGAGCGTCAAACCACGGCAGTCGAACCAATCACAACGCTGAATTGAAGCGTTGTGATTGCTTTAGGGGAGCCTGGGTGCTTCCTGCTTCCTGTTTGAACAGAAGCCAGGAAGAGCCTGAGGATGAAGAGGACGGAAGTGAGGCGGCGGCTGACCAAACGACTGGCCGGCTGGCAGGTAAGTGATCTTTTTTTTTCTCCCCCCCCTTCCCGCCCCAATACTGCTTCATGGAAGCAGCCACGACTGGGGCTAAGTGAGGCCTGCTGAAGAAAAGAGCCTTAAAACCTGGAGGGGGAGCATTGCGTGATCCCGCCTCAAGGATGCATCAAGCAACTGAGGTGATGTGAGGTCCTGGTGTGGAGATGCATCACACAGCGTTTGTTCCAGGGAGCAGTGAGGTTGCAATGCGAAGTCTTGTATTGTCATCGAGGATGCCGTTGATGAGAGGCTTCCAATGCTAGGTACCTCCTGCACCGGAGATGAATCATGCATCAGTCTCAAATGTGCATTTTGATGAACCAATGCATTGCACAGCACCTCCAATGCAGAGTTTCTGGGAGGCCATGCATCATGATGAGTTGGTCTTCTGGGACCACAGTTGGGCTGGCAGAGCACCATCAGGCCCATTTCCAAAGATCCAGGACTGGGGTGACAATACTTGGGAGGGTAGGACTCACAGCAGAGTCCAGGTGCTGGGTTCCAGGTGGTTAGAGCCTTCTGTCCCTGAGGCTCTGATCAGAAGGCCAACCAACTATCCCTTGGAGCCACTCTGGTTGTCCTGGGTTCAAGGCAGCAGAGTGACAGTCTTTCTTACAGCAAAGCAACACAACAGTTCTTCTTCTGAGTCTTCCACAGGTCTAGATGTGTAATGAAGAGCTGGGGGCCTGAGTTCCAATATTTATACCTAATGCCCACTTTGAAGTCGGAGAAGGTTCTAGAGGTTTCCACCACCCAGAGGTGCTTGGAATTTCCTGCCACCCTTCCCTGGCCCCAGCTTGTCTGGGGTCACAAAAGACTAGTGTCAAACCCTTTGTGAAAATGCTCAGGCAGAGCCTTTCTGATGTGCAAGTGGAGTAGTTGACAGTTCTTTCCGTCATCAAGTCAGAGATGGCCCATCCAGCCAACACCTATGGCCCTTTGTTTCACTGTTTGGAAGCAATACACAAAGACCAACTGCCAGCTACACCTAGTCATGAGTCTCAGGGACAGGCTTTATACACCAAATGGTTGGGACAAGAAAATTGCAACTTTCTAAAAGTGCATGTCACAAAAAGAAGCCCTGGGTCCGTGTTAGTAGGGAGGTCTAGCATGTGACTCAATGTGTCTAAGTGTATAACTGGGGATTACCCTTTGTAAGGACTCCGGACGAGCGCTGATGACCTATGAAGAACCGCACGCACGGCGGTTGTAGCGCCCGTACCATATGGCTAAGAAGCCGTGACAGATGTGGTGAACTCCGTACGCCTCGAAGGGTATACGTCGAACATACTGAACAGTGAAAATTGTCCTGGTTCAGTATTGTCTCATTTACTTTATCACGTTTTTTCCTGTGTTCTTGCACACACCATTCACTTATTTATTGCAGTAGCTACATTACCGACCCTGAAGAAAGCCGTGACACTAATCAAGGTCTATCAGGCTGAAACATGTTGGTCTTGTAAGAGCGCAGAGGCCTTGAATCCTGGCACCTGCACTTCAAGCGATACTTTTGGTTTTAATCCTGACACTGGGCAGCTGAGTAAAAGTAGCATCATAGCTGACCTCGTAGCCAGTTTTAATCACTTTTAATCACTTATAACATAGCACTGCACCTTTTTCGAACACACCGAGACTTCATGGGTTTTAGAACACCCACCCTCCCTATTAAAACATCCCTGAGCTCCTCCCTCGCAGCGAGGGGGTTGTAGCCTGCGTGAGGACTAGGTCTCTGACATGGGGAGGTACCCCCATGATGAAGCATGACACCTCTGGTGTGTGAGGGGAACTGTTCTTAAAAAGGGAAATCCCCAGTTATACACTTAGACACATTGAGACACATGCTAGACCTCCCTACTAACACGGACCCGGGGCTTCTTTTTGTGACGTGCAATGATGAATGGGGAGTTGGCTCCCGCTGGTCCTTAAACCTCCTCTAGCCCCCTTGTGTGATTACTAACTTTCTAAAAGTGGCATTTTCAGAATTGTGACTTAAAATCTGACTTTACCATTATCAATCAATAGAAACTTTATTCAATGTTTCATAATTAAGATCATAAAAGTACATAAAAACAAGATTACAAGAATCACATCCAGTCACAATTCATGTAAAAACCATGCCCAGTCAAATTCATAAAACAATCCCATGTGCATGTACACTTAGGTTATATGCACGAAGGATATGGAGTTCCTCTAAGTCCAAGAGACAGAACAGGGAGATACTAGGGGTGGGGGGAAAAATTGGTGGCCCCACACTGAAGGTGAAAGGGGAGATCCCCTTGTCGGAACTAGGGCTCTCACACACCTAGCAAGCTAGGTGTCATGCTTCATCATATGAGCCTGCCCCTCGTCAGGTCGGCGCTGCAATACCTGACGGGCACCCAGTACGGGGCTCTTTAGCGGGGATCTTTTATTCCTGCCGTTGGGTGCAGTGGGGGTAAGGGGCCTAGTGAGTGTAGATGTGGGAGGGAAGTGAGTTAAAATAAGTCAGTTAGTCCTAACAGTGATTTATTCAGGAAGGTAAACTGCCTAATTAAAAATTATAAAGAGAGTGGCGGAGAACTGGATACAAGGTATCAAGCTGTATGAGCCCTACTCTCAGTCGGTCAACATGTTTCATGCCCTGTGTGTCAGGGGGATCAAGGCAATTCTTCAGGACCAATTGTCAATACTATCTACACAGCGTGGTAAGTGAAAACTACATACCACACTCTCAGGTCAATAACCTGCAAACAAATTGAAAAAGAAAAACGTGATTATAATATGGAATGTAACCCTGTACAAAACACGTATCTCATGGAACTGTTCATACAGTACCGAAATGGTACATGTGTTAAATGAATTAATATATTCACACGCTTACTCAATACCGTATGAGGGATGAGACTAAAATTAAAAAACAAGGTAAGGACTCTCTAGCACAAGAGAAATCATGGTAAAACCGAGGTCTCAATGAGGAAATTCATCCAGAGCCATGACGTAACAGAAGAGCAGTAACATAACAGAGAGGACAGAAACAATGCTCACCTATACTGTTGTCTAATTAGGACTGCAACAGTATCCGGCGGTCGTAAAGGACACCAAATTGGGTCCTACGTGAGTAAAAGAAAAGGGCTGGATAAAGTAACAGGCTCCAATACTGCACAAACCAGAATACTAGAAAAACTAAAAAATCCCCAGGCGTCCGGACCATCAATGAATGGTAAACAATTGCCAAAAGCACGAGATCCAGGGGACAATAATGAACGCCTCCCCTCAGATCAACCGTATTCCCGTGTCAACCAGGTGTAATAAGGCATTGCCACCGTGTAACAAACACGGTGAAAAGGTAACCAGGAACTACACAAGTGAACACCTGTGAGTGAAAACGGCAGCTGTGTATGCCGGTACACCACGAGGGAAAATCACGGGGGTGATAATCAAGAAAGGGAGGGAGTTGAACCATTAGTGACCTGGTGCCTCTGCTGGATCCGCAATGTAAGCTTACCTCCGTGATAGTCAGTAGCTGCATGGGTCTCCAAGTCAATAGCCAAAATCACTACTCACCAGCGTTCGAAGAGCGCTTCGTATGTGACCTACCCTGCCGCCAGAAACCGGGATGGTAACTGGTGCCATTGCTCAGGCACAGATATACCAACCAGTCAGGGTCAAAGTAGGCGGAGCCTAGTGTACTAGCGTAATATCGCGAGACTACGGGTCAAAGAGGTACAAAGAGTAGGTTAAGGAATGTAGGTAAAGAAGGCGGCCATCTTGTAATGATCAAGTGGTCCCTTATATCAATAGTCTGTAATGGATAGAAAACAACACAGGTGGTGGCAGCCCTGGAAAAAGGGAAGAGCTTAGTGCAGGGTAAAGGAGCAACTATCACAGACACAAAGCTTGTGTATTAGCTAGGGATCAGTAAGGCCAAAATCAAATTCAAAGAGCTGGAGGTAATCCCGTGAAACTGTATTGTGCAGTGTGGATCAAAATCAAAGACAGACGGGTCGGCGCGGCCATCTTAGAAAAGTCAAAAGCAACTACTAGTAGAGGCACAATTAGGTAAAATTAAAACCTGCTTACTCAATGGTTAGGTTGTCGGTTATGTAAATTTAAACAGATCTCAGCGACAGGGCACCGCGAAGAAAATGTATTAGATGCCAGGCTGCTCAAAGTACAGAACTAATATGTGAAATTCTTCATGAGGTACACCAAAGAAGGAATACGGTAGAGGTGGTATTCTAAGTAGAAGTAGGTGCAGACGTCATGGTGGCTGACTCTTATGTACGGCATTTCTCTACACCTAAACAGTATAAAAGGAAAATATATGAAAATATATATATATATCCCTTATATATGGTGCAGTGGCCCCCTCATAGTGGATGCGACCTAGTTAAGTGAACCCCATGGAATATCATCATTGAGCCCTTCACTATGGGTTGAAAGTCTATGGACCCATCTCTGCTCAATCCTAAACAGAGATGACTTAGATATCTGTGTGTGGGCTTCCAAAACTACCCATCTAAATGAATCAGGGGGTGTTTAGCATCCTTGAAGTGTGTGTACAGTCTAGTGGTGACCCTCTGGCACCGTATATTGCTCTTGTGCTCGGTTATCCGGGTCTTGACTGCTCGCATGGTCATCCCTATGTATCGCAAGCCACATGGACAGGTGATCATGTATATACATTGGTTAGTATTGCAATTAGTATGTTTATTTAATTTCCATTGAAAGTTGGCCGAGAGAGAGATCTCCTTAACAGCATAAGTGAGTTTGCACACTACGCAGGAGCCACAAGGATAGTGTCCTGTCACTGCCGGGAGACCCCACAAGGTCCTCTGTGTGTTAGGTTTAGTTTGTTTAGGCCTCGTGTTTATCAAAATATCTTTCAGGTTGCGTGTCCTTTTATATGCAAACCTAGGCCTAGGTATGCGCAGGTCACCTGTACCTAGTATCCCCCAATGTTTATGGATAATTTTCTTGATTCGAGTGGAGTCGGGGGTGAACGATGTGACACACGTCAGTGTATCTGTCGTGGGTTTGGTGTGTACCTCAAGGAGTGTCTCTCTAGGGTTGTTCCTAGCTCTTTTCATAGAGTCCCGCACTAACCTTATCGGGTAGCCTCTAGCCCCAAGGTTGGCTGCCAAGGTGCAGGCTTCAGTTTGATAATCAGCAACTGTCTTGCAGTTGCGTCTAATCCGCAAAAACTGGCCAAAGGGTAAGTTGTCTTTCAGTGCCCTAGGGTGGTGACTATTGTATAAAAGCAAACTGTTGCGGTCAGTGGGTTTTCTATATAGGGTAGTACTAAAACGTCCCTCGGTGAGTATGATGTTGAGATCAAGAAACGGGACATTGTTCTCTGAAATGGTGTGGGTGAATTTCAGATAGTCATTCTGGTTGTTAATCCAGCCCACGAATTCCATGCAAGTGGAGCGATCCCCTTGCCAAAAGATAAGGATGTCATCTATAAAACGTTTCCATAGTTTCAGGTTATTGAAGTATGGGTTATTAGCGTTGTAGATGACATCCTTTTCAAATGCTGCCATATACAGGCAGGCCAAACTGGGAGCAAAGGTACTGCCCATCGAAGTGCCCTGGCTTTGATGGTAAAGTTGTTTCTTGAATTCAAAAAAATTTCAGTCAAAGCCAGGGTAGCACACTCCATAATGAAAGGTACAGGAGTAGCTGATGACCATTCCAATGCGTTCAATGCATCTTCCACAACTGACAAAGTGGCTCTCTGAGGAATATTGGTATATAGAGCCTCCACGTCAAGGGTAATGAGGAGGTCTATGTCGTCAGTATTACCCATCTCTTCAATAATTCTCAAGATGTCTGTGGTGTCTTTAACAAAAGATGGAGTCTCTCTCACTATTGGCTGTAAGAAATGATCACAGAATTTAGAAAGTGGCTCGAGTAGTGAACCAATGCCAGAGACAATGGGACGGCCAGGAACCGGGGTAGTACCCTTATGAATTTTAGGTAAGGTGTAAAAGTATGGTATCTTAGGTTCCTTAGTGACTAGAAAGTCTGCCTCCTTGTGACTAATCCATCCATTGGATTCAGCTTCATACACCATTGTAGAGATGAAGGAAGTGAGGCGTATTGTGGGATCAACTGCGATGGGAGTGTAATACCTGTTATTAGAAAGTTGACGATTGCATTCTGCATCGTAGTCTGTAGTAGACTGAACTACAGTGGCCCCACCTTTATCAGCCTGTTTAATGGTAATAGTCATATCTTCAGAGAGGTTTTTTGCTACTTCCAACTCAATGTTTGAGAGGTTATGAAAAGAGGTCTGACTATGAGTAAAAGCTAGTTCCTTAAGTACTGCTTGCTCAAAAGTTAGGACCTCTATAGGAACCATGCTGTTATTTGGTGTAAAAGTGGAAGGGTTTCTTAACCCTGAGTCTTCCTGTTCATTCAAGGGTCTATCTTGAAAGTATGCTTTTAATCGTATCTTCCTGAACAGGTTTTGTACCTCACAGTGGTCTCTGAACTTGTCCACCTTGGGAGTGGGGACAAATCCAAGGCCCATCTCTAGCAAGGTTTTCTCTTGTTCAGTGAGGGTTCGGTGTGAGAGGTTAACAACTAGTTCCTCTTGCCTCGTGTTTTGCTCCGGGTCTCCATGCTGTTGGCTGGTTGGTCTAGCCATTGGACCTGCTTCTGAGATCCTCTTTTGTTGCGCCCTCTTCCTCTGCCCCATCCTCTGTCTAAAAAGGGGGTTGCTGTTGTGGAAGAATTGTGGTGGGCCTTGTTGGTAAGATGGAAACTGCCAGTGGTGCGGCGGAGGGCCCTGATAGAATGGTGGGCCCTGATATGGTGGTACATTGTAGTACTGGTTGGGGCGTTGAATCCTCCTAGAATTGTTACTCCCCCAACTACCTGTACTAGAATCGCTATCAGTGGTGCCACTCCTGTCTGAGTTATCATCAGATGAATAACTCGTTTTGGTTGATGTATAGTCTACCTTGAGGTATGGATATACTTTTTCTTTATCGAATTTCTGAATATCCTTTTGAAGCTTCGTTATTTTTTGCTTCATCAAATAGTCTTTATTATCAGTGATCTCAGTATTAATCTCCGCAAGTCTGGCTTTATAGGCTGAGATCTGCACAGTTGTTTTGAGTGCTCCCTCTGCAATTTGGATCCTAACAAGGAGTGCATCTGCAAGCCTTCTAGCTGTGTTAATGATTAACACCAGCCAGTCCCTAGTGCATTTCCACGCAACTAGGGACCATTCCTTTTAAAGGTAGCGTCATCCAAAAACAGTCTCGGGAAGTTACTGACAATCAAGCCAGAAGGGGCGATGTTAGCCCGCAAATATTCCGTCATAAGGGCGCCATGGAGGGTTATTTTCAACCACTCCCTTTTCAGTTGTGTTAGAGAATTCCAATCATCTGATTGAGAGCCAGAAGCTGAACTGCCATCAATACCCAGAAGTGAAGGAGTTCTGTCTAGAATGTCTGTAACCGCTTCGTCACCGAAGCTCAGACCATGTTGGTTATCCATGGATAATAAAATGTGCTAAAGAGAGAGGGCCAAGGGAGGATACAACCGTTATCCACTGGTAACCTAAACAGCAGTCCCACGGGTGTGTCCCGTGCTAACTATGAATCAAAAGGGGGACAACGGGGCAGGTTTAAAGAGGTCCAACATACATGCCCCAACAATACTATATGCACGAAGGATATGGAGTTCCTCTAAGTCCAAGAGACAGAACAGGGAGATACTAGGGGTGGGGGGAAAAATTGGTGGCCCCACACTGAAGGTGAAAGGGGAGATCCCCTTGTCGGAACTAGGGCTCTCACACACCTAGCAAGCTAGGTGTCATGCTTCATCATATGAGCCTGCCCCTCGTCAGGTCGGCGCTGCAATACCTGACGGGCACCCAGTACGGGGCTCTTTAGCGGGGATCTTTTATTCCTGCCGTTGGGTGCAGTGGGGGTAAGGGGCCTAGTGAGTGTAGATGTGGGAGGGAAGTGAGTTAAAATAAGTCAGTTAGTCCTAACAGTGATTTATTCAGGAAGGTAAACTGCCTAATTAAAAATAATAAAGAGAGTGGCGGAGAACTGGATACAAGGTATCAAGCTGTATGAGCCCTACTCTCAGTCGGTCAACATGTTTCATGCCCTGTGTGTCAGGGGGATCAAGGCATTTCTTCAGGACCAATTGTCAATACTATCTACACAGCGTGGTAAGTGAAAACTACATACCACACTCTCAGGTCAATAACCTGCAAACAAATTGAAAAAGAAAAACGTGATTATAATATGGAATGTAACCCTGTACAAAACACGTATCTCATGGAACTGTTCATACAGTACCGAAATGGTACATGTGTTAAATGAATTAATATATTCACACGCTTACTCAATACCGTATGAGGGATGAGACTAAAATTAAAAAACAAGGTAAGGACTCTCTAGCACAAGAGAAATCATGGTAAAACCGAGGTCTCAATGAGGAAATTCATCCAGAGCCATGACGTAACAGAAGAGCAGTAACATAACAGAGAGGACAGAAACAATGCTCACCTATACTGTTGTCTAATTAGGACTGCAACAGTATCCGGCGGTCGTAAAGGACACCAAATTGGGTCCTACGTGAGTAAAAGAAAAGGGCTGGATAAAGTAACAGGCTCCATACTGCACAAACCAGAATACTAGAAAAACTAAAAAATCCCCAGGCGTCCGGACCATCAATGAATGGTAAACAATTGCCAAAAGCACGAGATCCAGGGGACAATAATGAACGCCTCCCCTCAGATCAACCGTATTCCCGTGTCAACCAGGTGTAATAAGGCATTGCCACCGTGTAACAAACACGGTGAAAAGGTAACCAGGAACTACACAAGTGAACACCTGTGAGTGAAAACGGCAGCTGTGTATGCCGGTACACCACGAGGGAAAATCACGGGGTGATAATCAAGAAAGGGAGGGAGTTGAACCATTAGTGACCTGGTGCCTCTGCTGGATCCGCAATGTAAGCTTACCTCCGTGATAGTCAGTAGCTGCATGGGTCTCCAAGTCAATAGCCAAAATCACTACTCACCAGCGTTCGAAGAGCGCTTCGTATGTGACCTACCCTGCCGCCAGAAACCGGGATGGTAACTGGTGCCATTGCTCAGGCACAGATATACCAACCAGTCAGGGTCAAAGTAGGCGGAGCCTAGTGTACTAGCGTAATATCGCGAGACTACGGGTCAAAGAGGTACAAAGAGTAGGTTAAGGAATGTAGGCAAAGAAGGCGGCCATCTTGTAATGATCAAGTGGTCCCTTATATCAATAGTCTGTAATGGAGAGAAAACAACACAGTGGTGGCAGCCCTGGAAAAAGGGAAGAGCTTAGTGCAGGGTAAAGGAGCAACTATCACAGACACAAAGCTTGTGTATTAGCTAGGGATCAGTAAGGCCAAAATCAAAGAGCTGGAGGTAATCCCGTGAAACTGTATTGTGCAGTGTGGATCAAGATCAAAGACAGACGGGTCGGCGCGGCCATCTTAGAAAAGTCAAAAGCAACTACTAATAGAGGCACAATTAGGTAAAATTAAAACCTGCTTACTCAATGGTTAGGTTGTCGGTTATGTAAATTTAAACAGATCTCAGCGACAGGGCACCGCGAAGAAAATGTATTAGATGCCAGGCTGCTCAAAGTACAGAACTAATATGTGAAATTCTTCATGAGGTACACCAAAGAAGGAATACGGTAGAGGTGGTATTCTAAGTAGAAGTAGGTGCAGACGTCATGGTGGCTGACTCTTATGTACGGCATTTCTCTACACCTAAACAGTATAAAAGGAAAATATATGAAAATATATATATATATCCCTTATATATGGTGCAGTGGCCCCCTCATAGTGGATGCGACCTAGTTAAGTGAACCCCATGGAATATCATCATTGAGCCCTTCACTATGGGTTGAAAGTCTATGGACCCATCTCTGCTCAATCCTAAACAGAGATGACTTAGATATCTGTGTGTGGGCTTCCAAAACTACCCATCTAAATGAATCAGGGGGTGTTTAGCATCCTTGAAGTGTGTGTACAGTCTAGTGGTGACCCTCTGGCACCGTATATTGCTCTTGTGCTCGGTTATCCGGGTCTTGACTGCTCGCATGGTCATCCCTATGTATCGCAAGCCACATGGACAGGTGATCATGTATATACATTGGTTAGTATTGCAATTAGTATGTTTATTTAATTTCCATTGAAAGTTGGCCGAGAGAGAGATCTCCTTAACAGCATAAGTGAGTTTGCACACTACGCAGGAGCCACAAGGATAGTGTCCTGTCACTGCCGGGAGACCCCACAAGGTCCTCTGTGTGTTAGGTTTAGTTTGTTTAGGCCTCGTGTTTATCAAAATATCTTTCAGGTTGCGTGTCCTTTTATATGCAAACCTAGGCCTAGGTATGCGCAGGTCACCTGTACCTAGTATCCCCCAATGTTTATGGATAATTTTCTTGATTCGAGTGGAGTCGGGGGTGAACGATGTGACACACGTCAGTGTATCTGTCGTGGGTTTGGTGTGTACCTCAAGGAGTGTCTCTCTAGGGTTGTTCCTAGCTCTTTTCATAGAGTCCCGCACTAACCTTATCGGGTAGCCTCTAGCCCCAAGGTTGGCTGCCAAGGTGCAGGCTTCAGTTTGATAATCAGCAACTGTCTTGCAGTTGCGTCTAATCCGCAAAAACTGGCCAAAGGGTAAGTTGTCTTTCAGTGCCCTAGGGTGGTGACTATTGTATAAAAGCAAACTGTTGCGGTCAGTGGGTTTTCTATATAGGGTAGTACTAAAACGTCCCTCGGTGAGTATGATGTTGAGATCAAGAAACGGGACATTGTTCTCTGAAATGGTGTGGGTGAATTTCAGATAGTCATTCTGGTTGTTAATCCAGCCCACGAATTCCATGCAAGTGGAGCGATCCCCTTGCCAAAAGATAAGGATGTCATCTATAAAACGTTTCCATAGTTTCAGGTTATTGAAGTATGGGTTATTAGCGTTGTAGATGACATCCTTTTCAAATGCTGCCATATACAGGCAGGCCAAACTGGGAGCAAAGGTACTGCCCATCGAAGTGCCCTGGCTTTGATGGTAAAGTTGTTTCTTGAATTCAAAAAAATTTTCAGTCAAAGCCAGGGTAGCACACTCCATAATGAAAGGTACAGGAGTAGCTGATGACCATTCCAATGCGTTCAATGCATCTTCCACAACTGACAAAGTGGCTCTCTGAGGAATATTGGTATATAGAGCCTCCACGTCAAGGGTAATGAGGAGGTCTATGTCGTCAGTATTACCCATCTCTTCAATAATTCTCAAGATGTCTGTGGTGTCTTTAACAAAAGATGGAGTCTCTCTCACTATTGGCTGTAAGAAATGATCACAGAATTTAGAAAGTGGCTCGAGTAGTGAACCAATGCCAGAGACAATGGGACGGCCAGGAACCGGGGTAGTACCCTTATGAATTTTAGGTAAGGTGTAAAAGTATGGTATCTTAGGTTCCTTAGTGACTAGAAAGTCTGCCTCCTTGTGACTAATCCATCCATTGGATTCAGCTTCATACACCATTGTAGAGATGAAGGAAGTGAGGCGTATTGTGGGATCAACTGCGATGGGAGTGTAATACCTGTTATTAGAAAGTTGACGATTGCATTCTGCATCGTAGTCTGTAGTAGACTGAACTACAGTGGCCCCACCTTTATCAGCCTGTTTAATGGTAATAGTCATATCTTCAGAGAGGTTTTTTGCTACTTCCAACTCAATGTTTGAGAGGTTATGAAAAGAGGTCTGACTATGAGTAAAAGCTAGTTCCTTAAGTACTGCTTGCTCAAAAGTTAGGACCTCTATAGGAACCATGCTGTTATTTGGTGTAAAAGAGGAAGGGTTTCTTAACCCTGAGTCTTCCTGTTCATTAAAGGGTCTATCTTGAAAGTATGCTTTTAATCGTATCTTCCTGAACAGGTTTTGTACCTCACAGTGGTCTCTGAACTTGTCCACCTTGGGAGTGGGGACAAATCCAAGGCCCATCTCTAGCAAGGTTTTCTCTTGTTCAGTGAGGGTTCGGTGTGAGAGGTTAACAACTAGTTCCTCTTGCCTCGTGTTTTGCTCCGGGTCTCCATGCTGTTGGCTGGTTGGTCTAGCCATTGGACCTGCTTCTGAGATCCTCTTTTGTTGCGCCCTCTTCCTCTGCCCCATCCTCTGTCTAAAAAAGGGGGTTGCTGTTGTGGAAGAATTGTGGTGGGCCTTGTTGGTAAGATGGAAACTGCCAGTGGTGCGGCGGAGGGCCCTGATAGAATGGTGGGCCCTGATATGGTGGTACATTGTAGTACTGGTTGGGGCGTTGAATCCTCCTAGAATTGTTACTCCCCCAACTACCTGTACTAGAATCGCTATCAGTGGTGCCACTCCTGTCTGAGTTATCATCAGATGAATAACTCGTTTTGGTTGATGTATAGTCTACCTTGAGGTATGGATATACTTTTTCTTTATCGAATTTCTGAATATCCTTTTGAAGCTTCGTTATTTTTTGCTTCATCAAATAGTCTTTATTATCAGTGATCTCAGTATTAATCTCCGCAAGTCTGGCTTTATAGGCTGAGATCTGCACAGTTGTTTTAAGTGCTCCCTCTGCAATTTGGATCCTAACAAGGAGTGCATCTGCAAGCCTTCTAGCTGTGTTAATGATTAACACCAGCCAGTCCCTAGTGCATTTCCACGCAACTAGGGACCATTCCTTTTAAAGGTAGCGTCATCCAAAAACAGTCTCGGGAAGTTACTGACAATCAAGCCAGAAGGGGCGATGTTAGCCCGCAAATATTCCGTCATAAGGGCGCCATGGAGGGTTATTTTCAACCACTCCCTTTTCAGTTGTGTTAGAGAATTCCAATCATCTGATTGAGAGCCAGAAGCTGAACTGCCATCAATACCCAGAAGTGAAGGAGTTCTGTCTAGAATGTCTGTAACCGCTTCGTCACCGAAGCTCAGACCATGTTGGTTATCCATGGATAATAAAATGTGCTAAAGAGAGAGGGCCAAGGGAGGATACAACCGTTATCCACTGGTAACCTAAACAGCAGTCCCACGGGTGTGTCCCGTGCTAACTATGAATCAAAAGGGGGACAACGGGGCAGGTTTAAAGAGGTCCAACATACATGCCCCAACAATACTATATGCACGAAGGATATGGAGTTCCTCTAAGTCCAAGAGACAGAACAGGGAGATACTAGGGGTGGGGGGAAAAATTGGTGGCCCCACACTGAAGGTGAAAGGGGAGATCCCCTTGTCGGAACTAGGGCTCTCACACACCTAGCAAGCTAGGTGTCATGCTTCATCATATGAGCCTGCCCCTCGTCAGGTCGGCGCTGCAATACCTGACGGGCACCCAGTACGGGGCTCTTTAGCGGGGATCTTTTATTCCTGCCGTTGGGTGCAGTGGGGGTAAGGGGCCTAGTGAGTGTAGATGTGGGAGGGAAGTGAGTTAAAATAAGTCAGTTAGTCCTAACAGTGATTTATTCAGGAAGGTAAACTGCCTAATTAAAAATAATAAAGAGAGTGGCGGAGAACTGGATACAAGGTATCAAGCTGTATGAGCCCTACTCTCAGTCGGTCAACATGTTTCATGCCCTGTGTGTCAGGGGGATCAAGGCAATTCTTCAGGACCAATTGTCAATACTATCTACACAGCGTGGTAAGTGAAAACTACATACCACACTCTCAGGTCAATAACCTGCAAACAAATTGAAAAAGAAAAACGTGATTATAATATGGAATGTAACCCTGTACAAAACACGTATCTCATGGAACTGTTCATACAGTACCGAAATGGTACATGTGTTAAATGAATTAATATATTCACACGCTTACTCAATACCGTATGAGGGATGAGACTAAAATTAAAAAACAAGGTAAGGACTCTCTAGCACAAGAGAAATCATGGTAAAACCGAGGTCTCAATGAGGAAATTCATCCAGAGCCATGACGTAACAGAAGAGCAGTAACATAACAGAGAGGACAGAAACAATGCTCACCTATACTGTTGTCTAATTAGGACTGCAACAGTATCCGGCGGTCGTAAAGGACACCAAATTGGGTCCTACGTGAGTAAAAGAAAAGGGCTGGATAAAGTAACAGGCTCCATACTGCACAAACCAGAATACTAGAAAAACTAAAAAATCCCCAGGCGTCCGGACCATCAATGAATGGTAAACAATTGCCAAAAGCACGAGATCCAGGGGACAATAATGAACGCCTCCCCTCAGATCAACCGTATTCCCGTGTCAACCAGGTGTAATAAGGCATTGCCACCGTGTAACAAACACGGTGAAAAGGTAACCAGGAACTACACAAGTGAACACCTGTGAGTGAAAACGGCAGCTGTGTATGCCGGTACACCACGAGGGAAAATCACGGGGGTGATAATCAAGAAAGGGAGGGAGTTGAACCATTAGTGACCTGGTGCCTCTGCTGGATCCGCAATGTAAGCTTACCTCCGTGATAGTCAGTAGCTGCATGGGTCTCCAAGTCAATAGCCAAAATCACTACTCACCAGCGTTCGAAGAGCGCTTCGTATGTGACCTACCCTGCCGCCAGAAACCGGGATGGTAACTGGTGCCATTGCTCAGGCACAGATATACCAACCAGTCAGGGTCAAAGTAGGCGGAGCCTAGTGTACTAGCGTAATATCGCGAGACTACGGGTCAAAGAGGTACAAAGAGTAGGTTAAGGAATGTAGGTAAAGAAGGCGGCCATCTTGTAATGATCAAGTGGTCCCTTATATCAATAGTCTGTAATGGATAGAAAACAACACAGGTGGTGGCAGCCCTGGAAAAAGGGAAGAGCTTAGTGCAGGGTAAGGAGCAACTATCACAGACACAAAGCTTGTGTATTAGCTAGGGATCAGTAAGGCCAAAATCAAATTCAAAGAGCTGGAGGTAATCCCGTGAAACTGTATTGTGCAGTGTGGATCAAGATCAAAGACAGACGGGTCGGCGCGGCCATCTTAGAAAAGTCAAAAGCAACTACTAGTAGAGGCACAATTAGGTACAATTAAAACCTGCTTACTCAATGGTTAGGTTGTCGGTTATGTAAATTTAAACAGAGCCCAGCGACAGGGCACCGCGAAGAAAATGTATTAGATGCCAGGCTGCTCAAAGTACAGAACTAATATGTGAAATTCTTCATGAGGTACACCAAAGAAGGAATACGGTAGAGGTGGTATTCTAAGTAAAAGTAGGTGCAGACGTCATGGTGGCTGACTATTATGTACGGCATTTCTCTACACCTAAACAGTATAAAAGGAAAATATATGAAAATATATATATATATCCCTTATATATGGTGCAGTGGCCCCCTCATAGTGGATGCGACCTAGTTAAGTGAACCCCATGGAATATCATCATTGAGCCCTTCACTATGGGTTGAAAGTCTATGGACCCATCTCTGCTCAATCCTAAACAGAGATGACTTAGATATCTGTGTGTGGGCTTCCAAAACTACCCATCTAAATGAATCAGGGGGTGTTGAGCATCCTTGAAGTGTGTGTACAGTCTAGTGGTGACCCTCTGGCACCGTATATTGCTCTTGTGCTCGGTTATCCGGGTCTTGACTGCTCGCATGGTCATCCCTATGTATCGCAAGCCACATGGACAGGTGATCATGTATATACATTGGTTAGTATTGCAATTAGTATGTTTATTTAATTTCCATTGAAAGTTGGCCGAGAGAGAGATCTCCTTAACAACATAAGTGAGTTTGCACACTACGCAGGAGCCACAAGGATAGTGTCCTGTCACTGCCGGGAGACCCCACAAGGTCCTCTGTGTGTTAGGTTTAGTTTGTTTAGGCCTCGTGTTTATCAAAATATCTTTCAGGTTGCGTGTCCTTTTATATGCAAACCTAGGCTTAGGTATGCGCAGGTCACCTGTACCTAGTATCCCCCAATGTTTATGGATAATTTTCTTGATTCGAGTGGAGTCGGGGGTGAACGATGTGACACACGTCAGTGTATCTGTCGTGGGTTTGGTGTGTACCTCAAGGAGTGTCTCTCTAGGGTTGTTCCTAGCTCTTTTCATAGAGTCCCGCACTAACCTTATCGGGTAGCCTCTAGCCCCAAGGTTGGCTGCCAAGGTGCAGGCTTCAGTTTGATAATCAGCAACTGTCTTGCAGTTGCGTCTAATCCGCAAAAACTGGCCAAAGGGTAAGTTGTCTTTCAGTGCCCTAGGGTGGTGACTATTGTATAAAAGCAAACTGTTGCGGTCAGTGGGTTTTCTATATAGGGTAGTACTAAAACGTCCCTCAGTGAGTATGATGTTGAGATCAAGAAACGGGACATTGTTCTCTGAAATGGTGTGGGTGAATTTCAGATAGTCATTCTGGTTGTTAATCCAGCCCACGAATTCCATGCAAGTGGAGCGATCCCCTTGCCAAAAGATAAGGATGTCATCTATAAAACGTTTCCATAGTTTCAGGTTATTGAAGTATGGGTTATTAGCGTTGTAGATGACATCCTTTTCAAATGCTGCCATATACAGGCAGGCCAAACTGGGAGCAAAGGTACTGCCCATCGAAGTGCCCTGGCTTTGATGGTAAAGTTGTTTCTTGAATTCAAAAAAATTTCAGTCAAAGCCAGGGTAGCACACTCCATAATGAAAGGTACAGGAGTAGCTGATGACCATTCCAATGCGTTCAATGCATCTTCCACAACTGACAAAGTGGCTCTCTGAGGAATATTGGTATATAGAGCCTCCACGTCAAGGGTAATGAGGAGGTCTATGTCGTCAGTATTACCCATCTCTTCAATAATTCTCAAGATGTCTGTGGTGTCTTTAACAAAAGATGGAGTCTCTCTCACTATTGGCTGTAAGAAATGATCACAGAATTTAGAAAGTGGCTCGAGTAGTGAACCAATGCCAGAGACAATGGGACGGCCAGGAACCGGGGTAGTACCCTTATGAATTTTAGGTAAGGTGTAAAAGTATGGTATCTTAGGTTCCTTAGTGACTAGAAAGTCTGCCTCCTTGTGACTAATCCATCCATTGGATTCAGCTTCATACACCATTGTAGAGATGAAGGAAGTGAGGCGTATTGTGGGATCAACTGCGATGGGAGTGTAATACCTGTTATTAGAAAGTTGACGATTGCATTCTGCATCGTAGTCTGTAGTAGACTGAACTACAGTGGCCCCACCTTTATCAGCCTGTTTAATGGTAATAGTCATATCTTCAGAGAGGTTTTTTGCTGCTTCCAACTCAATGTTTGAGAGGTTATGAAAAGAGGTCTGACTATGAGTAAAAGCTAGTTCCTTAAGTACTGCTTGCTCAAAAGTTAGGACCTCTATAGGAACCATGCTGTTATTTGGTGTAAAAGTGGAAGGGTTTCTTAACCCTGAGTCTTCCTGTTCATTCAAGGGTCTATCTTGAAAGTATGCTTTTAATCGTATCTTCCTGAACAGGTTTTGTACCTCACAGTGGTCTCTGAACTTGTCCACCTTGGGAGTGGGGACAAATCCAAGGCCCATCTCTAGCAAGGTTTTCCTGTGTTGTTTTCTATCCATTACTGACTATTGATATAAGGGACCACTTGATCATTACAAGATGGCCGCCTTCTTTACCTACATTCCTTAACCTACTCTTTGTACCTCTTTGACCCGTAGTCTCGCGATATTACGCTAGTACACTAGGCTCCGCCTACTTTGACCCTGACTGGTTGGTATATCTGTGCCTGAGCAATGGCACCAGTTACCATCCCGGTTTCTGGCGGCAGGGTAGGTCACATACGAAGCGCTCTTCGAACGCTGGTGAGTAGTGATTTTGGCTATTGACTTGGAGACCCATGCAGCTACTGACTATCACGGAGGTAAGCTTACATTGCGGATCCAGCAGAGGCACCAGGTCACTAATGGTTCAACTCCCTCCCTTTCTTGATTATCACCCCCGTGATTTTCCCTCGTGGTGTACCGGCATACACAGCTGCCGTTTTCACTCACAGGTGTTCACTTGTGTAGTTCCTGGTTACCTTTTCACCGTGTTTGTTATACGGTGGCAATGCCTTATTACACCTGGTTGACACGGGAATACGGTTGATCTGAGGGGAGGCGTTCATTATTGTCCCCTGGATCTCGTGCTTTTGGCAATTGTTTACCATTCATTGATGGTCTGGACGCCTGGGGATTTTTTAGTTTTTCTAGTATTCTGGTTTGTGCAGTATTGGAGCCTGTTACTTTATCCAGCCCTTTTCTTTTACTCACGTAGGACCCAATTTGGTGTCCTTTACGACCGCCGGATACTGTTGCAGTCCTAATTAGACAACAGTATAGGTGAGCATTGTTTCTGTCCTCTCTGTTATGTTACTGCTCTTCTGTTACGTCATGGCTCTGGATGTATTTCCTCATTGAGACCTCGGTTTTACCATGATTTCTCTTGTGCTAGAGAGTCCTTACCTTGTTTTTTAATTTTAGTCTCATCCCTCATACGGTATTGAGTAAGCGTGTGAATATATTAATTCATTTAACACATGTACCATTTCGGGTACTGTATGAACAGTTCCATGAGATACGTGTTTTGTACAGGGTTACATTCCATATTATAATCACGTTTTTCTTTTTCAATTTGTTTGCAGGTTATTGACCTGAGAGTGTGGTATGTAGTGTTCACTTACCACGCTGTGTAGATAGTATTGACAATTGGTCCTGAAGAATTGCCTTGATCCCCCTGACACACAGGGCATGAAACATGTTGACCGACTGAGAGTAGGGCTCATACAGCTTGATACCTTGTATCCAGTTCTCCGCCACTCTCTTTATAATTTTTAATTAGGCAGTTTACCTTCCTGAATAAATCACTGTTAGGACTAACTGACTTATTTTAACTCACTTCCTCCCACATCTACACTCACTAGGCCCCTTACCCCCACTGCACCCAACGGCAGGAATAAAAGATCCCCGCTAAAGAGCCCCGTACTGGGTGCCCGTCAGGTATTGCAGCGCCGACCTGACGAGGGGCAGGCTCATATGATGAAGCATGACACCTAGCTTGCTAGGTGTGTGAGAGCTCCTAGTTCCGACAAGGGATCTCCCTTTTCATCTCCAGTGTGGGGCCACCAATTTTTCCCCCCACCCCTAGTATCTCCCTGTTCTGTCTCTTGGACTTAGAGGAACTCCATATCCTTCGTGCATATAGTATTGTTGGGGCATGTATGTTGGACCTCTTTAAACCTGCCCCGTTGTCCCCCCTTTTGATTCACACTTCATGTACACTTAGGCTCATTTAAAATACAAGTTAGAATGACAGTTATTAAATATCTTAAAAAATGAAGATAAAAGATCCCCACAGACTGGTTAATGGCCCACTTGTTTCCTTTTCCGCATACATGCCCATAGAAATGATGCTACTGAGAAGCAGACAAATGGGTTGGGCCGGGTTGGGCAGAGATTTTAAAAAGTATAATGCAACCCGACATAGTTTAAAATTGTGCCTCTTTAGAATCGGTATAATAAATTTCTTCCTTTCCTGCGTGTACAGACTACAGAAAAATAATAAATGAAGGTTATTTTGAAATGAGTGAGAGTCGCACGGGCACATAGTCAGTTCGGAATGCTTAAATCTTCAACCCGGATACCCTAACATCAACGGGATCAGGTTCAGGTGAAATCTCAGTAGGATAAACTTAAGGTATGACATTGGAACGCCTTCTAGATAAAAGTACCCTCCCTCTGCCATCAGTGGGGTTGTTTGATACATGAGGACCAGCTGCTTACCATAGTTCCTCTCCCTGTGATTATATTGGACCAGCAACATAAATGTATCTACCAACCTCTGCCTGGGCATCTTTCTACAGGTAGTTGGGTCCTTAAAAAGATCTTTCAACCCTATGGCAGTCAGTTCCCGTTCAACATAGTATAGCCATCTGATCCTGCTGTAGTTCTCCAGTTTTAAAATATCTTTTATAATATTCTGGGTGAGGTGCACAGTGTCCCTACGCCATATGGAGAGCCAGAGCAGGATCGGGGCCAATCTAATGGAATCATTGATATATGGGAGACCCAGTTCTATGTGAGAAGCGTAATTTGAATAGGATTGCGGGAGAGAAGCTAGTGATTTGAAAAATTTATTTTCAATGGTTTGGAGTGAATCAATGGGTGCCATACCCCATACGCCTGCCCCATAAGTAGCAGCTGATTTTGTCTTGGCGTGGTAAATCTTTTTAATGGGGACAAGTGGTTTTGCACCCAGCCTATTAGAAAAATATTTTAGCGCCGCTAGGCTCCTCTCCATAGCCATGGCCCTTCCTTTGACCAACTGTGTCCGCGTTTAGTTTTTATCAAAATGTACCCCTAGATAAGGGAAGGAATTAACCACCTAGATTTTCCCTGAATCCATTTGGAAATATGGTATTTTATCTGTTTTCCCTGCCCCTGCAATGACTATGAAAGATTTTGACTCGTTAACTTTTAGATCCAACGTATACATAAAAGCTGCATATGCTGCTATGAGGCGTTGGAGACCCAAACCCATTCTGGCAATCAGTACGGCATCATCAGCATATGCCAAGATTGGTAGCTGATGAGAATCGGACATAGGGACATCCAAGGTTGCGCCCGCGAGCGCCTCCTCCACACCATTAGTGTAGATGAAGAAAACAAATGGTGCGAGGACGCAACCTTGCCTTACCCCTCTTAGAATCTTAAAAGGGCGGGTACACTCCCCATTTTTCGCATAACGGACGCTGGAAGAGGCATCAGAATACAGTTGGCGAATAAAATCAATTAAAGCCTGATCAATCCCCATATTTTCCATTATAGTCCAGGGCTTAGGGTGGGACACGCAGTTAAACTCTGTGGATAAATCCATGAATGCGAGATAGATTTTCCCACCCTTAGCTCTGGTGTATTTATCCATAATTAGTGAGAGATTCAGGCACTGGTCAACAGTGCCCTTCCCCTGCTGGAATCCATACTGTGATTGCATTAAAATGTTCCTGTCCCGCGCACAGGTCTCCAGCCTAGATAAAAGAAGGCGGCCCATAAGTTTGGCTGTCGTATCTAGAAGGGAAATTGGTCTGCAATTCTTGGTATTTCCCTTATCGCCCTTTTTGTGAATCGGTACTATTACGTCCGTCTCCCACAAGGGAGGGGGGCCTACTAACGCAATCTTATTGAAAACATTTGTCACAAGGGGACCCACAGATCTTGATTCTCCTGAAAAAGGTCTATATGGACCCCACCGGGGCCCGGGGCTTTCCCGGTGCTACAGGCCTCTAGCCCACTCCTCACTTCTACAAGCAAGAATACTAGATTTTCCTGTGTATTGGTGCCTATGGTGACAAGTGATAAGCCAGGGGCAGTAGTGAGAGAGAAGATATTTGAGTAGTGTACCACCCATTTCTCTTCTCCTACATTGATGTCTAAAGTAGGGTCCCGTTGGGTCTTAAAATAGGGTGCATTTATTATCTCCCAGAACTCCTTGCTGTTTCCTGTTAATAATGCAAGCTCTAGTTTAGCCCAAATCTCCTCCCTCATTGCCCTCTCCCTGTGCCTTCTTGCCAATTTGTAATCATTATGAAGTGAGGCAATTTTTGCCGCATTTCTAGGTTGTATTCTCAGAGCTTTTACGAGGGCCTTCCTGGATTTTGAGCAGGGCGAGTCAAACCAGCCCTGACCGCTTGGACATTTATCTGTCTTATTCCGTGTTAGCTCCATTTTTATGTGTTCTAGCAGTTCTGTAAAAGCCGATAGCAGTGCACGGGGGGGAAGTCTTTAAATCCAAGCAGTTACTAATATTATCAAGGGAGTTCCTAACTATTTCAGGGATCAATTTAAGTTTGTCAATTTGAGCCCACTTTAATTGATAGCCATTTCTCCGTGCTAATAGTGGTAGTCATATTTCCTGTTGTTTGGTCACTTTTCTGTGGGTCACTAATATCTCACAAGTTAAAATAGCGTGGTCGCTAAGAGTCGTAAATTGGGCATCAACATGAATGCAACTATCATTAAGAGGGTTTGACACCAAGATAAAATCTATAGTTGATTCCTGGGCATCTCGACAAAAGGTTTTTGTTAGAGAATCCGAGAGGGTGGAATGCTTATTATCTATCACCATATTCCTAGCCGAGAGGGTCCTGTTGAGACTGTTACCATAATTGGTATGGGAAAAGTGATGTATCGCATTACCCATAAGGTCCTCAAGGCCGCATACACTCCCTTGGTTTTGCTTACATGGGTGTATATTAAAATCGCCCATCCAGATAATGTTTAAGGGCTCCGTTTTCCTTGTTATTTTGATGGCCTCATCAATTTCCCTGTTTACCTCATCTACAACTAGGTGCATATTTGGCCCAAAGTTATTATTATAGAAGTGTATTAAGAGCCAAGTGCCTTGGTTAGCCAGCTCGAGGATGAGGAGGTGGAAATAGTGACTCTTTCCTACAAACGTCTTGGCTTTCATTGCAGATGTATTGGGGATCAAAGTTAGAAGGCCCCCCTTGGACCTCCCTGAAGCCGACGGGGTTGCCATTGTTTGGAAGGAGCGATATCCATTTACAAAAATGGAATCTGTTGCCCATGCTTCCTGTAGGCAGGGTATATCATGTTCCTGCCAGAGTTTCACCCAGTGATCATCGCTCAGTTTGTTTGTGATGCCCGCCACATTCCAGGATGTTACTTTAAGTATGTTGGCTCGCCCCTTCCTAGATTCGTTGTTCCTGGGGGTCCCTTGGTTATCAGGCGATAACGCTCTTGCTGAAATAGACCCCTCGTTGAACTGTGGGAGTAGTCAATCGCAGAGATCCATAACAGAAAGAGGGGCAAATCTGTTCACAAGGTGTAAACCCGGGTTGCCCAGAAAATCTGGTCTCACTCGGTCTTCCCTTAGATAGGGTATTGGTTCTAAGGCCAGCTGTAGGGGGGAGTATAGAAATGCGCAAGGGGGACTTCTATAATCTGTGTATCTTTAGGTGGAGCTCTTTATAGTTGGGATAAAAGAGATCTCAGTACGAAAGGGTTGTTAAAATTTACCCTTCATTGATTTCAGGGTTGTGCCCACCCATCCTTCCCTCCTAGCCATGATGATTTGACTAGCTAATCGGGCACCCCCCTGGCCAAACCGGTTGTATGGGTGGTCAACCAATGAAGAGATTTATCCATTAGTTGGATTGTTGTTTCAGCCTGCCCCTCCTTCAAGGTAGGGACATTACCCAAGACCATTACAAGGGGAGGCGCTGCAGGTGGGAGATGCAGGGATTGATATGTGGTGGGCGACTGCCTCTCTATATTTTTCCCCTGCCTTGAGATGTCATCGTTACCACCACCCGATGTTGTTACCTGCAAATTAAATAGTGGCCTATTTAAGGTGCTACTAGGAAGCAAGTAGGAGACAATAGCAGATTACCTTGGATTTGCAAATTGGCCATTGGGTTGTACAGGGGGGTTTTGGCTGCGAGGGCAGAGAGAGGCGTTAAGTGTGCTTGAATTCTTATTATTTTTTTGAGGTTCCTGTTGGGGCGCCTGAGATAGATGACCCCCTACGGTGTTAGTTACTATTGGACATGCCACCGCCTCCGAGTAAACTATAGCCCCTCTTCAATACCAGGGCGAGTACATTGGGTATGAGGGTGGCTACATGTGCCCAAGCCTTCAATACGGGAAAGTCTCTCTTCGATTTGGGATAATTTAAGCTGGAGAGGGTTCAGGAGCACAGTGACCAGGGTCTCAATTCTTTTCCAAAAGTCCTCGCCGTTCATCTGGGAGGGCAGTATATCCCGATCAATGGTCTTTAGAGTAGGAATTAGCCCCTGTTCCAGTTCCGGTTCTCCATGGCCTTTTGATTTGGTGGATCGAATCCCTTTCAGAGTCCCTTTCAGTGGCTTTTGTTTTTGCAATCCATCACCCCTTCTTCTTTTTACTGGAGGCTCACTGTTGTTATCATCGTCTTGAGATTTTGAAGCCTGTCCCCTCATCACTATAATAATCCCACTTGATATGACAGGTGGAGGGGACGCGTGCAAAAATGGCGCCAAGTGAGGGAGTTAGCTGGGTGCTGCCCGTACTGTGATTACCAAGGGAGGAGCGTTTCTGCAAGATCAATGAGTCCAGTGAGAGCCGCCGCTCCGTTAGCTCGGTCTCGTGGCTGAGCATTGACTCAGCCCTTGTTATGAACGCATCCAGTGTCCCAGTTACTCCGCACCCCGTGCGATCACTGCTGCCCTTACGTTTACTCATTATAGATACAGGTATGAGTTAGGTGCCTTAAAAGGTTAATTAAAAAAAAGTAACAATAAGACAGTACCTCGTGAATGAGTAGATGAGCCTCGTCTCTCTGGAGGGCCAGATGCTAGAGGGGGGCCCAGCCCAGCCTCCTCCGGGCTCTGACGGGCGTGGACGGGCCCGCGCGTGTCCCCGCGTTGGTCCCGCACTGCGGGCCGGTGTCTCCAATTTGAGCGCGTTTGGCAGCGCTAAGGATGCTGGGGGTTGTAGCCCGCCCAGCAGCGTTTCTGGGTTCTCCTCCGGTGTCCCCTCCTGGAGAAAGCAGTAGCGGTATGGTGTGGGACCTGCCGGTACGAAGGTGAGTGTGAAAGTGTCTACACTGGGCCGCGGGCCGGCTTCTCCAATTTGAGCGCGTTTGGCAGCGCTAAGGATGCTGGGGGTTGTAGTCCCCCCAGCAGCATTTCCGGGTTCTCCTCCGGTGTCCCCGCCTGGGGAAAGCAGTGGCAGTATGGTGCGGGACCTGCCGGTAGGAAGGTGAGTGTGAAAGCGGCTACTTTACCATTAAAGAGGGGTTCAATTCCCAATGCCATAGACACCAAAACTCGAACTGTCCACCTACTCCCAATTGAAAGCTATCACTTATTAGATGTAATAAGGTAATCCAATATTACCATATGGGAAAGGTAAACCTTGTGGTAGAGAAAACAAATTCAGGAGTTTTTCACTACCAGGACATGTCAAACTTAAAAGTACATATTTAAATACACTGCACCATTACCTCTGGTCTGTTTGGACTTACATGTATTAAAGGGAAGGTTTAGGCCTGGCAAAAGGTTTATTTTGCCAGGTCGAAATGGCAGTTTAAAGCTGCACACACAGCTGTAATGGTAGGCCTGAGACATGTTTAGCGAGCTTCTTAAGTAGGTGGCACTATATGTGCTATAGGCCCAATCGTAGTATTTAATTTACAGGCCCAGGCCCTGGGTACATGCAGTACCACTTTACTAGGGACCTACAAGTAAATTAATTGTCCCAATTGGGTGTAAGCCAATGTTACCATGCTTAAAAGAGAGAGCATGCACACTTTAGCATTGGTTAGCAGTGGTATGCACAGAGTCCTTAAAACCAACAAAACCGGGTTCAGAAAGCAGAAGGGTGGAAGCCAAATGTTTTGGGATGTCCCCACTGAAGGGGCCAAGTCCAACACTCACTATTATAGGTTTTTTACTCATATTGTTTGAAATCATTATACTTACTAAATCAAAGTGTTAATCAATGTGGTTTTATAGCTTGACATGATTGTTGATTCTTTGTGTAAAGCATCTTCTCCACTTTTTATATCTCTTCCACAATCATATTGTTAGTCTTTCTTTTAAAGTCTACCCTTGGTATCCGTCTTCTTTGTGTTCTCAGTTTCTGTATGCCTATATGTATGTCTTTTTTGCATGTTGCATGTAAACTGAATTGCAAATCATAAAAGAAATTTTAATCATTTAATTCATTAGGTACATTCAGTTGAACTGTCTTTAAGAAAGTCAATACATAAAGCTTCTTATTTTTATAATTTCTGTAAAGTGTTGCATCCTGTTTCTTGAATTCTGATGACTTTCAGTGCTGCAAATTTGATTTAACTTATTTGAGGTCTTATTCTTCAAAATATAGTAGTGATAATGTATCTTTGGTTCTCATATACAATTGATGTTTCTTATACCTTAATTTGATTACCCTTTCAGTCATTCCTATGTAAAATATCAACAAGGACACATGCCACATAATGGCTGAGTTTTGGCTGTGTCTGCATGATATATTCCTACTCATTTAGGGTGTGTTGACAGTCTGTATATTCATCCATGAGTATGTGCCTTTTTGTAGCAGTGGCAGCCTGAATTTTTACCAGGAAGGGGGCGGAGGGCCACACAAGCACACATACACACTCACTCACACTCATGCTTTCACACATGCATGCACATACACACCCATTCACAACACTCACTCCAAAATATTCATTCACAGATGCACCAAACATTACAAGTAAAATTATACTTACCTGCGCCGCCCTGCTTTGGAGATCCTAGGAGGGTTGGGACTGCTGCCTTTGCTCATTGACTGATATAAGGTTGACCAGTGAGGGAAGGCAGCAGTCCCAAGCCCCGGATATCCTAGGAGGGTTGGGACTGTCCTTGGGTCAGCCAATGAGGGAAGGCAGCAGTCCTTCACTTGTCACAAAGTCGGATGGGGTCACTGAGACTGCTGACCCCACCCCACTCTGTAACAAGATGTGTTTAACACCATGCCCTGGGCACTTCAGGGCTTAGAACTGAAGCATCCAGGTCTGAGGCAATCAGTAGGCTCCCCCTGGTCACGGGGGGAGGGCCTTGAGGTGCTTTGCCTGGCTGAAGATGTCACACCCCAAGGAGCTATGACTTCATGTGGGCAAGGTTCAGCTCAGGCAGCCATGGAGCCTGCACATTTAGCTCATGTCTAGCTCCTGGCTGCCTGACCTGAAACTAAAGAGTGTCAGTCAGGATGACCTTTGCTCAGACTGACAGACATTCTTTATAGTGAATGGTGTGGGGGTGTGGCTCCTCAGTCCATTAGGATGGGCCACGGCTGTTAAATAGTTTCTTAAATTCTTGCCATTTGTGTGAGCACATCTTGGTTCTTCTGTAAATGCTTTCTTTAAATCTATAACAATGTCAATGATTGTCCAATTGTTTTTAATGGCTGTTTTATTTTGGGCTGTTTTCTTAGCATAGTTCATGGAATAAATTAATGTATCTTCTTGAGGTCTTTCTTCTTTATTTTAATAATGTATCTATAGTTGTTTTTCAATTCTGTTTTTAGGGTATTTGTTTTGTATATTATGTTCTGGAAAATCTTTTCTCCAACATTTATTTTTGTTTTTTATAATCAGTTTCTTAAGTAATAATTCATTTTATCCTCATGTTTATGAGGATAGTAGCTTGTTGCAAAGAGTAAATTATTTCAGTAGCGTTAGTGAATACTTTAGAGCTCTATTTATTTTTTTCATTTATTCTTTTGCATCTCAAAAGCTGACTTCTCACGTGTGAATGTTCGTAGTGAATTTTATGATTGATGGGATCTCTTTAAGCATTCATATATTTGTCATCAATTTTTTTCTTATTCCTGTCCAGAGCCAAAAAGTATTGCCAATTTATCTGCATTAAAATAGCATATCTTTATTCCAATCTTCATTTAGTGAAATGCATTTCTTTTTAAAATTTCTCATGAATAGATCCACTAAATTCTTGCCATTTGTGTGAACAAATCTTGGCTGTTCTGCAGGTGTGCGAGGTTTGATCCCATCAAGAGTCTTTTTAAAAAAAACATTTGATGTTTCCATTTGAAAAAAACATATAATAAAATGATTTCCAGCAGTTGTAACAAAAAGATTTTTAAAATCCCTTCTGTCAATGCTCAGAATATGGATCACTCCCACATCCTTGTAAATCCTAGATGTCCTTGCTCCCACAGGCTACTGCATCCAGAGTACAGCCTGTGCACATCAGAAGAGAGGAGCCCTTGTCATCATCCAAAACTCCTCCTTGTCCTCTACCCAGACAAGTAAGCAATGCTCAACTCTGAGGGGGTTCACTTTCCTCTCTTTTAAACTCAGTCTGCCACTTTCTAATTCAACTCCATGTCTTTTTGACAAAACAAAGTCTTTATAGACACACTTTTAGACCTTTTTGCAAACTCTTTTATCAGGCCCACACACACCACCCTCTCCAGTAACTTCAGCCTCCCAGACAAGACAAGAATGAAAAAATATGAGACATCCTGCTCAACCTCTTTGAGTCACTCAAATTGGTATAATGTTGCTCAACCAACACACTCCAAATCCTTAACTTCATCTCCTTGACATAATTAACATTCCAATGGTCCAACCATTCACATCACCCTGTTCAGCATCGTTCAACAAATGAAAGTCAACCCAAAAAAGAACAAAAAGCTGTCAGATCCTTCAAAGACTTCTCTACTGAAAACCTGAAGAACAACTTCAACTTTTACCACTCCACCTCTAGATCTGACACTCTTCTTAACACCGTCAATGCATTTCTGGAAAAAACATGTAAACAGCAGCACTCCCACTAAAACACATAACTGCAAGCTGACCATGCCAAAATCAAGAGGGTCTCTGGAGAGGGCTTTGATGAACGAAACGATTAAGAAATCACCTTCGTAGGAGACAGCTTTTATTGAGTTGAGAATGTGAGATCTGTGAGAGACAGGGGTTGAGCGATGGCCATTGTGGGATGCAGTGACATATGGTGAATGTCAGAATATAAGCAAGATTGGTATTGTTAATAAGGCATCAGACGGTTTGTGGTTTTCACTGAAGAAGAGATTGGTTTTATTGAACCAGTGTGGAGTGTGGGATTGGAAGGTAAGGCAGGGGTTGAAGCTCATCTCCATCTGGCATATAACTAGCCAGAACAGCCAAAGACCATAGATTCACAGTGCAATAAAGGACACATATTTTATTGCAAAGATTATTACATTCAAATAGGTTATACCTGTTAGAAATTGGGTTACTGATTGACTAGAGTGTGAGCCCTGGTCAAGCAGCAACCACAATCCTTGTCAGGGTAATGCATGAGCAAACCACAAATTAGTCTGTGCTCAACTCCCTGGTAGCTCGGCACGGAGCAGTCAGGCTTAACATTAGAGGCAATGTGTAAAGTATTTGTGCAACACTTCAAACAGCAAGCCTGTGAAAATACTACACAAAAAAATCCCAGACCAGGTCTACCCAGTCATGTGACCCAAGACAGGCTACAGAAACAAAAGGGCTAAGGGCAGGAAAATGACAACTTTCTAAAAGTGGCATTTTCAAAATTGTAATGAAAAATCCAACTTTAACATTAAAGAGGGTGTATCATTACAATTTCATGGACCTCAAACATGACATAGCCACCTACTCCCAATTGGAAATTAAAGCTCATTAAATGTAATAAGGAATCTCCAATGTTATTTTATGGGAGGGGAAGGCCTCAAAGTAATGAAAAACAAATTTAGGAGTTTTTCATTACCAGGACATGTAAAACTTAAAAGTACATGTCCAATCTTTAAATTATTTTAATTATCAAAAGGAGAGCGAGGAAATAAGAGCGGCTTGTTCCTTCCCCTATATTAAATCATATTAATCAAGAAGAACTGGCTTGTAACAAAATATAGGGTGCACTCGGGGCCTTGGGTGGGAACCCGATGATGAAGCATGCCACCAACTAGGTTGGTGGGTGAGGGTTCTTTTAAAAAACCAATCCTTTTTCCAAACACAAACTAATCGAATGGTTCATATTTTGTTACGAGCCAGTTCTTCTTGATTGATACAATCTTTAAATTACACAGCACTCTTCCATATGGGCTAACTAGGGCTCAACTTAGGGGTGACGTATATGTAATAAAAGGGGAGTTTAAGGCTTTGCAAGTGGGCTTCAATGCCAAGTCAACATGGCAGTTTAACACTGCATTCAGGCTGCAAAGGCAAGCCTGGGTCGTGTTTTTAAGGGTCACTTAAGTGGGTGACACAATAAACGCTGCAGGTGGCACAGTAACTGCTGCAGCATTTCATCTGCAGGCCCTTGGTATATGGTATACCACGCTACAAGGGACTTAAAGGTAAACTAAACATGCCAATTTGGTATAAGCCAATGTTGGGTATAAGCCAATGGTATAAACCATGTTTTAGGGGAGAGAGCACAAGCACGTTAGCACTGGTTAGAAGTGGTAAGGTGCACAGAGTCCTAAGGCCAACAAAAATTGACTCATCAAAATGTGGAGGGAAAAAGGCAAAAGCTTTGGGGTTGACCCTGCATAGAGGGCCAGGTCCAACAATACCATGGAAATATACATTTATAAACACTAAGTAAAACAATGTTATCGACAATTTACCCACAGAAGAACTTAAATCATTTTATATTACATCAAGGAAGGAATACCCTAAATTTGAACTGATTGGGGAACAATAAACTCAATTAGAATGATAATTCCTCCTTAGTGAATAATTATTCAATAACTTGATCAGTTGATGTCCTGCACTTCTTTAGCCCAAGCTAGAGCACACACATTGAAAAACTTACTTGGGACGAAACCATAAAAAAGTCAGTGTTGTCACTTAAGAGACTTCAGTTGCTGAAAGAAATTAGATAATTAGTCGCAAAGTATTTGAATCCTTCACAAGTAAAAAGTCTGCAACCTTTCCTTTATTGGGAATCAAATACCACATTGTAGCAGTAGACTCTCTGAGGGTAGCGAAGCAGAGCAATCCAAGGCCAACTCAGTAGAGGTGGTGTGCGCTAGTAACACCAGACCGCTGGTACGCAACAACAACAACTGTCAATAAATCATTGTGCAGTCAGAGTTTTTTTTGTTATAAAAAGGAGACGTACTTTTAATACACAAACTACTAAATACTATGCACTAATTATAAATGTACAATCAAATTGATGGAAAAACCTTTGAAGACACCTGTACTACAAATTACACCCCTAGTCGGGCCTCAACCATATCCTCACAATAACCCCACCTATACTAGATACAGTATCACAATAATATAGGGCGTCATTATCAACAACAAAGGTTTGCTGGCTTTGTCAGGGTGTCACCAAATTATTATGAATATTGTAGTTTTTCTGTTCCAGGAATTTCCCTACTTGAGATACATGTGTTAGATAAATAATCAGAATGCTGAATATGTAATATTCACATGACTCATGTTTGGTTTGGTATTATTGTGTTCTGCAATTTGAAAATCAAGCTTATGTGAATATATTTGCAGTAATGCTGACTACTTCATTTTACAATAATTTGTTATTGAATTCTAAGATTTTCTAGAAGGGTGATAACAATCTCTCTCATTTTTTGTTGTTATACAAAAGAACACAGTCTCATAGAAGAAAAATAATTGAAAGGGCAACATGCCACTTTCTGTTGAATGTTTCTGTTAAAGGTTTTTAACATCAATGAGATTATGGTATAAAAGTTGAGCACAAACTGTAAACGGTAGAGAGGAGTCTTCACGCCATTAAACACTGGAACAGGCCGTACAGAATCATATCTCTGGTTCCTATTGAAGGCTATCAGGATGGGAGGCATTTATCCTTTGCTCGCTGACTTATCAGCACAGCTGGCCTCGTGAGATGAAACTACAGACCTAGCTATTCCATTGAAATTAGAACTTCATTGTTCAAACAGGCATGCAGCTGTGTAACATCTCTGAAACTGAAAATAGGTTTTATTTTCTGCTTTTGTAGTTTTGGATTAGAGTTTAGGAGTAGCAGAAAGAGGGAAGGAATGCTATAGATTAATATAAGCAATCAGGTTGGAGAGGTATCTATTTTTCACGCTTTTGAGAACCATTGCTGCAGCCATATTATTTGTCTTCATTGGGATTACAATTCATATTGTGTGTACCAGATTACGATTTTACAATAAATATTTTAAACATATCCTTTATGTTCTTTCTTAATGAAAGAAGGTTTGGGGTTCCAACTAATGTCCCTGTAACATCGCATGTGATTGATCTTTAGCTGAAACATGCCTTGGTCAAATATTGCCCAGTGGCTTTTGGAATGGTTACAATGCAACTCGTTTTCTGATTCAGGCAAGCACATAGCTATATCCTTGGTGCCAGTGGATCTAGAAAACTAACCAATCTACCTCTAGAAAAATCTAAGGATTGTAACAAGATTAGTAAAAACAGCAACATATCATACTTCACCATTGAACCCATTGGAGACAGTATCCATATTCAATACATGTTTTAATTTAGGATTGAAGTCAATGGTGATAGTACCTACATTAACCAATATTCAATATAATATATAAATTAGCATTTGCACACATCAACATTGTCAGAAAAGCATTATATTAAAAGACATTTGTCACAAAGCCTTAGTTCTACTTTTACTATGCTGTGACTGCAGCTTTAGGACCAATCGACATGGGTCCTGACACTCCAGAGTTTATAAGCTAGAAAGCCTGGCTCCAGCAGTAATTGAAAATATAGGCAACCTCTCCTGGGTTTAGGGTTTCAGTCCCCTAGGAGACTTAAGGTGACTGTTGAGTACTATTCTGGGGGGCTGCCCCCCCAAGCACTCTCTGGTAGCATTGATGGTGCCCCTTCCTGTCCTGGGGTATCACATAATAAAATGCAAATTTCTACCCTTCGTAAGGGTTTCTGGGGCGCTCCCTATATCCCTCTGCCACAGCAGTGAATATAAAATGAGCAACTCTGCCACTTCACAGGAGGCTGCTCTGGTGGCTCCCCGCCGATACAACACTTTCCTGTACCAGCACAGAAGTCTGCATTCTTTCTCTCTCCCACCTATGGTCCAAGCTCCTCGGGAGGCTTCTGATTAGTAAGTAAGCAGCCTTGTGCCACATTCATATAATTCTTGATACCTGGTGCCTGTGCCCTCTAGCCACCTGGATACTGCTTTTTGGTTGGTGCAGCTGATGAAGCCCCTTCCTACATTGCTCTGTCAGCTCCCCACCTGTATGACACTTTTCAGTGTCAGCGGGGGAGACCGCATTCTTTCTCTCTCCTGCCTGCAGTCCATACGGGAGCAAACAAGTTGTGACCTGCCTGGCCCAATCCACCCAGTCCATTCTTGCAGTGGCATCAGGTGCTTCTCCCTCCAGCTACGAAAAAGGGTGGATTGGAGATTGCATTGAGTTTATCAGACGCTGCACAGACTGCGCACATTTTGACCTTTAGTTCTATGTCAGGATCCATGCTCGCCCACCGACATCATATTTTTCATTAGGCATCACTTGAGGTTTTCCTTGTGGTCCAAATCTCATTGATTCATGTTGAATTGATCTAATACCCCAGAATAACCTTTCATCCTATAAACTCAACTCATGTCTGACTTGGCAGAAAGGATGGAAATCCCTTGGAATACTGTCCCTCTCATCCACCCACTGCATACCCTCTCTTTGATTTTGCTAGAAAATTGATCAAATAGTTTCTCCTGTTTCTTTCTCCACTGAAACAATAACCCCTACACACATGAGAGAAGCAGTCAGCCGCAAGATTTCTGCACCTTGGAAGGCATTCCTAGTGAAAATTGAAACTTTCCAGGCCTAGAAGCCACCTGATACATGTGGGATGGTGCTTTATGCCACATTGGTGGTAAAGCAATAAATCAGAGGCTTGAGATCAGTATGCACCATCAAAGCAAATCCCCAGAGATAACATTTCAAATGATGTATTGCCCAGAAACATGTCAGCAACCCAAATTCCAATATAGAACACTTTCTTTCCATACTTTAAATGGCTGTGAGTTATATTTAATTAATTTGTCTTTTCCATTCATTGCATATCAAAGTGTAACTAAAAGACCCTTAAACTAGTGTGGGTGGTAAGAGTGTTGTGACTGCTACTGTCAAATGTCCTCAGCATGGAGGCCTTGCAGGTTATGGCTCTCTCAAAAGCTTGTTGACAGTTGTCAGGGCATAGAAGGCCCACTCCATTCTTCAGGAGGGTCCTCGGCGATCCTGCTACACTGGCAAAACTCTTCACAAAAATAATAATAATAATCTGACAACCTCAAGAGGGATTTGAGCTCATTTTTGTCTTTTGACAAAGTTGTATTTTTGACTGCTTCTATTATGTCCAGCTTTGGTCTACCGCCGTCTGTAGAAAGTATGTTACTGATCCTACACTTATCTGACACTTGTCCATTTTAATTGTCAGACTAGCTTCCCTCACTCTTTCCAAGATATGTTTAGATATAGCATTGTGCTGTTGCGAATTAAAGTCATAGATCAATGTGTCATCCTGATAACACAACATAATTGGTAAGTGTTCTAGGATTTTTTTCCAAAATCTGTTGAATAAAAACAGCCACCGAGGCCAACGTAAGTGCCATCCTACAGAATCTAGAGGCTCCTAAGCACTTTATAAATTAAACAAGTCATCTTACCTTAGGGTATAAGTTACCTTGATTGAAAGCTGAAGGCAGACCAATAATTCTAAAGCAAAAAGCATCCCTAGTTGTGCTCAACATTTCAGCAATGTTGGGCATTGGAAGGTGATGTACTCAAATTTTAGAAGTAAAACTTCTTAGCCCTACATACATTGTTATAGCTTTACCTCTGCTTTAGTGACTAGAACTACAGAATCATGTTACTCTAACATTTTTTTTTAACATCGTGATTTAATAAGTTGTGTCACACCTTTCCTTTAAGTCCTAAAGTTTCTGTGAATAAGTCATTATGGGGCATATTAGCAAGACCGGCGATAACATTATCGCTGTTTTAGCGGCAGGAAACTGCCGCTAAAACGGCGATAATGGGCTTGCTAATATGCGTTATAGAATTCAATAGAAGCCCAGGTTAGATGTGCAGGACATCTAACCTGGGCTTCTGTGGAATTCTACTACGCATATTAGCAAGCCCATTATCGCCGTTTTAGCGGCAGTTTCCTGCCGCTAAAACGGCGATAATTTTATCGCCGGTCTTGCTAATATGCCCCTAAATTCAAAAGAAAAGTAATTCTGTGATAGAAGTTCATGCTCTTCCTTGTGTCTCCATCCAAGAAGGTTTCATTGTTTTATCCTGGTTCTGTCACATATTCTGCCACCATAGTAGACCTCCCTTTAAATGAATTTCACTCAATAAAAAGGCCTCTGTTATATCCTTCCACGGTGAATGTCAGGAATTGTCAGCATTTCATTATTTTTTCAGAAACTACAAGAATATGTTTTCTCATTCAAGGTACACAAGGAATATGAATCCACAAGAAGACAGTTCGTCCATATAAATGTATTAAACTAGGAATGAAACACATAAACTCCACATCTTACTGTCCACACTATGCACATGCTTAGCTTTCCCTATGCCCACCTTGCATTCACTGCCACCTCTATCCTGCTGGCATCAGTAACACCACAGACCATAGTTTATGGCCCCTAGGAAAATGTTCCTGAGTACCCATGTACTATGCCATGTACTATGTTTTCTGTCAATCTCAAACTTTCATTTATCACCAGTCATATTTCCTGGCTGATAACTCCTAGGATGATTAAGACATAAGTGACTGGGATGCTAGAGAATTTGCTCTTTGTTAGGACACTTTTATGAAAACCTTCAGGTCTGCATGAGGTATGCAGGATTCACTATAGGTCTTGAAAACAAGGCATCATACCAGCATGTTGCGACAATGCTAAACTGATTCAGAATGTGTGATGAACAATGTTTGGGGTGAATAATATTTTCATTTTAATTATGTTCATTATTGTTGATTTTTCCATTATATTGGAGATGATACTAAAGCATATATGTTAGACCTGCCAGCCTTGGGGTGGTCTTCCTCCAAACTTTTTTCATTTCTTCTCTTTATTTGATGATCTCATTTATGCTGACCTTAAGACTTTGGGCACTTTACCACTGCTAACCAGGGCTAAAGTGCATGTGCTCACTCCTTAAAACATGGTAACGTTGCCTATCCCTAATTGGCATATTTAGTTTACTTATAAGTCCCTAGTAAAGTGGTACTACATGTACCCAAGGCCTGTACATTAAATGCTACTAGTGGGCCTGCAGCACTAATTGTGCCACCAACTTAAGTAACTCCTTTAAACACATCTCAGGTCTGCCATTGCAGCCTGTGTGTGCAGTTAAACTGCCATGGCAAAATAAACCCTTTGCCAGGTCCAAACCTTCCTTTTTAATACATATGTCACCCCTAGGGCAGGCCCTTGACAGCCTAGAGGGCATGGTGCGGTGTATTTAAAACACAGGCAGTGGAACTTTACATTTTACATGTCCTGGTAGTGAAAAACTCTTACTTTTGTTTTTCACTACTGCAAGGCCTACCTCTCCCAAAGGAATAACATTGGGGTTACTGTATTACATTTATTAAGAGGCAATTTTCAAATGGGAACTGTAAGAACTTGGGTTGTTGATTAACTGGGGTGTGAGCCCTGGTCAGGCAGCAACCACAATTCTTGCCAGGGTGAGGCACAATCCTACCCCAAATTAACCTGTGCTCAACCCACTGGTAACTTGGCATAGAGCAGTCAGGCTTAACTTAGAGGCAATGTGTAAAGCATTTATGCAACATTTCACACAGCATTCGTGCAGCACTTCACACAGTAATAAAATAAAAAAACCAACACACATAAAGAATCCCACACCATGTTAGACAAATAGAGCAGACTTTAAAAAATACAAAACCAAAATGACAAAAATCCAATCAGTAGAAACGGAGATATGCAATTTTGAAAATTTAAATAAAAGAGCACCATAAAACCACAAAGCGCCAACTGTGGATATCTAGTCACACTAGACCTGGACAAAGTCACAAAGTCACAAGTTCAGGTCAACTGCGATGAAGTGGGGGCTGGCTACAGAGACCAAGTTAGGCCCTCTGAACAGAGTACCCTAAATCCTGTTTTGCAGATATTGTGAGGATCTGCGCTGAAGATGCATCACGCAGCCAAAGTGATACATCAGTTCCGCGATGTGGTGAAGATATGATGTGAGGGCTTGCGTCATCGTCGAGGATCCCGTCGATGGGGCTTGACGTTCCTCTCAAATACTTTGTACATTGCCTCTGAGTTAAGCCTGACTGCTCTGTGCCAAGCTGCCCAAGGGCTGAGCACAGGTTGATTTAGGGTTGCTTGTGACTTCACCCTGACAAGGATTGAGGTTTCTGCTTAAGTAGCGTTTCACCCCACCTCAACCAGTGACCCAATTTCTTACAATATACATATATATATATATATATATATATATATATATATATATATATATATATATATATATATATATATATATGCCGAATACTTCGCTGCATGGATCCCAGAAATCCCAAATCTCTCGGAAACCAGAACAGACGATAACAGACCCAGCTGTAAGTGCAAGTGAGTAGTTTATTTGAAGCTCAGCATGCCTGCCATGACGCGTTTCAGCCCACCAGAGGCCTTGTTCACATGGCGCCTTGTGAGTAGTATGCCAACATTTAAAGTGCAAAGTGCAGAGTAACACACAACGTGATTGGTTGCCTGCACCAACAATGGACATAGAAAAAATATATTTTCACCATAACAAAATAAATGGTCATTCAACACAGGGCACCACAATAAATAACTTAAAAATACTATTTCTTTAAAAGCACTTGGTATGTGCAGTTAATAAGTATTAAAAAGTACAAGCAGTAAAAAAGATTTTATAAAAAACATTTAGTAATATAACTCTCATTTAAACTCATTGCAAATAATGCTGTGCAAAATGCGCAGAGAAAAATAAAACCCAAGTGGGTTAAGAATCACATGAAAGGCACATCAGGCTGCTATGTGACAAGACTAATGGCCCACCACTCAAAAAATAGAACATCAAATGATTGTCATCTATTTATAATAAACATGAGAGGGGACCAACATGTCAAAGAGTTTTAAAGAATACCTGATAGACAAACAAATTCGGTCACGAATCATGTGTACACAGATAGAAATATCAGCTTAAATCAAAAATGTTTGTATATAAAAAACTGCTAAAGTATTGTAGGTGGTGCAGTTATATGTGTTAAAAATCATCACTATATGCCCTAATGTACAAAAATAGAACTATGTCCAGATCAAAAGTGTTAGTGCGAATAAAGTGCAAAAAGTGCATGGAATGATAAAAAATAGTGTTAAAAAAGTTTAAATTACATGGATTCAAGAGGCAAGGCTGATGTTAAAAGACATGTTAAATGGTGCAGCAATTTTACCAATGGGAGACAATTTACAGACATGTATAAAAATCTTCGCTAGAATTTAAACCCAGGTGCGTCTTAGTGTCAAGTTCTAGAATGTATTTGGTCTCCAGAGCTCGCAAAAGGGCTTCACGGTTGCCTCCTCGTCTGAGAGGTAATACCGAGTCAATGACAAAATATTTTAGAAGCTCACTCTTGTTGTCATGGTGTTCCTTAAAATGACGAGCCACTGGGTAGGATGCGTCGCTCCCACTGATTGCCCTAATGTGCTGGAGTATCCGTTTGTGGACCTGCAACTTGGTACTACCAACATATTGCAGGCCACACGGACACTCCAGCACATAGACAGCAAAATCAGTCCTGCATGTAAACATCCTATAGATTGTTCTTGGGGCGTCACAGAAGGGGATCTTATATTCTGTTTTGTTAACACCGTTTCTGCAGGCTTTACAGCTGGTGCATCTTCTGAAGCCCTTGCTGGAAAGGAGCCATGATTTGTTGATGACTAACTCAGGACTAGTTTTCACTAGAGAATCGCACATGGAACGTGCTTTCCTGAATGTAATTTCAGGACTAGCCGCCATAAGATCCCCAATGACAGGGTCATTCTGCACCAGGCTCCAATTTTTCTTAAAGATTTTCCGAAGGGCCTGGTGCTGGCGATTGTAAGTCAAAATCAATCTAGTGGGCTCCTTCGCTAGTACCGATACAACATTAGATGTTTTGCTTTGTAAAGCCATCTGCCTAGGAATTTGATTGGCTTTAGTGATGGCTTTGTCGATCATGGAAGCCGCATATCCTCTAGCCAAAAATCTAGATTTGCTGGCCACCTGAGCTAAGGTGCACTCAGACTCAGTACTACAGATACGCCTGATGCGCAACATCTCACCATATGGGATGCTGCGTATCAAGTGTGCCGGATGGTGACTGGCGGCGTGTAGGACAGTATTGCCAGCCGTGGGCTTTCTGAAAAGCCGGGTCTCAAGTCTGTCACATTTAGTGAATATATATATATATATCGCACTCCAACTTCCTGCCTGCCGATCCCGGCAGAACACTCAGGCACGGACCTCAGCAATCTCCAAAGAAGACTTCAAACAACTCAAATGTTGTGGAAAAGCAGTGTAGATTTATTGAAAGGTAATCCACAGATTATACAGGCATAGTGCCTGCCATGACGCGTTTCGCTCGCGACACGCGAGCTTGATCACATGATACGCCACGTAATCAGGAAAAAAGATATATATATAATCAGCATTGGAAAATAAATTTTGAGAACAGACCAAATTGGTGTCCGAGCACATCCTTCTATGAAGTGGCGAAGCAGTGGGACTATGTAAATATATATATATATATAATGTGGGTGTGTGTTGGGCTTTGACAGGCCTACCTTGAAGCATCTTGCAGGGTATGGATGAGGAATTGTAACCGGGACCGTCTGAATCACTGTACAGAAACTTTGCTTTTTAAAATAACTATTAGAATATTATTTGGTTAATCCTGTGTCTGTGTGTGTTTATATACAGGAAGGGCAGTCTGTTTTTCTTTTTTCTCCAAAGGCGACGGAAATACTTACACCTGCATACGCTAAAGAAATCCACTGAGAGTTACTTCTAAAAGCTGTGAATCTGGACATTATGTATATCCTTGGTAGAACTGTAGTGGGTGGGCCTTAAAAAGACGATCATCTGAAATGTCGAGGTCTAACGAAGTGGTAGAAATTAAATGAAGTGCATCTATGCAGTGCAGACTAGGGTGAGGGCATGCACAGATGCATAATTTTGCGAGTTGGGGGTATGCATGCGTATTTGCCCAAACACATTCATGGCTCACATAAGGTTTGAAGACTTAACCCAATTCATATCATGATTTCTAATCTAACAGATGCACAAAAGAGCCCTAATTTCCCAACATTTCTACAATTTTCACAGCATTCAAAATGAGACTGCTGTATATTAAAAGTAAACTGCAGGGTATGATTCGTGCATCGTCATACTAAGCACATTTAGGTGTCCACATGGGAAAAACATGCTTATTGCAAAAAAAGGATTTCTGGGCAGGCCTACAGGGCTAATAATATCCTCCCTTGAATTATTCCCAAAAGTCAGCGAAGGTGGAGATTCTGAGTGTAATTGACATTTTTAGTTAAGCTAAACCCCTCTGCCTAAGAATATATTTGTTTTATACATTAAATAAAGTATGTATTTGGAAGCGCATTGAATTAGTAAGGCAATGAAATTGCTTTAGGAGAGCTCGTGACAGACCAGACCTGGCTTCACGCCACATTAAAAAGCAATTCTTTTGACACTTTAATGAAAAGCAAAAGATTGCTTTAGAATTTGCCATAAATAATGCAGTTAAATTTGAATGCTCTTGACCTGCCCTGCTTCTGTTCCTGGCTCTTCGTGTGCAGGCTGGGGCCGCCAAGCTCTCTGATTGCATCTGTGGTGAAAGGCTTAGGGCCTGGGCTTATGACTGGGGAAGGCAGCGATGAACTCTGAGCCTCTGGAAACATCTTTCCTTTCAGACCGCCTTAGCTGCACTACTTGCACGAATTGTTCGGATATTACAGGACTCCCACAACTCAATTTGTCTTAGAAAAGGAATACTGGCGGCCACAATATTCTATCTGATGCTTTATTATTTCCACGTTCAAAAGATTTCAATTTCTTTGGAAAATTTCAGCATAAGAAGCATATATGTTAGGTCTTGCCAATAAGACAAGGCAAGCTGTCTGGTTACGAAAGGCCAATTATGAATTTACAGTAGGCTTACAGACCACTCATTGCTTACCATTGGTTAACTTTACTGTCACTCTCATTTGCTTGCTTCTTATTCAATGCCTTTCATTGCTCTTCTTGTGTATGTCCCTTCTCTGGAGCATTGTACATTTACTATGCTTTTGATTATGTGACTTTTATTGTTCCACTGCTCACCTTCAGGGAACTACTTCGTTATTTTTGATTAAGCACTCCATGAGAGTGCCATGTTTTCTAGCTATCTCTCTTGCCAATACCTGCCCCCTTCACGCTCTGTGGTGCTCTTTCTCCCATGTGCTATCCTCTCTCTCTCTGGTGCTTTCCCCCACCCAAACTCCCTCTCTCCATGTTCCATGTTGTTCTCTCCATCATGTACTTCTCCCACTCCCTGTGTCGTGCTCTCCCTCGTGCGCTGCTTTTCCCCTCTGCCCACCATCTACGTCCCCCGTTACTCCATTGCCCCCACTCCTGCAGCCATTTTTAGGTCGAGTGTAGACAGCCCTTGTGCTGTCGCTTAGCAACCTGTTGTATATGCTTTGTGGAGTTCCAACTCCACCCATTGCTTGCTGTTGCTTTTTATTTGTCTATTTCAGTGTCCTTTAAAAATCCTTTCATGCTAGTGGTCAGTCCTGCCTCATTGTCCCTCCTTTTTCTCTTCCGTTCCTCCCACGCAGCATGGAGTACTATCTCATTATGCTAAGGTTCTTTATCTGTTCTTTGGGGGACTATTTTTTCTTGTTTATTTTTCTTGTGCACTTTTAGGCTGAAAACTGTTATTTTTTATTTACTGGTCCAAGTTGGGGTCTGCCAAGATGGGGGATGCAACTTGGAACGATAGATAGAAAAAAGAAAATGACTTCTGAGTCATTCTGTGGTGATGCATGGATGCAACTACAGAATGGAGCCACCAGCAACAGCGGTCCCCAAATTGCAGCTTTTTTCTTCTGTTTATTTGCCAATGCTGCACAGCATTGCCAAACTCAAATGGTAAAACCAATGGGTCTGAAAGGCAACACCTATCGGCCTGCAAATGGTTGTTTTTTTCAGTCATTAAAGAGATCAGTGTGAGTTGGAGCAGACTTTCTCTCATAGACTCTTAATGACTCAGCACTTACCCCTGTCTCCAAATATCTCTACCCTGGGGGAGGAAAGCACCAGGTCCTGGATGACCAGAGAGCACAGAGTAGCCTTTACTCCTCAGTCAGCACAACAACATCTGCTGCTCCCTCAGAACTGCAATCTGATTGGGCAGGGGTCTCACCCATATGGTCTACAGACAGCATCTTAGCTTAAATGGTGTACTAAATTTTATCATGGGGTGGACACATTTGGTCCTCTACTGTGTCATGCCACAGCACCAGCAGCAGCCTCCTTCCTCTCCTGACTACAAAAAGACTAAAGTGTTGACTTGCACTGATGGGGTGACCAGTGACACCCAGCAAGGTTGCTCCTGAGACCTGGACGTGAAGCTGTCTAGGAACATGAACATGAACTTGAAAGCAACCTGACATCACAGATGATGACAGCAAATCATACACTTCTGAGCCAAACTCTGTCCCTTCTCGTAATGGAGTAGCGTAGGGTCATTAAGGCTTGCCGATTCACACACCCCGCATACTGCGAGGATGATGGGAAAGGGTGGGAAAACTGCTGTTGGAAAATGCACAGTCTCATACAGCCTGGGCAGGGGAGCAAACCTCCCAAGGCTAGATCTATTGTTGCAGTTCGAAGGAGGAGGAAGATGGGCTACAGAGGGCATCTGTGCTAGGGAATGGGTTACAGAGGGAAAGGAAGGGCTGTGCCTGTAAGCCCTATGAAAGCTCATACTCACACATGTGCAGTGGTCCTTTGAAAGTGCCTGACTGTCTGCCCCTTTCTCAGATAGTTCCCATATGCATGAACTGTCAGTGGCTTGGTGAATATCATGCTGACTCTATACATGTTGACCACGTTCACCGAAAAACTTCTTTTTTTTTTGCTATATCTTCTGTGTCTCTTTACCCCTTCCTTCCATACTTGGCCTTACCGTTCTTATTTCCTTTTCTCCTTTACTGCTTCTTTCTATCCTTCTTGATTCACCCTTACACCCTTACCCCTCTCAACTTCCTTAATCTCTCTATATCTCACATACTATTTTTCAATCAGTACTTCTCCCGCCACTCTGCCTTCTTCCTCTTATTCTTCCCTCTCTATCCCACTATTTCTCACTCTCTTCCATCTTCTTTGCCTTCTTATCTTTCTTGTCACTCATTTCTCTCTCACTTCTATCTCTCCATCCTCCTTACTCCTAATAATGGGATGAAGCTTGAGACTTTGTAGGATCTGAGAGTAAGACAGTTCACACTGGAAGGCTCCAAGATACATGGGATGAACAATACTAAATATAAAGTCAAGTGTTAAGCTGGAGACCACATATTAAGTGAAAGTAGAGACACATGACCAATCTTACTTGGGCACTAGAAGAGGTGTCCCTAAGCCACATCTGTGTGTACCCAGATCACACACTGCTATACAGATGTCTAATACCCAGTTTGCCTGGGTACTCTCCGGACCAGGAGCTTGAAGAGAGCCGGGATGGTTGTTGTGCCCTTGTGTGAGCTCTTGTGCCAGAAGGTTCTCACCATGATTCTCTTTGTTGGTGAAACTGTGATCGTCCTCAATTCTGTATATTATTTCCCCCAGATGTGGAACCCTTGACTTAGGGTTGAATAGAACTCACAAGGCATAAGCTATTAACTTTCCAAGAAGCTGACTGAATCTTACCCTAAACATGGTGACACATGTCTTGAAGGTGAGCAATAAGATACTTGAGTCCAGTGTAGTATACCATGTGCTATTATTGTCTTTTCACAGGATTGTTGGGGTTCATGACCAGATAGTGGCTTCGAACAGTATCAAAATTAACTTCCTGTGAGAAGATGATCTCAAATCTCTTTTTGTTTTTTACATTGTTCATGATTGGTGCGGGAGAAATTTTTTAACTTTTTTCATGTATAATGCATGTAATTTTCACAAAGATTACATCTACTACAGAAAAATTACTTGTGCTGTTCTTTACTTGAAGGTTACACATAAGGTATGCCTTTATGTACAAAGGTCACACAAGGCATCTGCTTAATGAATTGAGCAGTTGAGTGCATGAAAAGTGTACTCGAGGTAGGCCCTCTGTTACAAAAGTCATGCAGGATTCCTTTTCAATGTATTGATCAATTGTTTGCATGCCATTTTCTACTTTAACTATTCTACTGCATGCAGAAATTACACCAAAACATACCCATTTTGAGAAAATCCACAAAGCCCATTAAGTAGGATTCACATGAGATTATAATTTCCTAATAATTTTGCCCAGGCCTTCTTTGCAGTCAGTTAGAAATAACAAACAATATTTATTGCATGTAACTCCAGTACTCAGTGTTCAATACTGCATTTCATTCTTCATTTATTTCTCTTTTCGATTGCTGTGATTTTCTGGTTTGACTTATATTTGTATGGTGTATATATTTGCATATTTCTAGATAGTATTAAGTATTCTTTTATTTGAAATGACAATTCTGTCTGTCTATAACTCTGCTAAACATATTGTTCTGTACTTTTGATTCAACTGAGACAACACTAGGGGTGGGCATAAATAACTCTGGTAATTTAGTGTAGCATAATCATGCAGAATCCCCAAGAATTCCACAAGACTATGCTCATTTACATGAGAAGATCAGCGCAAAAATGCTTCTTTGTGTCCAAAATGGATGCAAGGAAGCATTTTGCACTAAGAAATAGCACTAAATGCAAAAGAACACGAATAGCGGGAGTGAGCCGCCGCTCGCGTTTGCTAAATGTTCTCTTGTAGGATTTTTCCCTAACTTACTCCTGGCATTTAGCGCTATTTTCTTAGCACAACTTGCCACCTCATTTCTAAAATGGGTACGAAAATGCATTTTGCTCTAAGAAATAGTGCTAAAAGTTCACTTTGTGTAGGATTTTCCCTCAATTTACTCCCAGCATTAGGCACTATTTGCTTAACGTAAATTACACCCTCACATTCAAAATGGACATAAGGATATATTTTGCACAAATAAATAGCGCTAAATGCATTAGAACATGAACAGCAATCGCTAATGTGCTCTCGGGGTAAGAATCCCCCCACCCACCCACCCAAATTACTCATAATTATGCGAGCAGGACTAACGATTGGTAATTCCGGGCCAAAGAGTAACACAGAATTGCCTTAATTACTCTGACTACTTCGGCGTAATTGAAATTACGCCCTGGTCTAAACAACAATGACCGAGCTCTCTGTAAAGTCAGGGAGACTTTAGTAACACCTTTGCATTGCAGCCTGAGTAACCAGCGGCCTGGTTAGAGGGGAGCACATGCAATGTTACCTTTGATAGTGCTAGGTTGTTTCTGCAACTGCAAGGAGCCGTTGAAAAGTCTGTGAGATGCCCTCATAAATGTTCATAATCTGAGAGGCAACAATTATGGAACCAACAATGCCACACTAGCCGACATTGCCACAATTGTTTGGGTTGGGCTGTCAAGAGGAAAACAATGCTATGTACTCCCGTCTGGGTTGGCCTGTAAATTTCAGTTTCAGCTTCAGAAAGTAGTTGTTTCTGTTCCCCACTGGCATGTTTCAAAACTCAGCGTCCTATTAGTACGGCCCTGTGCCTTCTCTTTACCTGTTGTGCTGGTTGCTATGGCCAAGTTTTACTACAGATTTTTAATCCTGGTGTATTGATTTTCCATTATTTTGATGGAGTACTTGCAGTGAAGCCCCATGCCTCCTATTAATCATTAAGTTGAAGCAATCTATGTGGCTCTGAAATGTATTCACTGAAGAATGAGACATTGCATTTGCCAGCATTAACTACACCAACATCATAGGCCACATGGGATTCTAAATTAGGGTGCCAATTGGGTTGTATACCGGCTTGCGATGGGCGACAGAAATATAAATCGTGCCTTTTGCCTTAGAGCACTGTACTGGCTGTTCTGGACCATTAAAACTGTGTCATAATGCAGTTTCCATGTCCAACAAAGTTTTGCACTTGTAGATTTCTGTGAATTATTGTTGGCAGGCTGATGACTGCATCAGAAAATATATGTCTCCTGATGGTTTATTTTTTACATATGTTTTAATTAATTTTGCAATTTTCACAAAAGAATACAAACAGTCGTCGATGTCTTGTTATGCAGCCGGCAAATTACATGAAGTAATTGTGGCCCGGGAGGTTATAAACTAAAAGAACAAACCATGCCACACAGCTTTGTTCATTCTGTGGTTTACCAATCGGGTGTTCTAATGGAGGCGGGACGCAGGAGAGAGTAGGACAAGCTTAGCAAGACCCTTGGCAATGCCCTGCGCGTGTTGTCTTGTTAGGCGTTGGATAGTGGGGAGTGGTGTCTGAGCTAGAGCAGCATCCGGTTCATCATTAATGTGCCCCAGGGTGTTGTGGCAGTGCCATTCGGTATCTCATCATTTCCACAGTTATTTATCCCTGACTCCTGTCAGTATTGTCGCCTACTGTCCCATGTGTTTAGGGCTGCCCGCCCATTAAAGTTGCCTCTATGTATTAAGGTCAGCTCTGTCAGCCCACTATAGCACCAACTCAACCCAGCACTGCAAGCGTGGGCCGTCCTGCGCCGTGGCTATACAACGTTTGAGTAATACCAGTGTCAGGCTGAGGAATTTTTTGACCATTTTCTTTTTGGGGGCAGGAGGCAACAGTTGGAATCAAGCAATGTCACTCTGTGAGAAATTGGGTTGTTTGGGGGGAGGGGTGGGGGGGTGAAACTCTACTTAAGCACAGCCACAATCCTTGTCAGGGTGAACTGCAAACCATCACTGAATTAACCTGTGCTCAAAATTCTGGTAGCTTGGCTAAAAAGCAGTCAGGCTTAATTTGAAAACGCAACACATCAAAATTGTTTCAGCTGAAAAACATTCTTAAAACAATGGGACAATAATATCCTTAGGTCTTTTCTATGGATCATGTTCCTCCTAGTCAGGGTAAGGGAGTCACACACCCAAGATAACCCCTGCTCACCCCCCTGGTATCCTGGTGTGAGTAGTCAGGCCCATCTCAAGGCCAATGTGTAAAGCATTTGTACATAAAACACACAGTAAAACAGTGAAAACACTACAAATGGACACTACGCCAGTTTATAATAAGCAATCTTGATCTTAGCAAAAGAAGACCAAAATGACAAAAATCCAACATACATTAGCAAAGATATCACTTTTTAAAGGTTTAAGCTAACTTTTCCATCAACCACTGTGATTCATTGATTTTAGCACAAAGTACCTTTGATATCCCATCTCCCTTCCCCCTAGTGAAGAATGAGGAATCAGAGGTGACAGGATCTGCTCCTTAACAACCTTTGGAAGACTCTACAGAGGAGCCTACATTGTAATTCAACACACTCCCCCGTGAATGACACTGAAGTCCCCGCCACCCCGGTCACTTAAACCTGAATTAATCACATGTTTCTCTGCCTCATTGGTCCGTACATGCTCACTCCCCAGTCACCATCCACTGTCCTTACTCACCCTCAGCAAAGGTGCCTCCTCCGCACACTCACCCATCTTCTTAACCAAATCAGCTTACCTCTGGCGCCACCACTTTTCCATTCTCCACCAATATAGCATGACTAGAAACTTTTTCTAATCGCATGGCTGGGAAAAACATTGACCCATTCTTTTTCTACCCATGTGGCCTCTTGATTTTCACCACATCGCCCACCCGAAACAACAGATCTCTTACTTTATTCAAAGCATCATATCTCTCTTTGCTCCACCTTGGAACACATCTTCTCCATACCCGGTATATTCTTACCAGCCTTAGTCTTGTCCAAGACCCATCCTGCAGATAAAGCACAAGAGGAGAAACTGCCTCTTAGCAAAACACATGGGAGACCCCTGTGGAGGTGTATGGCAGGTTCACATAGTTCCATAACCTATCCTGTACTAGTTTCAACACTTCCTCCCCAGATGCCAAAGCCACTTGAATGGTTTCTTTCAACAATCTGGTAACCCTTTCCACCATTCCATTGCCTTGTGGGCTCTACAGGGCAACAGATAGATGTCTGACACCAAGGCAACTGACAAATGACTGCATTGACAGCCATGGTGCTAGGTTCCCTCATAAACTTGCATTCAACCCACTTAGAAAAATATTTTACCACCACCAAAGCGTATCTCATGTTTGCTGGCAAATCATACATGGGTCCCACAAAGGCCATACCCAGCTTTTCCCATGGACCACTAAGAAACTCAACAGGGCATAATGGAGTTTTATAAACTCACAAGGATTTGCCAGCCTGATTACAACCACTACACTTCCCTATCATTACGACAATATCGCTGCCCATGCCAGGCCACCAGTAAAAATTACATACTCTTTTCTTCATGACTGTCATTCCCACATGGCCCGGGTGTGCTATCCTCACCAACCGAACTTTAAGTGTAACCAGGGGAATTAACGGACCACCAGGCAACATCAATTCTCTGCCTATGGACAACTCCTCCTTGATCTTATAATAAAGCTTAAAATCATCACTCACATTACTTTTATGGGGCCAACCCCCAGTGGTTAATTTCTTCAGTATGGGTTGACAACTGCCAAACATGGCACATTCTTCCCATTCTCAGAAAGATACCGCCCTCTTCAGTGCCACAGTTCCATCCACCTTCCCAACAACACATTCAATATCCTCATCTCCAACCTAGACTGACTGCTGCTTACCAGACATCTGTACAGAAAATCTGCCCTCGAGTTCTTTGCCTCAGGAACGTTTTTGACAACGAAGTTAGTTTTAATTTATACATCCTAGCGAGAAGTCTTACTAATCTAGGACTACCCTTGTTCAAATTCTTTTTAGACAATAGGTAAACTAGAGTTTATGGTCTGTGATGTGTAAAAATTTCTATCCACACAAATATGACATAAAATGTCTGGTTGCCCACACACAAGCCAGGGCTTCCCTTTTATGGTGCTGATAAAGCGCAGAGGCCTCCACAGTTAATTTCTGCAAACCTATGAATGCTTTGTGTTCCTCAACTCCCCACTCAAAGATGTTCCCTTTGCGTAAATGCTTCCTGAATGGTTCTGTTTGAAAATCAAAGTTACCTACGAACCTGCAGTAGTACTCGTAAAGTCCCAGAGATGATCTCAGTTGGTCCTTATCTGCAGGCTGCAGGCTCAGGACTCAATTTAATTGTGTCTATCAAATTTGTTTTAGATTTAATGCCTCTCCCAGAGAGAACATGCCTCAGATACTCAACATCTGGTACCATGAAACAACACTTTCCCTCCTTTACAGTGAACCCCTGGACTCTTAACTAAACTCCATGGACTCTTAACGTGTCCAGAACCTCATCCAGAAACCTCAAATGTTTCTCTTCACTCTCAGTGAACACCAGGATATCATTATGATGTGCCAATGCTTGCATACAGTCCCCAAAAAGCAGAAACATTAACTTCTGAAACACTGATGTGGCTGGAGCTAAACCGAATGGTAACAGCAGGAATCCATATGTGGCAAAGGGGGTATTGAATGCAGTTAATGATCTGGACTCCATGCTCAATGCAACCTGGTCTTAAGCTGCTCTCAGGTCTATGGTGGAGAAAACCTTGGCACCCCCCAAATGGGCTAACATCTTCTGAATCTTGCTTAAGGGGAAACAATCCACAAAGATGTTTTATTCAGTGACCTGAGGTCCACACATAGCCTCATGTCCCCATTCTTCTTTTTGGCCATGACAATGGGAGATATCCACTGAGAGAAATCAACCAGTTCTATAACTTTCTCTGAACAAAGGCTAGCCAAGTGACCTTTCAACTGACTTTTTACGCTCGGAGGAATGTTCTGAACCTTGTGTACCACCGGTACAGCATTTTCCTTTAGTAAAATTTCATGTTTAAAGAACTGGACTGAACCTAGTCGGTCTTTGAACAGTGCTTCTAATCAGGTAACAAAGACGTGACAGGTTCGACTAAAGAAATGGGACAGTCGGCGCATGGCCTCAAAACCATGCCAAATGCACCCTGGTCTTTCCACCTGAAAATGTTGTATCCTTTCTTTGTGACATATAGTTTTGTGAAGATGATCCTATCTTGAAAAGAAAGTGACTCCACAAAACACCCCATTAAATCGAGGCTGTGCCCCCCAAACACTACAATGCATATGTCTTGAGGTAACATTGGAACTGACTCTCATTTAGACCAAATGAAGTAATCCGTGATGATTGTGATTGGTGACCCTGAGTCCACAGTGACTCCAGTTTTCACTCTACCAATGCTAATGTCACAAACAGGGTCACGGCCCTTGGGCGATCTTTGACTAGTCTTATATTTTTGATGGACAGGGCAATTCTGCTATCTAACACCTCCTGCCCTGAGTTGGTGTGGCTCCCTGTGCTTCCCTTGATGAACGCTAGCTTCTGCACATTCTTGCACATCTTCTCAAAATACCCCAATTTTCTACATTTCAAACAGGTTTTACCTGCAACAGAGCAACCTTTTGCATTAGCGTAGTGAGTGCTGTAAACACACATTGGAATTATTGGCTGTTCTTCCTCCCTTCTAATTGGCCTTTACTGCATTGTATGTTAACTTGAGTTTTGCAATTATTGCATTTAATTGCTCTGTAACAACATTCTCCTTGTCTTTATTCAGTTATTTCAAAGCCTGATTTGACCTTTAAATCCCCCTGGCTATTCCTAATGTTTCATGTAGGTTTGGGCAACACAACAGTTTCTCTTGAATTCGCTTGTCATAGCAATTAACTACAATTTGGTCCCTAAAATAGCAGTCCAAATTGCCATCGAACTCACACGTCGAAGCCAAAATTCTTAATTCTGCAAGAAAAGCAACAATGAACTCAAAAATGTCAAATAATCAAAAACCTATGTCGCTCAGCAATGATGCTGATGTAGTCCTTAAAATGCTTGTTGGCCCCCAAGGACCCTTTGGAGCCAAGGGTATTTCATCCCACAATCAGCAGCACCCCAGGAGGCGTGTTTGCGGAGTGGTGGAAAATGGAATGGGGCCTCTGGCGAGTTGCTGTGCTTTTTATTTATTTTTTTATTTATTTTTTTATGGATGGGGCCAATTTTGGCCCTGGGGACCTCATCCCCTGCGACCCGTCCTTTCTTTTTTTTATTAAAGGGGGGCTGCGCGGACCCCCTTGTGGGCCTATTTTGACCCCGGGGACTCCATCACCCAGCTCTTCCCCTTTTTTTTTGAAAGGGAAGGGACCACGCGGCCACCCTCGCGGGAGGATTTTGGCCACAGGGACCCAATCCCCCAAGGATGGTCTCTAGTGTTGGCGCCCAAGTCCCACCCAAGGTACCCACTCTTATCTGTTGGGGTCCGCGGGGGAGCCTCATTTGTTATATTTGGCCCAGGGAGGTTGTAGCCCCTTTGGCTGTTGGAGGGCTGTGCGGGACCCCAACATTTCTTTAAATTATTTGCCCCAGGGAGTTGGTGATCCCCAGGGCTGTGCGAGGGTCAGTGCAGCCCCCCTGCATTGTATTAAATTAAAGCCCCAGGGAGGTGGTGGTCCCCAGGGCTGTGTGGGGCGTCTTTTTGGTCCACTGCACTCATTTCTATTTTAGCCTCGGGGAGGTGTCGGTCCCCGGGGCTCCCTGGTGGCCCCCCCACATTTGTATATGTCAGTGCCCCAGGGAGGTGGTGGTCCCTGCGGTTTTTCCCCCTGCATTTCTATAATTAAGTTGCTGAGGGAGGTGGCAGTCCCTGGGGCTTTTCTAAAGTCCTGGACGGGGACCCCATGAGCTCCCTCCTTGTTTGTGAAATGCCCCTTGGATTTGGCCCACCGGGGCTTCTTATAAAAGATGCACAGGAGCCCATGCACCTTTAAAAAAAAAATTCACTGCAAATCCACAGATCAACCCATGAATTTGCTGCAACATTTAAAAAAAAAAGATTTTAACCCCTGGTGGGGTTCCTATGGGATCCCCCCACCATATCAGGGGAGTCAGGTTATTCCTACCTTGCCCCCTTTTCTTTTTTTTCTTTTTTTGTGGGAGTCAGCTTCAAGCTGAATCCCAAGAGGGCTGCCAACACTTCCTGGTTGAAGTGTTTGCAGCCAATCAAATTTTAGTAGGATGCACGAGTCCACTACAAGGACTCATGTCTCCAGATATCTATATTTTTTGCAATTAACTATCTTTGAAACTGCTGAATGGATTTACACCACATCACAAAAAGCACGCTTTTTTACCAACATCTAGCTTTCTGCCAAATTTGGTTTCTGTTCAGCGCTTCAGGCTGTAGTCTCATTCAAAAAATGAAAAATCCCCATCGACTTAACATTGGGAATATGCATTTTAGGACACCCCTTTTATCTCGGCCGACGTATTGCCGTGTAGTTCCTATAAATCTATATAGGATCTGCGCGTTTAGACAACATAAACTATGGGATTGGTGTCCAGACTGATTCCAGACACCCCCACAGCATCTGTTGGCCTGTAGACCAGCTGCTCACAATGCCACTATACGCCCTTTTTACCAAGGAGTAAATAGTTTCTAGCAACTATCGAACATGACAACCCTGACTCCTCAGGGATCGTTGTAACAGTACCCCATTACCTGATGTGAGAGAATGAAAGACCCCAGCTTTGTCCTCAGTTGGACACCCTGCGAGGGATGTCAGACCGCTGTGAGCTGGAGTGTCTGCATGCAGGGACTTCAGTATCTCATTTCAGCATGGAAGTTTTTTCTCCTCTCCCTTGCCCAGTGAAGATGTGGTACTTATATACCCGAAAGGTATCCTCATGGCTTTTACCTAGATGTGTCATGGTACTGTTGACATGTCTGCCAAGGATGACGATAGTGATGACCCTTGTACAGAGTTTTTATGCAGAAGATGGTAATCCTGCTGTGATACTAAGAATCCTCATGCATAATAAATGAGGTTAGTTTTGGGAGAAAACCACACAACATATATTCGTCACCTAACTAGGCAAAAGGTCAGCACCAGAACTGTTATGTAGAACAATGGTAGCACAAATGTAGGTAAAAGGTTGTACAACTACCTAGGCCTATATTGGGGTACATTGGGGTTCATAACTGGATCACCCTAAAACTTTCAACACAGTAGCTGAACCAAAAAGGAGAAGTTTTGTGACAATTTTGTGGAGATTCGTCAAGCGGAGCCGAAGTTATTGGCAAAACAAACAACACTTTTCCTATGGAAACTTTGGTCCTCACTATAACTACCTACTGGCAGTGGGTTATATATATATAATTATTGTGTGATTAAATGATGATGTATTACGCTATTCCAGATGTGGGCCTTGGCACCTCTTCTTTGTCCTGAAAAAGAAAAAATATTATATATATATATATTTTTATTTTTTTTCTGGGACAAAGGAGAGGTGCCAAGGCCCACATCCGGAATACAGCAGCATTTAATCACACAGTAACACTGGCTGCAGCACAATATTCAACCTGACGTGTTTCATCAATGACGCCTTGTTCACAGGTATATAATGTCTTAACAGGATCCAGGTGCTTTTAAAATACAAATGTCACGTGCCTCTTTAGTAAAAGTCACATAGTTCTGTTGGTAATGCAGCAAAATCTGAATTATGCCAAATAGTGTCTAACACTGCACTTCATTATTCAAATGTATAAACACACGCATTTTATAATATATGATAAAGGGCCTTGCACATTTACTTCACCCAATTGCTGCTGCCATAAAAATTAAACTGAATGTGTGCTCGGAGTCCAAATACTACCAAAATGAGGTAATACCTCGCTTTGTTGCTCTTTCTAACATCCAAATTGGAAAATATCAGGGAAATCCTTTGATCCAAGTAGAGGCAAGCAGGTCATGTCCCCCCAATCAAACTACTCGATACACCAAACTCCATCGTTGAGGGGCCCAACCCTGCAGGGAGGCTCTGGCAAACGGAGACCCCCTTAGTACAATTCAAAACAAAAGAAAGGAGCCAAGGCCCAGATCCGGAAAACAGCAGCATTTAATCACACAGTAACACTGGCTGCAGCAGCAATATCCAACCTGAAGCATTTCAGCAATGACTCCTTGTCCACAGGTATGCAATTTCTTAACAGGACCCAGGTGCCCTTAAAACACAAATGTCTCTGTAATATTACAACTCCCATAGTTCACCGAAATGTGAATTATGCCAAATAGTGTCCAACACTGCAGTTCATTCAATGTATAAACACACACATTTTATAATATTTGATAAATGGCCTTGCACATTTACTTCATCCAATTGCAGCTGCCATCAAAATTAAACTGGATGCATGCACTACATATATAGTTAATGTATTGTGGCTACTGAGTTGAATGCACTGTGTATGGAGTTGTGCGATTTATAATAATTTGAAAGTGTTGCATAAATTATGAACTCAAGGTATAAGAATAACTTTAGAATTTTAAAATGTTGTGACATTCTAGTTTTGTTTTTATTGAAAGAATAATTAAAGATATAGAAATTTGAAGGTGGTACTTAAAATATCAACTGAATGTATTACTATAGCTTTATCATTTCGAATATTTATGTAGTCTAAGTTTGTTTTGGATAGAAAGAAAAATAAAGTTGTCCTACCTGTAACAAAGGTTTAACCTTTCACCCTTTTTTCAGTGACCTTTAATGTTTTTTTTAAAATGTGTTTTAAATCGTGAGAGTCATTGAGTGGAGTGTTGTTAAGTGGAATGTTGTACCATAAAGTCGACGAGAGTGTTGTATTGTGTAGTGTTGTAGAGTGTAGTGTTGTGGAGTATATTGTAGTAGAGTGGTATGGCATGGCATACAGTGGACTAAAATGTCATACAGTGCAGTGGCGTATTGTATATTGCAGTGGAGTAGAGTGCACTAGAGTTGACAGGTGTAGTGTAGAGCTGAGTAAACTCATAAATTGGAGTGGTGTCTTGTACAATGCAGTGGAGTGGTGTGCAGTAGGGTGAGTAGAGCATTGTATAGTGGAGTGTAGAGGCATAGAGTGGAGTATAGTTTGGTACAGTGTAGTGTAGGGGCAAAGAGTGGAATACAATGTGGTATAGTAGTACAGAGTGCAGTAGAGAGTTATAGAATGGAGTTACATGGAGTGGAGTAGAGTGTGGTAGAGTGGAATGGTTTAGAGTGGAGTATTGTACAGTGCCATAGAGTGAGGTAAAGTGTTGTGCATTGGAGTATAGTGGAGTGTAAGGGCGTAGCGCAGAGTGGAGTAGCGTGTTGAAGAGTAGGGTGGCGTGGAGTGGAGTAGAGTTGACAGGCATAGTATAAAGTGGATTAAAGTGTTGTAGAGTGGAGTGGTGTGTGGTACAATGGAATGGACTGGTGTGTTATGGAGTGTTGGAAAGATTCATAAACTGACATAGAATAGAGTGCTACGAAGTGGATTACAGTGCTGTACAATTAAGTGGAGTGGAGTAGAAAGTGGTACAAGACTAACGCAGAGTTGGGTGGCATAGAGTAGCTTACAGAAGAGTGGCGTAGAGTGCAGTAGTGACGCACAGTACAGTAGAGTGAAGCAGCATCTCACAGAGTAGCGAATAGGAAAGTGGGGTGGAGCACATAGGGGGAGTTACAAAGAGTGTCATAAATTGGAGTAGAGTGTCGTACAATGGTGCAGAGTAAAGTAGAGTGCTGTACACTATCATTGTCATGAGTATATTGTTGTACATTGTAGTGCTATGCAGCGGAGTATAGTGTGGTAGAGTGGAGGGGTGTAGACTGTTTTTGAGTGGAGTACAGTTTTGTTGAGTGAAGTACAGTGGAGTGGAGTTGGTTAGAGTGGAATGGCATACATTGGAGCAGCGTAGAGTGGAATAGCGCATAGTGGAGTGTTGAATAGTGGAGTGGCATACAGTGTAATAGCGCACAGTAGAATGCCACAGAGTGGAGTGGCATAAAGTGGAGTGAAGCAGACTGAAATAGCATATAATGGAGGGCCGTACAGTGTAGTGGTGCAGAGTGGTGTGGCATAGAGTGGAGTGGCGTACATTGGAGTAGCAAATAGTGGAGTGGCATACACTGGAATGACGTAGACTGAAGCAGCGTAGAGTGGAGTGGCATAGAGTGGAGTAGCATACAGTGGAATAGCGTACAGTGGAGTGGCATACAATAGAGTGGAGATGAATAGCATAGAGTTGTGTGACATAGAGTAAAGTTGTGTATAGTAAAATAGCATAAAGTGGAGTGGCATAGAGTGGAGTGGGGTACAGTGGTGTACCGTAGAGTGGAGTGGCATAGAGTGGAGTGGCATGGAGTGGAACTGCATACAGGGGAGTGTTGTACAGTGGAGTGGAGTACAATGGAGTGTTGTACAGTGGAATAGTGTACAGGGGAGTGGCAAAGAATGGAATGGCATATAATGAAATGGCGTACAATGAGGGAAGAAGAGTGTAGTGGCATACAGTGGAATAATGTAGATTGGAGCAGTGTAGAGTGGAACAGGGTATAGTAGGGTGGCGTTCAGTGTGGTGGCGTAGAGTGGAGTGGCATAGAGTGGAGTACCATAGAGCGGAGTTGTTTACAGTGGAATAGCAGAGCGTGGGTTAGCTTAGAGTGTAATCGTGTAGAGTGGTGTGGAGTACAGTAGAGTGGAGTGGGGTACAGTGGAATAGCATACAGTGGAGTGGTGTAGAGTGTAGTGGCGTAGAGCGGAATGGTATGCAGTTGAATAGAATACAGTGGAGAAGCGTACAGTAGAGTGGCATAGAGTGGAACAGCGTACAGTAGAGTAAAGTGGAATGCTGTAGAGTGGAAGACAGTTGAAAGGATCATGTCTTCCAATGCAGAAACACCATTTTCATTTCAGTTTGAAGATATGTGGTATTGAACATGTAACAAGTGTTAAATTGGTGTTTCATCAAATGCACATTTCTGGCATGTGCTTTTATTCTGTATATAATGAATATGTCTTATAAGCAAGATCAATAAAAAACACATTCAGTGATAACTTAGTGACTATTTAGCTTGCTTTTAGGCTTCTTTCTTTTAGTTTAAGGTTATGAAACACATACAGGACAGGTTCAATTTAAGCTATAGTCTCCATTTTAGTTAGCCTGTTTACCTTTGGCATAGAGTGGAGTGACGTACAGTATGTGGCATACATGGTAATAGCGTGGAGTCAAGTGGCGTAGAGTAGAGTGGTGCACAGTGAAGTGGGGTAGATTGGACTAGAGTACACTGGAGTGGGGTAGAGTGGAATGTATAGAAGGGAGTGGCATGGAGTGGCGTGGAGTGGTGAAGTGTAGAGTGGAGTGACGTTGAGTGGAGTGGTGTACAGTGGAGTTCACATAGTGAAGTGGAGTGGAAAAGAGTGGAATAGCATACAGTGTATTAGTATAGAGTGGAATACTATAAAATGGAGTGTTGTAGAGTGGACCGGGGTAGAGTGTAGAGGGGTACAGTGTAATACCATACAGTGGAGTGGCATACAGAGGAGTGTCATAGAGAGGACTGGTATAGAGTGTGAAGGAAGTAACCTGTTTAGGGCCACCCGGGTCACTAATGACCACCTCTCAGCCTTCCGTACTAAATGAAGAGTCGGTCAGACAGTAGAGATAACAAACCAATAATTGTTTATTCATATACACTCAGAGTGGAGCCCCATCTGCCCAGTCACTAGGAGTGCTACAGAGGGAACTGAAATCAACAAGCATAAAGATACATTATGTATGTTTCAAACCGGGCAAAACCACGCCCACAGTGGAATTTTCCAAGCAGGTGCAGTTAAACAGCAAAATACAGAAAAAACGGTTTCAGCGCTCATATCTTACACAAAGTAACATAGTCCAAGGTCGTTCCATCCAGAGCCCGCCACCAGACAAGGGGGAGAGGGCCTCTATCTAATGAGAAAGCTATGTGCTAACATGAACAGTGTGCTCATTACTGAAACAAAACCCAAGGGAGGAAACGAAACTCAGAGAGAAGCATTTCTCGGAAATGAACTACATCAGTTTCGAACAGCCTAAAATGGCGCCGAAATAGAAAATGGCCCAGCGAATGCTAACTTACATGGAACATAAACAATTTCTATTCTAACAGACCCTCCTTTTAGCATGAGCTAAATATTTTCTACTGTAGGAAAGGAAAACAAAATTGCAAGCAACAATAATATAGCACATTAGGGTACAGTTATGAGTACTCCATACTATCAGCATCAGAGAGTGAAACAGCAAGAAGGGAGAAATTCTCGAATATGCCCTCATCGATATTCATCAGATCCTCAACATCCTTTTGAATCATTATAGCGGCATTGGTATCATGGATTTATATCTTCTTTTTGGGCATGAGAATAGTGGTACAATAGGAACAGCAAAAAGGAAGACACTGGACGAGAACACAGCAAAGCACCAATACCACAATAAGATAAATCGCTTTTTCAAGAATCCAGCCCCAGCTACCAAAAAGGGACCAACTCCAATTCCCACTTTCCATTCCTTTGACATTTTCAAGAATATCTAAAATGTGTTTGGTAATATTCTTTTCCATATTCTTGATCCCGACTACACACTGATCGCCCACTACTGCGCCTACACCATTGTATATCTAGTCTGTTCCGAATATATCCGCATACTCTCCAACTGAGTGGTGATGTTGCGCAAAGCTGCTACTGTAGTATTAGACAGGATTTGCAGCTTGCATCCGAAATATTCTCTAGCCTTCTCACCTCTGGCCATAGAGGTACCACCCAAAGTGAAAATAGAAGAAAGGATTTATCCAAAAGTGATTCCATTACTATAATTATTGACCTCTATATGGGTCACTCCATCACAGAATTCTTTTGTCAGAGTCCTTTTAACCCATCGTATGTTAGGCTTAGCATATTTACAAGGTACACCCACGTGAAATACCATTCCAAGAGCTACATCATCTGTACCATTGTGGACATTAGAATACGTCCCATTAGACAAGAAGAAAAACCCTGGGTGTGCATAAATCGGTCCTTCATAATCCACTGCTGCATACCTGGAATTATCATTAAAGGGGGTCCCCCCTTTTTTGCATTTACCTGGAGTTCATTGCAAAAGTGCTTAGATCCTCATCATTCACCAAGGGGATCGTATCTTTGTACGGCACTATTCCAGAGCAATGTATATATAGTGAAGTATCAGCGCTATTCACAATGGGGCAACAAGCAGGATATTAACCAGCCTCCCGGGTAACTATCCATTCCTTTTTTTTTTTATTTACATTTTTATTTACTTGTAATGTCAACCCACCAATGTAAAATTCAGCTTTTCCATATAGAAATTGTCGCAATATGTATTATTATCACAACCTGGGTAACCCATTCCCAGTGGCTTTTTATGGTATAGACATGGTCCCGGATAACCAAAAGCAAATACTCCTTTCACTTCTGCGAATTGGGGTGGTCGAGTATAAGTATAGTTTACAAGTGATAATGGAAATGCAGTCCACAGACTAGTGACAGATTGGGTGGGGTAACAAGCTGTCCCTTCTCCAAAGAACCTCTTATGTGTCTCCAAGAATACGCTACTTGGGGCTGTTTTTTTGTTTCTCTTCGGGGAGATAACCTTACCCTTGCCGCGTAAAGGTGCACTTTGATCAATTTCCAAAACCCATGACACCCCACACAATATTATTATCAGCAAAACCAAAAGAACAACACATATCAGTTTGTTTTTCCGTGTCCACATCATATTATGCTGTGCAACAAGAATGATTGGCTGCTCTGCCTCAGTAACCTTTCTACCAAAGGGATGCATAATGGATTGCAAACGGGCAAGAATGCAAAGAAAATATACAAGTTCCCAGTGTCCGTTAGAGCCTCACTGGTACAGGCTCCTATCATCCATCAATAAGTTGGCGCTGTTGAGCACCGGGGTGGAGCTTGCTCTGTCCTAAGCTCTTTTAATCTAGCCCATGTTGATAAAGATGGTATACCTGCAAGCTATACTTCCCTTCTCCCTACCTAAAGTTCAGACAAGAATGGCAACGTGAGTACAAAATTCTCCACTAATTTCTGCTAATTCCATTGGTACTGAACTCAGTACTACCTATCTTGTGCAGTCCATCCCTAATCTTTCTTCTACTTAAACTCAGTATCCCTCAGCGGAGGGCGGAAATTGTATCTGGTAGCCCCAAGCACCGTATGATCACTAAACAAAGGCTCCTGAATAGCTCGAATTTCTGGGGGAACAGCCTCATTCAAAACATCATTGTTCTCCTTATCAGTCTGCATCCAGGTCAGCTAGGCGTTGCTGAAAGGAACAAACCTGGGCACCTGCTCGCACTCTGTGTCGCCAACGCCCTCCTTGACCCACTGGTTGTATGGCAACCGTAGATGAATCCTCTAGCAGTGAGTGGCGTGGACCCAGTTTTTTCGACCAGCAACCTTTACCGCTCTCCGTGTCACCAACAGAACCTGCTCAGGACCCTTCCAGTGCGGCTCCAAACTTTTCTTCCGCTGGAAGTTCCGGATGAGAATAAAATCTCCAGGCTGAATGTCGTGGCCGGGCCCCTCTGTTACAGAAGGTAGGGACTCTTGCTCCTGTTGGTGAATAGAACGTAAACTTTCTGTTAACTGGCCAAGATAATCAAGCAACACAGGATACTCAATATCAGAATATTTACGAGCACGTGGGACGCCCCACACATTTGCCGGGTGTCTGAATATGACCTCATAGGGTGACAATCCTGTTCTAGAATGGGCTGTGGTTCTTGTTGACAAAAGAGATAACGGTAGAGCATCTGCCTATTTTAACCCTGTTGTCTCTTGAATTTTTGCCAATTTCAGTTTGAAAGTACCATTGTGCTTCTCAACAAGGCCAGCTGACTGGGGGTGATTAGCAGCATGACATTTCTGCTTAATGTGCAACCCTTCACAAATTAATTTATTCACTTTCCCATTAAAATGACTTCCGTTGTCACTCCAGATAATTCGGGGCAAGCCGAAATGAGGAAAGTACTCTTTAAGGAGTACCTTCGTAGTCTTAATGGCCGTTTTATCTTTAGTGGGGTAGGCCTCAACCCATTTACTAAATGCACACACAACCACCAAACCGTACTTAAGATTATTGCATCTCTCTAATTCGATGTAGTCCATTTGGAGGCCTTCAAAAGGAAAAGTGGGTGGCGAAAATTACCAGGAGGTGTAGGGGTGCCCTTCCCTGGATTATGCATCATACAGACCATGCAGTATTTCACCAAATGTGCAGTTGTCTTGGAGATGTTATCATTATGCCACATTGGGGCTAACAATTTACAAATGCCTTTTTGCACTAATATGAGCTGGACCATGTGCCATAGTAACCACGGGAAGAACATATGCATTGGGCAACATCCATTTCTGTTGCCCCGATTTATCAATCCAACACCCTTCCTCATTCAACTGTGATGTACTCTCCTGCCATTTCGCTAATTCCTCTATCGTGGCTTCGCTTTGTATCTTCTTTACACTCTCAAGAGAATTTTCAAACATAACGACCTCGGGAACCCACCTAGCTGGACCTGCAACAAACATGTGTTTCATTTTACTTCGGGCCGTTTCCTTAGCTACCTGATCTGCAAAAGCATTTCCTCTACTCACATCATCTGTAACCTTTCTATGGGCGCTGCACTTGATTATTGCCAATTTCTTGGGGAGCGTTAAAGCAGACAAAAGCCGCAATATAAGGTGCCCATGCTGAATCTTGGTACCATGGGAGGTAAGAAACCCTCTCTCTGCCCAACGATGCCAAAATTATGTATGACCCCGAATGCGTACTGGCTTTCAGTATAAACATTGACAACCAACCCTTCACTCAACTCGCAAGCTCGAATAAGGGCAGCAAGCTCAGAAGCTTGAGCCGACTGATAAGGGACTTGTGATGTCGCTACCACCGTCCGCAATGTAGTGATAGCATAAGCTGCAGTGGTGGTGCCAACTGGTAATTTAAAACAAGAGCCACTGACATATAGTTCTCCTTGTGGGTCAAATAAGGGAACATCAGTCAGGTCTACCTGTCCTTTCGTCTCTTCTTCCGTCCGGAAAATACAGTCATGTTTGTCAACGGCATCATTCTCAGAAGGGAGGGGTAGTAATGTGGCTGGGTTCAGAGTGGCACATCTCTTGATCGCAATGTGTTTAGCAAACTGGTGAGGTGATGTGTCTTTGTCTTATTCAAAAGTGTATCCACAGGATGGGGTACCATAACTGTGAGGTCAGTATCATGTACGAGTCCAGCCGATATCCTGATTGAAGTGGCCACAGCCGCGACCGCTCTCAGACAACTCGGGAGGGCCCTACCGACAGGGTCAAGGACAGCAGAAAAATAAGCGCAAGGCCTCTGCTTATCCCTAAACTTCTATGTTAGGCCAGAAAGTGCCCAGCCAGCCATCTCATGGACATAGAGCACAAACGGTTTGTTATAATTTGGTGTGCCAAGCACTGGAGCCAGACAAAGTGCAGTTTTTAATTGCTCAAAACACTGCTGGCATTCGGGCGTCCAAGGCAAAGGCTCATACACTGCTTTCATTGTTAATGCAAGCAAAGGTTTGGTTAGTAGCGAGTAATTTGGGATCCACTGGCGACAGTAGGAAGTAATACCTATAAAAGCATGTACGTCTTTCTGAGTTTGTGGAATTGGCATTTTAACAATAGTACTGATATGCTCAGGGGTCAATCTCTTACTCTCCTTTGACAGTAGGTGACCTAAATAGGTAACCTACTGTCGACAATACTGAAATTTCGAAAGAGAGACCTTATGGCCATGACGTGCCAAATGCAGCAACAATTGTACAGTACTATCCTTGCAACCTTGTTCCGTATCAGAAAAGGTCAACGACATATTGCACCAAAATATTACCTGGAGGAAGCGATAATGAATCCAACTTACTTTTCAATGCTTGACTATAGATACTAGGACTCTCCGTATAACCGTGAGGAGCGCGGCAGAATCTAAAGCTTCTGCCGGCCAGTGTAAATCCAAACAAATACCTACTGTCTGGGTGGATAGGAATACTGAAAAATGCGTTTTTCAGATCAATGACAGAAAAGAACTTAGCAGTAGATGGAATCATCGTTAAGAGTGTAGTGATAGCAGGAACCACTGGAAACTGCGGAACCACAATTTTATTAACCTCTCGCAAATCGATCAAAAAGCGATAAACATCATCAACAACATCAGGGGAACCCAAAGGTGTCCTCTTAAGGACCGGAAGAATAGGACTATTACAAATGTTGGCAGACGTTTCCTCAACTAATCCCCTTCGTATCAAATCTTGAATGATCTGAAGAAGAGCCCATTCTCCTACCTGCGGTATCTTATACTGAGGAATGCGGGATAGAACAGCATTATCTTTAACCTGTATAGAAACTGGTGGTATATCCAACAGACCCATATCTGTATCACCTGTGGCCCACAGTGTGGGTGGTACCTGAGCAAATTCAGCTGGAAGGGGCGCATCCTGAGACAAACACTGCCTAGTACTCACATCCGGACCCATAGTAATATAAACACCTGCAGGGGAGCAATAAATAGTAGCATGCAATTTCTTCAACAGATCCAAACCCATCAAATTTTCACCACAGTTAGATGTTAACGGAGATTCCACAGTGAAAGAACTAACAGTCAATGCAAGGGGTCGTGAAATGGGGCTTACAACCGGTACACCTGAAAAACCTACTGAAACATTATTGTGGCCAAACAGAGCCGCCCCAGGGACCATGTGTCGAGAAACAAAACTCTTTGTCGCACCTATATCCACCAAAAATTCCTTAGTCGAGCCTTGCAAAGCCGCTATGACATAAGGACCACTCTGATCTACAGGTATCAGAACTGGTCCCTTAATCTGTCCCTGGCTGTCCTAACTGTAAGACATACCTGTCACATCATCCATGTCACAGTCATCATGATAATACTGGCCATCCCGCGGGTCATCAAAATACAAAATAATTATTATCTGAACGGGCCACCAGAGCCGCAGCATTCTGATTTCTGTCGGTCCCACGACCTCTACCACCAGAATCTCGTCCTCTGGGGGACGCAACCTTCTGTAAAAGCACAGGGCACTGGCTATGCCAATGTCCTTCCTCCTTACAATACGCACACTGATTCTGCCCCAAAGGTGTCGTTGAAGGCTGCCTAGTACGTGGCAGTTGTCAAGAAGGACCTCCTCGTCCCCTATTATTTCCCCGTCGTGATTGCTGCAACAACACCTTCGTCTTTAGATCCTTATGTTTCTTATCAGTTTTATCCTTTTCCTCCTGATCTCGATGTTAATAATATTGGGCCATATTCAAAATAATAGAGAAAGGAGACGTAGACCACGTACTTTCAGACGTCTGCAAACGAGTCATGATTTCAAGAAGGAGGTTAGTAATAAATGTGTCAACAAATAATCAAACTCCTCCCTCAGTGGACATATCCTGTCCAATATAATCCAAAAACGTGTCTTAAAACCGAGTAAAGAAATCAGGCATACGCTCATCCTTCTTCTGTCGATAAGCTGTCAATCTGTCCCAGCTTACCTTCTTAGGTGGAATAAGTATTTGCATGTACAAAATAATACGACCAGGCAAAGCAAGTATCTAATCCCATCCTTTAATTACATCCCATGTACCGCCCAATTCTGCAACATGATCTTGAGTATGGACCTGTCTCCAAATATCAACTGGAACAAGAAGATCAAAAAACATTTCATTATCGGCAAGAGTCATTACAGTAGAAGAGGCAGCCTCTGTTAATTCCTTATAATAAGCTGTAGGATATTTCCTAGGGTCGGGCAAAGTAGCCTTAAGGGCTAGAACCTCACTTCTTTTGAACGGAGTATAAACCCATTGCTCCTGAAAACGGGCCGCTACAGCCGGTCTAGTGACATTACCGCGCTGGTCCGTTAACTCAGGTATTTCTGGATGATATATTGGATGGACTTCACGCATGGGATACTGAGTAATTTTAGTAGGACTTTTATCATACTACCGACCTCTATAAGAGATTATAGTGGCAATATTTGCGAGCACCTATCCTGGCGCTAAATCAGCTACATAGATGCGATCTCTAATGTCAAATAACACTTGTGGGGCCTCCGATTTGATGTGCGTGCGCCAAAGGTCTATCAATGTAGCAGACATATGTTGAAGAACATGTTGCTGTAGAAAAGGCTCAAACTCACGCACAGCGTGCCAAATATCCTCATTGCAATAAACCACATTGCTAGCCCACTTCATAGCCTGTCTTGCTAATACCTCCTACTCATCCTCACCCACTTCAGAGCGCACCAACGGACCCACTCGTTCCCTGAATTTCACCTAATCCCTGTCTTCAAATCCTCGTACAGGCGTTGCAGCATCCAAAAATGTCAGAGGATGAATAACTATAGGAGGAGAAGCAACAGAAGTAGTAGGTACAACCATGGTCAACACTTGCACCGGAGGAGAAAGAACAGAGGACACAGGAATCGGAACAGTAGATGTGCCAGAGGTCACAGTCGCCAAAGATGGCGAGGACAAAGAAAGAGCGGGGGCGCCGTAGCCAAAGCTTTCGAAGTAACAGCTGTAGATACGGGGGCAGCCGGAGCAGATGAAACAGGCTGCTGTGACTGTAAAGGAACAGTGGGATATATCCTCTGTGGAGCATAAGGAAGCAGGGGTCGGGTATCTAACAACTCCTCTACAAAAGTATAATTTTCCTCTTTGGCCAAATAAGACTTGTCACTATGCAGCAGAAATCTCCTGTCTTCACATTCAATTCCTGACTCCTGTTTTTCTCTATCATATGCTACAGCTTTCTGTGTAAGAGTCTGCATCCTGCCTTTCCGTGCATCTTTCTCCATTTTTAATCGCCTTTGCTTAGCCTCCTTCTGCCAGGTTTGAAGAGAATCAAACATCGACTGTCTAATTCGTCTCTTAAACAACTGTTCTTGTAAAAACCCAATTTTTTGTTTATCAAAGGTGCCCGTCAAAGGCCACTGCAACTCAGCATTGTCCCTCGTATATTTGTGCCATAATGTATTAAACATAATAGGGCCAAGACCATGTTTCACATACATATCAAAATTAGGGCTGCCTTCAGGAGGCGCAGGTTGAGCTTCTTCCAATCGAGCATCTGCAAAACAACAACGGCAACACAAATTCCAAGGTTTACTTAGGCCAGGCATTTTGAAAGAAAAACTAAATTGTTAGTTCTACCTGGCAAAGTATTTGCAAATACTTTTTATCGAGACAGGCCTTAGACGGTACCAAACTCAAACCCAAACGGTACCATAGCCACAAAGAACCAAAACAAACTCACCTGATATCAGTGGTACAAAAGAACCGGTTCTCCACTGCCGACTCTTCAGACTAAGCGGTCAGATCCAAGGGTTTTGCCGTTCAAGACGCCATTCGGGATGACCACTGGGCGAGGCACCGTCCGGCAGGACGGAAGGAGCAGCTACGAGTAACAGACACTCTTCTTGCAGGGATCCCTGGGCCGTCAGTCCGACCCGACGATGTCCTCGACCTCCCCACCCATCTGCGGAAAGGGGATGGATCAATCACCCGATGGAGTCCCTGTCTGGGCGCCAACTGAAGGAAGTAACACGTTTAAGGCCACCTGGGTCACTAATGACCAACTCTCAGCCTTCCGTACCAAATGAAGAGTCGGCCAGACAGTAGAGAATACAAACCAATAACTGTTTATTCATATACAATTATTATATAATTACTTTTTATAATGGGGGGGTGGAGGCGGGGGTTGGCCAACTCCGCTCCGCTGCGGAGTGTGCGGAGATTTGCCTTCTCCTCTTTCTCCGTGGAACGCTGAGAAGGCAAATCTCAGCACACTCCGCGGGCAGAGCGGAGGTCTCCGCCCGGGGTTAGAATAGAGTATGTTAGAGTATTGTAGAATGGAATAATATTGAGTGTAGTGGTGTACAGTGTGGTGATGCATAGAGTGGAGTGGTGTAGAGCGGAGTGTTGTAGAGTGGAATAGCTTAGAGTGTAGTAGCTTAGAGTGGAGTGATGTATGGTGGAGTGGCGTACAGTTGAGTGGCATAGAGTGGATTGGCATAGAGTGGAATAACATAAGGTGTAGTGTTGTAGAGTGGAGTTGCTTAAAGTGGAATAGTGTAGATAGAGTGGCCTAGAGTTGAGGGGTGTACTGTTGATTAGGTTAGAATAAAGGGTCGTAGATGCAGTGTCCTAGAGTGTAATATTGTACAGTGGAATGGCGTACAGTGGAATAGCGTAGAGTTTAGTAGTGTAGAGTGGAATAGGGGCAGTGGCGTAGTGTACACTGTAGTGGCATAGAGTGGAGTGGCATAGAGTGGAAGAACTTAAGGTGTAGGGTTGTAGAGAGGAGTTGCTTAAAGTGGAATAGTGTAGATAGAGTGGCCTAGAGTTGAGGGGTGTACAGTAGAGTAGCTTAGAATGGAGGGTCTTAGAATGGAGTGGCATAGAGTGCAATATTGTACAGTGGAGTGGTGTAGAAAGGAGTGGCGTTGGGTCGAGTGGGGTAAAAGTGCATTGGCATACAGTAGCTTAGCTTGCACTGGAGGAACGTATAGTGGAGTGACATAGAGTGGAGTGGCATACATTGGAGTGGCATAGAGTGGAGTGTAGTACATAAAAAAGACGTAGAATGTCAGTGGGTGAATAGATGTAATGTGGCATGAATATAGATTATGAAGCTTACATTTTTAGTAGTAGGTGTAAATAGTGTAAGTGGTGTAAAAGTTATATGTTTTAATGCATTTAGTTATATATTGTGCCACGTCTACCACTGTAACTTCACAGTATACCACTGTACATGCTGATAAGAAGTCTTTTTTTAAACAAACTTTATTGAGTGTTGTCATATAGAAGAAAATAGCTGGGATGTATTGAGTCATTAGTCACAGTATACATGTTACATTCAGGTATATATGCGAGAGAAACTTTGTATCAGGCGTTGTGGGTTACACAGCACATAGTAGATGCTACCACCACTGCAGGAGATAATCATAGACTGTGAAACACATTATTGCTGAGGTAATGCAACTCAAACAAATTGTTAATACCTTACTCACACCCTAACTCCAACTAGTTTTCTGTCATGCGCAATGTAATTGGGAACAGTAAAAGTAGGAGGCTCTGGGGGAGGAGGTTGAGACCCATTGGGTACAAGGCAACAGTTGTGGGGAATGTCAGAGGGGTACCCAGAATAACTACAAGGTAGATTACCATCCCTGCCAGTAGGACCATAGTCTTCATCAATTTAGGCCTTGAAAGTTTCTAAGAGAGCATCCTAAGATAAAGCAATGGAATGTTTTCAAAGTCCTCAGTATTCTTCCCTACAGAAAGCGTGTCCCTCTGCAGTACCCCAGGGTATGACCTCCTCACACCAGTGGCCACAGGGGGGGCTTGAGGGGATTTCCATCTTCTGGTCATCGCCATTTGGCCAGGAGAAGGGTCAGGTCAATGAAGCGTGACAAGGTTGTAGAATGTTTAAGCTGTGGGTACAGGCCTAATAGACAGTGCTCCACTGTGTTCCAGTGGAGGACCCCAGCTAGGTCCGCCAGGGTAGTGTGGAAGTTGGCCCAGTAAGCCTTCAGGGAGGGACACGTCCAAAGCATGTGCAGTAGATCTGCCGGGTTAGCTTGGCATCTGGGGCAGTTGGGGGGTACTGTGGGGATTTTTTATGCCATTTTTGAGGTGTAAAATAAGTCCTGTGAAGCAGGAAGAAAAGAATGAATTTCAACTTGGAGTTATGGTGGATCATGCTATTTGATGAGGAAGCGACATACTTTGTCATGCAGAGCAAAGCCACGGTCCTCCTCCCATCGAGCCCAGAGGTGCAGGTGTGTATGGAGACCTTTATACAGCCATTTGATTAGGTGCCTGCCCTAGATAAAGAAGTGTGTCTCTGGTTCTGTCCCCGTTAGTGCACAGTGCATACAGACATATAGGGAAATGTTAGCATTGGTCAAAAAAGGAGAGTTTGGCAATCTTTGAGTTTGGATAAAGTCCTGGTTTGGCATAAGTTCTCCATCTGCAAACATGTCTCCTAGTGTACGAATACCCGCAGACTCCCAGGGCTCCTGTCAAAGGGACTTTAGTGGACCCACCAGTGTCGCCAGTCCTCGCAGTGGTATGTTAGGTGCATAATGTGAAGGGGCTGTTGTGTATTTTGGAGCCTGTTTACAGTATGTAAGTGCATTACTTAGGAGAAGTGGTAGGCGGGGGGCAGCATACCCAGCAATAATAACGTGTGTAGTTTACCCACTTGCAACATTCGCTGGGCAAACTCTATTTCAGTTAGGTGAAACCCTGCCAGCCAGTATGATAGCCACTGCAATTATCCTGCATAACATTAAGTCAAAAAAGTGTAGGGCGCCTGTTCCACCCTCATCTGGTGGTAGCTGTAATTTGGGTAGGCTCACTCTGCATCTCTCCGTGCCCCATATCAGAGCAATGAGTAGGGTGTTAAGTTGTCTGAAATAGACTGCAGGAACCACCACTGGTAAATTAACAAAAACATATAATAGACGAGGTAGCATCACCATCTTGGAGAGCGCCAGTTGCCCCACCACTGAGAGAGGCAGAGTGATACAGAACCATATCTGTGAAAGGAGAGAAGTGATGGTCTTAGTGAAGTTGCAGTCCAACAGATCCATGGAGAACCTATAGATCTAAATACCGATGTAACGAAATGTATGCAAAGCTACTGAAATTTTACTTGTACTCAGCGGTATAGTATCCCCTAGCGTATGCTTCTGAAAGGAGAATGTGTGGGACTTGGTATGATTAACTCAAAGGCCAGAGAGATCTTCAAACAGGTGAAGTAGGGTAGCGAGTGGTGTAAGAGCCATGGTCAGATAGTGTATGTATATCATAATTACATAGAAACGACATGATGTTGTGGCCAGTGTAATTACACCAGTCGCCTGCCATCTGACTGATGCTCTGTGCTAGGGGCTTCATTGCCAGTACAAAGAGGAGCGGGGACAAGGGGAATCCCTGCCAATTGCTTCAGAATTTAGAATAAGTGCAAGATATGTGGGGGCCCATCTGTGCTCGTGCCATAGGGTCTGTATATGAGAGTTTGATCCATCTAATGTAGGCTGGGGGCTTCCAAATTTCTTTAGAGGTGCAAACATATATTCCCAGCCTAGAGCATTGAATACCTGTTGGAGGTCAAGAGAGAGGCATCCCGCGCAGGGTAGTTGGCTCTATCCACTTCCATTACCTGGTATAGGAGTCTGATATTTAAGGAGGCAATACTGCACAGGACGATCCCCATTCTGATCAGTGTGGATTAGGTCTAGTAGTAGGGGAGCAGCCTTTTCACCAACACTTTGCTTAAATATCTTATATTCAGTTGTTAGTATAGATAATGGCCTATAAGAGGACATGTAGTATGGGTCACGTCTGGGTTTGAGCAGGAATGTGACTGGTACTTGGCGAGTGGTGGGTGGGAGGGAGCCAGTCGATAATGATGTTTTATACAGTTTGTCTCAGTGTGGGAGCAAAAGAATGGTAGAATTTGATGGGTAAACCGTCCAGTCTGGGATGCTTATTGTGGGGAAGCTCTATTATTGCCCTGTGAATTTCGTCCTGTGTCAGAGGGGCCCCCAACTATGCCAGGTGGGGCTCTTGTCCCTGGAGCGGATGTAGGCCATCCAGGAAGGTAGTAATGGCAGCAGGAGACTTGGTCCATAAAGGTGAGCATATTTATCCCTAAATGCCATATTATTGTTCTCCTGTGTTGTGCATCGGGCACCCGTGGGTGCGCTCATTGAGAGAATTGGGGTAGGGGACGATTGCGGGCATATCTTATTTGCCAATGGTGCTCCTGCCTAGAAACCCTTGGTGTGCTGCTTTTTGTGTGTATGTGCCGTAGTCTATGACCCGCAGGCACTATAGGAGTTGCTCATATCGAACGCAACATTCCCGAAGCTCATCTGTGCGGGAGTCATCATGGGCCATCTCACGTTCAAGCACTCCTAGTTTCGTTTCAATGTGTTTGATGTCATGTATGACCAAGTGTCATGTCCTCGACATTGTGGATATGGATGCCCTTCGTATGGTCACCTTAAATGCCTCCCACTCTATCAGGGGGGATGAGGTAGTAGCAGTGTTTTCCACAAAGTAAGTAGCAATTGCAGTAGCCAGAGTATCTTTGAAGAAAATGCCATCTAATTAGAGAGGCTACAAACGCCATGTGGGGACTCGGGTAGAGATCCGGCCCCAGGACATAGTTAGTTTTAGGAGGTTGTGAGGTTAGACAGGGCTTTACCTAGGTAAGTGGAGTCAGTGATGTTCCCAGCATGTGTGTGTGGCATAAAATGAGGTCTAGAAGGGAGTGAACTTTATGTGGAGGTGAATAGAATGAGTATTCTCTCAGTCCTACATTAAGTTCCCTCCATGCATACGATAGTGACCCTCCTAGTGCCCAGTCTTGCAATGCTCTTGCTTGTCTGAATGAGGGGGCACTGGGGAGGGGGTGTGTGAGCGATTGAGGTGTGTGTCCATGACTTCGCTGAAGTCTCCTCCGATCAACCTGGGTAAGTGGGACAAGTTTGCTAACACAGGAGAAGAGCTGCCATAGAAAGACGTCTTGTTCTGTGTTTGAGGCATAAACACTACCCAACAGTAATGGTCTACCATTCAGGTTCCCATGGACAACCAAATAAAGGCAATTTATGTATATTTAGTATCCACAGTGTTCCAGACTGCACCTAAACTGCACCTAAACTGCCTCGCCACATGCAAAAGCCAAGAACGCTGAGCGAACAACTGCCCTCGCCACTTTACGTGTCGTCTCTCAAAATCCCCCCCCCCACCCGGCCCCACTGCCCCACTGCTCTTACCTGCAGCGGCCACGGCTGGGCCCAAGACCAACGCCAATACAGTGTTCTATGGTGGCCCTAGAGTCCCGGATTTCCTGTAGAATTACATCGAGTTTGTCTGGTGCAGTGCCTGGCACCACAGGTGGGGTATAGTCCACTCCTGTGCAGTCAGGTGAGCCATCACATTGGACAAGTCCTGATTGAGTGCTGTCACGGTTTGGTGTAGGGGCTGGCCTTGTCCTCTTGGTGTGACCCATGGCAGCTTTATTCTGTTCGGAAAAGCGGCGTAGGAGACTCAGGTGAGGTATAGTACCATGGGAAGTGCAATGAATATCATAGAGTGTCACTCAGATGGTAGCTAGAGACTGGGTCTGATGACCTCACATATTACATCACTTATGACATGGTCAGTGACATCACTGATGACATCTCAAATAACATCACTGATGACATCATCAAGGGTTTTTAAGTGTTTACGAGTGTTAAAAATATATACTAACCTACTACAAAAGGTAAATTAGTATACAAGGTGCACTACTGCTGAGTGATACTACTTCTAATACATATTAAGTGAGTGGCTGTGTGACTCTATGTATCCCTGTGTGTATGAGTGTGTAAGTGGCTATATGGGTGTATAAGTGGGTGTGTTAATTAATAGCTGTGTGGGTGAGTGAGATGCTATGCGAGTGGCAGTATTAGCTAGTGAGTGGGTGTGTCAGTGGCTTTATGTGTGAGTGAGTGGCAGTGTGAGTGGCTCTATGGGTGGGTAAGGGTGTGTGTGGTGACTATGGGTGAGTGAGTGGCTGGTTAAGTGAGTTGGTGTGTGAGTGGCTGCATTGGAGAGTAAGTGTCTGTGGGAATGGCTGTATGGGTGAGTGAGTGAGTGAGTGGATGTGTGAGTGCTTGTATGGATAAGAGAATGGGTATGTGTAAGTGGTTGTGTGAGTGAGTGTGTGAGTGCTTATATGGATGACAGTTTGGATATTTGAGTGGCAGCACAGATGATTGGCTGGTTGTATGAGTGGTTGTATGGTTGAGTGAATGGTTGTGTGAGTGGCTGTACGAGTGAGTGAGTGGGTGTGTGAGTGCCTCTATTGAGGAGATGGTGGGTGTGTGAGCACTGGTATGGGTCTGTGAATGGGTATGTGAGTGGTTGTGTGGGAGTGGGCGTGCAAGAGGTTGTATGGGGGTGTGAGTGGGTATGTGAGTGGTTCTGTGGATGATGTCATCAGTGATATCATCAGTGATGTCATTTGAGATGTCCTCAGTGATGTCACCAGTGATGTCACTGACCATGTCATGAGTGATGTAATATGTGCGGTCATAAGCAGTGCATTGCAGGGTCATAATCTGACCCTAACTATAACGTCCCTATAATCTTTGTATTTTTCAGTGAATTTGTACGTTTTTAAATTTTTTATTTCCTAACTATAACATCCCTGTAACCTTTGGTTTTTTAAGTGAGTTCCTATGGTTTTATAACTAGTAGTCACATTTGCTGAGTGGTGGAGAAAGGGGGTGGAGCCTCCGACCAGCTCTCAGGAATCCTGCTGTGTCAGACTTACTGGAGGTAACAGGTGGGCTTCTGAACCTTCAACATCCAAGATGACTTCATCCCCTAACCAGCAGTGTGCCAGGAAGCATGTTTGCAGAGCGCTGCAGAGAGGGGGCATGACCTCAGAAGACCTCTTAGCAATTACGCTGTATGGCACTTACTACAGGCAACAGGAGGGCTTGTTGGACCCCAAGAACACTCTAGAGCAAAGAGGACTTCAACCCCCAACCAGTGGTGCACCAAGAGTTGCGTTTGCACAGTGGTGGAGAAAGGACACGTAGCCTCCGAAGTCCTCTCAACAATCACGCTCTGTGGGACATACCGGAGGTAACAGGAGGCCTTGTTGGCCCTCATGGACCCTCTGGAGTCAAGGGGACTTCATCCCCCAACCAGGAGATGCATTTGCAGAGTGGTGGAGAAAGGGGGCATGGCATCCGACAACCTCTCATGAATCCCGTTGTGTAGGACTTACTGGAGGTAACAGGAGGGGTAGTTGGCCCCCAAGGTCCCTCAAGAGCCAAGAAGACTTCTTCCCGCAACTAGGAGTGCACCACGAGGCGCTTTTGAAGAGTGGTGGAGAAAGGGACATGGCCTCCAATAACCTCTCAGCAATCTCACTGTGTGGGACTTACTGGCGGTAACAGCAAGGGTAGTTGGCCCCCAAGGACCCTATGGAGGCAAGAGAACTTCATCCCACAACTAGTAGTGCACCAGGAGGCACATTTGCAAAATGGTGGCAAAAAAGGGGTGGGGCCTCCGGTGACTTGCCATCTGGATTTTTTTTTTCTTATTTATCAGGGAAGTGGGCCGCGTGGCCCCCCTTCCCTGGGCTGATTTGGGCCCCAGGTACCCCATCATCCGGGGCATGGCCTTTTTTGAATGGGGAAGGGGGGCCACACAGCCCCCTCCCTGGGCTGATTTCGGCCCCGGGGCCAAGCCTTTTTTTAAAAAACTCTTAGGGGAGGGGGGACACACATCCCCTCTCCCAGGCCAGTTTTGTTTCCTGGGACCCCCGTCCCCCGAGGCCCGGACTCTCTTCTGGGTGCCCTGGTCCCATCCAGGTCACCCAGTTAGTTTTGTTGGGGACCTTGGGAGTCCTCAAGGCCCCTGCAGTCCCTGCTGGTTCCCTGTCTCCTGTGGGAGCCAGCATTGCTTTTTCAGAGAGGGAGCTGCTGACTTGCAGCTCCCTCCCTGTAAAAGCAATATTGATCTGCTACTAGTAAGCAAGAGCATTTTTTATGCTGGCGCTTACTAGAAGCAGAGCACAGTTTGCTATGGCTTGGCGGGAGTAAAAAAGCTCCCACGAAGCCATAGCAAATAGCTATGTACCGGAGATGGGCTATATCCAAGAGACCCTCCATGTAAAAAATAAATAAGCTCTGGGGAGGTGGTGGTCCCCGGGGCAGCAGGGGAGGCTGAACCGGCTTCCCTCTCTTTCATTTTTGAAGAAGCCCCCGGGGTAATGGTAGTCCCTGGGGCAACATTCAGCCCAGGAGGGGGGAGGCCATGCGCCCCCCATCATTAAAAAATGCCCCCAGGGCCTGGCCCACATGGGGGCGGATAGTTAACAAAGCGCAGAAGCTTGTGCTTTGTTTTTAAACAATTTCAGCAGGATCCAGAATCCTGCTGAAAATAAAAAATAAAATACTTTTTTGGCCCCGCGGTGTACATGTGGGATCCCACCCAAGAGGCCTAGGGGCTCAAGGTGTTTCTTCCCTGCCACTTTGTTCTTTTTTTAATGTTTTTTGAGGGACTCGATTCAAGCTGAGTTTCAAGATGGCTGCAAACACTTCTTGGTTTGAAGCATTGGCAGTCACTCAGATCTCAGCATGAGATCAGAAGGGTCCACGGATCCTCTGCTTCCCTATATATACAACTGGAAATTTCTTTAAATTACTCCGAAACTACTGTACGGATTCACACCAAATCACAGAAAGGCACTTCCCTGGACCAACATCTACCTTCCTGCCAAATTTGGTGTAATTCCATTCAGCAGATCGGGCTGTAGCCACGTCTAAAGTTCCTTTTGGAAATTAACATGGGGAAAATGTGTTTTGGGACCCCCCTTTTTCTCAGCCCCCGCTTGACAGATCACCCCAAAACTTTCAATACAGCAGCTAAATTGAACGTTGAGCTAGTTTTGAAAATTCCGCAAGGATTCGTCAAAGGATACCAAAGTTATTGGCATATCATGGGGCAGCAGCACCAGGAACCACGCACAATTCGGGGCCCATCAGAGGGTCTGGATTGGGGACCTTGAGAATGCAGCACCCATCGGGGTAGGATTACCGCACTACATATCCCACAACACCTTGGGGGACTGTTCATTGGAGCAGAGTTGGCCTATTGGAAGGCAGTTTATTGTTTAAATAAAGGTGTGGCAAGAAACGCTGTGTACTCTTTGGAACCAGCCTATGAAGAAGGAATCTATCCGAAACGCGTCAGGCTACATCCCGGTTTGGGTGTGGTGATTTGGGGAATTTGCTGCAGCCCGAGTGCGTCCTCGCCTGTGGGCAACTTTGGAGCGTTATATATATATATATATATATATATACATACACACATACACACATATCTGTATTTGAGTGTATGTTTCACTCTGCTTCCATCCAATATAGCATGGGTCAGCCCACTTCCGACATTGTCTCTTTTGCCCTGTGAATGACAGCATTGCTCGAAGTGCATGTGCGCATCTGCTGGGAAATGCATCAGTACAGGGCTGGTAAGCCAGCCATTTATTTGCCATTTTCTCCTTTTATAAGTTCCCTTTCATTTCTTTCCCTCTTCTCATTTTCTTTTCATTTTTAGAGCATAACACAGATATGTACTAACTGGTTGTCACTCATTTAATCCGATCGTGCCACTTTCAGCGTTTTCACTAAACCACGGAGAGTATCTGAAATGATATTGGCCATGGTGTATCTTGGATTTAGATTTCCAAGGCGACACTGGAACATAATATAGAATGATACACTATATGCAATACCGTCACCTGCTGCTATGTTTAATTTTATGTTATTACAAGCATAGCCAAGTTCAGATGGCACCATGTTTTTTTTCCCCGTCTACTTTAATTTTTTTATTTTATTTTACATAGGTTGTTCAGTTTGTGTGTGTGTTTTTTTTGGTTGTGTCAATAGGTGAGAGCAAGAATGAGTCAATGGGTCAATGAATGGATGCGTGAGTGCCAGTGTCAGAGACTGAGTGTAATTATGAGATCTTTTGGGTGCGTAAATCGATCAGTGACTGGAGCGGCACTTTCATTTATAAGCCAGATGTACTGTCATTGCCAATTTATTTTTTTGTGGCCACCAAGTCCGTATGGCTGGGAGCAGCTCAATAAATGTAGCATTGAGATCAGAGCTGTATGCCTCAATCATACACAGAACAGGCACCACACAGAAAGCAGCACAGTAAGTATTCATCAAGTTCAAAACAGCCACAGCACAGAAAGTCCTTAGATCTCATACTCTGCACAGTATAAGCAGAAGCACATGCTTTCTTCGCCATGGGAAGTGAAATCAGCATATACTTCCCTCACGGCCAGAACAGAACAGCACCGACAATAGCACTGTTCAATGTTCTCACAGAAAAGTAGCCTTCACAATTGATTTGTGTCTGCAGTGCAGTATTTCCCTAGTTTCTCTCAGCAGTGAAATAGAGTCCAGAAGGAAATCACACAGGCAGCAAAGGCTAAGTCTGCATCCTGGAGGTGATGCCACGCAGATGCCAGCGGCAGGCTGAAGTGGGTTGTCTTCATGCCCCCTTTCTTGATGGTTACAATCAGGGTTGCAAGACTGATCCTTATCAGCAGGATAGCATGAGTTTGATCCACAAAAGTATTTTCTGCCATAATCATTTTTGCCTGCCATTTAATCACAGGAACATTTCTGCCAGATGTAAATAGCCAAACAACAATGAAATTTGCATCACGAATGCATGGAATTATACAGAAGTTAACCCTTAGGAAAGGTGAGGAGTGTATGTAATAGTGGAGTGGGTGTAATTGGGTCACCAGCTTCCTCCAGGTCAGTGCAGACTCTGTTTCCAATTCTGGGCTTTTGTGTAGTAGCCTAATGCATTGTGGGTATTTTGATTTCTTTGAACCAAGAAGCCTAACACACTGAAATCAAAAACATGAAGTGAAGTGTCACCATAGGGTGGATCAAGGTGTGGTTTGCATAGTAAGTTTACGAACACCCACAATCTCCGATATGATTGTTCCCTGCCCTAGAAATGGTGGGAGTTTTACACCTGCAAAGGACTGGAACAACTCCCCTTCCGGGCGGTGGGGGGAAAGGATACCTAAAAACTTGGAGGGGATGTAGAGGAAACTGTTTGTCCACAGTAAAAATTGATTTCTCTAAAAAAAAAAGAGAATATTGTGCATTTTCAAAGCAATCTACATTCCCCCTATGCAGAAGTGCATGCTCTGTACAATTATCGTTGGGGCTATAGCTGTCTAAGTAGTATGTCGCATGACATTCCCAGTAGTACGTCTGTAAACCTGGCAAAGCTTTCCAGGTGTACTATCAGAAATGTTTTAGCATTCTTAAAATGTGTCAAAGTACAAATGGAGATGTAAATCTCTACATGTATTTAAATGTACACATTTCACTTCTTTCTCTACGAGGTGACTATAGGTTTGAGATCTGGCTACTGAACAACTGGATTTTAATAGAAAACCTGTTATTGTCCTAGGTGACAAAAGCCACTTTAGAGACAATTTGATCCTTTTATTACTATTACATACTGGTTTTTCACATCCTTCTAGGAGACCTAGGAATTACAGACTGACAGACTACTGATAATATGTCCTACACAGTAGTACTTTTCTAAAGTTCTTCAGAAACAAAACATTTGTTGGCTTGAACAATTCTAAAATACTGTATGAATGTTCTTGGTGTGCAAACCACTTTTGAATAGTTAATTTAGTTGATGTGTTTTGCATTTCCACACAATTGTGTGGATGCTTCCAATGTGTTGCGTTGTCTAAGAGTTAGATGTACAAAGCATTTTTGGTGTCGCAAATGCAAAAGCGAAAATGCTTTTTGTAAGAATTGCAGTTTGGGTTTGTGAACAAAAAGAGAATCGCTATGTGGAATAGGCTTGTTCAGGGCATCAGTACGAACTAGGGAATCAGAATGGTATGTACTAATGTTTTGCAACAACTAAAATGTGGTCGTAAGACATTTGCACTTTACCACCAATTAAAATTTGGTGGTAACTGTTAGACCTGTCAGCCTTAGGGTGATCTTTCCTCAAACCATTTGCGTTTTCCCTCCACGTTTTGCCAAATCTTTTTCTCTGCCTTAGGAATCTGATCACTTTACCACTGCTAATCAGTGCTAAAGTGCATGTGCTACTCCCCTAAACATGTGTGTAATTGGTGTATACCTGATTGACCTGTTTAGTTTACTTGTAAGCCCCTTGTAAGGGGGTATACCATATACCCATGACCTGTAAGTTTAAATACTACTAGTGGGCTGCAGCACTGATTGTGCCACCCACAGAAGTAGCTTTTCAAACCTGTCTCATTCCGGACACTGCAGTGCAGTGCCTGTGTGTGCAGAGTACTTCCACTTCGACTTGGTATTTAAAACTGCTTGCTAAGCCTTAAACTCCCATTTTATTACATATAGGTCACCCCTAAGGTAGGCCCTAGGTAGCACTAAAGGAAGGGTGCTATGTAAGTAAAAGGTAAGACATGTACTTTAATGGTGTGCATGTCCTGGTAGTGACAAACAGCCTATTTCGTTTTCCACTAGTGTAAGGCCTACCCCTCTTAAACGTTGCCTTTAGGAATTATTTAATACACTTTTAAGCTTTAGTATCCTGATCACAGAGGAGTAGCTTTTTTATGTTTCATATGTTTGGAATATTGTTGATGAATCCTACTTACTGGTGAAGTTGGATTTACCATTACTATTTTAGAAATGCCACTTTTAGAAAGTGCATAAAGAAATGGGGTGAAGTTACACCCCAGTACCGGACGCACAGCGTTGCATTGAGCATGACAAAATTGCCACAAATTGTTCCAATTTCACCAAGTTTTATTCCATTTTCATCAAAAGCTTCTCCTTATTCATTACTTATGTTGTTGTCACAAGAGAGGTATTCACGTATACACTGTGTCCTTAATGCAGCAGAAATGCCAACGGACCTTATCCTGAAGCCAGGAGTGTGCGTAAATAATCCTCAAAAGTTAATCATTGTCACCCAATGCATTTCGGGCCTTTCATGGCCCTTCATCAGGGGTTCTCTACAAATTCAAAAAACATTCATGTTAGACTGTGTTTTTAAACCGCTTAAAACATGTTCAAAATTGCGCTTAACGTTAAACGTTTATGCCTAAAGTTCCAGCTCTCCCTATAACCGATGTTTTCCCACTAGAATCGTAGCTAAACACTACCACTAAGTAGGTGCCCAGATCAGCCTCCCCTTGAACTCCCTCAGTTTAACTCGTATTTCACCTTCTAGACTCTCCCTGTTCAGTTCACATTCAAACACATTCAAACATAAACAGCCCCTCTTCCAATTTAATTGTCCCTCCAACACTCCGTTTATCTACACTATCCATACCTTCAAAATCTGTTCTTGTTGATGTCTTCCCAGTGTGTATATAACCATCATAGTCCTCTGCTCTCTACTCCAACTGCCTTTTAAGCACCTGTGGCTTGTCCCCGCCCCTCCATACTCTACCAATTATCGTCCGCCCGAGCTTTAACCTGCGTAGCCCATGGTACACGGAAAGTGGGATCACAATATCAATGTTATGATCTTTTACTCACTAGTGTCCTTCTATTAACGATTTGGTAATCTAACATCTCGTAATCACTGTGTGTATATAAAATACTCTTCCTGATTCTGGTTCTGAGGCTGAAAAAGTAAAAAGGAAATCCCTTCTTATATGGGGTTATGTGGCCCTTACATTGTCGACATTGCTAGGTTAGCATGGGTTTTGCTTGCCCTATGCTGCTGCTTTAGCGCACGCCTCTGCTAAGAGTTTGTTTTCGCGACACTTTGCCTCTGCCCTGTACATGATAACAGATTGTTTTTCACGTTCTCAGCCTTCCCTTCAATTCTGTCTGAACATAATGTGCAAGGTCGATCAACAATGTCTCTTGTTATTCCTTTCTGGTCAGTCCCTATTACCTAGACATAACATGTTACCAACAGCTGCAGTATGGAAGAATCGAGCTTTGATATAACGTTGTTGCATGTTTTTGAAACACACTTGAAGAAAGACGTTCCATGGAGCTGAGCTCTGCTGTTCCTATGATGTAAACCTTTGCGTTTAGGCTTTCAGGTAGGGGGTCTGCTAATACCGCCTAGAGATCTTCTGTTATATAACATAGTTTCTTACTATCAAGGGAGGGTGATTAGGCCCAGTTATTTTGCCTTTTTCACAGTCTTTATAAAATGACGACTCCTTTTGTATTCTATGGTATTGTGACAATGCTAATGGTGCTTGCGTTATGCATTTTGCTGCTGGTCGTGGTTCGCATACTGTTTTATGAATCACTATAGTTAAAATAAACATTTTGAAATTATTTATTGACTCTGATTATTCTTATTGTGGACAAGTACGTGAGAGCGAAAGATTGTCTTGTTCCTGCGACTCTGAGGTGGGTCGGGAGTGCTCGTGTTCTGGGTTGTCTAAACATTTGTAGCTTCTTGATATTTGTAGGAGACCAAAAAAGAGACACTATTGCTAGTTGGTTGGGATTTGGGTACTAAGGTGATAGGAGGTACACCTCTATTTACTGAGGTCCTGTTTTCTTGTGCATAGTTCTGTGTATAAGCAGAATCCCCGCAACATGGCGCTGCCAATGTTTGGTTTGGTTCTTATCTGAAAGATGCTTGAGTAGTACTCGTGCTGGTCCACAATACCCTCACTTCTGTTTCCGGAGACAGCTGTGACTGAGTAGCCTCCTATATTGACAATTTTATAGGTTTATTCAAGCTTGAAGTATTAAAAAGGTTTTCTTTTCATATAACCGAGTTTGCGCTGCCACTCTTTAAGTTGTTCTACTGTCTTCTCCATAATGGCTGTAGTTGACATTCCGGCTCATAGCAGAGCCGCGCTGAGGGCGCACTTGACTCGTTATGCAGTCCCTGATGCTGGGGCCGCACTTATTTTCGTGGTGGAAGCCGATCCGGCTAACCAGTTTGAAGTTTTTTACTCTTGGGTCACCTTACCGGCGGTGGATGGAACTGATGATATGTTTCATACATATACGCCCACTGCCATTCCTCAGTAATATCAGCCTTATAGAGCTTTAGAGATTCCGCTTACAGCTTGGCAACACAGTATTTGGTTTAATGGCGCCCTTCCTCACCCATTAACGGCAGTCCGTTTAGGCCCTTTGTCTATAGATGGGGCCACATTGCCCGTTTTGGCTGGGTTTACCCCACACCCACGTGCTTTTACAACTGCAACTCTGGCAGAGCTCCGCGTCTTACATACATCGTTAGTACGCATATATAGAGCGCTAATACAATATGTAACCCGCACCGTCCAGGTGGGACCACTTGGCGCTGCTGTACAACCTGCAGGTCCTGGTGGCGTAACCATCAGTCCCCTTATGGTTAATGCTGTCATGGGCAAACGCTCTCAAAATAAGGATGAATTTCCTTATTGGCTTGCCGAAAAATTTGGACAGATAGAATCTGTCTTTCCTAATACAAATCCTGTGGAGAAACACAGGATCTTAACTATTAGTTTACCCAAAGACTTAATTCCCGAATTGGCTGATTGTAACACCTGGGGCAGGGTGTTCGCAGCAGTATATTCTATGTGTTTCGGCACTCCCTCCATGACTGTACTCCCCTCTGTGATTAAACGCGTTCAAGATGAACACGGAGCCGAAGCAGCAGTTGAGCTGGGGATGAGACTGGTGGGAGTGTTCGACGTGGTTGCTGATATGATCCTTGCGAATGTCAAGGGCGATGCTATTAGCTTTCAAGTAGCAAACCGCTTAGAGGCGGTCGCAGAGGCTGACAAACCACGAGAATTACCTAAGATTATTGTGAAGGCTTATAAAACCATAGGCCGCAATAGTCTGGTGTACATCACCTATGAATAATCCTCTCTTTACTGTCCCTAAACCTGATGGTTCATTTCGGATTGTATTGGATTATAGAAATTTGAACAGCCATTGCCGCACCTTTGCGGTGCAAAACACACACAGCTCGGTTCTGGTGAATAATATTGTTCGTAAAAAATACAAGACGACACTTGACATTTCCAATGGTTTCTACAGTCACAATCTCGACCGTGCGGGTAGTGACCTGACAGCATTCAGTGCCGTCGGAAATCAGACAAAATTTACACGTTTGCCTATGGGGTATAAGAATAGCCCAGGGGCATTTGCGGTGCAAATTGTGTCTTTGTTGCATGACATTGACCCTGAGGCCTTGTCGTAGGTTGATGACATCTATTTGACTGACGACGACCTCGCCCCGCATCTTGACCGAGTCGACCACATAATATTGTCTTTTGCCGACTACGGTTATAAGTTCAATTTTGCAAAGTCACACATTGACCATCTAGCAGTACTCTTTTTGGGCTATGAGCTCAATAATGAGGGAAAGGGTTTAGCACCTCACCTCCTAGAGAAATGTGCACATTTGCAACCACCATCTTCTTTGAAAAAGTTACAATCCCTGCTGGGTGTTTTTGAATTTCGGGAGGACTTACATTCCCGATTATGCCCAGCGTATCAAACCGCTTTATGCGTTGATACAACCTAAGTTTTCATCTGCCAGCTGGCTTCCGGAATATTCATCCGTTCTGCAATCTTTGCAGGCGGATTTGCTTGCGACTAACTTCTTAATGACTCGTGATAACACCACCAACCTGGTAATAGGTATAGTTTCAGGTGCAGTGTGTTTCACATACTTAACATTCAATGAAGGAGACACAATACCTATTGCATAGAAATCACACTTGTACACTGCGGCTGAAATGCGTTTTTCCTCTGTTGAAAAAATCTTGACGGCAGTGCAGATGGCGATTCTAAAGGAACGCTCACTGGTGCAGGGCAAACGTATTCTTATGGTCACCCCCTTCCCTGCTTTGGAAGCTGTGACTAAAGCAAGTGTACCTAACTCGAAGGCTTTACACCCACGTTGGATTCAGTGGGCTACTTCTTTGACGTCTTCGGATGTCACGTTTGTCTTTGATCCATCATTTCAGACTCAGGAGTTTTTACAGTATGAATTTGTTCATCCGCCTCCTTTGTCGCTTCTTCCTCTGAGTGAATACAAATGCATCATTTATACCGATGGCTCGGCGCAACCGGGTTCCAAACATGCTTATTCGGCAGCTTGCGCTATTCGGGCTGACTCCATTGTAGATGGAGAGTTTAAGTCTTCCATTGTGCACACTCAGGCACTTGGAGACTGTACGGAGCAATTGGCGGAGCTGCGTGCTCGTGTTCTAGCTTTGGAGTTTGCTGACCCTCTTGTGAATACCCTTATTGTGTGCGATTCATACTATTGTGTCCAGTCGTTTAATGACAACTTATTCTTTTGGTCTCAAAATGATTACCACGATTCTAAAGGGTTCGAGTGGCAGATCGAGTGGCAGATCTTAAACAACGTCTGCCTCTCATACATGTTATTCACGCTCTTGGCCACCAGTGTGTCGGAAAGCACGCTCTTAGTAATTCTTTGGCTGATGAAGCAGCCAAATCTGCGGTTGCCACGTGTTCCGTAGCATCAGTTACATGATCTATGACTAAGATTGATAATGAGATTCTGGCAGCGGTCGCTGCAACTAGGGAGGGAGGTACTTATCCTGCGGGTTTCCCTTCTAAGTACTCTTATCATGTAACTCCCGAACCAGTTCCTTATGCTACCATTCCTTCGGTTGGGGATCAGCTGATTCCCAACTCTGACTGCAGCCAAGCTTTGATCAAGGCCGCACACGAAGGCTTTGCTTCGGCCCATGCTGGTGTGTCGGCAACAGTCTCTATTGTTCAGTCAAGTTACTGGTGGCGTGGTTTATATAAACAGACTCGTAACTATGTTTTTTGCTGCGATGTTTGTCAACAAATCAAACCCTCTACGGTCCCACGTCCGCCACAAACTCAGTTATGTATTTCTAGTAGACCTTTTGGCTGTGTCTATCTTGATCACTGCAGTCTTCTTTCTTCTGATACTGCATACAAGTATATCTTGGTTGCGGTTGATTCGTGCACTCGATTCTTGTGGGTCTGGCCACAACGTAGTGCTGACGCTCAAAATGTCATCAGGGATTTGCGTGTCTTTATCGGGATGTTTGCCTGTGGTACCTTCCAGTCTGACCAAGGTCCGGCGTTTTCCTCTAAGGCTTACAAGGATGCGATGAAGTCGTTGGGGGTACAGGTGCAGTTTTCGTCTCCATACAAGCCTGAGGGCAATTCAGTTGTGGAGCGAATGAACCATGACTTAAATCAATCCTTGAGAGCTAGAGACTTAGGTACTGGCAGGGACTGGTTGTCCCACTTGTATGGGGTCCAACGTGCACTAAATAATCTCCCTAGAAGATCTCTGGGTGGGCGGACCCCTTACGAGATGCTCTTTGGCTTTCACATGTTTGTTCCTGACCTTAATGGTCTGGACATTGTGGCGGCTGCCTCTAAGTTTGATGTAGATAATCATTCTGCTGAGTTACAGGATCTACAAAAGGCACGTGATACTCTGGCGACTGAGCATTTACCATCTTCACCTGCTGATGCACTACTGATTCCTGTTACCGGTTGGCTTCCTAAAATTGGTGATCTGGTGAGAGAGAAGATTGAACACAAAAAAGAATTTGGTCCCTCTTACCGGGCTCCAGTTTCAGTACTTGGACTGAAGGGTACTCGTACTGTCATTCTTCCACCGTTGCCAAGTCGCAAAGACAACAGGTACATCTCAGTGGACCATGTCAAGTTACACATTGTGGCCGATTCTGAATAGTGTGACACCTGCAGTTTCGGGCACCGGAATTTCCTTGGCGCCTTTGCCTTTGACTTCATCTGCTGCCACAAGGATGTCTGCTCATATGATGGACACTGTAATTGATCTTCAACCTTTGCGACAATCCTCTTCTGCAATGGATATTGTGTGTCCTATTCCGGCTATTGATTCCATGAGTGAGCTGCCATCGAGCCCACGGGTACGAATGGACGAGTCGGCACTTTCGCCTTTGCTTGCAAGTTCAGTGAGTGCCTGTGATGGAGATCAGGCACACCTTTCTTCTGCCTCGTCCTCTTCATCATCCAATTTGTCTGAAGCACCCCCGTCTAAATTGCGCATTTTTTACTCCTGGTTCAAAAAGACATACTTCGTTCCCCCATGGACCTACATTTGGTTAATATTGATCCTAATTTTCCTCTTCATGACAATTGGATTTGTGACAGTGCTCTTTTTGCTCGTAAATGGCCATTATCTCCCTGAACGCTCTGCAGTACAAATGGTCGATGGAACTTTGGCTCCTCACACATCGTCCCTTGTCATGAAACGTGACCAGTCTTTTGTGAACATTTCGGCTTTCCCTGTTCCTGATGGTATAGTTTGGGACAAAGTAGCTTACGAAATTCATTGTCCGACTGAGGTCTTCGAGTTCCATACGTGTTTCGCGTCTCATTAGGAGATGTGGTGACACGGTACATACATTCGGATGATTGGAATGTGCAGGCAGTTCATGCATTATTTTCAGATTTAAAATATTATGCTGCCTTTGATGCTGAAGATTTGTATTTAAATTCTGCCAATTATGGTGATCTCTTTTGCTATCAACATTATGGGCATCATTTTTTACACAAAACAAATACGCTAAGGCCTGTTTTTAATTTTACCCAATGGGAACATTGTCCAACTCCATTGGAGGGGAGTTCTAAGACTCTTAGAAGTAAATTCACCTACTTTTCGGACAATGATTTGACTAATCCTGAATCATATTTTTTTAGGCTTCCAAAATCCCCTAAATCTAAGTACCTGTTATCCCACACTAAACTGATTTACGCCAACTTGTTTAGAACACAGTTGGCCACACACTGCTATGACCATTGGAAACAGGCTATAGATTTAAAGTCAATCTGGGGCACGAAGCTATGGCAGGTACAGGGCACTGAGGCATTACATCATGCCTGCCTGATCCCGACTCAATTGTTATTTTTAAATGACACCATTTACCAGACATCCTGTTATGGTCTTGCAACTACCTAAAAACCTGAATACCCCCTCCATTTCTTCGCTAGCCGACTATGACAATTGGCGGTTACATACTAACTACACCATCGAGTCTTTGCAGGCTCTCCTTCAAAATGCCTCCTTTAATGTTTCTACGGTTGATTCATCAGGATCGTTGGTGTGGCAAACTAATGCAAATGCATGCCAATTGCGTTTCTATAATATTACACCTGGTTTTATTCGGACTAAGCCTGTCCCTCGTTATCCACCTCATCATTCTGTGACTACATACTCGGTAGGTAAATTGTGCCAGCTGTGGTTGCAACACTCTACCCTGGCATCTGTGAAACAGCACCTTTCCCTCCTATCGAACGATATAAATTTGGCTGATTTTCTACTTGGCCCACGTAATCCAAGGGCCAAGCGATTTATTTATGCCGCTTATACTGAAATTTGGAAACTTTCACAGATGGAAGCAGCCTTCCGACTGCGTCGAATTGATCAGGCAAATTTAGAAAAAGTCTTTGCAGTAGTGGACAACAGCATTATCACACTTTCTTCACGCATTTACACCTTAGACAATATTGTTTCTTCTGTAATAGATATTGTGCAAAGTGATGTCTCTGTGTTATATCATGGTCAGCATCAGTTAAGGTCGGTCATGCAATTTGCTTGGACGTTGCAGACACTGAAAATGGGTAAAGTGCCTTGGGATTATTTGAATGCCACTGCTCTATTTTTGCCTTTTAACCTGACTGATAAACAGAGGTTTATGTCCATGAAAGATGCTGTATACACGCTGTTACATATTGAACAATTGGAACCTTTACCGTTTTCCGTAGCGGAAACGGACTCTGCTGTGTGGTTAATTCATGGGGTTATCTCTTTGCCCTTTTCGCTTTTTCATTTTACATCATGTATGCAACACTTTCCTGTTGGTCGCTTTGAACCACTTGGTAGTGCTTTTCTGCATGAATTATGGGCCCTGCCCTTTGCTTATCGGTGTCTGAGGGAGGATAAAGAGGTTTTCCTTACAGCGGAGGAGTGTGATTCGACAGTGGGTCACTCTCTTGTGTGCAAACACGTAAAACTGCACGGCGAGTGCAACGTGTCAGCGCCGAATCTGGCTTGTTTTTTAAAGGGGACCCCGGTACCATCCATCACGCCTGTCTTTACATTGCTTACTAACGGCAGCTATCTCATTTTAAACAATCAAGACTGCTGTAGTGTGCGGGCAGGAGTCCCATACTTGGTAACAGTTTCCCAGCGAGTAACTTCCTGTAGCAATGTCCTTTTCCCGCCCCCCCCAGGGGAGTTTAAATTCTTCGCTTTGGCCTTCCATTCCGACTTTGAAAACAGAGTTCAGCAAGTTAAGCAGGCTCAAAGCCCTTTTATTCCAACAAGAGGTGGCCCTCACTTACGCCCGGGAAACATTCAGATTGCAGGTGGTTTGGACCTCCAGTGAGATACAGTTCCTTCTTAACACTAACCTCCCACTACATTTTGGGGAACTAATTCACCAAATATTTAATGCATCTGAGACAACAGGCCTTGCACATTTTTTTAAACGTGTGGGATCTGGCCTGGTCTCTTCCTTTCAAACTATATTCGGGGTAATACCACCTTTTATCCATTCTATTTTTTACAGCGTTTTCGGAGGGTTTCCCTTAATAGTGGCGCTGTCAGCTGGTGTCCTGCTTCTCCTCCTTGTGCTTCGTAATGGATGCTCACTTTGTGGCTCTGCACATGCCGGCCCAGCTACAACTGTACCGTAATCGCCTATATGAGGCTTTGGGATCCTTGCCTTTAGCAACGATTGCCGTAAGTTACGACTTGACATTCCGCTTTACCTATTTTACTTGCGTACAGCCAGTGCTTAATTGCAAAAGATGTCGTTTCTCCTGGGCGATGGAACTTTGCTTATCGAACACGTGGTGTCCAATCCCTGATTTCAGCCGGTTAATGGTTCCCTTAGAGGCACATGACGAGGCTTGTTCTGTGGATGGTCTAATGACGCGTGCAGCTTTACTTGGAATCTTGGATCAATGGGATATTTGTGCGGCTGCGCAGACTTTCCTACAACGAAGTTTCATTGAATATCACGCAAGTTTCCCATTTCTGCTTTTGGATGCTCCTGCTTGTGAGGAACATGATTGTTCCTTCGACTTACTAATTTGGATGTCATCGCTTTTTTCTACCAATGACAATGATGAACTATTGGAAGGAATTGCATTCCTTTGCACTCAAACCTTCATGGATTGACTACTTGGGTCGTCCCTACTCCGCTGTCTCGAATACAGACTTTTTTTTCTAGCCCAAAGTGGCCCTAGCTTTTTCTTCTAACTTTCCTATTTTTCTCCGTTTTTGTTTTTTAAGAAAGTCCCTCAACCATATTCTAAACACTGCCTGACTTTTGAACTCTGTTTTTGTTCTTTTGTCTATGTCCTACTGACTTACCAGGGGCAGGGTGTTATATGGGGTTATGTGGCCCTTAGATACATTGTCAACATTGCTAGGTTAGCATGGGTTTTGCTTGCCCTATGCTGCTGCTTTTGCGCACGCCTCTGCTAAGAGTTTGTTTTCGCGACACTTTGCCACTGCCCTGTACATGATAACAGATTGTTTTTCACGTTCTCAGCCTTCCCTTCAATTCTGTCTGAACATAATGTGCAAGGTCGATCAAAAATGTCTCTTGTTATTCCTTTCTGTTCAGTCCTTATTACCTAGACATAACATGTTACCAACAGCTGCAGTATGGAAGAATCGAGCTTTGATATAACGTTGTTGCATGTTTTTGAAACACACTTGAAGAAAGACGTTCCATGGAGCTGAGCTCTGCTGTTCCTATGATGTAAACCTTTGTGTTTAGGCTTTCAGGTAGGGGGTCTGCTAATAAAGCCTAGAGATCTTCTGTTATATAAAATAGTTTCTTACTATCAAGGGGAGGGTGATTAGGCCCAGTTATTTTGCCTTTTTCACAGTCTTTATAAAATGACGACTCCTTTTGTATTCTATGGTATTGTGACAATGCTAATGGTGCTTGCGTTATGCATTTTGCTGCTGATCATGGTTCGCATACTGTTTTATGAATCACTATAGTCAAAATAAACATTTTGAACTTATTTAGAGACTCTGATTATTCTTATTGTGGACAAGTACGTGAGAGCGAAAGATTGTCTTGTTCCCGCGACTCTGAGGTGGGTCGGGAGTGCTCATGTTCTGGGTTGTCTAAACATTTGTAGCTTCTTGATATTTGTAGGAGACCGAATGAGACACTATTGCTAGTCGGTTGGGATTTTGGGTACTAAGGTGATAGGAGGTACACCCCTATTTACTGAGGTCCTGTTTTCTTGTGCATAGTTCTGTGTATAAGCAGAATCCCCGCTGTTAACAGCAGAGGGATTTCTGAATGGTGTGCCTTGGACGTAACCGTTACTTCTAAGGCCCTAAAGAGGTTAAAATAAAAATATATTTACTAATAGGGATATCTTTGCTCCTGTGGTGGATTTCTTCCTATTGTAAAGTATAGGGAAGGGGGTGTCATGTGTTTCCTTTAGGGTCGACTTAGTTTGCTCGAATTTTAGTTTGCTTGCACATCTAGGCTCCTTTGCCTTGCATACGTTACGCTTGGCACTTTTATTTTTGTGCCACAACATTATTTTAGAAAAGCATTGCACATGTTTTTGTTATTGCTTCAGACTGTCTGCACATCTTGTACAAGGTCAAACAACACGGTGCCTGGTCCTTTTGTGATTGGTTAGGAAACATAGCTTGGCACTTAGATACAGAATACATTCACATCTGCTGTTTTCAAGAAGACAGCTCATAACACTTACACAGAGACAGGCCATTTTGAAAACAGAGAGAAGACATTCTAGCAGAGCAAAGGTCCAGAAAATAGAGAGATCCACTGCCAGAGATGTAGAACAACTACTTATGCATAGCAGGTATGGGGTTCGACACTAAACCCAGAGATCTATAATATTACACTGTGTTTCCATAGTAGGGGTGGGCTGAGGCAGATAAATAATTCACCATGGTACCACTTCTTATTGTTTATAGTTTCCTTGTAATGCTCCTCACACTGTTAGGATGCATATGTTTTCTAGTTACAGTGCAGATGTTTTATAATAGAGCACGATATGTTTTAATAAATATTGTAAACTGTTCATGTGTCTTTTTGTTTTTTATGGACATGTATGAGTGATAAAACTAAAGGTTGATGATCTGTTTCCCTGGTTCCCTGAGGGGACTAGAATGTTGTGTCCTGGGGTGCTAACTTACCTGTCACTTTAAGATGGTTAGGAGGGCAGGTAAACACTATGAGCTAGTATGGATTGGGGTTCATAGGTACTGATGTGGTATGGTGACTCAGTCGCTACATACTGACTCAGTCACTACATACTGACTCCCATGCATAGTTCTCTTTACACAGGGGCGTGGCTTCTCCGGGATTGGAGTAGGATGCTGTCGATCCAACTCTGAGTTCCTGTGGGCCTTTCACCACAATTTCAGCCTGAACAGTGGCCCCGATCGACCCTCTCTCATAGTTCTGCATACCCCTGGAGGGCCTGCACGTGGGGGACCCTGAAATTTCTGCCAGGCCCCTCTGTGGAGCAAGTGCCGTGGCACGATGCTTCCTGGATCCCCGCCACCATCTTGTTGTCTGCCGCAGGGGACAGCATACACCAGGACGGCACTGCCTGGCTTGGCTGAAGCCGAGGGCGATTTGCCGTAAATGCTCACAGCGATAGTTGGGACTCACTCCATGGAAGGTGGGGAGCGGCAGCACTGAAAAAGTAAGGGAAGCTGCTCACCGAGCACCATACGTTCCGGCTGGCCCACAGGGGTGTTGACTGCCATTTTGGCCCTGGCGGATCTCGCAATCCTGGGCCACATGGAGTTGTAGCAGGCCCTGAATCTGACCGCTCGCTACCCCAACCCTCGATCCCCATGCTTCTCCCCATAGGGGGGTGGGGTGAAAAATAGGCGCAAATATGGAGGAGGGCTCAAAGCTAATGTTGAGGAGCTCTCACTGGGAACTATAGCGCTGAATCCGGGCGGGCCTGGGGTGGCTCAGGGAAGTGCATGCCGCTGGCAACTAGGGGCCTCATCGAACTATTAAGCCATTGCTGCTGACTCTGTGGAGGATATTGACCTTATCCTACCGAGCATGCTGGAGGATACTCAGAAGGGGTGCCTGCCACTCATACAGCTTCCCCAGCACATCAGGTGTGTTGGCAAGCCCATGGGAGCAGGGCCCAACATTTTGTGCATATACTGCTTCATACCCTAGGTCTGCAGGGGGGGGGCGGACAACTTTGTGGGGCATATTTACAAGCCCCTTGTGCTACAGGTCGCATTTTGCTGCCCCACATTTGCAAGGACACCTAGAGCCACCCAGCGTGGATTTTTTATGTCCTTGTAAATACAGCTCCTTTTCATGCAGCACTTTACGTGAATGGGGTGTGGCATGGATGTTGCTGTGGGTGTTCCCAAGCAACACCCATGGCTACTGCTGCATTCCCAGATTTACAACCTTTCATAAACATGGGAATGCATCAGAATGCTATGCCTCCCCAGGGGAGGCGCAACAAGGAGAAATGTTTTCAATCCTCGTAATTTTTTCCTCTTTCTATGCATGCTGCATTCTGCAGCACACATAGAAAGAGGAACTCACCTCTCATGATTGTTTTTGTGCAGGAAGGTGTCCCTTCCTGCACAGAAACAATCTCCCCTGAAACGCAGACACCCTTGCACCATGGTGCAAGAGTGCCTGCGTTGGTGCATGGCAGCCAATTGGGCGCCAGCGCAGGGGAAAGCACAGGGATGTGACATATAATTGTAAATATTTCGCATCCTCGTACTTTGATAGTGACTTCAAATGGCTTGCAGTGCCACGCTGAGTCACTTTCTTGTAGATAAGGCCCTGTGAGCGGTGATCCACCAAAACCGCTGATCTCCTGTGGAGAGCCAGAGCACCACCGCTAATGCAGAGAGACAAGCGAGTAACGGCCCCTGGTGCAGACGGGCCTAGGGAGAAAACAGTTTGGAAAACATCATTGACTGTTGGGATCTTCCCCTGGGCAGATACATCAGATGTTGCACCAGGTTGTGAGAGTGCAAGCTCCCATGGAGACAAAGCACATTGCGGTGGTATCTACTGCCCTGGCGCTGATCTGTTCTTCACCTACGGGGTCCTGAACACATGGAGTTCACATAGGTTTGGCTGAGAGCATTCCCATCTGGCATATGATCACAGGGCAGTAGCACGAAAAAAGCCCACTCGTGTATAGACAGGGGGCATTGGTTGGCTGCATCTGGTACAGAGGACTATCAGTGATCCCGCCACACCATGGTAGTAACTGTTCGTATATAGTGGGCCTCACCTCGACATTGGCTCCCTCCCCCTTGGCAGATTACCCAAGTGCTCCTGCATGGAAGTAAACGCTGCATGAGATCCCCTAGAGCGCGGAGATCACACTGAGGAGAGTCGCTCTTGGCACGTTTCCCCACCGTTACAGATGGCATACTTGTGGGCTGACCCCTATTGCTTGTGGCCTGTGCTTAGCCCCTTGCTGAGACTACCTTTGGCCAGTCTGCCTGTCCAACCACCACCCAGCAGATAGATATTGCTTCCACTAAGGAGGCAACCGCTGTATACTTTGAACTCATTGCCTTGCCGGATACTTCCCCCATATGCTTCGGATGGTTTTAAGGTGACTATCAGGGGTGTTATTTCTTCCATCTCTATAGCCAGAATGCAAGAGGCCTGAGTATTTAAAGCTAACCTCACTCCTGAATTCACAACTTGGAGTGCTCAGATAAACAACACCCTACAGCACGGGTTAAACACCAGCTGGCTCTGCTGAGAGGACAGCAAAGAGCACATTAGGTACACAAGGCGGAGAGGTTTTTATTAGCTCTTAAACAAAAATATTATGATGGGGGCGACAAGATGGGCCCTCTCTTGACCTGTAGGCTCCGGCTATATCACACCCTCTCACACATCTCCAAGTTGCAAACCAGAGATTCTGCATGGGCTATTAAGGGGCCAGCTACTGCTTCTTATCACAGAGACTGCCCTTGTCCCTCCCTCTGCCCTCAGATTGTGCAGGACCTTGAAGCTCCTTTCACAGCAGCAGAACTGAGCACAGCCCTCAAGGAACTGTCGGTGGGGAAGACTCCAGGCCCAGACAGCTTCCTGGTCTCTTTCTACAAGCTCTTCCTCCCCCACTTGAAACAGCATATGCTTGAGCTCTACAACTCATTTACTGATGCCACTGGCCTCACGCCAAAGATGTCTGCAGCTGAGATAACGCTCATCCCTAAGCTGGGAAAAGACCCTATTCTTTGCACATCCTATTGGCCCATTGCCTTGCTTAACACTGATGCAAAAATCTACACCAAAATGATGGGCAACCGCCATATAGACCCTGCTCCTGGGACAGATAGACCCCAACCAGGTCAGCTTTACCAAACAGTGCCAGGGCGGTGACAACATCAGGCATCTGTCTTATCTGGTGGAGAAAGCTTGAGATCATAACATCCCTGCCTGCCTGCTCTCTCTTGACGCAGAGAAGGCATTCAACCAACTCAGCTGGGCCTTTCTGCATGCTGTCCTTCACAAAATCGGTCTGGGTCCCTTTATGGTTAGTAAAATCATGGCCTCCCATACCGCCCCCACAGTTCGTGTAAATGGCCAAGTTACCCAGTCTTTCACTCTACACAGAGGCTCAAGGCAGAGATGTCACCTCTACCCCCTACTTTTTGCCCTTGTGGTAGAGACCCTAGCCATCTGCATCAGGCATGACCACGCCATAGCTGGCATACTCTTTGGGGGACGACAACCCAAGACCTTTCTGTTTGTGGATGATATCCTGCTGGTGCTAACTGAACCAGAGACCTCCCTCCCAGCAGTGGTCCAAAGATTACGGGCTTTTGAAATGGTATTTGGGTACAAGATCAATATGATTAGAACTCACATACTTAATCTGACGATCCTGCCACAGCAAGTCCCTTGCCTGGCACAGCTCATCCCTTTTCAATGGGCCCCTCGCGCCATAACATACCTCTCCCTTATCATTACCCCTTACCTGCAGACTTGGTCCCACACCAACTGGGCATCGCTTCGCAAGACAATTAAGGAGGATCGTCGGAGATGGAAGACCCTTCATGTCTCCTGGCTGAGGCACGTGAACATAGTGACGATGAATGTCCTCCCACAACTGCTCTATCTCTTCCAGTCCCTCCCCATGTCTATCCCAGCTGAATATAACAAAGCTATACAGAAGGATCTTCGGTCCTTTATTTTGAAGGGGAAACAGCCACGTAGCTCAAATTCTTTATTGATGTTGCTGCGGAACTGGGGGGGCCTTGCGTCCCCCAATCTTTTAGACTACTATTGAGCTACCCATCTGCGCTACCTATCTGAATTGGTGGTAGGGGAAAGCAAAAAACACTGGCTGCCGTTGGACCAGGCAGTAGCCTGCAGGCCACTAAGAGAACTAGCCTGGCTCCCGCAACAGCACCGTCCCCGTAGCACATACCTGGCAACCACGACCCGCACACTCTTGGAGTTCTGGTATAGACTTGCGATTGGGAGAGGTCTCATATCTTCTCCCTGCCTGAATACTCCGATAGCACATAACCCGCCCTCAACCCTACCCTCATCCCGGGCTCTTTTTAGGAGTGGGAAAAGGGTGAATGTAGGACCTTGTAAGACCTCTTTCTAGGGCTGACCATCAAGTCCTATGAGCAATGCAAACTCAACTTCGCCATCCCTACAAAATCTTGCAAGCAGTATTTCCAGCAAAGCCACTGGGCTCTTTCCCCACCAAATGCCTTGGGTGCCACAAAACCTCTTACCCTTTTCAAAATCATTGTGTGTAGCTTTGAGAGCTCTAAAGGTCTTATCTCTAAATCATACAGTGTTCTCCAACAGTCTTGCATACTCCCTCGCCATCCTTATCAGGCTAAATAGGAGCAAGACAGTACTCTGGGCATCTCCCAGAAACAATGGGAGCTCCTGTGGCATCAGAGCCCCAAGAGCCATAGGAGCATCTCCCAACAAGAATCGGTTTACAAACTAATGCTGCAATGGTATTACATCCCAGCAAGCTTACGCATCATGTTCCCTGCTTCCGCAGATACTTGTTGAAGGATTGGCACACAGGTTATGGACTTCCAACACATATGGTGGTTATGCTCCTTCATCATTATGTTTTGGAAGGAAGCCCAAGTCACACTGAGGGCTCGTTGGTATTTCTCATTCCAGAACACTACTGCAAATCATCCTAATAAGGCGCTGACTTATGCAGACTTAGTTATAGATAAGGGTAAACCCAAATTAGCCACTGGGACCTGGGTAAAGGACAGTACAGTAAACAGTAGGTCCCAATAGAAACAATTATTTAAGAACACACAAAGTTAAATGTCATCAGGCATTAATACAATCATACTCAATGTATTTGAGATTAATAATATTTAATCTTATCGATCAGTATGAAATAATCACGATCCAGTACTTAATCCGGTAAACAGTGTATCACAGATGTGCCCCACTCAGAGGGGGAGGGAAGAAGTTGTGTGCACTTAGTGAGGGTTGAGAAAGTGAAAGGAAAGGTAGTGACAATATATCCATCACAACATGGTTTAGAAAATGAAAATGGCTTCATTCAGCCTCTTAGTTAAATAATAACATAATACATGGCCATCGTTTGAGACAATGACACAGTGAAAAAGCACTGTTGGCCAAACTGGCACAGGACGGTAACACTGTCGATGTTTCGACCCCAATTAGTAGTAGGTTGCTTATGTCCTTACAGCGGGGTCTTCCTCAGGACTGGGTGTGGGGCACCATGCGCCACCCTGATCTGGATGGTGAAGATGTAGGATATGGGCCTGTAGGCTCCAATTGCAGAGAGCGGGTTATAGGCACTTTTAATAAATGAAATAGGGATGTTTCCCTTTCAATGCCACCTCTTATGTCAAGAATTAAAATGGTCCAAAGTCACGACCTTTCTGAAGCCCCTCGGGTGCTTTTAATCTCTTAGCAGTCTGTGTGCGTCCGTCTCTCTTTTTTTTTTCCTTCAACAGAGACGGACGCACGCAGACTGCTAAGAGATTAAAAGCACCCGAGGGGCTTCAGAAAGGTCGCGACTTTTGTCCTGCCTTTGAGTTATTTTGGAACCTTTGAATTCGCTTGGGCATGACCATTTTAATGCTGATCGATAAGATTAAATATTATTGATCTCAAATACATTGAGTATTATTGTATTAATGCCTGATGACATTTAACTTTGTGTGTTCTTAAATAATTGTTTCTATTGGGACCTACTGTTTACTGTACTGACTTATGCAGACTGATACCTTTTCCGCCACATGACTGGAACTGCGAAGAAACGCATAGCATTGGGATGGAAAACCTAGTCAGCTCCGTCAGGGGTGGCCTGGTTCCTGCGACTATGGCACAACTTGGCTATGGAACAAATGTCACACAAAATAATGTATACCGACAAGAAATTCACCTGCCTCTGGCAACCCCTCATTGAAAACATGCCTCGACTTGACCATCTGTGCTTCTTGCCCCCTACGCTTAGAGATCTCCACCTGTCTGATTAATGGTTTACCCCAGTGCTCCGGGGAATCCTGGGTGCTGGGAGAAAGTGGGGGGCCTTCCCCCCTCTTCCCCTTCTGGGAAACCCTTGTGTCCTGTGGACCCTCCCCGCTCCTACTGATGATTTTCATATTCATTGGTGCTGCGAAAAAGGAAGACCCTACCCCATTTCTCCAGTTTGGTTCTAGTTTTCCCCTTTATCCCTCCTTATAGTAAGGCGTGTTGGCCCTTTGATCCCCTTGTCTGGACACAGCAGGGTGGGACCCGTCGAACTTCCATTCCGTCGTGCTCCTGCTCCACATCCAGGGGGACCACTTCCTCACTGGCCTGAGCCCGACGATCAGATTCAAACAGGTACCTACACTGGGGCCTCTCCATTTGCTTCTGTGTTTAATGCCATCTCCTGTCTTGTCATGCAGCTGTATCTTCCCCCAGCAGGCCTTCACAGCCGCCTTCGGCTTGGACTTTTATCTTCATGTGGGAAGGCGACCGATGTTTATGTAAAACTAATGTATGTCTTCAACTTGTAAGTAAAAAAATGTAAGTCCGTTTTTATATAGCGCAGCTACTCACCCTTACGGGTCTCAAGGTGCTGGGGGCCAGAGTGGAAATTAAGTGAGCTATTGACCAGAGTCACATGGTGCTGAGCTGCCGCCGGAGATCGAACCGTGAACCCCGTGCTCCGAAGTCAGCTGCCCTGGCCGCTGCACCACACCTCTCCACTTGTATTTACATTGCAATAACTGTTGTATCTGTTCATAACAAGTTACTGGACATGTAATGTTTATTGAAATTCTAATAAACAGGTTCTGAGTAAAGTATAGGGAAAAGTAATTTTTCTTATTATACTTGAAAAAAATTTACAAATATTTTTATGTTAAATATCAATCAATCAAACAGCATTTGTAAAGTGCAACACTGTCACACTTAGGGGTATCAGGGCGCTGTGTCCCCATCGAAGAGCCAGGTCTTGAGTCCCTTTCTGAAGTCTTCCAGCGAGGGGTGCTGTACATAGCTGGTGGGGAAGGTCGTTCCAGGTCTTGGCATCGATGTGGGAGAAGGAGCAGCCGCTGCTACAGCTGTGATGGATGCGAGTGGTGTGTGTGAGGACGAGTGAAGAGGAGTGAAGAGGAGTGCAGGTGTCTAGAGGATTGGTGGAAGTTCAGTTGATGGTTGATTTAGCCAGGTCCTAGGTTGTGGAGGGCTTTGTAGGCATGCATGATGATCTTGAACTGACATCTCTTCTGTATGGGGAGCCAGTTGAGGTCTCTCTGGTGTGGGGCAATATGGGGGAGTTTGCGGAGGTCGAGGATGAGACTGGATGCAGCGTTCTGTATGATCTGGAGTCTTCTATGGAGCTCGGTGGAGATGCCAGAATAGAGGGTGTTGCCGTAGTCGAGGTGGCTGGTGATAAGGGCCTGCATGACTATCTTTCTGGTGATGGCTGGGATCAATCTAAAGATTTTGCAGAGCATGTTGAGTGTGTGGAAGCAGGAGGAGGCGACTGCGTTGACTTGTCTTTTCATGGTCGGTTGGCTGTCGAAGATGATGCTGAGGTTGCGTGCATGGTCAGTCAGTGTGGGTGTAGGTTCGAGTTCTGCAGCCCACCAGTTATGGTCCCGAGCGGAGGGGTTTTTCCCAAAGATCAGAACTTCAGTTTTGTCAGAGTTGAGTTGGGGGCAGTTGTCTCTCATCCATTTGGCTACATCGGTCATGGCGTTGCATAAGTTGGTTGTGGTGTTGGAGTGGTCATAGGTGAGTGAGAGGATAAGTTGAGTGTGGTCTGCTTAGGAGACTATGTTGAGTCCGTGAGATCTGACTATGTCTGCGAGGGGGGTCATGTAGATGTTGAACAGGGTGGGGCTGAGGGATGATCCTTGTGATACGCCACATATGATGTCTTTGGGTGTAGAGGTGAAGGGAGGCAGTCGGATGCTCTGTGTGTGTCCTGTAAAGAAGGAGGCGATCCAATTGAGGGCGTCGTGCTGTATGCCTATGTTGTAGAGTCTGTTGATGAGGGTGTTGTGGGTGATGGTGTTTAACGGCGCGGAGAGATTGAGGAGGATCAATGACACAGTTTCTCCATGGTCGAGGAGTGTTATGAAGTCATCTGTGGTGGTAATCAGTGCGGTCTCAGTGCTGTGGTTGATATGGAATCCTGATTGTCCAGTAGGTGGTTTTGTCCCAGGAATTTGGTGACCTGCTGGTTGATGGCTTTCTCAAGCACTTTGGCTGGGTAGGGTGAGCAGGGAGATCGGGCGGTAATTTTTTAGATCTCTGGGGTCGGTGGAGGCTTTCTTTAGGAGGGGTCTGACGTCTGCATGTTTCCATTTGTGCAGGAGGTTGCTGTGGAGATGGAGGTGTTGAGGATGCTGGTGAGTTGCATGCTGATTGGGTTAATTGCAAGGTTGTAGAGGTGGTAGGGGCAGGGGTCAGTGGGTGCCCTGGAGTGGATGGAAATAAAACAAATATGAAAAAAAGTGGATGGAAGACATGATGACTGAGGTGGTCTGCTCAGTGAGCAGAGACCAGGTGGAAATGGTTTGGCTGATGATCGCTGGTTGGGAGAGGTCATTGGTGTTGAGGGTGGCAGATTGGAGGTTGAAGTTGTAGATGTTGGTGAACTTGCTGTGGAAGTAGTCGGAGAGGATGTTGCAGAGTTCTTGGGAGGGGTGGATGGTGTTCTCTATGGCTGTTGGGTTGTGTGGTTGGCCGCAGAGTTGATGCAGGTAGTAATGGCTGCTTTTGGGTTCTTTGATGTGCCAGTGATAGGTGCTGAGGACCATTTTGTGAGCTGCTCTGTCTGAGGGGGTTATTGTTGGGGTGGCATAATTTTTCAAGTTGATGGCAGTTGCGCTTGGTGGTCCTGAGTTCTAGGGTTTACCAGCTAGCCTATCTGGAGGACTTGTTGGATTTAGTAGGTTTCAGAGGGGTGACTTTGTCGGTGCTGTCGGTGATCCAGGAGGTAAAGTTCTGGACTGCCTGGTCAAGGTCTGTTGAGGCCTCAGGTTGGGAGGTGGCGAGAGCCTGTGACCACTGAGTTGCAGTTACTTTGCTCCAGTTGTGGTAGGAGGAGATATGGTGCCTGGTGATGGTGTGCTGGGCACCGGTGATGGTGAAGTGTATGATGGTGTTGTCAGTCCAGGTGAGTTCTGTGGTGTGGCTGAATTTTATCCTGTCGCTGGAGGTGAAAATGAGGTCAAGTGTGTGTCCAGCTTTGTGCATGGGTTCGGTGACCAGTTGGGTGAGGCTGATGTTGTTCAGATTCTCCAGGAGAGTGATGGAGATGGCGCCATTGGCGTTGTCGATGTGGAAGTTGAGGTTGCCAAATAGGATGTAGTGGTAAGAGTCAGTTGCTAGGGGGCGATGAGGTTGGGGATGGCATCACAGAATGTTGCTCGACATCCCAGGGGTCTGTAGGCAAGGGTGCCTCTTATAGTGGTTTTTGCATCAGTTTGTAGTAGGAAGTTGAGATGTTCCATGTGAGGTTTGGGGTCGTTATTGGTCATGGTACATCTGATGGTTTCCTTGAAGATGATGGCAATGCCTCCCTCTTCTTTGTTGGTGCGGTCTTGGTCTATCGTCTTGTGGTTGTGATGGTGTCCCAGATTTCCGGGGCATGTTTGCAGAGTGAGCGGGTGTTGAGCAGGATGCAATGGATAGGTTGTGGGGTGTTCTTGATCTTGTGTACAGAAATGGTGCAGGATCTTTCATAGGTTATGTTACAGGAGAAGTGGCAGTGTTGGCAGGTGAAGGGTCCTTTGGTGGAGCATGGGGAGGAGGAAACGCAGCTGTTGTTTCGGCAACCGAGGTCCAGGTCCAAGAGTACCTTGGTGGTGTAACATAAGGTGTCAGTGGGGCCAATAGCCCTGGCACTGGGCGTCGTCCAACCGGCGGTGCATTGACAGCGCATCCACTACGTGTGTTGGCTGTGAGGCCATGTGGTGGCCTCCATTAGAGGTCCAGGTAGTAGGTCCTAGGCACCGGGGCTGGGACCTGCAAGGGGCAGTGCAGGGACAGCCAGCAGCGCAGGGATAGGGATGGCAGGCAGCGCAGGGAAAGCAGGCAGTGCAGGGACCGCAGGCAACACAGGGACAGGGCATCAGGCAGTGCAAGGGCAGCAGGCAGTGCAGGGACAGCAGGCAGCGCAAGGATAGGGATAGCAGGCACACCGTACCATGAGCTGGGGAGACATGAACATTTCCTGTCAAAACACTGACCTAGATTTGGGAATTGGGAAAGATGCGTTAACTGGACCTGGCGGCCGACACCTAGGGAACCTACCAAACTCAAACATTTCTGAAATCTAGACACCAGGAGAAGTTTTGGGTTTTGCTCTATTCGCATCGTTTCCATAAAGCGTAAAATTGCAAATTGTCCTTGCATTTTCTGTGAAGTAAGCTCCTGGCATCTGCAGGGATCAAAAAATTCCAATTATCCAGTGTTTCCCCTCTTGTCCCTATAAAAACACTATCCCACCTGTGTGGCTAGGAACTTTGTGGATCCCTGTGGTTCCCTGAATTTTACCTCAAATAAATGCAAGGAAAAGGTGTGATTTTAGGAAACATTTGAGGTTTGCTGGGCATTTTGTGTAACAAATGTTTGTGGGATCCACGCGATGCACACCACTCTAGATTCCCCAGATTACCTAGTTTTCAGAAATGTCTGGATTTAGTTCCACTAAGTGGCGGCGGAGCCTGGGCCCAAAAACCACAGCTACCTACATTGTCAAATGTTGATGTTTCCACATTGAGTTTTAGTCCTTTTTTAGGTCTCAGCTCTGAACAGCACATGCGTTGCCTCGAAGATACATGTTGTATATACTTTGGGGGCTTCGACTTGCCCATAGGCTTCCCATTTGATTGTTCCATCGTCGCTCTCATATTCTTTCTCCCCATCTGTCCATCGCATGCATGCATCATTCCTATGTTTAGCCATCCCCAAGAGCATGGACCAATTACTACTATCCACCGACTGCTCCCCTTTTAGCATCTGTTTTCAGAACTACCTTTTTCTTTAATTTGGAGCACTGCAGAAGAGCGCTCGTGGTTTAACTCTGCAGAATAAGTAGAAAGAGGAAAAAGCCTCTTGTGATTGTTTTTGTGCAGAAAGGTTCCCCTTCCTGAACAAAAACAATCATCCCCGCAACGCTGGCACCCTTGCATCGTGGTGCAAAGGTGCCTGGTTGGTGCATGGCAACCCATTGTGTGCCACCGCAGGGAAAAGGACAGGAATTTGCTGTATCTGATAGATACGGCGCATTCCTGCACTTTTCTTTTGACGTAGGGCATCACAGAAAGGAAGGCCTAAGGCGCTGCCCTATAGCAAAAACTCATAAATTAGGCCCTCGGTATCTACTGTTCATTTCAGAAATACATAGACTTCATTCCTACCCATTGTTCACTCTTTATATTTTACATAATGAATTACTCTATACTCAGTACACAATGAAAAACAACTGTAAGGTGCCGCTCATTTGCTGGCTCTACAACCAACAAACCCAATATATCCCTGCGACCAGAAGAATCTAGTGGCCCTAATGGTATATTGATTTTGTAAATCTGCCATTGTGACCAGAAGGTACAAATGAAAATGTTGATACAAATGGCTACTTTTTCCTACTCATTGTTTTTTTTTTTTTCAACAGTAAGTTTCTTTGCGAAAACCTTGAGGGATCTACCCCTTGCTGGATTCAGTATTTTGTCTACTCTTCAGAAATCTTTAGGATCGTAGGATCACCTATGGGTTTTACACCTGTTTCCACCACAACCTGGAAGTAGGTGGACAGCACAAAAATGTTGAAAAATGGACTACCTCTTAGAAAAAAAGCCAAATGTGTAGTCAAATCTTTCCTTGTTCTTGAAAGCTGAGAATTTTAACACAGCAAACATTTCGTTGATGCCATTTTAAGGTGGGAAAACAGACACTTTCATGCACAGCAGTTTTTTCCCATTTGTCTCAAAACAACCAAAATGTAACTATGTTTTGGTTATTTTCTCAGTCCCCTCCAGGGGACTCCACAAACCCTGGGCACCCTTAGAATTCCCCTGATATTTGAAAAAAGGCCACAAATGTGGAATGGATACTTATGTGGAAAGAATGGCATGGAAGCTTAAGCGTGAAGTACCCCAAATAGCCTAAAAAGGGCTTAGCACTGGGGAGGTAAAGCCTCAGTAGTTAAGGGGTTAAAGCAATACAGTTTTAAAAAATAATTTGAAGAGATGACATCATATGCTGTTGGGAGTTTGTGTGTTTCTCCCAGACAGTGCTTGAAAGGTGAATTGATGTGGAAAGGATCGGCCAACCTGCCATTATGGCTGGGGGGTGGAGCTGTGCCCTGCCCCACCTACAGTTCAGAGGTCTTGCCTCCAGCACACACAAAGGATCCTGACACCAGCCTATTGTCACCCCAGACTTCTTGGAGCCTTGACAAGAGAAGGGAAGAACTTTCCAGAACCAGATGTGGGCGTAAGACAGGGTGTTCCCCCACACACAAAGGCTGGCACAACGTATAAATATTGAATTTCTGAGCTACTCACCACTACACTCCAGGGCCTGTGGACATTACAGAAGAAGGACTGTCCTGCCACCAGAGGACTGTCCTTCTACTACTAGAGGACTGCCTTCTGTGTTCCACCAGAACTGATGCAGAGCAAAGCATCTCGACATCGCATCGCAGCCCCCCACAGCTCCTGATAAGCAAACTCATCGAAACTGATGCAGCTCAACACAACCTCAATGGACATTGCATCACAGTCCTCACAGCTCCTCATCAGAACTGACATAGCGCAGCGCAATTTTCTGCAGGACCTCTCATTGCAGCCCTCACAGCACCTCATTGGAACCAATGAAGTGCAACGCAATGCCTTGCATCAAAGACATAAGGTACAATTCTCAGTGTGACTAGCCTAGTCCCTGTATCTGGCCCGCACTCCATTGTGGTCAGCCTGAACTTGTGACTTTGTTCCACTCTAGTGCGTCTAAATAACCACAGTTGGCGCTTTGTCCTTCTAAGAGTTATACCGATTGGATTTTAGTCATTCTGGTATTATTTTATTTCTTAAATTTCACTACATTTTCTATGATTTTTCCTTTGTTATGTTTTCACTTTATTACTGTTTGTGCACTGCATAAATACTTTACATATTGCCTCTGAGTTAAGCCTGGCTGCTCTTGTTCCAGTCTATCAGAGGGTAAAGCACAGGTTAATTTCATAATTTTTGTGGTTCACCCTGACATGGATTGTGGTTGTTGCCTAAGTGGGGCTTCCACCACCCCCCTTCCAACAACACCCTATTTTCCTACAAACAATGACTTATAAGTAAACTAAATGTGGCAATTAGGAGTAAGCCAATTGTACCATGTTTTATGGAGAGAACACAAGCATGTTACCACTGGTTGGCAGAAAAAAGTGCAGAGTCCTAATACCAACAAAAACAAATTCTGCAAACAGGAGGGTGAAGGCAAAATATTTGGGGGAATACCACGTCAAGGATGTCAGGTCTAACAGAGAAAATGTAGGAGCTATGATTTTGAAAGCATTCAAGAACCGTAAGCATGCTTGCACAAATATACATCATCAAAACCCTCCCAAAAAAGAGAACTGCAGACATCATCCTTTCAAAGAAGAAAACACCAACCAAGATCTTTCTCTAAAAAAAAAAGGATGCCACTTGACAAAAAGGACCAACCAACAAGAGGTCCTGACAGCTTTGGATCATTCAAGCAAATTCCTGTGGATGGGAGGATTCAGCATTTTCTTTTGGCTTCGAAGAAGGATGCAATAGATCAATGGGTCTTGAACATGATCGATATAGGTTATGCAATCAATTTCTCAAATTAGCCACCAGAAATATGAGTTGTACAAACAGAGTTTCCACAAAATGGTCCCAAGCGCCTGCCACTATCGGGGGGAATCTTTGTTCAAGAAAGTAGCTCTCATTAAAGTTTCAAAGGTAGAAATTAGAAGGGGTGCATATTCCATCTTTTTTCTGGTACAAAAGGCATCAAGTGCATTCAGTCCAGTTCTAGATTTCAAGTCGGTGAACTATGGATCAGGTCGACTCACTTCTGCATGGTGAATCTACAGTCAATATTTTCAATGATATAGCCAGGGCGCTTTTTGGACTCAATAGACTTACAAGATGCCTACTTGCATGCTCCCATCAGAAAGTCACATCAGAGGTTCCTACAGTTTGCAGTGGAAGACAACCAATTTTAGTTCAGGGTTCTTCCCTGAGGGCGAAATTCCTCACCAAGGGTTTTTACAAAGGTGTTACCTGCTCTTATGGTTCTTCTACATTCCAAAGGAGTTTTCATTAACCCTACCTTGATGACTGGTTTCGTCATGCTCCAAGAGAGGACTTCCTATAGTCTGACACAAACAGTGTACTAGCGGTGTTCAAAGAACATAAAATCTGATTTGAATCCATCCCAGGATCTAATCTTCATTGAGCATTGATTTCTCACAAAGCTTGGAGTGGTGTCTTTGTCAGAAAAGAGACTTCACAAGCCTCAAGCTCATTTATTGGAGCGGCTGTAACACAATAAACCAAAAGTGTCTGTTTGGCTATGGGTACAAGGTGATTTAGCTAGAACAATCTCCCTCATTCCGTGGGCAAGATTTCACCAACACATGCTGCTGGATTGGATTCTGAGCAACTGGTTTCCGAGTTCACATAATCTTTTTCTCAGGATCAAAGTAACTCAGCAATTGAAGAGAGATCTGCACTGGTGGGTGGTCTTGTCTCTCCTTCTGAAAGAGGCTCCCTTACACTCTCCTTCACCAGTATTCATAACCACAGACTCCAGTCTATCAGGCTGGAGAACATGGTTGGAAAAGCAACAGGTTCACGGATTTTGGTCCCTCGAAGAAGTGCAAAACTCATCCAGCCTGAGAGAATTTGAGGGAGTAAGGTTGCCTCTACTGTTATTCAAAGCACAAATCAAATGGAATTCAGTCTTGATTCAGACAGACAATATGACAACCAAAGTTTACATCAACAAGCAGGTGGGAATGAGATCCTGTCCATTGAACAAAATTCGTCATGAGATAGTCAGCTGGGCCCAGTACTCACTAGTATCTCTGACAGAGGTCCATATTCACGGAGTTTGCAGTGTGACAGCCGATGTTCTCAGCAGGGATATTCCTTCATCCCTCGTCCTCTCTTTTCAAACAGTGGCATTCCATCTGCTGGTTCTACATTGTGAACACATGGGCAATAGATGGGCTGACATGTCAGTGGCCACAGGGCCTGATGTATGCCTTCCTTTGCTATCCACTAATAATACCATTTCTCATAAGGGTGAGAAGAGAGCAGGCACGAGTTCTGATAATTACTCCACATTGGCCACAGACCAACTGTTTTTCTCTTTTGGAGGTGATGAAAAGCTCTCTGAAGTGGAGGCTCCTCTCGCAACTTTCCCGTTCTATCATGTGGGACACAGGCAAAGCTCAAGCTGACAGCTTGGAGATTAAGAGGAGAGGAATAAGGAAACAGGGTGTGCCAGAGGAGCTAGCCTTTATGATACAAGCTTCATAAAGAACCTCTACCCCCCAGTAAATTAGTAGACTTTGGCAGTCATTCTCACGTTGGTGTGATAATAGAGTGAGACCCTACCATGGTTAGCTGAATCTTGATCATGGTATTTATGCAGGATGGTCAAGGTTGGGGTTAACGATAGCTACTTTTGAGGCTCAATGGGCAGCAGTTCGAGCTTCAGGAGCTCCTGGAGGAATCTATGGGTTGATGATTGTTTGGTATGTAGATTTCTTTAAGGTTTATCAAACATGTATCTTAGATCATTGAGATCATTTCCAGATTGGAGCCTAACTCTAGTATTGGAAGCATTAACAAAATGCCCTGTTAAACCCCTAGAGCAGGTGGATTTAAAGGTTCTTACTCTCGCAACTTGCTTTTTTATTGCAATCCCATCAGGAAGAAGATTGGGGAAAATGGGAACATTGTCGTGCTGACACCCTTTTTGTAAGATCCTTCAGGACAGGGTAGTTTTCATTCTGGATCCTACATAAAATAAGTTCTTTTTTTCACCAACAACAAGTAGTTATTTTCCCTGAGTTCTTTCCATCTCCTTCTTCACTAAAGGAAAGAAGATTGCACTGTTTAGATGTAAGGAGGGTTCTTATACTTTATTTGCAGAGGGTTGAACCCTTTAGGAAGTTTGAAGCACTATTTATCAACTCTGGGCCAGCCACAAAGAGAGAGAAACCAACTACTTTGACCTTGAGTAGGTGGATCAGATCCCTAATATTCATGGCCTATGAAGTGGCAGCTGAAGTCCCACCTCTGGGCATACCAGAAAAATCTACATACTGTAGTATGTCCTCTACAATGGCAGAGTTGCAAGGTACCTCAATCCTGGAAATATGCAGAACAGCTACAAGGTCTAATCCTTCAACCTCCGTGAGGCATTATAGGCTTTTTGAAGGAAATAAGATTGATAATATACTTCGTTCCAAAGTTTTCGCCTCTATGATGTAATAGGAGAAATAGACCGATATTGCAATAAAATCTCTTTGTCTGAGCATACATCCTCAGTTGTCCAATCTTTGTTGCTTCCTACATCTGTTATATAATGAAGTCAAGTGAAGGAGGGACGTATGGGTATGGCATAATTACATAACGTAAATTGCATTACTCTAAGTCCAACTCCTTCCTTTAATTCATGAACCTTCCCCCCCCTCCCAGTACGGAAACCACGTTGTTTTTTAGTTCTGAGCTTGTTTACTAAGAGTAGGAAGCTGTGGGGGAGGGGACTTTCATTTTGAAAGACTGCTTGACATTGGTGTCTGGTTGGGGCAGGGAAACCTACAAGGGAGTAGGACTTGGAGTAATGCAATTACCAGTAAGTAATTATGCCATTATTTGCCCTACATTTGACTGAAAGTTCAGAAAGTTAATCAGAGGCATTGTTTAGACTGGGACTGAAAATCGGATTTGTGTTTAACAGACTAAGGCAGCAGATTCTTACAATTCATTTTTCACTTCAAATGAGATTGTGTTTAGGTTTTATTGTGTGTTTGAGTCATGCGTGTGTCTGTGTGCCGATGGGCAGCGACCATTTGGCGCACTGCTGATATTCAAGAGATTAGAACACATTTGCTAAGCGCTGACTTGGGTTTTTTGAGGCGCTGTCAAGCCTATGATTTGAGGAATGTGACATTTCATCTAGAGGCGGTGACAGCTGCCAGCTCGGCACATGGCTGTCTGTCTTCTCGTCATCCCTCTGTGTCGACTGCTGGAGTTTGACTGTTAGCAGGAGAGGCAGGCTGTGAGATGCAAGCAAAAATAGCCAATGACCTCCTTCGTCCGGCGCAGATTGGAAGTGCTGAGCAGCGCCACTCAGACTTCTTCTGCAATCGTGGCTTGTCCTTGAAATGTGTGCCAGCCCAACAACCAGGCAATCACCCTAAATACTGAAGGAGAAAACAGTGCTGCACCAGCAGCGGTATAATCTACCATCCGTTGTCCGTGTGCAAACTGATAATTTGTTATAGCCATCCGTTGATTGATGTCACAATAGGCATTACCCCAATATGTATGTATGTATATCTGTATATATATATATGTGTGTGTGTGTGTGTGTGTGTGTGTATATATGTATATATATATATATATATATGTGTGTGTGTGTATATATGGCGGCACAGCAATAATAAATTAAAACAACTGAAAGTCTGGGTCCGTGTCCGTGTTTGGAGCAGAATCCGGTGGTACACGGAGTGAAGCTATATGTATATGTATATGTATATATATATCTCTTCTTTCCGAGTCAGGTATACAGGAATCTTTCCCAACGACCACGAACCACGGACACGGACCAAAGTTAGTGCAAATATTTTATTTCACCTCTGATGTCGCCATAACGTTTCGACTTGTCCGAGCCTTGTTCACATGACATTGTACTCGTGTTGAGCACCCAAATTTAAAGTGACAGTGCAATTCCCAAATAATCACGTGAGTGATTTGTTCATAGACATAGAAGACATATCGCTGTATAATGGGTTATCCACCATATGATATTATTTTTTCATCTATTTTATAGGCAGATACAAAAACATACTAAAATCCATAAAATAGCATTAAGAACAATAAGCTAAAATTCATGTATCTAAAAAGCAAACTCATTGCTCCTTAAAATCAGAAAATCACTGTATGAATACATATATTAATCAAATATTACCTAAATGTAAAATGAATAACGGCATAATGCTCCTAATCCATCATATTGACTAGTGGTTAGGGTCTATTCGCTCGGTTGCCCTTAATGGAATACGTATGTCATTTGATGCATGTTGTTAATAACCAAAAATGGTCCAATTCCGGGTTAAATCCCCTTATCAACATTGCCTTACCCATAATATTATGTCATACTTATCTATGTAACAACTCCCTGTGTGTGTACGAATATTCTAATTGTGATGGATGGAACCGTAAAACTTGTGACTGTTAAAAATAGGTATGTTAAAACTTTCATTTTAAACCATGCACTTTAAAGCAACGGCTTCATTTGTAGAATAAAAAGTGGCGAGAAACGATCTCAGATGTTTTGACTTGTTGTTAGTGAACCTCAAGGTAAATAGTTTTTAACATGTCAAGTCGATTAGATGCTCATCACTAAACTATTGCAATACTGTATATTATATATATAAACAAATGCTGAAAATCCCCCAAGCAGAATCCGACATTTCGTTGTTCACATATCTACTCCCAAGGTGAGAACCGACATTGTCACTCATGTGTGCCAGTAAAATAAAATATATATATATACATATACATATACATATATACACATATTATCTACTGGCGGTCGCCAGTAGATAGTTATAGTTACAACCTATTATCCATAGGAAATCTGCGACATTCTATTTGAAGTAACTCTCTTGCCGGTTGACGTATCTTCGCAAAATTTTCAAATTTTGTGGCCCGCTCCGGTCCGCTCCTACCCTGAAAGTCTCGGGGGGATTCGTCAAGCGAGGGCCGAGAAAAAGGGGGTCCCAAAACGCGTTTCCCCATGCAATTTTCCATAGGAAACTTTAGACACGGCTACAGCCTGAACTGCTGAACGGAATTACACCAAATTTGGCAAAGAGGTAGTTCTTGGTTCAGAAAGAACCCTTTTTGTTAAATGGTGTAAATCCGTTCAGTAGTTGCTGAGAAAATCAAAAGTAAAAAGATAGGTATATCTAGGGCCGCGGATCCTCCCGAGCACGAGCTTTATGTTAATTGGCTGTCAACACTCCAAATCAGGAAGTGTTGGCAGCCATTTTATCCCTCGGTAGAACCGAGGGACAGAAACAAGTGCGCAAAGCGCACAAAGGGGCAGGGTAGAAACACCCTGACCACCTAGGTCTGCTCAGGGGGTCCCACAAGGACCCCCTGGGCAAAAAAAAAAGAATTTAAAAAAAAAAAAAAATCGGCAGGATGCGCTCAGGGAGCGCGAACCCTGCCGAAAAGAAAAAAAATCGAAGCGCGGTCTCTCGCGCTTCGATGTTAATTGGCCCCGGGTGGGCCAAGTCCCGGGGGCATGCTGGGGGGGTTAATTTTATGTGTGGGGGCCTCTAAGGGCCCCCAAGCCCGGGGACCACCACCCCCGGGGCTTTATGGATAATGGTGCGGGAGGGCTCTGAGCCCTCCCGCAGCCCCGAGACCACCACCTCCCGGGGCTTCTTTTTATATTTGAAAAACCTGTGTGGGGGGCTCCAGCCCCCACACGCCCGAGACCACCACCTCCCGGGGCACTAAGAAAAATGAAAATGGGGGTCCGTTTTGGACCCCCAAGCCCCGGGACCACCACCTCCCGGGGCTTTCTCGATGTGGGGAGGGGGCCGCGCGGCCCCTCCTGGAGCCTGTGGTGGCCCTGGGGACCGCCACCCCCAGGGCCGGCTCCTGCAGTGTCCCGGGGTGCCTACCCCGGGACACTGCTGTTTGCAATGACAGGACGGGAGCCTCGCGGCTCCCGTCCTGTCATTGCAAACTGCTTTGGATATTGGAAGAGAGAGCAGGAAACCTGCTCTCTCTTCCAATATCCAAAGCACATTGCTTTCCACATGGGGAGCAGCATCTTAGCAGCTCCCCATGTGTAAAGCAATGCCGGCTCCCGTAGGACACGGGGAGCCGGCGGGACTGTGGGGGGTTTGGTGACCCCCACAGTCCCCAACGAGAGGCCAGGCCCCGGGGGATGGGGTCCCCGGGGCCATAAGTGGCCACGGAGGGGGCCACGCAGCCCCCTCCCCAAAGTAAAAAATGAAAAAAAAAAAAAGTGCAAGGCCGGCCCCGGGGATGGGGTCCCCGGGGCCTTAAATGGCCTGAGGAGGGGGGCCACGCAGCCCCCTCCAAATAAAAACAAAAGAGGCCATGCCCCGGGGGATGGGGTCCCCGGGGCCAATACAGGCCCAGGGAAGGGGGCCACGCGGCCCCCTTCCCGTTTTTTATTTTTATTTTAATTTTTTTAAAGTGGGTAAGGCCCTGGGGATGGGGTCCCCAGGGCCTAAAAATAGGAAAAGGAAGGGGGCCACACGGTCCCCTTCAGGAAAAAAACAAAAAAAAACGATTGGGCCCCCAGGCCCCGCCCCTTCCTTCACCACTCTGCAAACGCGCCCCTGGCGCGTTTGCAGAGGAGGAACGAATTCCCCTTGAATACTGGGGGTCCCTGGGGGCCAACTAGCCCACCAGGAACCTCCAGTATGCGCCAGGGGCTGCCTTGCAGAGAGGTGTACAGAGGCCACGCCCCTTTTACACCTCTCTGCAACGCAGCTCTGTGGCGCTTTGGAGGAACATGGTGGGCTAGTTGGACTCCAGGGACCCTCAGGATTCAAGGGGAGTTAATCCCCGACTTAAAACGCGCCACGGGGCGCGTTTGCACAGTGGTGAAGGGAGGGGCGGGGCTTCAGGTGACATGTGTGCAAACAGGCCCCGTGGCGCGTTTTAAGATGGGGAATTAAATCCTCTTCAATCCTGAGGGTCCCTGGGGGCCAACTAGCCCAACAGGTACGTCCAGAAAGCGCCACAGAGCTGCGTTGCAGAGAGGTGTAAAAGGGGTGTGGCCTCTGTACATGTCTCTGCAACGCAGCCCCTGGCGCATACTGGAGGTTCCTGGTGGGCTAGTTGGCCCGTAGGGACCCTCATGATTCAAGGGACTTAATCCCCCAACTTAAAACGCGCCACGGGGCGCGTTTGCACAGATGTCACCTCAGGCCCCGCCCCTCCCTTCACCATTGTGCAAATATTCCTCTAAAATCAGCCGAAATACGAATTCCGATTTACTCACCTGTTATCAGGAGAGACCTCAGTGCTGCATCTTTCAGCCCAGTACTGATCCTCAAAAGTAATTTTAACCGTACTTACCGGTAACTTGAATTTCGTTCATAGGCTAACATTGACTGGTTTCACTTGGAAATTCTTCTAAGTGTGGAGTTTTGGAACTTTAAAATATTCCTCTAAAATCAGCCGAAATACGAATTCCGATTTACTCACCTGTTATCAGGAGAGACCTCAGTGCTGCATCTTTCAGCCCAGTACTGGTCCTGAAAAGTAATTTTAACCGTACTTACCAGTAACTTGAATTTCCTTCCATAGGCTAACATTGACTGGTTTCACTTGGAAATTCTTCTAAGTGTGGAGTTTTGGAACTTTAAAATATTCCTCTAAAATCAGCCGAAATACGAATTCCGATTTACTCACCTGTTATCAGGAGAGACCTCAGTGCTGCATCTTTCAGCCCAGTACTGATCCTCAAAAGTAATTTTAACCGTACTTACCAGTAACTTGAATTTCCTTCCATAGGATATCATTGCCTGCTTTTTTGCTGAAAAAGTTTCTAAGTGTTGATTTTTGAAACATACAAATATTCCTCTAAAATCAGCCGAAATCCGAATTCTGATTTACTCACCTGTTATCAGGAGAGACCTCAGTGCTGCATCTTTCAGCCCAGTACTGGTCCTGAAAAGTAATTTTAACCGTACTTACCGGTAACTTGAATTTCCTTCATAGGCTAACATTGACTGGTTTCACTTGGAAATTCTTCTAAGTGTTGATTTTTGAAACATACAAATATTCCTCTAAAATCAGCCGAAATCCGAATTCCGATTTACTCACCTGTTATCAGGAGAGACCTCAGTGCTGCATCTTTCAGCCCAGTACTGATCCTCAAAAGTAATTTTAACCGTACTTACCGGTAACTTGAATTTCCTTCATAGGATATCATTGCCTGCTTTTTGCTGAAAAAGTTTCTAAGTGTTGATTTTTGAAACATACAAATATTCCTCTAAAATCAGCCGAAATCCGAATTCTGATTTACTCACCTGTTATCAGGAGAGACCTCAGTGCTGCATCTTTCAGCCCAGTACTGGTCCTGAAAAGTAATTTTAACCGTACTTACCAGTAACTTGAATTTCCTTCCATAGGCTAACATTGACTGGTTTCACTTGGAAATTCTTCTAAGTGTGGAGTTTTGGAACTTTAAAATAGTCCTCTAAAATCAGCCGAAATACGAATTCCGATTTACTCACCTGTTATCAGGAGAGACCTCAGTGCTGCATCTTTCAGCCCAGTACTGATCCTCAAAAGTAATTTTAACCGTACTTACCAGTAACTTGAATTTCCTTCCATAGGAATCCATTGTCTGGTTTTCAGCAGAAAAGTTTCAAAGTGTCGATTTTCACAAACTACAAATATTCCTAAAAAATCGCCTGTATGACTTAAACGCATTCTTTCAACTGTTTACAGGAGATGCACCAGTGCTGGATCCAGGATCCAACACTGAGTAAGAAAAAGTAACGATAACAGTTTTTAACTTCTAAGTGAATTTCCTTCCATAGGATAACATTGGTGATTCTATGAGAAAAAGTTTCTAAGTGTGAACTTTTAAAGTACAATAATATTCCTTAAAAATCACGACTGTAACCAAAACGCTTTTACTCAACTGTTTACAGGAGATGTCCCAGGACTGAATCTAGGATCCAGTAATGTGGTTAGAAAAGTAATCCATAAAGTAACTAATTGCATTTAACTAGAAATTCACATTGAGGTGAATGTTGCATTGTGTTTGAAAATGTGTTGCCCATTGCAACAACTGTAACTACTGTACTTAAAAGTCTATTGCCTATGTGCAAAGTAATTAAACTAAAGTAATTCATTCTGAGAAAGTATTTTTTGTAATGTAATGTATAATGTAATTACAATGTAATTTAAAAAATAAAATATGTAAATAAAAATTGTTTCTAAAAAATTTGGAAATCAGTATGAAAAAAATGTATATAACAATTAATACATTTAAAAATTGTCATTTACAAAACCTTTGAAATTCACTGAAAAAACTGTAGGTTTCAGACATGTTATAGTTACAAATTAGCATTTAAAAACCTTTGAAATTCACTGAAAAAACCATAGGTTTCAGGGACGTTATAGTTACAAATTAGCATTTAAAAAACCTTTGAAATTCACTGAAAAAACCATAGGTTTTAGGGACAGTTATAGTTAGTTGAACATTGCACTCGTACAAAACCCGTGAAATTCCCCCGTTATAGTTAGTCCAGCTAACTATAACTCGCGCCTCGCAATGCACTGCTGATGACGTCACATATTACATCACTCATGACATGGTCAGTGACATCACTGATGACATCTCAAATGACATCACTGATGACATCATCCACGTGATAATCTGATGCACCTCCTCACACTCTAATATAACCTTTGATACACCCACTCTAAATTACAGACTGCCATTCGCAAAACCATAGACACTCCAACACCAATAACTACATACCCACTCACTGATTCTTAGGTCTACGCACACATCCACTCACTCACCCGTACAGTCACTCATACTTACGGTCACTCAGTACAGGACTATCATATGCACTCATACTCCTATATAGACACTCAAACATCGCCACTCATCCATAGAGGTACTCACACACCTAGTCAGTCATGCAAATAATTAAACACACTACCATTTACTCACCTATACAGTTATACACACACCAGCTCACTTACTCATACAAATAGTAGCACATTCTTACGCTCTTATACAATCACTGATACAAGCACACACTCATCCATACAGCCACTATCACAATCACTCACTCTAGCTTATAGCTATTTATATACTCCAACACACATATATACTGCCTTTCACATATGTAGTTACTCACACATGTACCACTGGGACATACATTCACTGACTAACACACTCTTACACACACTTACCCACCCATACAGTCTATCACAGTTGCACTCTTGAAACCATCCACCCAGTGAATCACCCACTCACACATCTATGCACAGAGTTGCACACACCCCTCCCACACAAACACTCAGGCACCCATACAGATACTCAGACAAGCATTCAATAACTCATATAGACACTCATGTAGCTATTCACAAACACATGCAGCCACTTACACAGCAACAGACAGACGGATACAGACATTCACCCAGTTTAGTCACTAACCCATGCATTCAGTAAGATACGTTAAATCACTCACTTATAGAGTCAGTCACGCACCTACTAAATCATCCATACAGACACTTACACACCCACTCATTCTTCAATACGTCTTTTCCTATATATATTAAAAATATTTAAACTTTACAGAAACACACAGTCACTGGATGATGTCATCAGTGATGTCATCAGTGATGTCATTTGAGATGTCATCAGTGATGTCATCAGTGATGTCACTGACCATGTCATGAGTGATGTAATATGTGACGTCATCAGCAGTGCATTGCGGGGGCGCGAGTTATAGTTAGCTGGACTAACTATAACGGGGAATTTCACGGGTTTTGTACGAGTGCAATGTCCAACTAACTATAACTGTCCCTAAAACCTATGGTTTTTCAGTGAATTTCAAAGGTTTTTAAATGCTAATTTGTAACTATAACGTCCCTGAAACCTATGGTTTTTATAGTGAATATATATATATATATATACACACACATATGTATATATACGTGTGTGTATATATGTATATATGTATATATGTGTATATATGTATATGTATATATATATACATATATACACACACACACATATATATACACACACACACGTATATATATATATTCACTGAAAAAACCATAGGTTTCAGACACGTTATAGTTAGAAATTAGCATTTAAAAACCTTTGAAATTCACTGAAAAAACCATAGGTTTTAGGGACAGTTATAGTTAGTTGGACATTTCACTCGTACAAAACCATAGAAATTCCCCGTTATAGTTAGTTCAGCTAACTATAACTCGCGCCCCGCAATGCACTGCTGATGACGTCACATATTACATCACTCATGACATGGTCAGTGACATCACTGATGACATCACTGACATCATCCAGTGACTGTGTGTTTCTGTAAAGTTTAAATATGTTTAATATATATAGGGAAAGGCGTATTGAAGAATGAGTGGGTGTATAAGTGTCTGAATGGATGATTTAGTACGTGCGTGACTGACTCTACAAGTGAGTGATTAAACGTATCTTACTGAATGCATGGGTTAGTGACTAAACTGTGTGAACGTCTGTATCCGTCTGTTTGTTGGTGTGTAAGTGGATGCATGGATTTGCGAATAGCTACATGAGTGTCTATATGGGTTATTGATTGGTTCTCTGAGTATCTGTATGGCTGCCTGAGTGTTTGTGTGGGTGGGGTATGTGACTCTGTACATAGATATGTGAGTGGGTGATTCACTGGGTGCATGATTTCAAGAGTGCATCTGTGATGGACTGCTTGGGTGGGTGAGTGTGTGTATGGGTGTGTTAGTGAGTGAATGTATATCTCAGTGGTACATGTGCGAGTAACTACATATGTAAAAGGCAGTATATATGTGTGTTAGAGTATTTAAATGACTATAAGTGAGAGTGTGTGATTGGGAGAGTGGCGATATGGATGAGTGTGTGCTTGCATCAGTGATTGCATAGGAGCATAAGAATGTGCTAGTATTTTTATGAGTAAGTGAGCTGGTGTGTATAACTGTATAGGTGAGTAAATTGGAGTGTGATTAATTATTTGCATGACTGACTAGGTGGGTGAGTACCTCTATGGATGAGTTGCGTTGTGTGAGTGTTTATATAGGTGTATGAGTGCATATGATAGTCCTGTACTGAGTGACTGTAAGTATGAGTGACTGTACGGGTGAGTGAGTAGATGTGTGTGTAGACCTAAGAATCAGTGAGTGGGTATGTACTTATTGGTATTGGAGTGTGTATGGTTTTGAGAATGGCAGTCTGTAATTTAGAGTGGGTGTATCAAAAGTTATATTAGGGTGTGAGAAGATGCATTAAATTCTCACATGGATGATGTCATCAGGGATGTCATTTGAGATGTCATCAGTGATGTCATCAGTGATGTCACTGACCATGTCATGAGTGATGTAATATGTGACGTCATCAGCAGTGCATTGCGAGGCGCGAGTTATAGTTAGCTGAACTAACTATAGCGGGGAATTTCACGTGTTTTGTACAAGTGCAATGTCCAACTAACTATAACTTTCCCTAAAACCTATGGTTTTTTCAGTGAATTTGAAAGGTTTTTTAAATGCTAAACCCTAACTATAACAGGCCTGAAACCTATGGTTTTTTCAGTGAATTTCAAAGGCTTTTAAAATGCTAATTCCTAACTATAACAAGCCTGAAAACCTATGGTTTTTTCAGTGAATTTCAAAGGTTTTTAAATGCTAATTTCTAACTATAACGTGCCTGAAACCTATGGTTTTTTCAGTGAATTTCAAAGGTTTTTTAAATGCTAATTTCTAACTATAACGTGCCTGAAACCTATGGTTTTTTTCAGTGAATTTCAAAGTATTTTTAAATGCTAATTCCTAACTATAACATGCCTGAAACCTATGGTTTTTTTCAGTGACTTTCCAAGGTTTTGTAAATGACAATTTTTAAATGTATTAATTGTTATCTTTATTTTTTTTATACTGATTTACTACATTTTTTTAAACTATTTAACTTTAGATATTTTATTTTTTAAATTACATTGTAATTACATTATACATTACATTACAAAATATACTTTCTCAGAATAAATTACTTTAGTTTAAATACTTTGCAAATAGGCAATAGACTTTTAAGTACAGTAGTTACAGTTGTTGCAATGGGCAACACAATTTCAAACACAATGCAACATTGAGCTCAATGTGAATTTCTAGATAAATGCAATTAGTTACTTTATGGATTACTTTTCTAACCACAGGACTGGATCCTAGATTCAGTCCTGGGACATCTCCTGTAAACAGTTGAGTAAAAGCGTTTTGGTTACAGTAGTGATTTTTAAGGAATATTATTGTATTTTAAAAGTTGACACTGAGAAACTTTTTCACATAGAATCACCAATGTTATCCTAAGGGAGGAAATTCACTTAGCAGGTAAGTAGTGTTATCGTTACTTTTTCTTACTCAGTGGTGGATCCTGGATCCAGCACTGGTGCATCTCCTGTAAACAGTTGAAAGAATGCGTTTAAGTCATACAGGCGATTTTTAAGGAATATTTGTAGTTTGTGAAAATCAACACTTTGAAACTTTTCTGCTGAAAACCAGACAATGGATTCCTATGGAAGGAAATTCAAGTTACTGGTAAGTACAGTTAAAATTACTTTTCAGGATCAGTACTGGGCTGAAAGATGCAGCACTGAGGTCTCTCCTGATAACAGGTGAGTAAATCGGAATTCGTATTTCGGCTGATTTTAGAGGAATATTATAAAGTTCCAAAACTCCACACTTAGAAGAATTTCCAAGGTAAACCAGTCAATGTTAGCCTATGGAAGGAAATTCAAGTTACTGGTAAGTACGGTTAAAATTACTTTTCAGGATCAGTACTGGGCTGAAAGATGCAGCACTGAGGTCTCTCCTGATAACAGGTGAGTAAATCGGAATTCGTATTTCGGCTGATTTTAGAGGAATATTATAAAGTTCCAAAACTCCACACTTAGAAGAATTTCCAAGTGAAACCAGTCAATGTTAGCCTATGGAAGGAAATTCAAGTTACTGGTAAGTACGGTTAAAATTACTTTTCAGGATCAGTACTGGGCTGAAAGATGCAGCACTGAGGTCTCTCCTGATAACAGGTGAGTAAATAGGAATTCGTAGTTCGGCTGATTTTAGAGGAATATTTGCACAATGGTGAAGGGAGGGGCGGGGCCTGAGGTGACATCTGTGCAAGCGCGCCCGTGGCGCGTTTTAAGTTGGGGGATTAAGTCCCCTTGAATCATGAGGGTCCCTGGGGTCCAACTAGCCCACCCTGTACCTCCAGTATGCGCCAGGGAGCTGCGTTGCAGAGAGGTGTTCAGAGGCCACGCCCCTTTTTCACCTCTCTGCAATGCAGCTCTGTGGCGCTTTCTGGACGTACCTGTTGGGCTAGTTGGCCTCAGGGACCCTCAGGATTGAAGGGGATTTAATTCCCCATCTTAAAACGCGCCACGGGGCCTGTTTGCACACATGTCACCTGAATCCCAGCCCCCTCCCTTCACCACTGTGCAAACGCTCCCCGTGACGCGTTTTAAGTTGGGGGATTAAGTCCCCTTGAATCCTGAGGGTCCCTGGAGTCCAACTAGCCCACCATGTACTTCTAAAGCGCCACAGAGCTGCGTTGCAGAGAGGTGTAAAAAGGGGCGTGGCCTCTGTACACCTCTCTGCAACGCAGCCCCTGGCGCATACTGGAAGGTTCCTGGTGGGCTAGTTGGCCCCAGGGACCCCCAGTATTCAAGGGGAATTACTCCCTTCTTAAAACGCGCCAGGGGGCGCGTTTGCAGAGTACTGCAGGGAGGGGGGCGGGGCCTCCGGCACGATGCCGGTCGTTTTTGTTTTTTTATAATTTTTTTTAATGGGAGGGGGGCTGCGTGGCCCCCCTTCCCTTGGCCACTTTTGGCCCCGGGGACCCCATCCCCCGGGGCCTGAGCATTTAATTTTTATTTAAATTTAAAAAAAAAACGGGAAGGGTGCCGCGTGGCCCCCCTTCCCTGGGCCTGTATTGGCCCCGGGGACCCCATGCCCTCGATTTTTATTTTTTTAATTTGGAGGGGGGCTGCGTGGCCCCCCTCCTCAGGCCATTTAAAGCCCCAGGGACCCCATCCCCCGGGGCTGGCCTTGCCCGTTGTTTTTTTTACTTTTTTTTTTATTTTGGAAGGGGGTCTGCGTGGCCCCCCTCCCTGGCCACTTATGGCCCCGGGGACCCCATCCCCCGGGGCCTGGCCTCTGGTTGGGGACTGTGGGGGTCCCCAAACCCCCACAGTCCCGCCGGCTCCCCGTGTCCTACGGGAGCCGGCAGTGCTTCCACATGGGGAGTAGCTAACATGCTGCTCCCCATGTGGAAAGCTAGTGGGTTTGCTATGACAGGACGGAGCCGCGAGGCTCCCGTCCTGTCATAGCAAACTACAGTGTCCCGGGGGTAGGCACCCCAGGACACTGCAGGAGCCGGCCCTGGGGGTGGCGGTCCCCAGGGCCATCAAGGGCTCCAGGAGGGGGCCGCGCGGCCCCCCTCCCAACCATTTCCACAGCCCCGGGGAGGTGGTGGTCCCGGGGCTTTGGGGGTCTGTAACGGACCCCCATATTGAAATCTTTAGTGCCCCGGGAGGTGGCGGTCCCCGGGGAGTGTGGAGGGGCTGGAGCCCCCCCCACACAGGTCAAAATAATTTTTTAAAAAAGAAGCCCCGGGGGGTGGCGGTCCCCGGGGCTGCGGGAGGGCCAAGAGCCCTCCCGCACCATTATTTTTTTAAAGCCCCGGGCCGTGGTGGTCCCCGGGGCTAGGGGGGCCTTAGAGGCCCCCCACATTAAATTTAAACGCCCCCCCACCATGCCCCCGGGACTTGGCCCACCCGGGGGCAAATTAACATCGAAGCGCGGGAGACCGCGCTTTGATTTTTTTTTTTTTTATCGGCAGGATCCGCGCACCCTAAGCGCATCCCGCCGATTTTTTTTTAAAAAAATGCTTTTTTCTGCCCAGGGGGTCCTTGTGGGACCCCCTGAGCAAACCTAGGGGGTCAGGGTGTTTCTACCCTGCCCCCTTGTTGCGTTTGGTGACGTGTTTCTTATGTTTTTTTTGTTTTTTTTCTCGGCGTAATTCGCGCACCCAAAGCGCATCCTGACGATTTAAAAAAAAAAAAATGCTTTTTTCTGCCCAGGGGGTCCTTGTGGGACCCCCTGAGCAGACCTAGGGGGTCAGGGTGTTTCTACCCTGCCCCCTTTTTGCACTTTGCGCACTTGTTTCTGTCCCTCGGTTCTACCGAGGGACAAAATGGCTGCCAACACTTCCTGCCAATTAGCATACAGCTCGTGATCGGGAGGGTACGCGGACCCTACTCGGCCATAGATATATATGTGACTTTACTTTTGATTTTCTCAGGAACTACTGAACGGATTTACACCATTTAAGCAAAAGGCACGACACTGAACCAAGGGCTACCTCTTTGCCAAATTTGGTGTAATTCCGTTCAGCAGTTCGGGCTGTAGCTGCGACTAAAGGTTCCTATGGAAAAATGAATGGGGAAAATGCGTTTTGGGACCCCCTTTTTCTCGGCCCCGCTTGACGTATCACCCGAGACTTTCAGGATAGGAGCGGACCGGAGCGCCCCAACAAGTTGGAAACTTTCGCGAAGATTCGTCAACCGGCGCCAACGTTATTTCAAATAGATAGTCGCGGATTTCCTATGGATAATGGGTCCTAACTATAACTATCTACTGGCGACCGCCAGTAGATAATATATATATATATATATATATATATATATATATATACATGTGTGTGTGTGTATATATATATATGTATATATATCCAAACACACCTCCTCCAACATGAAGAAGCAGAGACCACACAGGGGAATACTTCAGAAGCTCTTTAATGGACCAGCAGGGCATAATGCATTTCGGCGTGGAGTATGCCTTCATCAGACGCCCTTCTCACTTGGATATCACCGATTCCCTCCTCTTGTACTGCTAGGATCCTCCCCTGACTGGGGAAGTCAGCTGGCTCCTCCCTGCAGATCGCCCACAGCTGCAGCCTGTCATCCGAAGACTGCAACTCCCAGAATGCATCTAGATGGTAAGTACCAAGGGCGGAGTCCGTGCTCAATGAGCGCTGTAATATCACGCAAAAGGAGGGTGAAGTTGTTAAAGAAGGTGAGTCCAGGGCCCACAGGCTTCCTCGGGTCCCCATAGCACTCCTACCTTGCCGTTCAAATGTCAACAGGGCATGGGCCACAGTAACAATGTACCTGACCCTCCGTGCAGTCACAAACTGCAATGCAGCCGCCCTCGTATAATTTGCCATCCAAGGCGGGCCTGAATCAATCCGATACCTCGGAACCAAGAAAGCTGCAGGAGCAGAACCAGTGAAGTTTCAGGCCAACTTGCAGAGCGGGGTCTCTGAAACGCGTCCCTGGCTGACGCGTAAAAATATCCAAACACACCTCCTCCAACATGAAGAAGCAGAGACCACACAGGGGAATACTTCAGAAGCTCTTTAATGGACCAGCAGGGCATAATGCATTTCGGCGTGGAGTATGCCTTCATCAGACGCCCTTCTCACTTGGATATCACCGATTCCCTCCTCTTGTACTGCTAGGATCCTCCCCCTGACTGGGGAAGTCAGCTGGCTCCTCCCTGCAGATCGCCCACAGCTGCAGCCTGTCATCCGAAGACTGCAACTCCCAGAATGCATCTAGATGGTAAGTACCAAGGGCGGAGTCCGTGCTCAATGAGCGCTGTAATATCACGCAAAAGGAGGGTGAAGTTGTTAAAGAAGGTGAGTCCAGGGCCCACAGGCTTCCTCGGGTCCCCATAGCGCTCCTACCTTGCCGTTCAAATGTCAACAGGGCATGGGCCACAGTAACAATGTACCTGACCCTCCGTGCAGTCACGAACTGCAATGCAGCCGCCCTCGTATAATATATATACATATACATATTGGGGTAATGCCTATTGTGACATCAATCAACGGATGGCTATAACAAATGATCAGTTTGCACACGGACAGTGGATGGTAGATGTTACCGCTGCTGCTGCAGCACTGTTTTCTCCTTCAGTGTTTAAGGTGATTGCCTGGTTGTTCGGCTGGCACACATTTCAAGGACAAGCCACGATTGAATATATATATATATATATATATATATATATATATATATATATATATATATATTATCTACTATCCAGCCCCCCCACACGCCCCGGGGACCGCCACCGTCTCCCGCGCTTCGATGTTAATTTGCCCCCGGGTGGGCCAAGTCCCGGGGGCATGGTGGGGGCTGAAGTAATTCCCCTTGAATACTGGGGGTCCCTGGGGGCCAACTAGCCCACCAGAAACCTCCAGTATGCGCCAGGGGGCTGCGTTGCAGAGAGGTGTACAGAGGCCACGCCCCTTTTACACCTCTCTGCAACGCAGCTCTGTGGCGCTTTTAGAAAGTACATGGTGGGCTAGTTGGACTCCAGGGACCCTAAGGATTCAAGGGGACTTAATCCCCCAACTTAAAACGCGCCACGGGGCGCGTTTGCACAGTGGTGAAGGGAGGGGCGGGGCTTCAGGTGACATGTGTGCAAACAGGCCCCGTGGCGCGTTTTAAGATGGGGAATTAAATCCCCTTCAATCCTGAGGGTCCCTGAGGGCCAACTAGCCCAACAGGTACGTCCAGAAAGCGCCACAGAGCTGCATTGCAGAGAGGTGCAAAAAGGGGCGTGGCCTCTGAACACCTCTCTGCAACGCAGCTCCTGGCGCATACTGGAGGTACAGGGTGGGCTAGTTGGACCCCAGGGACCCTCATGATTCAAGGAGACTTAATCCCCCAACTTAAAACGCGCCACGGGGCGCGTTTGCACAGATGTCACCTCAGGCCCCGCCCCTCCCTTCACCATTGTGCAAATATTCCTCTAAAATCAGCCGAACTACGAATTCCTATTTACTCACCTGTTATCAGGAGAGACCTCAGTGCTGCATCTTTCAGCCCAGTACTGATCCTGAAAAGTAATTTTAACTGTACTTACCAGTAACTTGAATTTCCTTCCATAGGATATCATTGTCTGCTTTTTGCTGAAAAAGTTTCTGTGTCGATTTTTGAAACATACAAATATTCCTCTAAAATCAGCCGAACTACGAATTCCGATTTACTCACCTGTTATCAGGAGAGACCTCAGTGCTGCATCTTTCAGCCCAGTACTGATCCTGAAAAGTAATTTTAACCGTACTTACCAGTAACTTGAATTTCCTTCCATAGGCTAACATTGACTGGTTTCACTTGGAAATTCTTCTAAGTGTGGAGTTTTGGAACTTTATAATATTCCTCTAAAATCAGCCGAAATACGAATTCCGATTTACTCACCTGTTATCAGGAGAGACCTCAGTGCTGCATCTTTCAGCCCAGTACTGATCCTGAAAAGTAATTTTAACTGTACTTACCAGTAACTTGAATTTCCTTCCATAGGATATCATTGCCTGCTTTTTGCTGAAAAAGTTTCTGTGTCGATTTTTGAAACATACAAATATTCCTCTAAAATCAGCCAAAATGCGAATTCCGATTTACTCACCTGTTATCAGGAGAGACCTCAGTGCTGCATCTTTCAGCCCAGTACTGATCCTGAAAAGTAATTTTAACCGTACTTACCAGTAACTCATATTTCCTTCCATAGGAATCCATTGTCTGGATTTCAGCAGAAAAGTTTCAAAGTGTTGATTTTCACAAACTACAAATATTCCTTAAAAATCGCCTGTATGACTTAAACGCATTCTTTCAACTGTTTACAGGAGATGCACCAGTGCTGGATCCAGGATCCACCACTGAGTAAGAAAAAGTAACGATAACACTACTTACCTGCTAAGTGAATTTCCTCCCATAGGATAACATTGGTGATTCTATGTGAAAAAGTTTCTAAGTGTCAACTTTTAAAATACAATAATATTCCTTAAAAATCACTACTGTAACCAAAACGCTTTTACTCAACTGTTTACAGGAGATGTCCCAGGACTGAATCTAGGATCCAGTCCTGTGGTTAAAAAAGTAATCCATAAAGTAACTAATTGCATTTATCTAGAAATTCACATTGAGCTCAATGTTGCATTGTGTTTGAAATTGTGTTGCCCATTGCAACAACTGTAACTACTGTACTTAAAAGTCTATTGCCTATTTGCAAAGTATTTAAACTAAAGTAATTCATTCTGAGAAAGTATATTTTGTAATGTAATGTATAATGTAATTACAATGTAATTTAAAAAATAAAATATCTAAAAATAAATAGTTTAAAAAAATGTAGTAAATCAGTATCAAAAAAATAAATATAACAATTAATACATTTAAAAATTGTCATTTACAAAACCTTTGAAATTCACTGAAAAAAACCATAGGTTTCAGACATGTTATAGTTAGGAATTAGCATTTAAAAAACCTTTGAAATTCACTGAAAAAACCATAGGTTTCAGGCTTGTTATAGTTAGGAATTAGCATTTTAAAAACCTTTGAAATTCACTGAAAAAACTATAGGTTTCAGGCCTGTTATAGTTAGGGTTTAGCATTTAAAAAACCTTTGAAATTCACTGAAAAAACCATAGGTTTTAGGGAAAGTTATAGTTAGTTGGACATTGCACTCGTACAAAACCCGTGAAATTCCCCCGTTATAGTTTGTTCAGCTAACTATAACTCGCGCCCCCGCAATGCACTGCTGATGACGTCACATATTACATCACTCATGACATGGTCAGTGACATCACTGATGACATCTCAAATGACATCACTGATGACATCATCCATGTGAGAATTTAATGCATCTTCTCACACCCTAATATAACTTTTGATACACCCACTCTAAATTACAGACTGCCATTCTCAAAACCATACACACTCCAATACCAATAAGTACATACCCACTCACTGATTCTTAGGTCTACACACACACATCTACTCACTCACCCGTACAGTCACTCATAATTACAGTCACTCAGTACAGGACTATCATATGCACTCATACACTTATATAAACACTCACACAACGCAACTCATCCATAGAGGTACTCACACACCTAGTCAGTCATGCAAATAATTAATCACACTCCAATTTACTCACCTATACAGTTATACACACCAGCTCACTTACTCATAAAAATACTAGCACATTCTTACGCTCCTATGCAATCACTGATGCAAGCACACACTCATCCATATAGCCACTCTCACAATCACACACTCTCTCTTATAGCCATTTATATACTCCAACACACATATATACTGCCTTTCACATATGTAGTTACTCACACATGTACCACTGAGATATACATTCAATCACTAACACACCCATACACACACTCACCCACCCATACAGTCCATCACAGACGCACTCTTGAAACCATGCACCCAGTGAATCACCAACTCACACATCTATGCACAGAGTCACACACACCCCACCCACACATACACTGAGGCACCCATACAGATACTCAGAGAACCAATCCATAACCCATATAGACACTCATTTAGCTAGTCAGAAACCCCATGCAGCTGCTTACACAACAACAGACAGACGGATACAGACATTCACACAGTTTAGTCACTCACCCATGCATCCAGTAAGATACATTTAATCACTCACTTATAGACTCAGTCACGCACCTACTAAATCATCCATTCAGACGCTTATACACCCACTCATTCTTCAATACGCCTTTCCCTATATATATTAAACATATTTAAACTTTACAGAAACACACAGTCACTGGATGATGTCAGTGATGTCATCAGTGATGTCACTGACCATGTCATGAGTGATGTAATATGTGACGTCATCAGCAGTGCATTGCGGGGCGCGAGTTATAGTTAGCTGAACTAACTATAACGGGGGAATTTCACGGGTTTTGTACGAGTGCAATGTCCAACTAACTATAACTTTCCCTAAAACCTATGGTTTTTTCAGTGAATTTCAAAGGTTTTTTAAATGCTAAACCCTAACTATAACAGGCCTGAAACCTATGGTTTTTTCAGTGAATATATATATATATATATACATACATATTCACATGCACATATATATTTATCTAACTTTAACTATTTCATGGTTAACATGCCTCTGTAAAACACAATCATACAGGTGGTGATGCTTGACTACATTAGCTCTAGCCATTTTTTACCAACTGGAACACATCGCTATTGTTGTTTCCCACCATTGACCGCTGCCTTCCTTATCAATACTAGCTTGTTTCTATTAAATCCCTTGCACCTACACTAATCATTTTAGGAGTGAAAACTTTACAACTTTATTCCTCTAGCCTTGGCAAAACCATTATGCTTTACTGCCTTACCCTTGAAATGTGCTGCATCGTCTCCTTTCATCAGATTGGATCTTGTTGTATCCAAAGCTAGAATAATTTAAGACCTTAAGTCATTTAAACTGAGGCGCAATAAAAAGGAACACCAGTCATTTGAGCCTGGTTTTGCATTAGCACTGAATAAAAGAGCTAAAGCCCTATCAGCATGTAATTTCCCAGGCTGTGCCAGAACAGAAGGGTTCTATGTGCTTCTTATTTGCGCCTTTAGCGCATACATTAACTCGAAATTTTAATTGCTAGAGCGTGCTTTGCTGACAGCAGAGCTCACAAACGACTGTGAAATAAGCTGGTTCCATGCGTTGAGGTGACACAGCAGACGTAGCCAGGTGGTGTCTTTAGAGGTATTTATTCAAGTCTTTAACATCAAAGGTAATAAGGATAACAGGTAAAGCAGCCCCACCAGGAGCAGCCTGCTAGCTCCTCAGCCCATCTTCCCAACTGTCTCACACACACCAAGGCACCCAAACATTCCACACATGTCAACATTCCACACAGAACACTCACACTGGCTGAGCAGCTAGCTACAAGGTAAAGGGGAACACTATAAATATAACATGAAGATATTACATTATCTTCTCCCTTTAAAATTAAAAATAAAACAAACCAAACTAAAAATTCTAAACAACTATACACAAAATGTACACAAGTAAGCAATAGTCTAAAACCCAGGGGTAAAAGGTAAAAACCATACCTCGAGAGGGAAACAGACTACACAAAGGAAGAAAGAAGGGTGAAAAGATAAGAATACAAACTATCACCATCCTCCTCCTTTAAAAAAAACAGAAAAATAAACAGCAGAAAACGTTGAGCTCACAGAGTGAGAAAACATCACATGCAACTACATGTGAAACAAATGAGCAGAGAAACACAGTAGGAAAAGGACTACAGGAACTCAACACAGTGACGATAAAAATGGGGAACACCCCCAGAACTCATACACTATGGGTGGACCACACCCATGTACGTACAACTACAATTTGAAACAGACACTATGGGTGGACCGCACCCATGTACGTACTCCTTAACAAAAAAAACCAAAAACTATGGGTGGACCACACCCATATACGTACTTACCCACTATGGGTGGACCGCACCCATGTACGTATTCCTAACTATGGGTGGACTGCACCCATGTAGGTAATCCTATGTAAGGAACACAACCCAAACACCCTGCCAAAACGGGACAAAAACCCATAAAGCAGACTGTAAATGGGACAGAAACCCCATTACAAATTACATAGGTGGCACTAACACCCCCTATACACAGAGTAGATGGGACTGACACCCATTAACGATAACGTAGGTGGGACAAACACCCCCTAAACACTGAGTAAATGGGACTAACACCCATTACTAATTAAATAGGTGGGACTGACACCCCCAATACACAGAGTAGATGGGACTGACACCCATTACCAATAACGTAGGTGGAACTAACACCCCCTAAACACTGAGTAAATGGGACTAACACCCATTACTAATTAAATAGGTGGGACTGACACCTCCTATACACAGACAAATGAGTCACAGCGTGACTAACACACACAGTAGAAGAATAGCACACAACACATAGTGACTATAAACACAACAGCAAAAAGAGAAGCGCGGGGCAACACACACCAATCGACATACCACCAAGGTATACAAATGCAAAAACTGTGGCAACAATAAACAGTTTGCTAGAAACCAAAAAAACGCTAAGACAATCAAACTCCAACCCCCAAAACAGTAATATAATTTTTTTTTAAACAGAAAACACACGCCGGTGAGCGACCACTCACCCGAGTTGCACATCCTTAGTAGCATTTAGTATAGTGCGCCCAACATTCCAGTTAACTGAACCTCCAATATTAATAATGCCTGTAACAATCATTTTTAGTAGCATGACAACTTGTGAGCAAAGAAAACACAGAAAAAAACCAAGACCTTCCAAAATATAAAGATGTGTGCTGACTTCACGAAGGAAATGAGACACTGTCCAGGAATATGACACTTAAACAAAAAAAAACAGATTCCAAAAAGTAGAGAAGGTTAACTCAGCTTTCCTTTGTATGACTTTACCAGTTCTGACTTGCTCCGCTTTTCAGTAAGAACAGATTTTATTTTAAAAATGTACATTACCAAGCTGACAGACATATGTCCTCACGCGCCTCACCGACGATGACGTAACTCATGTAAATGCCTCTACTGCTTCGATGCGTGGTTGGCAAAAAGTAAATGGAGACAACTTCGTGGAAAACAAGAACTGCCAACCACAAGATGGCGGCACGTGGTTGACGTAGAGCCGGATGGCTCACGGCTCCTCATTGCACCCCATACGTCACCTGCCACAATACGAACCAGCGTGGGACGTCATACAGATCCTGGGTGAAGAGACTGCACGCGAATCCAAAATTGGAGGTAAGCGTGCGCATGCAGTAAACAGACTCAAGCCTCATCTTTGAAAATATGCGCGTCGGTTAAACTGGCATTTTGGATGCATGGCGAAGATGAATAAAAAATAACAGAGATTTTCCCCAAATCCGGCAACCAGCACAAACGTCAGCCATAATACTTCTCCTGCGTGGACAGCGCACAAAATAAAGCTCTCCTAGTGTGGCAGTAAATATCACTGTAATCCAAAAACCAAAAAGGACTCACTGTACAGCTGAAACACAGATGTACACACCGCAAAAGTCCCGCTCGTGTTGCCAGAACAGAGCATAAAACATCAAATAACACAGCGTGTGCTGTAATCGGCATAGTTTCACAAATAAAGACCAACAGCTGCAGATAGATGCTCTTGAGCTAACTGGTGCCAGAGTCACTGAGAATCTGAACGAACTAGAACACGCTTGAAGGTTCTGTTGAGCCAGAAAAAAACAAAATTTTCGTTACCTTGAAGTTCATCAGTAGTGGAGAAGTAGAGCATAGCACGCCTTGGCTGGGGCTGTCCGGTGTAATGGAAACTGGTGGGGCTGCGTGACGTGATACTCCAGTACTCTCTTGTTTCATGTTACTCCAAATCATTTTTCTTTAACTCCACACTTCCTCAGTTGTCTCTTATGTAACATTTCCTCCAGGAAAAGTACTTGCGCAGACTTTGTGTTCATTTGAGAACCATTACTTGTTCCAAATGCTCTCTTTGCTTCTAGTTTCTGTTGTTTCCTTCCAAAAAGAAGACATCCAAGGTTTGCCATCTTTGAGCTTTCTTGAGGTACCTTGTAAGGCGTGGATAAGTCTCCAAATCGTCGCCAAATGAAATAAGCTGGTTCCATGCGTTGAGGTGACACAGCAGACGTAGCCAGGTGGTGTCTTTAGAGTTATTTATTCAAGTCTTTAACATCAAAGGTAATAAGGATAAAAGGTAAAGCAGCCCCACCAGGAGCAGCCTGCTAGCTGTTCAGCCCATCTTCCCAACTGTCTCACACACACCCAGGCACCCAAACATTCCACACATGTCAACATTCCACACAGAATACTCACACTGGCTGAGCAGCTAGCTACAAGGTAAAGGGGAACACTATAAATATAACATGAAGATATTACAGACTGTAATTAACTCTTTGTGTTTACGGACTTTGCTGTTAGAAAAACATTCATTATCTCTACATATTTACTGTCCTTGCCACCCTTCATTACTAATGAGGTGTAATCCACCTTTCGAGACAGAAAAGGTAACAGGGAATGCTTGTAACAGTGTCCCTCTCTCACACGGAATAGCCTATAAGAATACACCTTACTCAGCACCCAGCATTCTTCCTATTCTTTTTTCTGTCTCTCGAAGAGATGGGACGAGGAAGGTTTGATACTCCATACGTGGATCTGTTTGCCCCAGGCCAATGCCATCTTCTGAGGTTTTGTTCCAGGGTACCTCAGAAGGTGTCATGGGGGGTGGATGCTTTGACAACGCAGTGGCCAAAACATCTTCTTTATGCCTCCCCCCATTCCTTTGATTCCCAGGCTTCTAGCTTGGCTTCAGGGAGAGAGAACAGGAAGACGGGGTGGTTGTTTCCTTTTTGACAAGATGGTCCTGGTTTCCTATTTTAAGGGCTCTTGCAGTGCAGGGTCTACGGTTGATCCCATTTCACCCATCTCCCGTGAGGTCTTCCAACATAGTTATTTCCCAGAGACTTCGGTTATCGGTCTGGAAGTTGAGAGGAAAGAATGGCAGAATAGAGGCTTATCCACTCATTTAGCTCAGGCTGTTCTGAATTCTTGCTGGCCTTCCACTTTTGAGTCAATGGGGGAATTTCCAAAACTGGTGTTCAGAGTGTAAACATTCTCCTATTGCATGCTCTCTTCTGAATGTTCTTCAATTTCTTTGGGAAGGTTTTGAAAAGAGGTTGACAATTTCCACTATCCGTGCTCAGTTGGTGGCGATTAAGCCTTTCCGTAATACCTGGGGTAATTTGAAGGCTAAAGATGATTTAGCCTCTCATCTGTTGCAGGGTTTTTCTCTTTGTTGTCCAGTAGTGAAACCTCTTTTTCCTCTTTGGGATTTGCCTTTGGTATTGAAGACCCTCTCTTCTTTTCCTTTTGAACCTATTGATCTGGCTGACATCAAGTTTGTTACCTTGAAGGTGATATTCTTGGTAGCCATAACTTCAGCTAGGTAGGTTGGGGAGCTTGCAGCACTCATTGCCAGAGAACCTTTTTTTTTTCTTTTTTTGAGGATGGAGTGGTTCTTATGCTAGATTCATCATTTGTCCCCTAAAGTAGCTTCATCTTTTTATAAGATTCAGGAGATAGTTCTTCTGACTTTTTCGAATAAGTCAGATTTTCACCATGATTTTCAGTGGCGTTTACTGGGTGTTAGAGGGTCTTGGCACTATACCTGGAGAGAACTAAATCATTTAGGAAGTCAGAGCCACCCTTTTTGTCACATTTGGCTTGTCCAATAAGGGAGAACAGGCTTCTTTGAGATCTAAAAGCAGATGGATTAAGCAGGCAATTTGCCTACTCTTTATCTAGTACTCCTCTTCCTCTTGGTAGTCAGGTTCTTTCTACACAGGAAATGGCAGCTTCATGGGCTAAGTTAAAAGGGGCATCCATGTATGGGATATGTAGATCAGCTACATAGGCAGCCACAAATACTTTTGTGAAACATTACATGTTGCAGAATGTTTTGGATGATAATAAGAATTTGGCACTTGGGGTGTTGGATTTGACCTTGACCTAAGCTTCATTTATTTTGCTAATACATTTCTGTGTGTTTCAGCATCTTTATATGTGGTGTGGACTGTCCTTAATGGTATTTTGGGATACGAAGATTAGTTACACTTCTTTGGTATTCCTTACTAGTAAAGAAGGGGGACAAGGGCAATGAGGAAATAGAGGTAATGTTCCAATTGCTTACCGGTAATCTACAGAAATGAGGGGGACCCTTATCATATTTTTAATTTTTTAAGAAATGTTTTAATTTGTACTGAATTTGCTTTTGGCACCAAATTTGCTATTTTGGTAATTTTATGTATAATTTTTTGTTTAATGATCTTTGAGGTTCTGAATCAAAGAAACATAAATGTAAACTCAATTATCTTACCAATTACTTACCCTAGGTTCTAACTATTTATTTCTGGGTGAAATACTCATACTGAGCCAGCATTTCCAATCCATTGGTAAGAAAAAAGAGTGTTTTGAGTGACCAGTTTGGAAACAAGTCTCAGGATTGATTGAGAGAAGTAACTCATTGGTCGTACGGCAAGTGGTGCCAAATAGTAGCCATGAATCGATTGGATCTGTTCCATGTGCTCAGCAAAAACACCACAATGTCAAGTAATTTCAAGTAAATGTCAAGTAATTTCTGACAATATTTATTTATTTATTTATTTATATAGTGCCTGAATCGACCCCCGGAGGGGTATCTCTGCGCTTCGGACAAGCAACAGGAAAAACTGAAGGACAAGAACAAAATCAGAAACAGAAAAGGTTGCTTTTAGGTGCTTTCTGAATTGAAGATGGTCCGGGCATTGTCTCAAGTGAATGGGGAGCTGATTCCAGTAAAGAGGGCCAAGGTGGGATAATGACTTCCCACCTAGCATATACGGCGTGAATTTCTCGGCAAGATAGGCGGGGCCGAGGTTGTATAAGGCTTTATATACGGTGCAGCAAACTTTAAACTTAACCCCCTCGCGTACTGGGAGCCAGTGGAGCTGACGGAGAAGAGAGCGGGAAGCAGTCCTGGGGGGGGCGTTCAAGACCAGTCGCGCCGTGGTGTTCTGGACCACCTGCAATCTACAAAGCGAGAGCTCGTTGGCTGAGACCAGGAGGCCATTGCAGTAGTCCAGACGGCTCAGTATTAGTGCCTGCGTCAGGGTTTTCCGAGTTGAGTCAGGAAGCAGGGGAAAAACTCGGCGTAATAGGCCCAGCAAATTAAAGCAGGAGCCAGCTGTCTGAGCAGCATGTTCCTTCAAGGTTAGAGCCTGGTCCAGGCGAATGCCTAGGTTCTTAACAAGGGACTTGGGGGCGGGAGGAACACCAAGGTCCACCGGCCACCATTCAGGAGTCCACAGTAAAGGGGCCTCTCCAAAGAGCAAGATCTCAGTCTTCCCAACATTGAATTGGAGGAAATTACATCTCATCCAATTGGAAATAGCCCTCATACCAGAAGAGAAGGCCGACTGCACAGATGGAGTGAATTTGTTAAAAGGAAATAGCAACTGCGTATCATCGGCGTATGAAATAGGAGTAAAACCACAGGTCCTAAGGAGATTGGCCAAGGGAGCAACATAGACATTTAATGTAATTACGCAAATTTCACATAGCCCTTTGGAGTCAGCCATAACCTTTGGTCCATTCCAATCATTCCATGAAACTGAACAAGAAAAGGGAAAAATAATTAAATAATCTTTATAAGCAGCAGACCTAAAACGATTAACCATTAGCCACAGATGACATTACTTTATGACAAAATGTAGCTGGCTCTCAATATGCTGGCCTCCCACCACTAGTTAAATCAAAGGAGTAAGATCAATGCCATCAAGAAATTTTGGTAATGTTACTTAGCAGAAATTACAAATATTTTCTGATCTGGTAGGCCTCTTGTACAAAGTGTCAGCATTGCCTATAAAATCACAAGGCTTTCATAAAATACCTTGCTAATCATATCAATGAGATTCTGAACTATACGAAGGAGATGCTCAACTTTTTTCAAGAAATTCTAAACCCTGAAGTGTTGAAAAAAAAATCCAGCACCCTACAGCAACATTGCAAAAAATCCGGTAGACTTCTTTGAGTCTACTAAATCTAATAATGATCAATCCACCATTAGCAAAAGACAGCAATCACCTTTTCAAGCACTTACCCCACTTCTTTATTTTTGTTCCCATCCCTATTACAATGATTTGACATCTTTTGCAATTTTGTTCTCTAACTGCGTCTGTCAGTAAGGACGAGGTTTGATCTACTTTTTTTGCTATTATGATAATTTTGTAATTCCCTAGGGGTTTCCTTATTTCCTCCAGTTACGATTTTACAAATACTTTGTAATGGTTTTATGTGAATTTGTTAATTTGAGTGACCATAGTACCCACTTGCCTGTGATTAAATTTGGACAGCTGTCATTTTTTGTTATGTTCATCACGGTTTAGCCTATGTACCGATGCCAATAACCTTAGCATAACAAACTCCTAAAAGTCTAAAACCTTATCCTCGACATCAAGGGCAGCATGATCCACATTGTCATCAATCACATTGCATTTTGAGACCAAAATATATGACCTATAGTATTATCAATAACATGTTCTGTCAGAACGCTGCTTGATTTCCTGCAGGCAGATTATGAAGTGTTTAACTGTGTGAGAAATGCTCCTTAAATTGAGTCTGCAGTGAATCCTGACGAGTTCCCTAAAATTAAGGCTAAATTATTTCTAAAATTGTAGGGTGGAATATCCGTTTGATTATTGGATTTTAAAGCTCCTGCTAAGCAGAACTTAGGGGCATATTATCAAGGGCTGGCGATAACATTATCGCCGCTTTAGCGTCCGTTTTCGGGCAAAAAGCGGCGATAATATTATCGCTTTATTAACAAGGACACGCTAGCGGGTGTTTCCTTGCCGTAGCGCCCGTTGTCAGCCCGCCTCGCATCACATCGTTAATGAGATGCAAAGGAGGCGTGCCTGACAAAACTCCATGGGAAAATATCGCTAACCCAGCTTCGCGATATCATCAACGAGGGGTAGCGATATTTGAAATCGCGTTAACTATGCCTTAACGCTGGAATTTAACGTCTGTTAAATTCCAGACTAAGACATACCTAACATGCGGGGTGGATTGTGTGGCTAAGACCACAGGCCCTATCATCATCATCATCCACATCAAGGATATCGCCGTTTTCCATGGAACATCGCTGGAAAACCAGCGATGTTCCATGGAAAACACCGCTATCGCTGGAATAATTATCGCCATTGCGCTAAGCGTTGTTAATACAGCGCTAGCATGGCGATAATTTCCAGCGATAGCCGGCGATAACAAATCTCACGCTAAGCGCGGCCAGCGATAATTATCGCTGCCGCTTGATAATATGCCCCCAAGTTTGTAGATCATCTGGGTTCTTCGCTTTGAAACAATAAGTACTACGGGTTTGGCCAATGCAATGACCCGTGATGATGCGTCCTCTCTGGGCTTCGTAGTCGGGCTCACACCGGCGCTTGCTTTGACAGTTAACAAATTCTAATCTTGAATGAAAATGCCTTTAAAGGTGCTGTCCTACGGAAGAGATCTAAACTCAAATGCAGAGTTGATCGCATTTTAGACGGATAAGCGCTATTACGAGCTGTAGTCCAACAGAGACTTTCACAAGGCCTTACATTACATTACTGACCTTTGGACCTTGAGCACTATTTCAATAATATTATTCTTAAACAGAGCTTTTTAATAGTCATTCCTTCATAATCAGGTGCAGAGGTAGTCTAGTGAAACAATACCCAAATCAAGGTTAGTTGGATTAACCGCCAACAAAATCAACACATAAAAAACGGAACATATGAGGAATTTCTTAGAATGAAGTCAATCCAACACAGTACAATTCAGATTTTTTTAATGATGGCATATGAGATCGTTAGATCACATGAATCCTTTCTCATATAGTGAGGCGACAGGCTATAAACTTTAATAAGTTGAAAAGTTGAAATACAGAACCTAATGCTAGTCTGGCAACTTTGCGCACGCATTTTATGAGGCGTTGCCCTTATTAATATAATCCTAGTTATTGCCAATAATATGCTTTTTCACATTATGCTAGAATAAGCTATAAATCAAAGGTAATCTACAGAGCCAAGTGTAAACCTTCCTGGTGACACTAAAACAGGAAAATGCTATCTCAGTGCAATAGCAAAGGTATCATAAAGATTCCTCAGGTTTCTTAATTTTCCAAGGCAACACCAAAGAAGACTAGAGTTTGCCTTTGTAACCCCAGAGTAGTGTCTCCTTTCAATGCTCTACCATGTGCATGCATCATTACAAACAGATATCCGTGACCGTGACCCCAGTTCTATTGGTCATTCTAGGAGCTATGCAGTGCGCATGCATTAAACCACAAGATTCATTGTGTGCCCTTCCGGTTCCGTTTTCCTGTAGAAGTAACTCAACTTGAAACATGACATGTAGTGAGTGCTACCACCCAGATTCTCCCAGACATTCTAGTACACGTAAGCAAGGGGGGAGATGAAAGTTTGCCCTATACAGTCAGTTTTTTTTTTAAAGCACCTAATAGGAGAAAGAACAGAAAACAGCAGCACATTTATTTTGTAATTGAAATTAACGTGCCAAGGCAGTAGTAACCATTGTTTTAGCTGCCCAGAGCCTCTTCAGATGCACTATAATGTACATTCAGGAGGATTTCGTACCCGATTTTGTACTGAGAGGCAACAGGAAAGCTTCTGATTTGTGAAGGAACTACTAAATCACCAGTTTGAGGATTTCTGTAGGATGATGACTTTCAGAATTTCTTAGAAAAATATTGTCTGACAGAAGTATGTGTCCTAGGTATCGTTTACAAACATTGAGTTGCACCTGGGTGTGGATTTTCTTTTATTAGCTCCAAACGGGCAATATTTTTGTAAATAATATTTAGAGCATGACATTCTGTCAGATGATATTTGGTTTAGCATATTCTGGTCTCTGCACTAACAGACTGCCCAAAGGAGGAAAGCTAGCATTCGCCCTCAAACAGGGCTTAATTTGAGCCAGTGATTGCAGGTGGGGCCCACAGCACTCTTTTTGGGTGACTGGCACTTACTTTTCCTCATCAGGCTTTGACCCAGAGCAGGAGAGAGAAAATCACAAAAGTTGCCAAGAGGAGGAAAAGAAGGATAGAAAAACACTGACAAAGGGAGAGAGCAGGGATAAAACGAACCTGTAAGAGTGAAATAAAGGGAGCGTAGGGTCGTGGAAGAAAGAGGCATGAGGTGGAATCAGGACTATGTAGGCTTGGTGTTCGGAAGTCCCAACATTCATTAGCCTTGGCCGGGGACTTCTGAGCAAAACCTTGGGCACTGACCCATATCATTTTACAAATTAAGCACTGCCCTTAACTACAGTACTCTAAGCAGTAAGAGAACCTGTTTATAACAATCACTTACTATGAGGGCAATCTTTCATTTATTACATTATTCAAATATACTCAGGGAGCAGCTGACTCATGAGTCAAAAAAGATGATTGTCATGCATGTCTCCTGCAGTGCACAAATGGGGCCAGGAGATGCCTCATTGAAACAACACATGGGACTACTTCTGCTCTCAACCAGGTTCTCAACTTTCGTGCATCCAATCAAGACTTCCGGGCGGGGGAGGCGACTGTCCCTAAGGCTGAACTCTACCCCCAACCCGCACTCATTCAAACATCAGTGGTGTGCCAACTAGCACTCTAACAACTCTCCAGGCTGTCGCTATGCAGCAACCAGGGAGTCTCAATTGAGAGTCATCAGCAAAGGTAAGAAGCCTGTCTTCACTAGCAAACTTTATTACAACGAATATCAAGAAATATTGCTGATACTTCAAAGAACAATATTTGGGTGGAAAATCCTCTAAAAAGTTAAAATTATAGAGGACATTCACTTAAAAAGAACTGACCTCACCAGTGGATGTCAGAGAACTTTCCAGAAGGGTTCAAACATGCTTATATTTGATCACTCCTGGTAGGCATTAGAATTAAATAACTTTCTTTTGACAGCTATCCAGGATATATACCATTGTTCACTGTCAAAACACACCACCGGATGACAAATGCCAAGTATGACCCTCTACAATGTGCTGGAGAAGAAAGATGGATCTTTCCTTCTTGGCTCTTTCATCCTTTTGATATTTTTTTAATGGCAGGCTTCTCCTGACTTTGTTGCTTCAAAGAGTTTTTGTATTATGTTGAATTTGTAGACCATTGTGAGACTGGATGTTAGAAATGGGATTTCTGGTTGGCTGAGCTATGCACCCAGGCCAGACATGAACCACCACTCTAATCAGGGTAAGATAGATACACAATCAATAAGAAAACCTGTGCTCACCCTCTGGTAGCTTGGCACATAGCAGTCAGGCTTATTTACAAAGGCAATGTGTAAAGTATTTGTGCAACACACACAGTAACACAATGAATAAACCACAAAAGACTCCACATGGTTTAGAAAAATAGAGAATATTTATCTGAGCAAAATAAGACCACAACAACAAAAATCCAATCAGTAGAAGTTGAGATATTCATTTTCAAAGATTAAATGCACAAATAGTGCTTAGAAGTCACTAGTGGTCAAAAGGTTACTTGAGGTTGCGAGGGACAGGTGCAAATCCAAAGTTCAGTCTCATGGCGATCAACGGCAGGCTGGCAACAGGACCCAGACAGATCTCGCTGAAGAAATACCTTGGATGGAGCTTTTGTTGACATCGAGAGTCTACTGCGTCATCGTCGACCCGTGAAAAGGGGGTCCGGTGTCGGCTTCGACCTCTGTTGAAGTGAATGCAATGCATTGTAGCCAAGCTGTGCAGAGCTTCGTCATCAAGCCGCGCCGACTTGTGGAACCGCTGTTGTCGGGCAGCCTCTGCATCGGTGTCGGAGGGCAATGTGGCAGAATTTCTCACACAGTCGAGGCAATGCATTGGCGTTTGATGTGGGCAGCTGCAGAGCCCACTTCTGAGGCCCAGACCTTAAAGGGGGCACCTCAGGCAAGGGTAGGACACACAGAAGGCAGAGTCCAGCAGCATGAGCATAATTGTAGGACGTTTTGTGTCCCTTAGACTACAGAAAACAGGAGACAAGCCAGCAAGCACTTGGAGGGAAGGCAAAGTCCTTCCAGCAGAGTCAGGGAGCAACAGGAAGCACAACAACAAGCAGAAAAGCAGTCCTTCCAGAAAAGCAGTCCAGTTGAGTCCTTTTAGCAGCACAACAGTTCTTCTGACAGAGGTTCAGTTCAAGATCCAGAAGTGTCTGATTTTAGGGGTCAGAGACCCAGTACTTATACCTAAAAGTGCCTTTGATTTGGGAGGTGACTTCAAAGGAACTCCCTAAAGTGCACAATAACCCTATTCAACCCAGTCCTTTCTGCAGGCTAACCCTTGTGGATACATCAGTGCTTTGAGTGTGGACAGGACACTACCTATTGAAGTGTAAGTGCCAACCCCTTCCATTCCTCCCTGCCCAGGAAGACCCATCAAAATGTAGATTAATGCAAATGAGTGCTCAGATTGCAGATGAACCTCACCTTCCTGTGTAGCTGTCACCCAGCCCAGACATGTATTGGAGACAGGCTGTCAGGCACAAAGAGCAGTTAGTATAGAGAAATGTCCACTTTCTAAAAGTGGCATTTCTAAAGCAGTCATTTTAAGTCCAGCTTCTCCAGTAAGGAGGATTTATCATTACCATTCCAAACATATCAAACATGAAAAAGCTACTCCTCACTTATCAGGAATTACAACATAAAAATGTATTAAGGAATTTCCAATGCTGGCCTATGAGAGTGGTAGGCCTCACAGTAGCCTATGAGAGGGTTAGGCCTCACCGTAGGGAAAAACGAAATAGGATGTTTGTCACTACCAGGACATGCAAAACATACCTACCTTTTCCTTACATGGCACACTGCCCTTAGAGTTACTTAGGGCCTACCTTAGGGGTGACTAATATGTAATAAAAGGGGAGTTTAAGGCTTGGCAGGTAGTTTTAGATGTCCAGTCGTAGTGGCAGTAAATTGCACACACAGGCACTGCAGTGGCATGTCTGAGACAGATTTGAAAGGCTGCTTCTGCAGGTGACACAATCAGTGCTGCAGCTCACTGGTAGCATTTGAAGTACATGCCCTGGGTATATGGTATACCACTTTACAAGGGACTTACCAGTACAACAAATATGCCAATGGGGTATACACCAATGTCATCATGTTTAGGGGAGAAGCACATGCACTTTAGAACTGGTTAGCAGTGGTAAAGTGCTCAAAGTCCTAAGGCCAACAAAAAGAATCCGCAAAAAGGAGAGGCAAAAGGCAAACAGTCTGGGAAAAGCACCCCTAAGGATGACTGGTCTAACACTGGATATAGATACACTAGTTCTTGCTGATCTTCCCTGTAGATCCAAACTGCAGAAATACCTGTGGAGAAAAGATGCTGATTCCTGGACACTCTGTGGATCTTTCAGTCTTCCAAAGTCAGACACTACTGCTGAAGAAGGGGTGTGCCTGAGTCTAAACCTTTGCCAATATTGAGGATTCTTAATATAAGCCCATATCCCCCACAGTTGGAAAAACGTCCTTACAGATTTAATTTTGATTATTATAAGCTTAAACACATATTTTTGCAAACAGCAGTGCAGGATGTCTGTATAAATTATTTCTATAGTGCAAACCGAGCAAAAAAAGGCGACAGAGTGCTGTACAAGGTCAAGAGACGGGCTATAACATTAAACTTCCCTTTAGAGTAACTTGCATGGGACTTTAAAAAACACAAATTTACACTGGTAAATCATAATAGTATATTAGCACTTTTAATTTTGCTAACATTAGACCCCTCACATGGAGGAGTGGTTTCCTGTGACATTACATTATTGCTTAAATCACTGCTAGATTCAGATAAAGAAATACAGGAGGTCCCATTGCTAAAATTGTGTATTTTAAAAACTAGACTCTAGACCTGATTCAAAGTGTGGTAGATGGTTTACTCTGTCCCAATAGGGACAGATATCTGGTCTGCCTTATTTCATGTGCATTAAATCCTATGGCACCTGTAATAAAGGGGATAGGATATCCATCACAATTGTAACAGCGTATCCCAACTGCCAAACTCTAAATCAGGCACTACCTCTTTTACCTTCGCGCAACAGATCATAGATCCAATATTGCACACATTATTCATGAAAATGTTGCTATTGGAATGTGTTATCTGAACATTATAAATGCATGTAAAGTATGGTGCTCACCTATCTTCAAGTTATTATGGACACTGCATCTAGTCTATAATGTTTCACCTACAAATCATTAATGGATAAAGTAATTAATTAAAGTAAGTCAGCTATACTGCAACTCTGTGATTTGGATTACAAAACATGTTTGACTAATGCCATTTCATGCCCTTGGTGGTAAGTTAAGACAGTTCTTGTTCCAAACACCTTTTAGCCTTTCAGCTGAAACATTGTGATAACAGGATTCTAGAGGTGGTAATGTGTGACAAGAATGTTGTGCTCATTTGTCGTGTGCCATTTTGTTGTGGTGCTTCTGAGTATTTGTGCTGTATTATTGCAATGTGCTTTTGTTGTACTGTGGTTGTTGTTAGGCCTGGGCAGAGTTCGCAGAGTTCTGCTATGAGGAACTCCACAAAGTGCCGAAAAAACTCACAGCATTTTGGAGAGAGATAAAACGCGCTGGTCTGGCTGATTTTCAGCACCGGTAGTTTGTCCCATGCCGTAAAATCAGTGCAAATGGCACCACATGCAGTGTAAGAGGGGCTGCTTCTTTTTGCCTCTCGAGTAAATGTGCTACTCTAGCGACAGCTTCCTCAATGCGAGCGTCAGGTTTTTCAAAGCGAGCTGTAACGACTGGTCACTACCTCCCGGTTTGAGAAATCTCACGTGGAGGTGGTCTAGCATATGATTTTTCTTGTTCATGCTCGCCAACTTAATGTTGGTGTGCTGCCCAGGAGTAAAAACTCCACTCTGCTGAGTTTTTCAGAACTCCAGGCAGAGTGGGCAAGACTCCTCGAACTCCGCCGGTGGAATGGAATTCACCGCCCACCCCTAATTGTTGTATTGCGTTCTCTTTTGACTTTTGACTGTTTTGTTGTGATGTGACTTTTTATGTTTTAGTTGTAGTGTTATGTTGCTTTGGGTATTCTATGATGTGACTGTCTACTGTTTACTTTAGAAATGTCTTCAAGTGCCATTACATTTGTGCAACAAAAGCAGCACACCCCTTGATAGTTTCTGTGACAAGCAACCATTTACCACTGTTTCAAATGGTATAATAGTGCTGCTTAGCTCCTCAAATACTTTAGACACCTGTTGGTGCAAAACTGTAGCAGAGACTGTGTCTTAACTTAGCATTCCTAGTGCTCACTTTATGTGAATCGGCCCCAGAATGTATTATGATATCACACAAAAGTCCAAGACTGGAAACAAATTCTGTAATGACTTGAGGGTGGTGGCTGCCCTGATGTATAGAATTAAATGCCTTAAAGTTATTTTTTGATGTTTTAAGATTTTATGTTACTTAAATCATGTGCCATAGCAGGGGCCTAACACAGGCCCCGGCAGCCCCTGCAGTGCAAGGGGCCCCCGTTCAGCCCAGTGTCTATGAATATTTGTGAGATATGGCAGTCTCAGAGGCCCCTCAACACGTTCTGCAGAGGAGACCAGTTAATCTGGTGTACACTGCTGTGCTCCCGAGAAATTGTAAGGTTGAAAAGTATTTAGTGTGGCTGATACCAGTTAAACATTATAACATGGAATAGCATTTTGAAAATGATATCTCTAACCTGGGGATGCCACAGCTTCTGGAGTACATTTGAAGTCAGTTCACAGCAAAGAGTTATTTTCAGGAAGAGAGGTTTTTGGGATGCTGTGCTTAATGTGAGAGGGATGCTGTGCTTAATGTGAGAGAGGGTTTTTATGGGCCTTTGATTTCCAAAGTTATTATGGTAAATCAGATGCAGTTTATGATAATTATAATTGGGCTTATGGGAGGATTTTTTATCTGTTTTCGAAGCATAAAGGACTGTGAAACTTGATGTAGAATAAAAGCTCTGAAAAGTGCTCATTGTGTTAGCTAAGGGGTTTGAATCATATATAGCTGCTAGTGTTTCGTTTTGTTGCTGTGACTTGAAAATTAATATTTTAAAGTGAGTTCACATGTTCATTATTCTTTTTTTGTGATGTTGTCTAATTTTAACAATGTATTGTTGCCATTTAGATATAATCATCCACTAATTAATTCTGGAAGAAGGAGAATACATAGGAAAGAGAAACACCTGTTAGCACGTATTAACTAATACATTGTTGAGGTTCACTACAAAATAGCGGCGCATGACTTTTGGTTTTTTGTTGCTCATCCTATATATTTCTCCACCCTGCCTTTTGTTTCCTTTCTCCTAGTTTCATTCCTGCTTTTGTTTTTCTCTTCTGTTTCTTTTCCTGTTTTTTGTCCCTCAACCAAAAGGGAATTTGGACAACTACCATACAGGGAGGTCCAAGATTTTTTTAGGTCTGGCGTTGTCCAAGACCTTTTGATTTTAGTTAAATTTCATGCATAATGTACTTACTTAAAGGAGCTTCAGTCACCTCTCTTCAGTCATTGGTCTGTTGTTGTGCCATTAACATTTTGCTTCCCCGACTACAGCATACGGCATGGGGTAATGGTCACACTACTTGAGCCGCTAGATAACTTCACTATGAGTGACTGCACTTTGCTCTTTCTCAATGAGCACTTCCGCTCACAGGGTTGTTCTCGTCAGTGCCAGCATTTTAGTTTTTACTTTATAATTACCTTAGTGTTGCTTTTGTTTTTAGAGTCTGAGGTGAAAGCAGACCTATTCTAGCACATGTGAGCACAGGCCACATTCAACACTTTATCACTTCCTGTCTCCTGCTAATCCTGTTGTAAATTCCTTTTGAAGTGTTCTTTATCTGACTGTTGGAGTTTCACAACATATCATCATATGTCCATTTGAAACTGTTCTGTATTAAGTTATTCTCGTTTTACCATCCATGCAGTGCGCAAACTGAAAGCTTCAATATTACACATGTGAATTCATAAGCAGAACATTCTCCAGAACACATTTATTTTGGACTCAATTTCATCAATGGTTCTTTGAAAAGATTCGCACAGAAATAAAAACAGCCATTGTCATGTTTCATTTGCAGCACTTGTTACACTTTTTTTATTTCCTTCTTTCTTTTTTCTTCCTTTTTTCTTGGTTTCTTTGCTTCTTTCTTTCTTTCATTTGCTTTTCCTTTACTTTCTTTTCATCTCCATTCCTTTCTTCGTTCTTGCCTTCTTTCTGTCTTTCTTTCTTTTCTTCCCTCTTTTCATTTTTGTTCTTTTTTCTTTAATTCTTTCCTTTTCCCTTTCCTTTCTTTCCTTTTCCTTTCCTTTTCTTTCTTTCCTTTCCTTCCCTGCCTTTGCGCCTTCCTACTTTCTGCCATTTTCCCCTCCTTTTTTCCTTTCTTTTTTCTTTCTTTCCTTTTTTCTTCCTTTCCTTCTTTTCACCTTTTTTTCTTCCTTTCAATCTTTTTTTCTTTCCTTTCTTCTTTCTTTCCATCTTGCTTTCCCACCATCCTTCCTTCCATCCTTCCTTCCTCTTTCTATCTTTCTTGCTCTGGTTCCTTTTTTCCTTCTTGTTTCCTTTCCTTCTTTTCTGCATTCTTTCTTGTATCTTTCTTTCCCTCATTATTTCTTTTCTTTTTCTCTCTTTACTTTTTGCTTTCCTTCTTTTGTTCTTTCTTTCCTTTTTTCTTTCCTTCATTCTTTTCATCTTTCCTTCATTCTTGACTACTTTCATGCCTTGTTTCCTTCTTGCTTGATTTCTTTTTATCTTTCATTTCTTTCTTTTTCTTCTTTCTTTCTGCCCTCTTTCTCTTTCATTCTTTCATTTTTATTTCTTTCCTTCTGTATTTCATTCTTTCGTTTTGTGTTTCTTTTGTTCCTTCTTTCTTGCCTTCTTTCTCTCTGTCTTACTTTCTTTCTTTCTTTCTTTCTCAAAGGCAAGAGGCTGGAAGCCAATGGCAGAGTTATTGCCTTTTTGGTCCATGTTAGCCAAGACCTTTTGATTTTGCTATAATTGTGTGTATGACATAGTTACTTGTAGGAGTTTTCAGACGTACTTCATCAATTTGTCTGTGGTTATGTCATTAACATTATTGTCCAACCCACTCAAACATGCATCAAGGGGCAAAGTGTCAGCCCACGCCAGCCATTGGCTGACAACACTATGAGTTAAGGCATTGTTCCGTTTCACAATGAGCACATACACAAACAAAATAGTTCCCTTCAGTGCCAGGGAGTACAATAGTAATGTGGGCTTTTTTTAAACCAAAAAACATTTTTAACTTTATTAATTTTTTTTAGATTGATGAACACCTGGCAGCTTTCCGAATAATAAAGTTTTGCAAAAACCGTGACAAAAAAAAAAACAAGAATTGCCAAAAGTCTCACAGATGATGCCAAACCCATTGGCTTTTCCAATGCTTTTTTATGCCTGTAAATGACGAGTGTACACCTCAGGGAACCACGTCATTCCAGGCTATTTCCCTTAATATTTTGCACACGGCTGACTTTAGGTCTAACACAGATCCCTGTTCAAATGCCAGAAATGTAGCATTTTAATGTATCTGCAAAATGTATCAATCCAGCATATTGTAGGCAACCATTCAAGAAACCCCAAGCACTCCTTTGATCCTCCGCGTTCTACCAGCCTCTGCGGTCAGGAACTCAGCTTGTTTCCCTGTGAGAGCCTCTCTCCCTCTTATCCTCCAGGTAGCCCTGACCCTCAACATCATCAAGTTGAATTTCATCCCGATAGCAGCAAAACCCTCCAAAAACCCTTAATTCTCCCCAATCCGGTTGAACTGAAATGAAGACCGAGTTAACTATTCTCTGTTGCCATCACGTTTTGTCCCACTCTCCATCCTCACCTTCACAACATGGAGTATATAATGATTGTATGTATGACCTGATCATTTTGTGCACGGTGATTGTGTATACATCATTTCTTATCAGTATGTTGTACGAAAAAATACACAAAAATACACTTGAAATGTAGATGTTCCATGTGCTGCCATGTTTAGTAATAATGATTTGGTATTGAAAACCAAAGTCTGGTCTTCCCATTGTTTTTTGTTCTTTTGGTGCAGTCAGTTCCTTTTGGGTGGCGTTTCGGTCAGGCCTTCTGGGTGATGTCTATGGCGACTTTGTCCCGCTTCCACCTACCATCAGTTGGACTGTGATTGAGACTAGAATCCTTATAAAGACACGTAGAATCACACATAAAGCTCACCAGTAGATCCACCTTCGGGTTCTCCATTAGTATCCAGATTCTCTGCTTTTTAATTTCAAAGCTGCCGCTTTCATTCCTACATGCCCTTTTTTTTAAACAGGTTTGTTTTCCACTGGCTCCATTTGAAGTTTTGTTCTCCTCTGTTTCTTGTAGGTTGATCATTTGCATAGCAGGCCTGAACACCACGTGATCTCTGAACTTGCTCTTTCATACATTGAACAGTAAGTGATGTTATGACCTCGTTTTTGGTGAAACTGTCCTGGGGGTGAGGTTGCTTAGTCTCTCTTTTCATTTTGCAATTCTTGCTGCTTTGTTATAGCTGCTCACACAGCTCTTTAATAAACGGAGTTTTATTGTTTGGGCTCCTGCGATCTTTGCTTTCTTGAACTGGGACTACAGCATTTGCATCCATATGTGTGTTGTTCTTTCAGGGGACGAGGATGGATGAGGGCTAATGAGTTATTTGTGCTCCCATGCTTAGTGTACATGTTTCAGCGGTTTGGGCTAGACTGCTCCTTGGAACGCTGGCCTACCACTGATTTGCATAAACCTGGTGGCTTTCAGTAATGGCACCGACAAGCTAAAAATACAAGCACGTGAAGGTACTCAGGCACATTCCCGGTTGTAACTCAAGGCCCCTGCCGGTAGATGCTGGGTGTTGCATCCTGGCCCCTCCTTGCAGTCTCTGGGCTGTCACCAGACGAACTCGAGGTCTATTTCTGACTTTACTGACTTTGCACAATGATGCACAGGTGCTGTGAGAGGCAGGGCTGCACCTGCCTTCCTTTGACGTCAGTGGGGTCCCCTGGCTACCACCGGGACTTTCCCTTCTGTTATGTATTTGATAATAATTCTAGTTGATTGTAATGCAGGCCACGTCAGGTATTGAAGAGTTCTAAAATAGCGATAAAAGGTAAGAATGCATGCGCTCGGTGAGCCAGTGACGCTCTCCAATGAAGTTGATGTTGTTTTGCACTCTGATTGAGACCACCAAGACTGTCATTCTCTTGCCTAATGCAACGCTGTCGGTTCTCTTGAAATGCACTTTTAAACGACCGTGGTGCGTTATACATTTTAGAAACTAACGTTATAAATATATAGTACCAGTCTAGTGTTTAAACTACACCTATATTTCATAGGTGCATGCCTTACTGTCCAAATGAGTGGGCTTGAGTCAGCCATATTGTAGCACAGGCTTATAGAGTTTAGGTAAAGAACTGTGAAGTTCTATACCCCAGTGTATACACTCTGGGGCATATTTACAAGAACGTGTGATAACCACCGCAATTTTAGCTTAACGCAACTTCTCACATTGCAGTCCATCGCGGGAAAACAACGCCGTGTTAACGTAGCATTCTCAACCTGGCGTCACCATGCGATAGTCCCACGATAACGCGTCAAATGACCGCATTAAAAAGAACGCGACGCCGAAAAAATGTGAAACACCAACGCAAATAAAGTTGTGATGAGGCCAACCACGAAAAAAAAACCAGCAACAACCAGAGATAGGCTTGCAATTCCCACGCGTCTGGTGGGAAAATGCACCATAAAAGCTGAACAAGGAAAACACACCATAAACAAATCAAACTGCGCAGCAACATGGATGCACCCGGAACGAGTGCCCAAGTCAACGCGAACCCCACAAGCCCCACAGGGTGCGCACTCAAAATATCGAGTTTTTTATATCGACCTACACTAATATCGAGTTTTTAATATCGTAGGGACAGAGTATCGATGTCAAGAATATCGGTGACCAGAATATCGACCTTAAGGTAAGTAATATCGTTTTTTTTTATATCGAAGTAAGTAATATCGAAGTAAGTAATATCGTTAGCAAAAATATCGTTGTTAATAATATCAATATTTATATTAGTGTTATGTATTTTAGTATGTATTTTATATGTATAACATTTTTTGTAATGCATTTTTATTATTTTTAAATATATGTATTAAATGTTTAGAAATTAGTAATTTTTTTAAAGTAAATTTTGCGTTTTAGTATCAGAGTGGGTTGTGGGTTTATAGGGGAATAGGGTGGGAAGTAATTTAATTATAATTAATTAATATGTTTCTATTTATTGTTATTGATTATTAATTTATTGTTAATTAATTACTAGAAGGTAATTATTTTTTTTAATTGATTAATTTATCATTATATTAATCATAATTAATTTTTTATTTATTTATTGTTATTGTTAATTAATTTATTGTTAATTAATTATTAATTGGTAATTAATTTTTAATAATTGATTCATTGATAATTACATTAATTATGTTAATTTGTATATGTAGCGGGTTGTGGGTTAATAGGGAATAGGTTGGGAAGTAATTTAATTATAATTAATTAATTTATATAGTTTTATTTATTATTGATAATTAATTTATTGTTAACTAATTATTAATTGGTAATTAATTTTTATTAATTGATTAATTTATAATTATATTAATTATTTTTTTTTTATTTTTTATTTGTTATTGTTAATTAATTTATTGTTAATTTATTATTAATTGGTAATTAATTTTTATTAATTGATTAATTGATAATTAAATTAATTGTGTTCTTTTTATGTGTAGCGGTTTGTGTGTTTATGGGGGAATAGGGTGGGAAGTAATTTAATGTTATTTAAGTAAATATTAATTTTATTTTATTGGTATTTAATATACATTTTTTAGTTAATTAATTATTAATATGTTATTTATTTTACAAAAATTATTTTATTAAGTATTTTAATTCAACCCCTACGCTATCCAACACTTTCCCTACTGTTGCACTCACTGGAGTGGGAATAGTAATTTTTACCTCTACGCTATCCAACACTTTCCCTAATGTTGCACTCACTGGAGTGGGAATAGTAATTTTAAACCCTACGCTATCCAACACTTTCCCTACTGTTGCACTCACTGGAGTGGGAATAGTAATTTTTACCCCTATGCTATCCAACACTTTCCCTACTGTTGCACTCCCTGGAGTGGGAATAGTAATTTTTACCCCTACGCTATCCAACACGTTCCCTACTGTTGCACTCCCTGGAGTGGGAATAGTAATTTTAACCCCTACGCTATCTAACACTTGCCCTACTGTTGCACTCACTGGAGTGGGAATAGTAATTTTTACCCCTACGCTATCCAACACTTTCCCTACTGTTGCACTCACTGGAGTGGGAATAGTAATTTTTACCTCTACGCTATCCAACACTTTCCCTACTGTTGCAATATCTGGAGTGGGAATAGTAATTTTAACCCCTACGCTATCCAACACTTTCCCTACTGTTGCACTCACTGGAGTGGGAATAGTAATTTTTACCCCTACGCTATCCAACACTTTCCCTACTGTTGCACTCACTGGAGTGGGAATAGTAATTTTTACCCCTACGCTATCCAACACTTTCCCTACTGTTGCACTCACTGGGGTGGAAATAGTAATTTTTACTCCCTACGCTATCCAACATTTTCCCTACTGTTGCACTGTTTGGAGTTGGAATAGTAATTTTATTACCTGCGCTATCTAATATTTTTGTATTATTTTAGTTAATGTAGTATATAATTAATTTTTAAAAGATTAAAAATAATTTTAATTTTTTAATTTCTTATATATATTTATTTAACTTTTATTTATATTATTGTTTTATTTGTATAGATGTATTTTTTGATTCATATGATATTTTTTTAATTTAAAAGTTATTAAAATAATTATTAAAAATTATTAGTAAGTATATATATGATATATTATATGTATATGTTTAATTTATTTTTACATTACATATATATTACTTATAATTTTTAAACATTTTAAAATATTTTTAACTATGTTTATTTTAATTATATGTATTATTTACTTTATTCTACATTATTTTTAACTTAAATAAAAAACAATATTTTTAACAACGATATTTTTGACATCGATATTTTTTTTCCGATATTTTTGTACTTACCATAATGTAGATAGGATGTCGATATTCTTGACTTCCATAGTCTTGCGTCGATATTTCTGTAGGTCGATATTCTGACCTTCGATATTTTGTCAGTGATTCGCCCCACAGACCACCAGCAATGAACCTCGGGGTCGGGGAAGGCCAAGGAGAAGAAGAAGAGGAAGATGGGGTACAGTCCGCAGGAAAACCCGATCGTCGTCACGGAGGTGACAGAGCACCAACAACAACTGTCCGTCACCACCACCGTGTCATTGGCAATACAGACGGAAAAATGGCATCCCATCGTGAATGCAGTTGGAGTGCCGAGGAGGCCAACATGCGCTGGCACGATGTGAAAAGCCAAACCAAGCAGAAACCCGCTGCCAACAGGAAGGCAGCAACGGCGAATGGAGGTGGGAGTCCTGCGCCACAGGAGGAGCTGGAGCAAATGGCGCCCACAGTCATCAGTGTGGAGACGGTGCAAGGAGTCGGGAGTCCAGACACTGCTCGACATGACCTGACACAACAGCAACAGGGTGAGTAATGAACAGGGAGTGTGGGGACGGGGGGACGGGCACAATGGCACACATGCACAATGACGTGTAGCACACCGCACACCCACAATAACCCTGGGTCATGTCCCTGATCCCCGTGGCACACTGCAGCACACATACAAACATCAGGTAGGCCCCCGTTCACCATGTGCCGAAAGGGGTCCCACCCCACACATCACCAATTCCACAACACACACATGCACCTGTGCGAAACACCTCAAAGATGCGTATGTGAGAGCCACACTGACAATGCAAGTGACACCACATGACCAGCAGCATGGCTGGAGTACAATCACCATGACACTGTGCATGCCACGAGACTGAGGTGGCTGAGTGTGGACCACATCCGGAAAGGAGCAGGTCACACTCTGACACATCCACCTGCACAAACAACCACTGACGTCAACAACACATCTGCAGACAAACAATGCACAAGAGTACAAAAACCTTCCAGGAGCACAAATGACCCAAGTCGCCAACATCACAGCACCTCAAAAGCACAAAAGCCAAAGGCACACCGCCTCCAAGGGATAAGGGGCAGCACAATCACAGCTGCGGGTGCGACTCCCAAACAAAGCAGCACACACACATAGCAATTACAGCACACCCACATGGACGACAATGTGGTACACAGTCCAACACCTACACTGCAGAACAGAGGACACAACTGGGTCCGCCTGTGCGTAGAAAATGGCCAATCACATCTGACATAGCAGGAAACTGTGAGATGCAAATGTACGTGTACAACCTCACCTACGTCATGTAGTCCAAATGTCCACTGACCCGCATCAAATAGTCCGCCCCTCCCAAACAGTCAAAATGTACATTGTCATGAATTCTGAATGTAAACTTGAACAATGTGGCAACATACATGCCAACACAATGTCAACAAGCATCTCCCCTTCACATTGCAGAGGGACAAACAACACCTCCAGCAGAGCAGACCAGACAACTCTACAGTGATGCTGAAGAGGACCACCACACTTCCGACACCTACGCCCCACAACAGTCCATGGACATCTTAGCCAATCGACCTCCAGGAGCAGGGCAGCACCGCTGCATTGAGGATACCCCACCCCCTGCACAGACACCACAGCTGGACGCACCCACCACCCCGTCTGGCTCCCAGCAGCCCACCGAAGCACACATCGCATTCCAAGGCCAGGTGTCAGACTGCCAGAAGGGGGTGGCCGAACATGTGCGGGTGGGGTACTACCTCATGGAAGCCGAACCAGATCACATACGTGGGTGTCTAAGTCCCATCAGGGCCCACCTACACTCCCCAACGGAGACCCACACTGCGACAGAGACACATGCCTTTGCACATTTCCAGTACTGAACCACACCCAGCGCCACGGGATGATTATCCACACCCCCACGCTGGACTGGCGTACACCGGCCCAGTACACTCCTCTTACGTATTGAGTGGGGGATGACAAAGCTACATGTGCAATGTCCTACCCGCTGCCTGCGGTGACATGGCTGCGTCCTCTGTACACGGCACAATGTAATGTTGTAGTGCCCGGGGCACAAATGCATACATCATGAGCACACGGACACACTCAGATAGTTCATTGAACTGGCCACGGGCACGTGGGCTCGACACCTTTATTGGCATGGTCACATGTATAGTGACGCATGTGCTGGATGTGTGTGGGGTGAGTGTAAGCCAGCCCTCATGGAGTCGTTGGTGCTGGCAACAACTTGAACAGTGATCACAATTAAAGCAGAAACAGAAAACACCAGCATAACAGAAATAACTGTGATGCATCATGGTGGTAGCCGGAGAAAGTACAGTGTTCACCCAACATGCAAGCAGAATGGTCCATGATTCGTGGTGCACTGAGTTAGTGGCACCTGAAGAGCTGAGCAGGGAACAAGCTGATGATGGCACCCACGACTGGTGTGAGCAACTCTGATAGTCTGGCAGTAAGACACTTATGACTCTGGCACCTGTTGTTTGGAGTTGGTCCTGGCGGTGGTGGCGTGTGCATCCTGCGGTGATGCGAAGTCCGGGCAGGCCAGGACTCGATTTGATGTGTGAGCCCAGGTGGGCCGCAGTTGAGGCCGAAGGCAGCAGACAGCTCAGGGCCACAGACACATGGCCTTGATGACCCCCAGTCCATCGACCCAGAGGCTACCCAATATGCTATCAGACAGGGGCCATGACTTGAGCTGCACATAGTTAGTGGCCCCGGATGCACTGCAGCCGGCACAGGCACACTGCCACGGGACGGTGACTTGCGGTGCAGTGAGATAGGGCCACGCGAGGTGAGCGGGTCCTCGTCGATGTCCAAGGGGAATGTAGTGAAGGTTTGCGGGGAACAGTGGAAGGTGTCCTCCAGGGCATGATGCAGAGGGCAGAAGCCGGCCTGAAGCGGCAAATGGAGGAGTGGAATGCCACAGCCTCGTTTTTGCCACAAAGTCAGTATCACCGACATGATGATGAAGATAAGCCCCAGTCCATAGACTCAGTCGCCACCAAAGTTCAACCAGAAAGTGGCCATGGATGTCGGGGAACAGACTTAGTGGCACCGGAGCTGAAAGGGGATGCAGTCTGCGATGAGGCCAGTACAATGATGTCAAGTCTGCCATAAATGATTCATGACTGAATTCCCAATGTGTGACCTACTCGACCGCAGTGTAGGCCGAATGCGTTGTCATCAAGGGCCCACAGACACGTGTGGTTGGGATGCCATGCACATACTTTGTGTCACCACATCGAAGGGAGTATAGTGATATAAACTCCACCATAAAGTGTGTACTCGGCCATTGTGTAATCAAGACTCAGTTCCAAATGTGTGACCTACTTGACCGCAGTGAAGGCCTGAGGCAGCGGTCAGCAGGGGCCCACAGCCACGTGTCGTTGGCCCGCGATGCACAGGGTTGGTGACACCAGGGCAGTTGCCGGCAGTGTTCGAACACCTCGGTAACAATGGTCCTTTTCTCCTCTGGACTGAACAGGCGTCTTCCTCTTACTCGTCTCCCTGCGTACAATGATATGAACTCCGCCATGCAGAAATCACAGATCAGTTCAACATGTTTGACCTACTCGTCCGCAGTGTAGGCCGATGGCGAAGTCATCAGAGGCCCACAGACACGTGTGGTTGGGATGCTATGCACAGAGTTGGTGGCACACATCGAAGGGAGTACAGTGATATAAATGCTGCCATAAAGTGTGTACTCTGCCATAGCATAATCAAGACTCAGTTCCAAATGTGTGACCTACTTGAGCGTAGTGTAGGCCCGAGGCAGCGGTGGAGTACGTCAACGAAAAAGGAGTAAAGCGGGCCTGTGTCGCGGAGGCCGTGATGGTCTGAGGAGGCTCCGAAGGTCGCAGGCCTCGGGCCTGGAGCTTGCACCGGCACGTGGTGGGCCCTCTTTGACACATGCCGGTATCGGCAGGTGAGCAGTGAGGCCTGGCTGCGAAGGGCGGGCATGACGGGTCCGGGGACCAGCGGCCAGGGGTGCAGCAGGCGCACAGGATCGCAGGCCACACTGCTCACGGCGACGGTGTCGTCCTCGTGGCAGGGTGGGAGGCGCCGCCCTGGCAGACACGTTGGGCATTCCGGAAGAGAACCACGCCCAGAACTACGTGCTTTTTATTCACACCCCTGATCTGGCCTGGCGTACGCTGGGCCAGCCCACTCCACACACGCTTACAGGGGGGGACGTCACAAGCTACTTTTCCGCGATCTTCCCCACTGGCTGGGGTGACATGGTTGCGTCCACTGTCCACTACACTCCAAACACCAGCAGTGCATGTAGACATGGCTATGTCTGTGGTCTGCATACTGCAGTCTGTCCAGCACATCTCCGCCACACTTGGCATTGTGTACATACTAAGCCTGGGCGTAGTTCGCGAAGTAGCGCTACGCGAAGCTACGCAAAGTGAAGTTCGCACTACGCGAGCTACGCGTAGCACTACGCGAACTGCGTAGTGCACTGTTCGCAATGATTGCACAGTGCCGGATGCTTGTCCGCACTGTGCAATCATTGAAAACGGCATCTTGCACAGTGCGAGCTGTCTTTTACTGCCGCTCGAGTAGATTTTTACTCGAGCGGCAGCTTTCTCAACGCGGACTGGTAGTTTCTCATCGCGAGCGGTCGCGAGCATACGCGACCACTCGCAATGAGAAACCTGACCTCCCCGCGTTGAAAATCTCGCCGGGAGGTTTATTTTCCACGCTCGCGATCGGCAACTTGATATTGCTGATCGCGAACGAGGAAAAGTCTCGCCAGGATGTCATTTTGCTTGCTCGCGGTCGCCAACTTGACGTTGAGGACCGCGAGCAAGCAAAATGACCGCTGCACTACGCTACGATACGCTACGCGTGTTTGCACTGTGCTACGTGCAATTCGCGTTGTGCAAACTTCGCAAACTTCGCAAACTTCGCAAACTACGCGAGCGTAGCGTAGTGCTTTGCCCAGGGTTAGTACATACTCATTCATGGGTCACTTGCCTACTTTTCACATGCCTGGTTCTCACCTCTCCCCACATTCCGGTATTGTGTGGCTGAGGTGCCATGCCGTCGATGGCTCATGTACATGACTGACCAAGGTTGCCACTGTAAGTTGTGCTGTTGTGTCTGATGGGGGGGCATGTTGTTTGCCATGTTGTATGTGATTTTGTGATGTGTGCAGTGCCAGAGTTGTGAGATGCATGATTGTGGGGTTGAGGTGTGTGGTGTGTTCATTTGGTACTTGCCAACGAGCAGTGCATTCCCATGGGTGCCATCCTGGAAGCGCTGGTTGATGTTGGACTGTCGGAAGATGAAGGGATCATGCACACTGCCTGGGTAGTTGGCTATGACATTGGTGAGGAGTCCCCTATGGTCCACTATTGTCTGCACGTTGATGGGATACGTGTGCTTTCTGTTGTGGTGCTTGTGTGCGGTGTTGGCAGGGGGCACAAGTGGGACAAGTGTGCAGTCGATTGCCCCGACACGTGCGGGAATCCAGCTATGGCGTATAGTCCTTGCTTGGTCTCCAGCTGTTCCTGCGCATTGTGGGGGACGTATGGGTGCTGGGGTCCCTAGCTGGTGAGGGCATCCAGGACAGGTGTGAGGAACTTGGATGGGGCTGGCTGTGAGACACCTCCGACTCGGGCGGTTGTTGTTTGGGGGGATACCAGAGGCCAACAGGTGCAGCACAGCCAGCAGCTTTGTCTGCGGAGGGATGTTGGTTGTCCGCTGTGTTGGTACCGTCAGCCTGTGGGCAATGATGTTCAGGATGCGGAGGATGGTTGTCCTTTTGGGCCTGTAGTGGGCATTGGCATTGTCTGGTGTTAGGTCTGTGGGGCTGCTGCATTTCCTGAAGGTCTGCTGTCTTTGTCTGCGCTGCCTCTGTGGTGGTCCGGGGAGGGGGGGCCCGTTGGGGGGGTGTCGGTCCTGGGGGTGGTGGCGGTGGGTGTTGTTGCCCTCCCGGGGCTCCGGGGTGCGTGGTGAGTGGCTCCATGGCATCTGTTGTTCTTCGGGTGTGGCTGTGGGCTGGGCTCCCTTTTCTTGTGCAGGTTGACGTCCGACTTTGCACCAGGTCAGAGCAGGTGTTAATTTCCTGCTGGTAACGGACCGTATTGCCTGTTTTGTGTTCCTATTGCTGATGTGGCTGGTGGTTGAGAATGTTGCGTTGTGGTGTTGTCGCAGCTTTTTGCTCGGGAACGCCTACTCTGCATCTCATTAGCGTTAGTTGCTCGGGTCATCTGTGGCGATGTTTTTTGCGACTGCTTTCGCAGGAAAACTGGTGTTATGGGCTGTTAGCACCAGCTTGTGAATGGGGCGATAAATTTAGCGCGACTTTGGATGCGTTAAAGTGCCGATAACTCGGCGATAGCTCCTTGAGAATATGCCCCTATGTGTATGTTCAACCTGTACGCTATATACCTTCATTAACGTATACCGGTGATGGGATGTGTAAAATGCCTCCATAATGTTTAACTGTCTTCAGATCTTGTCCCGGCTGCTGTGAGTGTGTAGGGTATGCCTCTGAAATGTTCATATGTGTCCTTAGTGCAAGCTACTAAGTCTTATTTTTAAAGCTGTAGTTTGGGAGTTTACTAGTGTAGGTTGCTAACTGCTTATAGCCCCATACTTGTGTGTCCCTCCACCACTGTTAGAAATGGGATTTCTGGTTGGCTAGGGCATGCGCCTAAGCCAGGCAGAAACCACCACTCTAGTCAGGGCAAGGGAGTTACATGCTGAAGATAACCCCTGCTCACCCCCTTGGAAGCTTGGCAGAGCAGTCAGGCTTATCCCAGAGGCAATGTGTAAAGCGTTTGCGCAACACACTCACACAGCAGTGACACACTAGGCACACCACAAAAGAAAGTCCACACAAGGTTATATAAAAAATAGCCTTTGTATTATGCATAAAACACATTAGTACAATCATTATAAGGTGCACACATTACAACCGCATCAGGCATTAGGCATTGCGTAGAACCATTATGCCTCAGCACCATCAGCCAGGCACCATAGTAAATACCTATCAGGGTGCACACCTCAATAAAATCACCATCACAGTACATAGGGTGAAACTTGGGCCAGGTGACTCCTCTTGCATTTAGGCCTTATCATCCTCACTAAGCATGATTCCCAACAAGCCAAAACATTGCAGTATCCCCCCTTTACCCAGGAGGCATACCCACTACTACCACCGCCTCATCGTTGAGAGAGCACCACACTTTGGTGCCTCTATTAAGGAGTGCAGTACTATTAGTGAGGCTCCTTCCTCCTCCAGGACTCGAGGGCCTCCGTCGAGGCTTCCCCCCAAGCGCCCAAAACCACAACAATGCCTCCTGGAAAGGGTGCGTCAGAAAGGGGAGGGCGGACCTCCTCCCTCGTGGGGCGACCTCACAGGGTCCCCAGAGTATGGCCAGAGTCACCCTGTTTGTCCAGGCAGCTGCCCACTACCATACGGGGCAGCTGCTATACCCGGCAAATTGAATTATGCCTCTCGCCGGTCCAGCTGCATGCGAGCTCTCCCCTGTTGTCTCGGGAGACGCTGCTCCTCTCTGCAGCGCCGGCGGCCTGAGCGGGTCTCCTGTTGCTATGGCAACCCGCCTGGTGGTTTCCAAACTGACCTAGGAATGGGGCGTCACTGAAGGGGGAACTCGACTGGACAGCTGGTGCTCCTTTCTGCCGCCAGACCCTCCAAATGCTGCGGGAGGTGGCACGCGGGAGCCAGGGGTCCCATGCGGATCCGATGTGATTTCCGGGTCCAGCGGCCTGCGCTCCTACTCGCGCTCGGTCCTGGGATTCCGGCCGAGTTTCTCACTGGCACCAACAGGGGATCGGCCGCGCGCTGATCCCTTTGTTACATGCAGCGATCTGCATGTGCTTTCCTTGCCACCGTAACAGTGAAGCGCTCATCTCGCGCTTCTTGATGCACCATAGGAAAAAATGAAGCGCTCCTCCGGCGCTCCGAGGCCGGTGAAGAGCAGGGCATGAATTCCCCAGTGGTAGGGGAGCAATTGTGGGCAGCCCACAGCACTCCCCCTCAGCAAAGAGCTCTCCACCTGCTCTCTGCTTGCACGAGGCCAACCAAAGCGCTTCACTAAATACTGGGCCAACTTCACCCAGAGCCAGCCACACAGCCCTAGGGAAGGCTGGGGGCCCCAAGCAGGGGGGCAGGCTCAGGCCAGCACACCTGCAAAGTCCAGATGGCGGTCCCCTGGCAGCCCATTGATCCCCCTGGTCCCACGCAGTCTCCTCAGGCTCCAAATAAGCTCCAAAGTTCCAAACGTTTCATGGGGTCACAGCACCAATATTTATATGGCGACTGTCTTTGTTCTACCCCCTGGCACAGGCCTAAGCCCAATCCAAACCAGTTCTGGGAGGCACTTAGAAACATCTTTACAGTGCACAAACACCCTCATTGTTAGTGTAGACTCTGGCCCCAGACACACCACAGGGGGGCGGAGCCAGATTTGTGTAAGGCAGGCACAGACCTATACAGGCCCAGGTGCTACTCCTCCCACTACTCCAAATGCAGTTTGGCCTATTCAGCCTAGCGCTGACTCACCCAGCCCCTCTGGAGCCACTGTACCTCCCCAGGCCCCTGTCATCCAGAGCCAGACATGCAATACACAACAGGCAGGCACAAAGACACATAGCACACAGAAATGCCCACTTCTAAAAGTGGCATTTCTAAAATAGTGATAATAAATCTGCAAACACCATTATGCAGCATTTGTTACCACTATTCCAAACATACCAAACTTGACCACGCTACTCCGCTCATGCCAGGAATTACCACTGAAACACATATCAGGGAATCCCCAATGCATTCCTATGAGAGGGCAGCCTCACAGTAGTGAGAAACCAAAATGGCTGTTTGTCACTACCAGGACATGCCACACAGTTAGGGCATATGTCCTACCTTTTACCTACAGCGCACCCTGCCCATAGGGCTAGCCAGGGCCTACCTTAGGGGTGACTGATATGTAGTAAAAGGAGAGTCACAGACGTGTCAACCACTTTATGTGCCACGTCACAGCGGCAGTACACTGCGCGCGCAGACCCTGCAATGGCAGAGGCCTGAGACAGGTTTGAAAGGCTACTTTGGTGGGTGGCGCAAGCAGCGCTGCAAGCCCACCAGTAGCATTTAATTTACTGGCCCCGGGTATATGAGATACCACTTTACAAGGGACTGATAAGTAAATTAAATACGCCAAACAGGTGTTGACCAATCTTACCACGTTTACCATAGAGAGCACATGCACTTTAACACTGGACAGCAGTGGTAAAGTGCCCAGAGTCCTAAAACCACCAATACCAGGTCAGAAAAAATACCAGGAGGAAGGCAAAAAGTTCAGGGATGACCCTATAAAAAGGGCCAAGTCCAACAACCACATACATCTGTAATTTTGTTTTGGATGCAGTCGATCAGTCAGCAGAGCTCTAGTCACTCAGGTAAGTTGGTGTGAGAGGGTAAATTGCAGCCTTCATCACAAACTAACCTGAGGAATGAAAACCTGCAAATTCCCTTCAATTGAATGATTGTTCCAGTTACAGCACAAATAAAACAACCGCTAAAGTTCTGAGTCATGATTAGTTTTGAAACAATAGTTTGCTCGAAGTCGACATGATTACAGGTGACATCACACATTCTATTAAATAGAGCATCACAAGTGACTGTCCAGGTGGTGCAGGCCGCCATGTCTTAGTCATTGGTGTCAAAATGCCCTTTTATGAGGAAAACTCAGGACATAGCTGTGTGTGCTCCACAATGGAAGTTTTTTTCTGACGTCCTATTTACATTTCTAATTACGCAACTTCAGATATCATGTGTGATATTTTATGAGAACACTAGTAGTTGATTTGGCAATTATTGGGGAATTTCAGTGTTCAGTACGTAGGTTTTGTATTGTGACTTTCACATCTGTACAGCTGACAGTTTCTGAAAATATGTAAGGTTTCAATATTGTACTTTAGTATCAAATCCAAAACTTTATTCGGATTTAAATTCAAATCCATAAAAGAGACATAGATCAATAATATACATAAAAATTGGCATATATCATGTTCAAGTATACAAGAAACCAATCAAAATGTATAAAGAATTTGAAATATTACATTCAAAGTTCAAGGGCTGGTCAGCCGATAGTGCAAATTACATGTTCCAATATTTTAAAATAATTACAAATCTTTTTTATGTACATTAATGGACACATTTTCCTATTAAAAACCGACAAAAACGTTTTAGCACTGTTTAAAAGGCAATAATTAAATATAACTCAGCCATGCACCTTCCTGGGAATTAGCATATCTCAGCAGCCTTTTCAGTTTTCTTTAGTATAAAATCTATTCGGAGGAGCAAACGCACCAGTTACTTTTACTTGAAGGAGCAAAGTCTTTCAGGGACCAAGTTACCAGATATTATAGTGCACGGCACCCAAGCTCCGAAAGCATCTCAACAGTCAGGCATTTCTAGTAAAACCTCAAATCTGACTAGGTCAAGAAATAGTTTAACTTTTAAAATATAACACACGTTAAGCCCCCCTTCTGCAAGTGTATTTCCTTCTATGTGTTCCATTACCCTAAATAAATCATTTGTGTGGCTCGGAATACGGTGGTATCACATTTCTGGGAGTGGTGTTACTGCACCATTAGCAAAGGCCCGCGCCGGTACCCAAGTAAGCACTGGAGTCTTAAAGTCCTAACCCGATAATTACGGGCCGGAGTCACCGGACCCAGAACCATCAGCAGACTGGCAGAGCTCTGGGGGCCGGAGCCCTGCCGTCTTATTTCAGCAGGGGTGAACCAATGATGCTTCCCCAAGATGAAGAAAAAGAATAATTTCTCTATTGCTGCCACCCTGAGCATGTACCATCTGCTCCAAATAGGGTAGTACCGTGGTACATGTTTGCCGATTTGGAAGCGTTGTTTCCCTCAAGAAGGCCTGAAATTGCGGAAACTGGACGCAGTCTTTCATGATTTGCATGTTCTTCACCATTCCGGTGGAAACTGCCTTACAGTCAGATGTCAGCTGAGTGGAGACAGGCGGCCTCTTTGACGGAGGCCTTCGCTCGCACTTGAAGAGGCGTTCCTTCAGAACGAAGGGGCAGATTTACAAGCCCCCTGCGCCACCAGTGCGTCACTTTTTGTGACGAACTGGTGGCGTATTTCTCTGCCTCATATTTACAAGGACAGGAAAAGCCATCCTGTGTGACTTTTCCTGTCTTTGTAAATATGGCCCCTTTACACGCAGCACTTTGCTTGAAAGGGGCATTCCATGGGTGTTGCTGTGGGTGTTACCACGCAACACCCATGGAACAAGACACATTACCAGATTTACGAGCAATCGTAAATCTGGAAATGCGTCAGAATGCTACGCCTCCCCAGGAGGCGCAACGAGGAGAAATGTTTTAATTTCTCCTCGTTTTTTAGGTCTCGGCCTGCACCAGCGCTTGCGCTGGTCTGGCCGAGAATTTTAGTAAGCAGGTTTTGGAAGTGCAAACACTGGCTTTCGGCTGGCGACCAGCTTGAGTTCACGATGGCGTGCACGCGCAGCTGGCATCTGGATTTCCTATCTCTTCCTCATTTCCTCGTCATGGCTCATTAACTCTCTGGACTCTGATGTTTCAATCGCAGCAGCAGCTCACATTACCAACTGAGGGCCCTGGACTACAGTCACATGAAAAACAACAGCGATTAGCATTGAAATGCAAGCTTTTTTTTTGTCTAGTTAGAAATATTGCTTCGGTGGGTTGATTTCACCTTATATCGCTATTTGTTTTATATTGGGAGTCACAGCCTAATTAACAGTATTTTTGTCTCTCACAGTTTTTTTTTTATATTTATTCGCGCAAAGCACAAAGCTATATTTAAGGTTACTTTTTCCGCGTCACTTCTTCACTCTATTTAAACTCCACACCCCCACTCTTATTGTCTCTCTCCTTCTCTCTCTCTCCCTCTCTAATTCTCTCTCTACTTAATTAACTCTCCCCTCTCTATCTTTTTTAGCCTTTTATTCTCTCTCACCCCTTTATCAGTTTCGCTTTCAAACTCCTTCATTCACTCTCTCTCCCCTTCTTTCTCTCTCTCTATCCCGCTCCACTCTTTATTCTATGTACACCCTTTCTCTCTCTTTCTCTCTCACCACCCTCTCTAATTGGGCATTATATCTTCACTCTATCTCTCACTCGGCAACACCACAGCATCACTCAGCGCAACCACAGCATCAATCAGAGCCAGCACAGCATCAATCAGAGCCAGCACAGCATCACTTAGCACCAACACAACATCTCTCAACGCCATCACAGCATCACTCAACGCCATCACAGCATCACTCAGTGCAACCACAGCATCACTCAGTGCAACCACAGCATCACTCAGCATAACCACAGCATTACTCAGCACAACCACAGCATCACTTAGCGCCACAACAGCATCACTCAGCGCCACCACAACATCACTCTGCGCACCACAGCATCACTGAGCACCACCATAGCTTTACTCAGCGACACCCCATCATCACTCAGGGCCAACACTGCATCACTCAGCACCACCACAGGATGACTCAGCACCACCACAGCATCGCTCAGCGCCACCACAGCATCGCTCAGCGCCACCACAGCATCGCTCAGCGCCACAACAGCATCGCTCAGCACCAACACAGCATCGCTCAGCGCCCCCACAGCATCGCTCAGTGCCACCACAGCATCGCTCAGCTCCACCACAGCATCACTCAGCGCCACCACAACATCACTCCGCGCCACCACAGCATCACTCAGCACCACCATAGCTTTACTCAGCGACACCACATCATCACTCAGGGCCAACACTGCATCACTCAGCACCACCACAGGATGACTCAGCATCACCACAGCATCGCTCAGCGCCACCACAGCATCGCTCAGCGCCACCACAGCATCGCTCAGCGCCACCACAGCATCGCTCAGCGCCACCACAGCATCGCTCAGGGCCGCCACAGCATCACTCAGCGCCGCCACAGCATCACTCAGCGCCAAAACAATATCACTCAGCACCACCACAGCATCACTCAGCGCCAAGACAATATCACTCAGCACCACCACAGCATCACTCAGCACCGCCACAGCATCGCTCACCGCCACCACAGCATCACTCAGGGCCGCCACAGCATCACTCAGCGCCGCCACAGCATCACTCAGCGCCAAGACAATATCACTCAGCACCACCACAGCATCACTCAGCGCCAAGACAATATCACTCAGCACCACCACAGCATCACTCAGCACCGCCACAGCATCGCTCACCGCCACCACAGCATCACTCAGGGCCACCACAGCATCACTCAGCACCACCACAGCATCACTCAGCGCCAAGACAATATCACTCAGCATCACCACAGCATCACTCAGCGCCAAGACAATATCACTCAGCACGACCACAGCATCACTCAGCACCACAGCAGTCTCACTCAGCAACACCTGAGTATCATTCAGCATCACCTCAGCATCGTCTCCGCAACAGTCACCACCACCGCCACTACCACCTCAGCATCACTCAGCACCACCTCAGCCTGCTCTCGGAATCTGGTATCTGTTGATTCTCCCCTAGCGTCTGGCCGCTGCTAGTGTTATAATACAGGTACTAGTTCCCAACCTTCATCCTCCGATTGTTTATGCCCCTCAAAAAAAAGGTTTAACAAACAACCATTGCAATAGGCATAAACAAGTTGCCAGCATTGCAAGAACAAAAGAAAACTGAGGAAATTTTTTATTGTAAATACTTTTTTAATATGGTCGTTCAGTTTTACATAATGCCTTCTTGGTCATATATAAAGTAACAAAAATGCTTCTGACACTTTTTATTATAACTTTTTAGCATGCCGCACAGCAGCCACACTTCTCTACAGCACAGCTTGAAGACATTGGCAAAGTCAATAGCTCTGGCTAAACACTTATAAGGCCCCAAAGGCGAGACCTATTGGCTATGCCAATGCTTGTTCCTCTTTCAATGCGTGCTGCATTCTACAGCACGCATTGAAAGAGGAAAATGCCTGTAGTGATTGTTTTTGTGCAGGAAGGTCAAAAACAATCTCCCCATGATGCAGGCCACTGGCGCATGGCAGCTGTTTGTGCTCCAGCGCAGGAGAGAGCAGAGGAATGCGACATATTATTGTAAATATGTCGCATTCCTGTGCTTTGGAAGTGCCGCAGCGTGGCGCAGCCAAAGGGCTTGCGTTGCTGCGCTGCGGCACTTCCTTGTAAATCTGCCCCCTTATTCTTTTTCCCCAGTATGATATTACTGGGAGAAGGAAGAGGGCGCCCTGTAGGCCTCGGCCCGAGCCTGACAGATACGTGGGAGTGCATTTCTACAACGCGCGCGCTAACATAGAAAACAGTTTACAGTACTAAAGCGTAATCTTATCTGCAGCCTTCCAGTGAACAACGATGTCATCATTTTAGTGTCAACACCGAAAGTTGATCAGCCAGCAGCTACCAGGCACAAGACGGGGCTTTATTTCACAGCTCGACCCCACTCCTCGAGGCGAGTATGTGTGAATGCAACACGTCAACTACATAAACCCTTTTTGGAATGCAAACTGATTATGGGGGCCTGTTCGTTCCAAATGTCTGTGAATCTGTAATGTCGTGCTAAATGTAACGCGCGCTGACGTGCCAGTCTCCTAGCATCTTAGAGCCGAGCTCTACCATCCGGCTACAGGTTTCCCCCAGAGGCCTGCGCGCCTCCCAGAAGTCATTTTCCCACATGCGCCGTCCGGTCGTGTCTCTTCATGGCCCAGTGTGCTGCGTTGTTTGTTGCGATCATTTTAGTTTACCCGAGCGCTCGTTGCCTTGTGCGAGATTCGCTGTGACAGTTTCGAGTCCGTTTAAGAAACTGGGTTGGCAGCTCCGAGCATTGGGCGCTCCCCGGCCGCGCTGCGGGCTCCGAGGGGCCTTGTCACTCTGAATTACCATCCACTGGCATGCAGCGATGCGTAACTCACTCGGTAACTGATGACCATAGAAATCACACTGATGCACAGGGCGTTCTTGATATTGTGCAGAGTGCCTAAAGCCAGGGATACAATAATCCTAAATACTGCGTAAATACATAGAAATGCAAATTCAACAAGTGGCCTCCTACTGAGCATTTGTGGAGAAAACACACTGTCCCAATTACAAATGCTCCCTCAAGGCATGGTACCGGAATATCTTTAGGTTTATATCTATCGTCTGGCTTAAATAACGTCTCCTAAAAGTAATTTAAACATATATTCCATAGAAGTGAATAATAGAAAATCTTCACAAAATAAGACAATATTTTTAAACTATATTTTAGACACAATATTTATGTCATATAATATTTCTGTGGGCAATATTCTAACATGCAGCCCTCCCGCAGAGAGAGCGAAGTGACACTTCCTCGACCACTCAACAATTTTGACTGGTGCTCTAAATATTGTCCTTGCTCTAAACACGTTCTATACTTTATTTTGATAAGAGGATTCTGGAGGTGGCAAGAATAACAAAAACGTTTGTGCACATTTGCTCTGCGGCCTGTGGTAGTGATGTAATCTGTTGTTTCTTGTGCTGCTGTCTTTTTGTGCGGTTTTATTGTAATTTGATTTTGTTTTGTTATACATTTTGTGTTACATTCTGTTTCAACTGTTTTGTTGTGATGTGCTGGGTTATGTTTTAATTGTGGTGTTACATTGCTTTCTGTATGTTATTGTGTTCTGTTCGGTTGTTTATTTCAGATATGTAACAAACAGAGCTATCTTTAAGGGCGTGTGTGAAATTTGTGAAGTTTTCATTTGTGTATTACGCCAAATTTCAGTAAAATTGAACATCATTAAATGAACTGCAAAACCGTTATTTGGTACTATATTTTAGTGCAAAATTGTGAGGACCCATTTTGTGCAAAAAAGTAGCGCCAAAAATCGCAAACTCTGCAAACAGCAGCTGCTCTTGTTCTGGCCATTGTCATTGTTCCTGTGCACTTGTGCTAAATTGTAACCCTGAGCGTCAAACTCCGCTCCGGCGGCGGACTTTTCAGAGTTTTGCCAACTCTGCGCTCCGTTGGGAACGCGGAGTTCAGGCAAAAACTCTGACTCCGCAGCGGAGTGGAGTTAGCCCCTGCCACCCACGCCCAAAGAGTAGGAAATAAACACTTACCTGCTCTGGCGTATCTGGTGGAGGGGAGCGGAGCGGAGTTCCACAGAGTTTTTTTTTCAACTATGTGAACTCCGCATAGCGGGACTCCGCCAACTCCGCCCACCCTTACTAAATTGTTGCCATTGATGGCGCTTAATTATGAGACATGTCATAAAAGCATCATTTCAGGAATTTTACGGAACAAGCATAACATGAATTAACAAATATCACATGAGATTATCCCAGCATATTGGGAATTTTACTGGGCCTACTAAATATCCAACCAAAAGCAGCGTATGCCTTGGTTCCTGTGACAAGCAATAATTCTCCACTTTCTAAGGTGGTAAAATCACACCCCTACTGCAACTCTACCACTTAAAACACCAATCAGCTGAAAACCAGGGCACTTTATGGGATACAGCTCAAAATATCGAAACTATACAACTGAAGGAAAATGCCCATTTTTGCACGATCATTCCAATTGTTTTGGACTGATGCTGCTAATCTTTTGATGCTGCACATTAGGACTTTGCTAACCAAGCCCCAGTGTATGTGCTGTGACCCCTAATGCTGAAATTGATAATACTCCTAATTGGCATATTTAACTCAGCTATAAGTTCCTAGTATATGGAACAAAGTATACTCAGAGCCTATAAAGTAAATGTCACTTGTCGATTGCAGCACCCATTGTGCCACCCACAACAGCGACAGTTCAAACATGACAGCAGGCCTATCACTGTAGCCTGTCTATGCAGCTTTAAAACTGCAAATCCGATCTGTCTAAAAAACCTTTGATAGGTCTAAGCCCTCCTTTTTAATGTTAACAAGTCACCCCTAAATAGGCCTTACTGCCCATGATTCAGGACACATGGAATTTGAAAGTAGGACATGTTACATTTTAATGTTAAACTTCACCTTACAGTGACAAGGCCTTTAAAGCTGTTCTCACTTTAGTAGGGTTAGCTGTTCGATAGTTAAACAGTGGGATACAATACTAAGTTCATTGTTTTAAAATATTTATTACAAGCCCAATTCACTAGTAAAGTGGATTGCTAATAAATATTTTATAAAAGGAACTTTTATAAAGTCACCTCTTTTCAGCCTCTAGAAGCCCATTTGAATGAACTTCCAAGTGTCATCTACAGGCTGAATAGCACTGTAATACGGTGTGAACTTACTCTGAGAGCTTAGACAAAGGCCTTGGGTATAGGGAGGTGTTCTGTTTCTGTGGCAGGATGACCATCTGGGCTGTGCCCAGGAATTTAATTAACTTCAAAGAGGCCTACCTCATCTCAGGCATATGTAGCTAACACCTGGGCCTGCCCCCTCCATTGTCTCTAAAGTCAGCCAGGCACCAATCTCAATGGAAGAGGAGCTACCCCCAGTTTGAGGGTTTGAGTGTCCACAGAAGAGGGGATGTTCATTTCCCCAGCCCAACCTTTAAGGTGAGAACAGGAGCTCTTCACAGGGGAAGAAAGTTTCTGCTATGCTGTCTTTAGGTACAAAGGGTATTGTTTGCAGTAGGGCACACAGGAATTACTGAAAAAGTCATTAGGGTTAACCCTGAGAACAATTTCTCTATTTGTTCCGGAGGGGCCAGGACTCACCCACAGGTAAGTGCCAGGCATAAATGTAGAACCCCTGAGCAGCATCTTTAGGACACTACCGGACCTGTGGAAGATAGAAGAAGAACTGCACCTGCTGTTGAAACTTGTGAGGAGACCTGAAAGGTTGGACCTGCTCCCACTTTTACCCGGGACAAAGAAGTGGACTCCAAGGGACAATTTGCTCACCTCCTGTTAAACTGCTAGAAGTTCTTTTGCTGAAGAGTACCGATGACGAGTTCCAACTGGACCAGCCCTGTAACCATCTGTGGGCTACTGATGGAGTGGGTATTGATCCCCAAGTCTTGGAAGACTGGGTCAAACCTGCCAAGTTAATCCGACAAAGGAGCATTGCCCCTGGGCCAAAGATTCAGGTTGTTCCTGCTCTGAGCTTTTCCGCTACAGTAAATCCATTTCAGCAGGGTGTGTGTAATCGTGGATCCCTGCTTGGCTATAGCTCACAGCCTTGCCCTGCTGGAGTCATCTGACCTCCAAAAAAGTGACCACATCAAATTGTAGAAATCTTCACTGGGCAAAGGAGCCAAAAGTAGCTACCAACAAGGGACCTTCCTTGGGCCCCATTTTGAATTTCTCCCACTTGAAGCATTCCCACCAAAAGTCAATTGTGTCAATGAGACCTCGTCCAACGTCTATCCAGGCTCATGGAGCGCATTTTTGCCACAGCCTGCTGCCTTGCTCCGCTGAGAATTTTTGACTTCCACTTCAGAGATTAGGGGCCTGATTTAGAGATTAGCTGATGCCCGCCCTATTTTAAGTGTATTGTGTTCTACGTCACTTTTCATATGCAGACTGAATATCTGTCATGTTTGTGAGAGAGTAGCCTGCCTGTCAAACTCTAAATCAGGTTCTCTGTAGGAAGGTAAAACTTCCAACTGTAGCAAACCTTGTTTCTGTATGCAACTCGTGCTTCATTGTAGTCTGCCTTAAAATGCACCTAGGCACCGGTAAGGCGCAAGCAGATGATGTGGGTTGTTGTTTAATGCTTTTTGGTGCCATTTTGTTTAAAAAAACTGGTTCCCCTTCTTGAACTTTTATTGTATTGGTAAATCATTCTCTATTTTTATAAATGTGAGTGGCATTTTTATCGTGTAGGGTTTATTACTTTTTCACCACTGTTTTGTTACTTCTAAATGCTGAACACCTTTTTCAAAGCCTGTCTGCTCTGTGCTATATCTAGCAAGGGTTGAACCCAGGATTAAACTAAAGAAACCTTTAACTGGCTGTAACTAAAAAACTACCATTATTACTTGTAGTGGACTACCATCCACCCATCTCACAAATACCTTTTCATACATATCATTAGAGGGAAGGACTTGGTATAATGCAAAGAATATACTTCTTTCAATGGCCAAAATAACATCTTTGTGACCAGGTTACACTATACTTTCTGTGAGAAGTTAAACTATTGCAGTCTAGCAAGGAATACTCATTCAGAGTACGAAGCACATACTCAAATGACTGCCACACTGAAGCAGTAATAGCAATATATTCTATGGAGGTACTCACTAGCAGTGTGGATCATTGTCACTAAAGGGTTATCTTTCTCCTTTTGACACTCAGCACTGCCAAACGGGCATCCAAGTAGCAGTAACAGCTCATCAGACAAAGCAATGAGGCATCATTTCCGGCAAGCACAACTAAATAACACAACAAATTTTAAGGGACAAAGTATTACAGGCAATGTTGTGCTCAGGAGGGACTAGAGAAACATACATCTGTGATGAGAGTGAATGTGGGTCCCACTTAAAATTTAGTGAAGAGGAATTAATTCCATAATTTGGTGTCACGCTTGTCTTCTCAAACGCAGTTTCCCCAGTTCATTTAAAGGAGGGGGCACTGTTTTTGAGACCAGAGCCTCAGCTGTCTCCACCTTAAGAGACTCTTTATTATGAGATGTTTAAAACGGGAAACATCGTTTACAACGCACGCGTTACAACGCGTGCCATTACAACAAATGTTTTACAACGCAAAATCCATTACAACGCATGTCATTACATTGCATAATCTATTACAACGCATTCCCCAAAGTAACGCCCCGGCGGAGTTAGAATAGTAATTGCGTTGTAATGGATTATGCGTTGCAATGACATGCGTTGTAACAACATGCGTTGTAATGGATTTTGCGATGTAAATAATTTGTTGTAATGACACGCGTTGTAACGCGTGCGTTGTAAAGTGTCATATTCGTTTAAAACAGCTAGCACAGCCTTAATCCATTCTTATCTGTCATTATTCTTTCAGGGCATAATTCCACAAACTGTCTTAGTATAAATGAATGCCATTCTGTATCACCGATGTGCTAAAATAGTCTGTGACTTCCAGAAACTGAGCAAAAGGTGTTACATTTATACAGCAAGACTGAAACTAATTACACCCCATCTTCTGCTCCAGCAGAGGAAAGCAAGCTTGTTAGAAATTTGTGTTGGGCTCAGGTCACAGAGAAGATATAGGGCATTTTGCTGCATTTATAAAGAATGGGGATGCGACAAATACCCACAATTCCTCCCACCTGGTGACGGTCATAGAGGGAAACTGCTCCTACAGACGTACTACTGGCAGGCAGAAAAGCAGCCCATCCTAGCTGGAGTGATGTAAAAAGGATTTTGTGTGATGTTAAAATACATTCTGTGTTGTAGGCAGGCTGTACCAGTAAACAACAACATCAATGCTGGCTATACCACACCACCTGCTTCTTTTAATTGCTGTCTTGTATTCTTAAATATTAGGGTCAGACAAACCTTCTCCTACCTGTAGTCGCTATATAGGTGAATCATCCTCAGAGACCTGTAAACTTTGTTTCTACTATCATTTGTACATTCTCCTACCATAAAAAAAGAAGGAATGCAGTGATAAAGAGAAGAAATAGAGACCACTAGAAAAATAGCCACGACTAAAAGGATAGAAACACCTCCAGTCCCAATCTTTAATCACCAAATCCTGTAGTGAGACAAGGGCAGTAGAGAGCCATCACTGGATCGGCAAGAGATAAATGTATGAAAGCTCGAGTGTCATGAAAAGGGCGCTGCTAATAAGCAACAGAGCAGTAACACCGAGAAGATGGACCGCTAGATTATTTTTCCACTCTACTGGTTTTCACAGACAACCTAGAAATAAAAAAGGTGGGATGGCAGGTGTAGCCTACTAATAGGAATTCAGGTATTCAATTCACAAGTGAAAGTTTGTCTCCCAAACTTTCTCATCTTCAGTGCTTAATTTGTAAAAGAATAAGTGCTGGTGCCTAAATGTGGTTCAGAAGCCCACTGGTAATGCTATCGAAGGAAGGGGTGCTGAGTACCAAGACTGCATCGTCTTGAATTTGCCTCACATCTCTATAATCCACCACCAGAAACCCCTGTTGCTTTATCTCACTCTTGCAGGTCCTTTTTATGATATGACTTGACAGCACAGCTGTTGTCAGACAATTATGTGAGAATCACCAGGAGAGAGGTCTTTGGCTCCACCCACATGTTGGAAGCCAAGAGTACATCATTTGATTGGGTTGAAGTTGTATGCTTCTTCTGAAAGAGTGCTTTTTGCATTCATATTGGCCTAGTGTGGAGCAACTAAGCAGTGCATGCTGGGATTTGCAGATATAATGCAAGGTCCAATTTCTTATTTCAACTCCAGGCATTAGCAGACTACAATCTTCGTAATGCTTAAATCAAGCAATATTTTGCCTAGTTGTGTTTGACTTCTGGACCCGGACATATCGAAGAAAGAAGAAAATACTTTATTGTTGAATAATAAAAATCATTACAAACAGGAAGTAAGTATAAAAAAACATTAAATTGTGGAAAGACACAACAAAACATTGTAAAGTGTAAAATAATATCGGGGATACATTATATTTCAATTCAGTAATCACACAATAGTTTAGCAGCATTTTGAAGATTTTTCTCCAAATCCTAATTTAAAGTGTCATTGCTAGACTGCCTTAATATGTAAACATTACAAGAATGCCAACCTTCTCCGGTTGACGTTCTATTTCTAATATTAGAAATCAGATGTTTCACACAAGTCACAAAAGACGACGCTACATTATTTATAAAACGAATAATTAACATTTCTAAGAAATTTTGTAAAAAATTACCTACAGTACCACCTATTTTAAAATTCAAAGGTAGAAAATGTCATAATTAAAAAACCATAGATAAAGTGCCACTGTACAAATCATTTTTAAATGGAGCCTTTCTCAATATCTTCTAAGAATTGCTTGCACTGCCCCTTATTTAGATCAAAAAGATAAAATGCCATCATTAAAATACCATAGATACGGTGCCACTGTGCAGACCCTTTCAAAGAAGTCTTTCTTACGTCAATCAACATTCTATATAGTTGTCAGATTATGGAGGTATAGTTGACATTGATATCTTTCAGACAGCATTGTTGGACAGGCCAATTATTGGTTATCACAAGCCGATTATTGGTTATCACAAGCCGATTATTGGTTATCACAAGCCGATTATTGGTTAACACAAGCCCCTATCATCAGGTGGAACACTCTAAAATTGCCTTTTTTTCTGCAATAAGAATAAACGTTACACGCTGTGTGGTTGAATGAGCCGATTTCCCAGAGAGGCAAGTGGTAATTGCTTCTGGATCCGGACGGATCAATTTGTTGGGCTGCCTAGCCTCCCACCATGATGCCAGCCGTCTTCCCTTAGCCTCTCCCTGATGCCTGTTTCCCTGCCCAGTACCATCAGCAGAGAGGCATCATCTCAGTTGTTCAGCACGCCACAGGACCAGCCCTCGCCTCATCCATCGCACTGCCTCCAGCTCAAAGTGCAATAATACAAAAAAAACAAAGTGGAAGATGGGGAGGCGTTTTCCAACAACAATGGGACTGTCTTCTTTTTAGTGTAACCCTTACACGCAACACATAGTTTAAAATTGGTGGGCTTACAGCGCAATGGCACATCTTTTTAAGAAATCTACTTATCAGCTGTGGTTTCCATATTGCAGATTGTTTTCTACTTTTTTTAGGGCAAAAACCATGATGCTGTGCCCAGTGGTTCTTCTAGAACAATTTTCTGAGTGGGAGTGCCGGCCTTTGGTGACATTCACAAATATCACACACATCATAGGATTTATCGATGCCAGTATTGCTGAGTAAGTGAGTAAAGGGGGCTACTCAAGGGGGACTGGGTGGAAAAATCCTTATTGTCTAGATCTTAAACAACGTTTTCAAATATATTGTTGAAAATGTTATAGGTTATATAGTTTTGAAGGGAAGCACAGATTTGTATGCAAAACAACAGCATTTTCAGTGAATGTAAAGTGGTAGTGCATGTTGAATCTCTGGCTAGAGTTAAAAACACCAGGAACAAGGTCCAAGTTCTGCTTTACACACTTCTGGCTAACAGACCTCAGTACTTTAAATTAATGTATTCTTTATGCTTCACTCTGATTTAGAAATACTATCACGTATTTCCGCAATGTAGTGTGATCTTGGGTCTTTGTAAGAATTCCTTCCAAACAACTTTTTAAATAATAATCTTGATGTTATTTCTGTGTTCCATTCTCTTTTGTATAGTGGAAGGCTCGAAATAACACTGAAATGTTCTATTGGTTTGCGAAAAGAGCTAATTGAAAATGCTCCTGATGTATCACAATGGCACAAAATGAATTGAGCTTTCGATTACTGAAATACCATTGTTTACTATGCAGCTCAGTGACTAACTTGTTTTTGTGCAATATGCCTAAAAACATTTCATGTGCTTTTACCAAGCTCTTTAATCTATTTTCTCACTCTGAACGAATGAAAAAGGAAATCAGCTAGTTCTCATGAGGTCGTTGAAAGGGTGAATGCTGGCCAAGCAAGCCTTCAGTTCATCCAGAGTAGAGCCTTCTGGCTGGATGCCACCTGGCTGTAAACTTAGCGACACAGCCTTTATTTATGTCATGACCAGTAAATACAGTTGGGAAATCAGCAAATACTGTTTTGTTCCTCTGTAAAATTAAAAATATAAGTATCAAATAACACAATTAATCAGGTAAAAAAGCTGTCTCAACTGTCTAAAGTAATCCTAAAAGTAAATACATACACACCAGAGTAAAAAAGAACTGTATTTTACACAAAATGGTATTCCAATACCAGCTGCAGACCATTTCAAAATTCCAAAATGTGAAGATGCCCAGACCGTTTCTAAGAATGATGCAGCCCTACCTGTTGCCCTAGGCACAGGAATGTGCGTTCTCAGTCACACCAGTTTCCATTGTACATGATCATCAGCAAGGAAAGTGATGGTGCAGGGGTTTGAGAAAATAAAACCTGCTCGGATTAATTCCTCGGTAACATTTACTAATGGTGTGCGGTGAAACAAACATGCAAAAACACAAAAAATACGGGGAAATGCTTGCGCGCATGCGTGCACTAATGCGTGGACTAATGCATGAAAAACTAGGCCGCATTCACGTTCGGTTTGACAAATTAAAATAATAATAATGCTGCTTTCTGTGCGTTAATGCTTTAATAGATGAATAACGCGGGATAGTGCAAATGGTGGGTGGTCAACAGTGAAAATTATATTTCATGAAAATAATGATATCTGTGTTTTATTCATCGTAGTGAAGCTTGCATGGGCTTACATCGGTTGCATGACAAGTCAAGGGTTAATAGCAGAAGAATTAAATAAAAACAAAAAATTCGAGCTATGAGAGAGAGAGATGAAGAAGGCAATCAATGACATTCGTGATCCATTGTTTGTCTGCCAAGTAACGGAAGGATGGTCGTGAGATCATTAACAAGTAAACAAACTTCTTCCGCGGAAGCTGCTGAAGGCGGACAATAAAATATAAAGTTTTTCGTAACATGTTGCAAATGGAAGGAAACTGTATTTGTGAAGGTGGATTACGTATTGATGAAAATTTGGAACAATGAATGCTGTGAAACCATGGACGTGACTATGGTGGTGTGATAGAACACCCCCTAAACTGACCAATAGGAGACTGAGATTCTAAAAAGTGTTGCTACTATGGTGGGATGGACATGTAGGTTTTTAGAGTATAACTGGAGTGTCTAGGAGGTGTCATCTGGAGGCGAGGAAGCTAGAGAGGGGAGATCGTCGCTGTCCGTCGGTTTGCTGTATGCAGATAGAGGCCTACCTGTTTTCCTGTTCCTGTCCAATTCTTTGTTCCCTGAATCTTTCTTGGGGAAGCCCCATCTATTCTCATGGCCAGGGGGTAGATTTTCCACTAAAATACTTAGGTTCGTATAGCTAAAATCAAAAATATATTTATCTCTGAAACTTTTGTCTCTTCATCTATCCACTCCTTTATTGCATTCTAATCATTGTGATATGAGTTTGATATCTTTTTGCTTTGATAAATGTTCTCTCTCTGTGATTTATTCTTTGTTTGCCTTGTAAAACTGTACATGAGCATTCACATTATTTGCGATAAATATTATTAACCTTATTTTGAAGTTTGTGCTTTATTCAGTAGTATTGATCAATAATTAGTTATCATCAACTCTTCAACTATTGGCCCATCGACCAGAGGAAAGAGTTTGATTACAGGTTCAGTTATGTATCAAGTATGTTAGAATGAGCCTGTAGATAGTGAACAACTGATTTATTGATTAAACTCGAAACAATGCTATCTGGGATTTATGTTGGGTGTATGAGTATGGGCCAGTGATTGAGTATTATCGATTATCGATCCCTGATTGGCACTGGATCAGTTTTTTGGTAGCAGAGGATGGTTACTTATTGATTAATTTGGTAATAATTATTGATTATTGATAATTTGTTTTCTTAACATGAGAAGTTAGTGTTTTGTTCTATGTTTTCTTGAAATACAGGTATGGAGTTACCTAAGATCCCGGGATGATGATGTATTAGCCTGAAGAGGCAGAAGAATAGTGTGGATAAGGTATCACACTGCAGAAGTACTTTGTCTGTTGTCGTAATACTCAACGGTGAGAGGCTGTTGGTGTTATATTAGGGACTATTTTGTTTGAGAGTAGATTTTGTGTGAAATAGCGAAGGGTCCACTTCCGAAACTCTGGCCTTACATCCCCAAAGGAGTACCAAGATCTCTTTCCACGTGAAAGTCCTCTTCTGAAACTTTGGCTAGTATCCCTAGAGGAGTACCAAGTCCTCCTGTAGCTTGTTTGGGTGTAGAATAGCGCTGGTCATTATTTTACTTGAAGTGAGAGAATATTTCTTTTTGAAGTGAAGACTATCTCTTCAAAGTACCATTGTTTTATGTTTGTTTTCTAACAAGGTTTTATTGAAAAAGGATAGTAAAAACATTGGCGTATTATTTTGTAAAGGGAAGGTCAGTAGAAAGGAGTAATACTGATGTCATGAAAAGCCGCGCTGGCATTGGTCAGGCTGCTGGCGTTCAAAGTGCTGTGATTGGATGGTCACTGTGAGCCGCGCTAGTATTGGTTAAGGTACTGATTACGTAGGAGTGTTCTGATTGGTTTGTTAGTGTGAGTCGCACTGGTATTGGACGGTTGTTAGCAAATAGAATAAGCGAAAGTACTAAGAGTTTGTTGTTTATTTACTGAATTATATTTTAGCGAGAAGTCTTGGGAAAATGAAGTTGGTTAATAAGATAAAGAGTTTCTTTAAAAAGGACAAACCAATAGTTACGAGAGAGGGAATTCTTATTCCACCTCCGGGAACAGCCGCTTCTTTTATGATGTTGGAATGTGGTTATCATACGTGTACTTGGTTAGAGAATTGGTTGAAATACACGGAAGATGATGGTGTTTTAGCCTTTCCAGAGCATGGTACATTTAATGTAAGGATTCTACAGAATCTGAGAGAACAAATGAATTCTCTTGAACCTAGACCTAGACCTACTCAGTATGAAGCGCTTGAGGAATGGGAATATGAGGCATATGAGCGAGAGAAGTATAGGGGCGGGAGAAGATACAGAAATATGATATCTAGATATCCTTTTGAAAGTTGGGGAGAAAGAATGAAAAGATGGAGGCGAGCGGTTGTGACAGAGGGTCTGTATCCAGTTTTAGTTGCTGAAGAAGCAAATGGAGGCAAATGTAAAGAGAAAAAGAAAAATGTGTAGTCATCAAGGATAGATTTGTCCTAAGTGATTCTGATGATGAGTTATTAGATGACATTTTGACTAAAAACCTCCACCTTATCAAGAGAACACAAGTGAGACAGTCCCAAATGTCCCAGTAGTGACTAGAGCAGTACAAGAGAGTGAAATGGATATGTTGAATAGGGCAAGAGAGGAGTTGACTCAGAAAATTAATCAGTTGAATCTGAATGCGGAAGCATTAACAGTGCCAGTAACGATTGGACCTGTAGTTCCGTTGTATGGAGAAAAACAGAATATATCAAAAGTACATACGTTGACAGTCCCAATAAATTGAGACAGGAATAAGTGGTAATGATAGATGATCAGGTAGAATGGCCAGAGATAAGTACTTCATTAATTGATATACCAGTTTGTGAGTTCTTAACTCAAACCCCTAAAAGAAGTGCGCAAATGGATCCGAGAAGATTAGTGCAGAATGTCCCTCCGATATCAGGAAGTTCACTGGGACCCTCACCAGATGAATTAGATGACGGGATAAAGGGAGTGGAAAAATGAAAACCTCAACCACAGAGTATAGATGTGGGTAAACTGAGAGTGGATTTGGAAGAAATGATTATTGTTACAATAAGTCCAGACAGATTGGGAAATTATCGAGATGAAGAGTTGTTATTTCTGTGCAACAATATTATTTGGAAAGCGAGAAATCTCCATGAAAAGTTGACAGAGGCTGCTTGTGAATATGGAGTGGACATAGAGAAGTCAAAAGTGTTACAGAAAACATATAGACTGGATTTTACTGAAAAATATTTAGAGAGTTTGAATGCGTCTGGTAAAAGATTGCAAATAAAAGAATGAATGAATATTCTGAAAAAATGGGGAGATGTAGAACGGTGGAAAAGTAGATGGGCGAAAAAGAAAGAAGAAATGAATGCCAATAAAAATGTGTCTTTATTTCCACTGAGAGAAACAGAACAGGCTGAAAGGGTGTGTCCAATGAGAGAAGTTCCGGGTGGTGGATATGTTCACGTACCTTGGACAAGACAGAATATATTGTCTTTTACTCATGACTTTTCTAGGTTGAGGGAAAACCAGTTGAATGGTACAAATAAGTAGAGAGGTTTGTGAAGGTTTCAAAAGTCTTGTTGAAAGATCTGGATGGTTTATTTGAGATTGTTGTTCCAGCAGATTTATGGACAGAGTGTAAGATTACTGTTGATTGGCCTAAGGAAGAATATCCTAGAGATCCGAAAACAGGTGCACCTTCAGATGAGGTGATGAGAAAATATCATCAGGTGATTACATACTTGAAAGGAAAAATGTCTCCGAAAGAAACAGATTGGGTTAAAATTTACAGAACAACCCAAGAACCAAAGGAGTCAGTACATGCTTATTATGAAAGGTTGTTACAGGTGTTTAAACAGTACAGTGGGTTTGAGAATATTGGAGATAAAGATATGGGACATTTTGTGTATCATTTTGTAATTGGATTAAAACCAGAAATTAGTAACATGATTCAGCAACATTTTTTTGCAGAGTAAAACGGTTGATGAGATACTGAGGTATGCAAAATACTGTAGTGATGATATTGAATCGAGACATAAGAAGCTAAAAGAGAAAATGATGTTGGCACAAGTGAAGGTAGCAGAACAACAAGAAGGAAACAGTGGTTCTCAAACAGATTTTCAGATGAGAGGTCAGAATCAGAATGGTCAAGTAATGAGTGGTGGTAGAGGTAGAGGCAAGATGAATAAAGATGAAATGAAAAGGAAATATCCTTGTCATGCGTGCGGAAAATGTGGGCACTGGAAGAATGAGTGTAGATCTGCTCAGAAAAATAATGGGATGAATCAAAATTTAAATTCACAGATGCAGAATGAGGTGGTTGTGAATCACCAACAGCAACAGCAGCAGCAGCAGGTAGTTACTCCACAGTTACAGGTACCACAAGCTCATATGCCAAATAATGTGAATGCTCAGGTGCAGAGATACAGTGGATTTCACGCGGGTGAACAACTTGGTAAGAATCAAATTGTTCAAATGATTCCGCAATATTTGTTGCAGTGCAATGAGAGTGATTCAGACTCATCTCAATGACAGTGCCTGAGGGGGGAGGAAGAGTGCGTGCTTGGCGCAACCCTAGAGGTAGATCAGTCAGGTCCATTTGTTGATGGAAAAGTGGAAGGTAATGATATTACATTCCTAGTTGATACTGGTGCTACCCGTTCTACTGTGAGAGTAGTCAGAAATTCCAAACCTACCCCTCTTGGGAGAAACTATCCAAGTTGTAGGAGTTTCTAATAAACATATCAGAACCCCAATAACAAAGCCAATAGAAGTTCATATTGGAAGATTCAGAGACATGCATCGGTTCGTGGTATGTGATACAAGTCTGGTAAATCTGTTAGGGAGAGATTTACTGTGCAAAATGAATTGCACAATTTATTGTACACCAGATGGTATTGCTTTCCAAACACCAGATGAGGCTGTTGCGTTTCAAATGATGTTAGCAAAGCAAGGGACAGAAGTGGATGAACTATTTTCACTTCTTACTGAAGAAGATTTGCCTGCAGAGTTGAGAGATACCGTAAGACCTGATGTATGAGAATTTTCAGGAAAAGAGATTGGCCTGATGAAAGGTGTGGATCCTATTCAGGTTACGGTGAAACAGGGTGCAACGTTTCCAAACACACCCCAATACAAAATGAGTCCTGAGATAACAGCGGGAGTAATTCCTGTGATTGACCAAATGATTGAGCAAGGTATGTTAAAGGAAATACTAAGTAGTCCTTGTAATTCACCTATTATGGGAATTAAAAAGCCAAGCGGAAAATATAGGATAGTACAGGATTTAAGAAAAATAAATAAGATTGTAGTACCCTGTTGTCCGATAGTGCCAAATCCAGCAGTAATTCAATATCAAATTCCCAGTGATGCAGAATGGTATACAGTAATTGATCTGTGTCAGGCATTTTTCTCGATTCCCTTACATCCGGATAGTCAATATTTATTTGCGTTCCGGTTTGGAGATCGTGTTTTGGCATGGTGCCGAGTTCCTCAAGGGTACACAGAGAGTCCATCGATTTTTAATCAGATTTTGAAAAAATGTTTGGAGACTTTGATTATGCCGGAAAAATCGGTTTTGGTTCAGTACATTGATGGCCTACTGGTGGCATCAAAAACACGAGAGGCATGTGTGACAGATACAATTGCCTTACTGAATCATCTTGCAGAATGGGGACACAAAGTGTCACCAGCAAAGTTACAGTTCTGTAAACAAGAGGTCCAATATTTGGGACACAAAATAGAGAAGGGAGTGAGAAAAGCGACACCAGAAAGGATCAGTGTGATTCAACAAATGAATCCTCCAAAAACTCAGAAGGAAGTAAGAATGTTCCTGGGAATGGTTGTATATTGCAGACAGTGGATCAGTGGTTTTTCACTGATTGCAAAGCCTCTACAGAGGTTGACACACAAAGATGTGACTGATCCGATTGGATTGGATGATGAAAGCATGAATGCTTTTTTTGAGTTACGAGACAGTCTTTGTCGAGCACCTGCATTGGGAATGCCAGACAATACAAAGGATTTTGCGTTGTACTGTTGTGAAAGAGATGGGTGTGCACTTTCAGTTTTAACTCAGAAACATGGAATGGCACGATGTCCAGTGGCATATTTTTCTGCTACTTTGGATTCAGTGGCTGCAGCATTACCAGGTTGTTTAAAAGCAGTAGCTGCTACTTGTGTGAGTTTTGAACAAAGTGAAGCGATTGTGATGGGACAATCCAGTTAAAGTATATGTGCCACACTCAGTTGAGATCCTTTTGCCAAGGACATGTACACAGCACATGACCTATAGTCGGCTGACTAGGTATGAAAGAGTAATACTTGGTACTGAAAATGTGACAGCAGTGAGATGTACGACAATAAACCCGGCAACATTGTTGCCAAGTCCATTTTGTGAGGAGGTAAGAGACGAAGCGGATCATGATTGTTTGGATGTGACAGATTTGTGCACGAAACCAAGGCCAGACATTAAGGATACCCCGTTAGGGGAATCAGATAGTGTGATGTTTGTTGATGGATCTTGTCTGAGAAATGAAAAAGGTGAATTGAGTTCTGCTTATGCAGTATGTACAGTGGCTGCGGTTCTGGAAGCATCCTGTCTAAAAGGGGTAAATTCTGCACAAATTGCTGAGCTCATAGCTCTGATTAGAGCATGCAAAATTGGCAAAAATTTGAAAGTAACCATATTTACTGATAGTCAATATGGTTTTGGGGTGGTTCATGATTTCGGACAATTATGGATGCAAAGGGGATTTCTGACTTCTTCAGGTTCTCCTATAAGGAATAGCAAAAATTTGAAAGATTTATTGGATGCTTTGCAATTGCCAACGAAAATTGCAGTGGTCAAATGTTCTGCACATAAGTCAGGAAATGATTATGTGACAAGCGGCAACAGATATGCTGATCAAGTAGCGCGTTTCTGTGCACAAAATTCGATTGTGATAAACAGAGGGGTGGAGAAGAAAAAAACTAATTGCCACCTAATGTTTACCTCCTGGGAAACCTGGGATGAGATTAGACAGTTACAAGAAGAGGCATGTGATGTGGAAAAGGAAATTTGGAAAAAGTCAGGCTGCAAAAAGAGAGCAGAAGACGAAGTTTGAGTGTATATAGATGAAAGACCAGTTATGCCAGATTTTTTACTTTCTCAAATGGCAAGGGTATACTATGGAATTGCACATGTTGGAAGAGATGCAATGATTAGGCTCTTCAAGCAGTCATGGCATAATCCTAAATTCAGGGTCATTGCAGAGAGTTTATGCCAGAGGTGTGTTACCTGTCAGCAGCAAAATCCAGGCAGAAAGACAGTTGCGAGTTGGGGACGAATAGGAAAGGCAGCAGGTCCATTTACGATGCTCCAGCTTGATTTCATCAAGCTTCCCCCATGTAACAGACTTAAATATGTGTTGGTTGTTGTTTGTTTGTTTTCTCGTTGGGCAGAAGCTTATCCAACAAGAAGAAATGATAGTTTGACTGTTGCGAAGCTGCTACTAAGATAACTAATTCCTAGGTTTGGTTTTCCAGTCACTTTAGAGACAGATAAGGGAACTCATTTTAATAATGAGATCATTCGGATGATCTGTGCAGCACTACAGATTGAGCAGAAGCTACATTGTGCCTACCGACCAGAAGCATCTGGAGTGGTCGAACAAATCAATGGCACTATAAAATCTAGACTGGGAAAAGTATGTGCATCCACAACACTAAAGTGGCCTGACGCTTTACCCCTGGTATTGATGAGTCTTAGAAGCATCCCAGATAAAAAGACTGGATTGAGTCCTCATGAAGTGCTGATGGGAAGAGCAATGAGCCAAGCGATTGTACCAGCAAACAAACTGATGAATATTTCTGATGATCTAGTGCTTGATTATTGCAAAGGATTGGCTGATCTGGTGCGTTCTGTGTCTCATCAGGTTGGAGAAATTGCAACCACAACACAGCCGGATCAAGCACATGATCTAAGTCCAGGAGAGTGGGTTCTTGTCAAGAAACATGTGAGGAAGTCGTGTTTAGAACCCAGGTGGCATGGACCTCATCAGATTATTTTGGTGACAACAACAGCAGTGAAGTGTGGTGGCTTGCCAAACTGGATCCATGCGAGTCATACCAGAAGAGTCCCAAGTCCACTTTAACGAGATAATGAGCAGCAATTGGCGTATAAAAACAAGAAACCAGAAGCTGAAGGTTGTGAAGCTAAAGAATCTAGAGTGACAGATTCTGACAAGCAAAATGATGATGAACAGCCTAGCACAAGTCAAGTAGAGTGGGCGCTAGCTACTAGGTCTCGTAAGACTGCTGTTGAGCAAGTAGAAAAGGAAGATACAGACGATAAAGAGCAAGTTCAACAAAGAAAGGGACTAAATAAAAGAGTCTGTGAACCAGAAAGAAAGGGTGAAGAAGTGGTTCAAGCAAAGAGAGCAAAAAAGGGTGATAATTGGCCAAGTGGAGTAAAAAGACTGAAATACACTCTTGAAAAAAGAAGGCCAGAACAAATAAATGAAGTAACAAGTCAAACTGAACAAGAAGAATCGGAGGAAGAATCAGTACGAAGAACAAGGAGAATAAGAGTCCCAAGCAGGAAATACAAAGCTCCTGAATGGACATATGTAATTTTGGAAGAAATTGAAAGCACAGATCAAATAGAAAGAGAAGCTGGTACTGAGAAAATTGATGAAAGCGAACTAAGACCGCCTTAAAAGAGAACAGTGAAAAATTAAGGTACAACAAAATTCAGTGAAAATATTTGGGAAGTTCCAGATGATCTGAAGAAGACTCTTTTAAAAAAACAAAAAGAAAGAAAGAAAAAGAAGGGGGTAAAGAAGAAGCTTTCTTCTTAAAGTGTTGGATACGCTATCTTTCCGGTGGTTTTGGACAAGTTTGTCAAAAGATTTTTAGAAAGCCTTTAGGTTTTTTCTTAGATTTTAATTTTTGTATAGTATACAAAACAGCAGAAGATATAGTGATTGGAAATCAAGAACCTAGTTTTAATCATAAATGTATTAAAGCTTGCTTATGTAGTGTTCTTCTATTAATGTTAATATGGTTAATATTAACTGTCTTTGTACCTGTTCTAAAGCTGACTAATATCAAGAATAATACTAATAATGTGATTAGTGAAAGAATGGATCCTGTTACTAAAGAAACCCCTAAAATTAACAATGATCAGGTTGATGATAGCATTTATCATCATGATAAATCAATTAGTGATTTCTCGTTAAATGTCTTTACCAAATTGTTCTATGAATACGTGGATATAATGGACGTGAGAGACTGTTATGTGTGCATGCAATTACCTTTGTCTGTCTCAGAGGGGGTGACATATCATCACCTTCCTTTAACATATGGTGTTTCAAGTAGTGTTCTAACGAGTCTTTTTTACGTGACGGGGAAGTTGGAGTACTATTATTCAAATATAGATTTAGTGTTTTCAGAAATTCCTATTAGAAAAGATATGAATAAGGTGTATAGTAATAAAAATGCGGGATACATGGGAGAATTTTCCATATTACACAGACAATAGATACAGTATATGCTCATAGAAATAATTTGACTTGTAGTTTGCGGGCGGAAGAGAAAGAATTCATTAACATGGTTGAAGATAGAAGACAGGATTTTTAAAGGAAAGCTGCTGAACAGAAGTCATGTGTACCACCATGGGCTTTTAGAGAAGGAAATTATAAGAAAGGCAAAACTTACCCTGCAATGTCTCTGGATTAGTATCATAAAGGGAAACTTTGCTTACTTAGACTAAAAACTGACTATAATAATTATTTCATTGGTACTAGTGAGTGTGAACATACTTTCCTAATAACTGGTGGATGGGGATTAAAAGATGGAACCGATCCTGTATTTCCTGGAATATATTATGTGTGTGGTAAGAATGCTTATTATAGGTTGCCAGCACATTGGTATGGTAGTTGTTATTTTGGCATTGTATTTCCTAAAGTTTACCATGTAGATAGAAATAATAAAATCAATTAAATAAAACATGGACTAACACGTATAAAGAGAGCAAGTTTTACAGAAATAATTGGTGATATATTTGGTGCACTTATACCCTCAGTTGGAGTCTTTCTAACTTCGCATAAAATTCGAAAATTGTCCACAGTGGTTGATCGTTTATCAACAGACATTGCTGGTGGGTTCTTAATGATTGATACTGAAATGGTTGCAATTAGATCAATGGTTTTGCAAAATCGACTTGCCCTGGCTATTTTGTTGGCAAAAGAGGGCGGAGTCTGTGGCATGTTGAAAATACAACACTGCTGTGCTTACATACCTGATAAAAGTAAAAGTATAGAGGGGTATATAAAGAATATTACGAAATTGCATGAAGATTTGACTCAACTGGAGGTTGACGGTATTTGGGAGAAACTTGGTAAGAGTTTTTCCTCTATAGGTAAATGGTTTTCTACATTTGGGAGTAGCTTATTAGGTCAAATATTAATACCAATTATTTCAATAGCTGTAGTGATTCTGTTTATAATAATGGCATATAAATGTCGAAAGGGTAGATGTGGAAAGAAGGAGATGACAGAAGTAGATAATAAATGTAGAGCTAGGAAAAGAAGGAGAGAGGAAATAGAATTAGAAGATATGAGAGGAAATTATTACGAAAATGATGAAAAACTTAGATGAGAAAGTGGCAAAACAAGAAAAGAGTACAATAATTTAGATAAAATAAAGGTGGTAATTAGTTTGATGGAGATTTTTGTGACGGCTCAAAAATGCCATCAAAGGGGGGAATTGATGGAGCAGGGGTTTGAGAAAATAAAACCTGCTCGGATTAATTCCTCGGTAACATTTACTAATGGTGTGCGGTGAAACTAACATGCAAAAACACAAAAAATACGGGGAAATGCTTGTGCGCATGCGTGCACTAACGCGTGGACTAATGCATGAAAAACTAGGCCACATTCACGTTCGGTTTGAAAAATTAAAATAATAATAATGCTGCTTTCTGTGCGTTAATGCTTTAATAGATAAATAACGCTGGATAGTGCAAATGGTGGGTGGTGAACGGTGAAAATTATATTTCATGAAAATAATGTGTTTTATTCATCGTAGTGAAGCTTGCATGGGCTTACATCGGTTGCATGACGAGTCAAGGGTTAATAGCAGAAGAATTAAATAAAAACTAAAAATTCGAGCTATGAGAGAGAAATGAAGAAGGCAATGTCAATGACCTTCGTGATCCATTGTTTGTCTGCCAAGTAACGGAAGGATGGCCGTGAGATCATTAACAAGTGAACAAACTTCTTCCGCAGATGCTGCTGAAGGCGGACAATAAAATATCAAGTTTTTCGTAACATGTTGCAAATGGAAGGAAGCTGTATTTGTGAAGGTGGATTACGTATTGATGAAAAGTTTGAACAATGAATGCTGTGAAACCATGGACGTGACTATGGTGGTGTGATAGAACACCCCCTAAACTGACCAATGAGAGACTGAGATTCTAAAAAATGTTGCTACTATGGTGGGATGGACATGTAGGTTTTTAGAGTATAACTGGGGTGTCTGGGAGGTGTCATCTGGAGGCGAGGAAGCTAAAGAGTGGAGATCGTCGCTGTCCGTCGGTTTGATGTATGCGGATAGAGGCCTACCTGTTTTCCTGTTCCTGTCTAATTCTTTGTTCCCTGAATCTTTCTTGGGGAACCCACATCTATTTTCATGGCCAGGGGGTAGATTTTCCACTAAAATACTTAGGTTCGTATAGCTAAAATCAAAAATATATTTATCTCTGAAACTTTTGTCTCTTCATCTATCCACTCCTTTATTGCATTCTAATCATTGTGATATGAGTTTGATATCTTTTTGCTTTGATAAATGTTCTCTCTCTGTGATTTATTCTTTGTTTGCCTTGTAAAACTGTACATGATGAGCATTTACCTTCACATTATTTGCGATAAATATTATTAACCTTATTTTGAAGTTTGTGCTTTATTCAGCAGTATAGATCAATAATTAGTTATCATCAGCTCTTCAACTAATGGTCCATCGACCAGAGGAAAGAGAGTTTGATTACAGGTTCAATTATGTATCAAGTATGTTAGGATGAGCCTGTAGATTGTGAACAACTGATTTATTGTTTAAACTCAAAACAGTGCTATCGGGGATTTATGTTGGGTGTATGAGTATCGGCCAGTGATTGAGTATTATCGATTATCGATCCCTGATTGGCGCTGGATCAAAAGCAAGCACAGATTTTTTGTTTTTAGCAGCTGAACTGTATTTAACACATATATTTCCACGAAAGACACATATTGCTTGAAGGAGCTCTGATGAAAAATCAAATAAAAAAAGAATCCCAAACCTATTTAACGCTTCTGCGTGCTCCATGTGACAAAACATAATGGTTTAGCCAGCGCTCTCATTAGATTACATTGTGTAGGCCCCTTCACACTGTTGTTTCAGTCTCAGATCAGAGCTGTAGAGAAACACAGTGAACGTTTTCATCCAGCATCATCATAACTAGTTTGATAGGGAGATAAGTTGCTATTTTCTTTGTAAAAGATGTGTAACAAAATAGAGGGGGTGCTGCAGCACTTCCAACACCTCTACTTCCAGCGCCACCCTGGCTGTACCCCATAGGGCTGTGCCTGCTCCTGGTAGGGCTGGACCGAACACATCCTCCCTGATCCAGCCAGGGCTCCTTGTAAAACTGGGTTGTGCACACCTTCCCTGCTCCAGCTGTGCCCTGCTCCTTGTGTGCACACCTTCCCTGCTCCAGCTGTGCCTTGCTCCTTGTGTGGACGCCTTCCCTGCTCCAGCACCAGGAGCTGTACCAAGCTCCTGGTAAGACTGACATCTGCACACCCTCCTTACTCCATCAGTTGGGCCTGGCTTATGGCAAACTGGGATGTGCATATACTCACTGCTCCAGCTGAACCTCTGCTTGGTGTCTCATACAACCAGGACATTCTGTACATGCACTCCCTATTTCAGCGGTTTACAGTATTTCATCTCAGAAGACATTTGAAAGTCATTATTTTTGTGTTAGCTCTTGTGTGCCGTTTTTTACTTAAAGCAGATATTCGTGAACATTTGATTTTCTGAGAAGTTTGGCACCACTGTGGCATATCTCAGAGCGAGATGTTGATGGTTTAATCTTTTGCAGGGGCTGGTATTGTGTGAGGGTCTCCTACACAGTGTTGTCTTACTGTGTACATTTAAGAGGTGTCTAAATTCGAGGACTTGCTAGCTAAATCTGGGGTACTTCCTCTACTCGACCAGAGAGATTTCCTCAGCTTGAGAGACACGTGCCTGTCTTTAGTGTCCACACAGTTGGCCAGGGCCATCTTCCCCAAAAGTTCCTCCTGCTTTGCCACCTCCAATTACAGCAGGAAACACTTTACCCCCTAAACATCCTTAATTCGTGGTACATGCCAGCATTCGTTCTTCCCTTACAGCGCTCCCACTTTGGATCTTTCAAAAACTGATAAATTCATGGAGTTGAATACAAGGTAAGATATAAAGGAGGTCGAAGAGAGATGTCCTGGGTTTCATCCACCCCTCATGTGTGATGATTTCATCAAGTACTATTTCTAACCAGCGATTCGCAGGCATTTTAGAACTTGTTTCACATTGGAGTACTTGATTTTATTTTAACATTTTATGCAGTGGTCCAAAAATCATGAAGGATGAAATGTGCTAATAACCTGAAAGTCAAGACTGGTTTGAGGCATCTCACGTGGCTGTGGGCTGCACGGCAGCCATGGGCAATAAAACCTCAAGACTCTTTATGACGTTACCATGCATGAGGGGAAAGGGCTACCTACTTAATTAAATGCCCCAAAAAGTAAACTGGTAGTTTCCTGCGACTAATTTGCATGAAACTATCCTGTTTTCTTTCCTTGAGTTCACATTTCATTAAATCAGAGGTTCCCTCTTTCTGGGGAAATGTTAAGACCACGTCTGCCCCTGGAACAGTTCCAAATGAGACAATGCAGTGGTAGACCTTTCAGAGTAGTTCAGAGAGAGACATGACAAATTTTTGCAATGCTTGTTTTAATGGTCGCGACCAGGTACTTAAAGTCTCACACTTAAGACGGAAAAACTACGGGGCATATTAGCAAGAAATGGCGATAACTATCGCTAACCTAGGTTAGCGCTAGTTTTTCTATCGCCGTCTATCCCTGCAAGTTATCACCCTGTTAGCGACGTATTAGCAACGTTTTGCTAACAGGCGATAGCTGCAGGGATCAGCGGCGAAAACCGTCGCTAACATTAACGCGACGGCGTTAATGGAACCGACGATAGCGGGTGGAATCCAGCAATAAGCCCTTAGCGATAGAAAAAGGCACGCTAACCCGCAATTTCTGACTTAGCCTATCTGGCCACCTCCAACATAAAAGATGCACCAAAAAAAAGGATTAATGCAGATTTGAGCAGCCAGGGCATAGTGCAGCACACACCAACAACCCCCTCAAGCCACCCAACATCCTGGTTGACCAAGATGAGATCCTGGTCCCCACGTAGGACCTGCGTCTGGTTCCTGTATCCCTCGCTGGACCTGCGTCTGGTTCCTGGATCCCTCGCTGGAGCTGCAACTGGTTCCTGGATCCCTCGCTGGACCTGCGTCTGGTTCCTGGATCCCTCGCTGGAGCTGCGTCTGGTTCCTGGATCCCTCACTGGACCTGCGTCTGGTTCCTGCATCCCTTGCTGGACCTGCGTCTGGTTCCTGGATCCCTCGCTGGACCTGCGTCTGGTTCCTGGATCCCTTGCTGGAGCTGCATCTGGTTCCTGGATCCTTTGCTGGACCTGCGTCTGGTTCCTGGATCCCTCGCTGGACCTGCGTCTGGTTCCTGGATCCCTCGCTGGACCTTTGTCTGGTTCCTGGATCCCTTGATGGACCTACGTCTGGTTCCTGGATTCCTCGCTGCACCTGCGTCTGGTTCCTGGATCCCTCGCTGGAGCTGCGTCTGGTTCCTGGATCCCTCGCTGGACCTGCGTCTGGTTCCTGCATCCCTTGCTGGACCTGCATCTGGTTCCTGGATCCCTTGCTGGACCTGCGTCTGGTTCCTGCATCCCTCACTGGAGCTGCGTCTGGTTCCTGGATCCCTCGCTGGACCTGCGTCTGGTTCCTGGATCCATCGCTGAAGCTGCGTCTGGTTCCTGGATCCCTCGCTGGAGCTGCGTCTGGTTCCTGGATCCCTCGCTGGACCTGCGTCTGTGGCCTGGAGTGGGATGTGGAGTAGATGTGGAGTCGATGAGCCGTGGCGAGAGACATTGATGTGCGACGATCACCCGTACCTGGTGGTGAAGTCTGGCAGGTCGCATGGAGACACGTTACTGACCTGTGTGAGAAGCCCGCCTTGCACACCTTGGTGCAGTCAATGGTAGAGGTGATCCTGCACACCAACGTAGTGATGTCCGCTTTGCATACTATGATTCACCACTACACCGGGGTGCACGGAGGGGATTACCAACGGTGGGTGCCGTCTCCCTGCATCACAAGACGGATGATGTTGGGCTGGCCGGACGCCCTGGAGGGTGAGGCCCCTGTGCGACACCGAACTTGTGTGGACTGAGCGCTGCAACTACACGCCTAAGGGAGCCCTGCTACATCAACTGCATCGGGCGGTCCACCAGCCGACTACGCAGTGACTGCTGTACCCAGTCCAGTGACAGCACACCTGTCTCAGGCTCCTGCTGGCTGAGTCACAGATGTGGAGAAAGTGCAGTGGATTGCGCCACGGGGTCAATGTCCAGGTAAGGAGAAGGTGGGACGCGTAGCGCAGGAGGGCCGGGGGGGAGTCGCTCATACCTATCACACGTATATGACGCACCCCCAGTAGCGGGTCTACCACTATGTTGGAAGAGCGTTGCCCCACCACCTCAAGCAGTGCAGAAGAGGAACAATCATCACATTATGATAACTCAATCAATCAATCACTCAGGGGAATTGTAAGCACGCCACACACCCGTGAGGGTCGCAAGGCACTGAGGGGTGGGGGTCCGCAGATCTGTAAGCCGAAGAGCCAGGTCTTGATGGTCTTCCTGAAGGTGTTCAGGGAGGGGGCACCTCTGATATCTGCCGGTAGCTCATTCCAGGTATTGGATGCAATGTGGGAGAAGGATCTCCCGCCTGCTCTGGCTCTGTGGATGCGCTGCGTTTCGGATAGTGCGAGGTTGGAAGATCGGATGTCTCATTTGTGTACATGGAAGTTGATTCTGTTGTTGAGGTATTTGGTTACGTTGTTGTGTAGGCATTCGGAGGCATGAGTGATGATTTTGAAGGTGACTCTTATCACCAAGGGGAGACACTGGAGTCTACGTAGGTGTCGGCTGATGTGTTAGTGCCGATAGTTTGCGGAGTATGGACTTGTAAATGGTGGCGTAGAGTGCGTTTCCAATGTCCAGTCTGCTGGTGATGAGTGCATGGGTGACTGTCTTCCTAGACTCTGGGGGTATCCATTTGAAGGTCTTGCGTAGGATGCGGAGGGTGTTGAAGCAGCTGGAGGTGACGGTGTAGACCTGTCTGTTCATGGTGAGGGATGGGTCGAGTACGACGTCGAGGTTTCTGGCGTGGTCCGAGGGAGTAGGTGGGCTTCCGAGGGCGAAGGCCAACAGGTGTTGTCCCATGCTGAAGGTGTGGTTCCAAGGACAAGGACTCCTGTCTTCCCGGCGTTGAGCTCCAGGCAGCTGTTGGTCATCCAGACTGCGATGTCCTGCATTCCGTTCTGGAAGTTGAGTCTGGCGGTGCTGGTCTTTTTGGTGAGGGGAAGATGAGCTGTGTGTCATCAGCGTAGGATACGATGTTGAGGCCGTGTTGTTGGACGTTGGCGTCGAGGGTGCCATGTAGATGTTGAAGACGGTCGGGCTCAGAGATGAACCCTTTGGGACTCCGCAGGTGATTTACGTGGGAATGGAGAGGAAGGTTGGCAGTCTGATCCTTTGGCTTCTTCCGGGGAGGAATGATCGGATCCAGTCGAGGCCTGTTCCTTGTATGCCGGTGTCGTGTAGTCTTGCGACTAGTGTGTGGTGGGAGACGGTGTTGAAGGCCGCTGAAAGGACGAGTATGATGAGGGCTGCGGAGTGGCCTTGGTCCAGGAGTGTGCGGATGTCGTCTGTGGCGGCCAGTAGGACGGCCTCGTTGCTGTGGTTGGTTTGCAATCCGGATTGGGACGGGTCGAGGATGGCGTTGTCATCAATGAATCATGTCACTTCCCTGTTGACTGTTTACTCTGCAACTTTGCAACTTTGGCTGCGAAGGGGAGAAGCAAGATGGGGCCGGTAGTTCTTGAGGTCGGTGGGGTCAGCTGTGCTCTTCTTGAGAAGGGGCCAGACTTCTGCACGCTTTCAGGCATCTGGGTAGGTGCCTGTCTTGAAGGTGGTGTTGATGGTGCATTGCAGTTCGTGTGAGATTGCGGCCGCGGATCTGTGGTAGATGTGGGAGGGCATGGGTTGGTGGGGGCCCACAAGTGCATGCCTTTCATGGTTGAGGCTATGTCTTCGGCTGTGACTGGCGTCCAGGTGGAGATGGTGGGCTGGCTGGTGTGTCCGGGGCCCGGGGTGTCTGTAGACGAGGGTTCCTCAGAGTGTGGAGTTGTGGCTGGTCTGGATCTGGAAGTGCAGGTGTCTGGCGGAGGGGAAGGCTCCGCTGGGGGTGGTGAGGCGGAGGGTGCTCTTGTGTGCAATGGCGAGGCACCCTCCCGGGTGGTTGGTGCGGTCCTTCCTCTGGATCTTGTATCCATCTGGGATGGCGGTCTTGATGTCGGGGGCAGAGGAGGCGTTGGTCCAGGTCTCCGTGAAGAAGGCGATGTCGGGCGAGAGAGAGTTGAGTAGGTTCCAGATTTCCACGGAGTGTATGTGCACGGAGCGCCCGTTGAGGGGGATGCATCCTAGGGTGTAGCCGGTGCTGGTGTCGGCTGTGTTGGAGTCCGGGGAGGTGGTTAAGCTCCAGCGGCAGTGGAGGCAGGAGAACTGGCCGTGGGTCATGTTTGCCAAGGCCTTTTGTCAGTCTCTGACTTTCCCGGGTTTGAGTGCGTGGAGGGTGGCTGTGCCGTAGCAGTGGGTGGCCCGTGATCCATGCTTACTGGCGCTGGTCGCGGTTGGGGTGCAGACGTGCGCAGACGGGCTTGTCTTAGGTGCGCCTTCTGCACGCCAGCAGCGCCTGTCCGCTGCGCAAATGCACAGCATCTACCATTAAGTAGGGGAGGGCGGAGGAACGATCAGCTGGGAGGCGGGAATGTGCGAGGACAGGGGCGCGGGGCCGCAGGGGCGGCAGCGGCGGGAAGCGTGTAGTGCGGGCTCAGAGAAGCCAATGAAACAGTTAAAAAAGGGACCAACAACGGATGAATAACGGATGTAATCATGCTATGTATCCTCACGCGTTGGGCCGGTGGGTAGGACTGCTCCAAACACGGAGCAGGGAATGTGCGGATTGGCATGCACACTCAAGTGCGCAATGACTGTTTGGTCGGCCCACTCAGGCCGCCCAATGCAGACATGCGCACTTCTCTGTTCGACAATGCAGGCTGCATTGCAGCCTGCATGGAGAATATGCCCACCCCCTCCGGCCCCTGGCTGCATGACTTGTCCTGTTGCCAAATTACAACACCACCTGCCTACTTCCTTTTCCTGGAAGCAGACTCAGGAGAGCAGGAGCTACGTAGACACGGGACACGGCTTAGAGGTGAGACTTCCCTCAATAAATTCTTAACTACACACGCTCACACACACATCCCCGCGGACACGCACCATCCAGTGACTATTACGGGGTTTACAACCTCACAGCTGTCCAGACCCCCCCTCCGCACTTCTCAATGGTGGCCGCTGTGCGCCCATGCACAGCGGGCGTACCACTCGTGTGCCAAAGGCACATACGTAGTTGCGATGCATGCCATGACATCGCATTCCATTCTAATACATACTAATACTAGGCACATTGCAACAGTAACGTAGATGTTGCATAGCTGAGACATGACGATCACTGTTCCCACTACAGTGAGTGCGACCCAAGAATAACCTTTGCACTACAGACCCAACCGTGAACCATGGAATTCATTTCTGAACCCCCAAAAGACACCCAAAAGATCACATTTGAGACAACTGCACCCCCAAATTTCTTTTTATTTTGCCACAAAACACACCCAGGATTTAGACCCCAAAAAATACATAAAAAAATTCAAAAGTTTACCCCAAAAAACACCCCATTTTTTATATTTTACCCCAAAAAACACCCCATTTTTCATATTTTACCACAAAAAACAGCCCATTTTTCATATTTTACATCCAATACCCATGCACACCTGAAAAAATTGAAATTACCCCATTACTGACCTCACAATGCGTTGTATTCAAATGCGATGTTAAGGCACCTACATTGTCAGAGTTGCGTTGTTAACGATGTACTGCCTGCGTTGTAATGGTCGTCTCCCGTGCCAAAGGCAACGCATAGGCTACGCCGTTTGCGTCCGTCTGCCCCGGGACCGCGCTCAGCACCAAGGAGCATTCCTCTTGGACACTCCACCGATACGACACCAGCAGCCTCCTCGCCATCAACCCTGGACACCACCTCGCCTGGCAGGACCAACCTCTGCTCCGGACCGGACATCGCCATCACCATCACTGACGGCTGCAGTATCACCCGCAAGGAGCACCCCAACCATCAGGGAGGAGGCATTGCCATCACCTACAGAAGCACACTCCGACTGATCACGCACTCTAATGACCCAAGGGTGACCATGGACCACGTCAACTCCAAGATCCGGACCAGGCACAGGTGCATCCTCTGCGGCACCCTCATGTGCAGGCCCCCCGGGCCATGGCCCCCCATTCTCCAATACCATTTTAGACCTCATTGCACCCCAGGATCTCAAATCCACCAACGACATCCTACTTGGTGACCTCAAGTTCCACCTGGAGAACCCAGTGACCAGGACACCACCCCCTCATGGGGAAGGTCCCCTACATCAGACGCAAGCAGCAAGTCACCGCAACAAGCCACATAGCAGGACACATGGTCGAGCATGTCACCTCTGCCAGCGTGAACTTTAAGTGCAGCCACAACACCGGACTTTCCTAGAGCGACCATCATTGGTAACATCACGTCTTCACCTTGCCCACCGCACGCCACCGCCATCATCGCACCCCCTCACAGCTGGATCAAGGCCACCGAAGAACATCTCGTCAACTCCCTCCGCACCAACACTCCACCAATGCTTCCATACGATGACACCGCAGCACCCAACCACCACCGATGTATCTCCTACTGCGCCGACATTCGGGCACCCCTCATGAACAGCACTGCGTCAGTACCTTCCGCCTGCCTGATGGCAGGCGTGAGGGTGAGGCAGTGCCACAGGGATAGGCTGGCCCCATGCATTGCTGGAGTTGCGTCATGGTTGCGACACAACTGCAGCAATGCGTGACTTTAGCGCAGACAGATGTGTCAGGATTCCTGACATATCTGTCATTACTTGCGTCATGGAGCGCTGTACAGTGAGTACAGCGCATCCATGCTGTTGCAAGGAGGGCGTAATGAGAAGTGTTGCAACGCTGTCTTGTCGCAGCGCAGCAACACTTTTCATGAATGGGGCCCAGAAATGCGCACTATCTTATTGGTGGTGCACATTCCTGCACTGTATTTTTGTTGCAGTGCTGTCCAGCACCAAAAACATGCATGGATGTGGGCCCAAGACTTATTCCCATTTTTAAGAACAGCTATTTTCTGGTCTTAAGTTCCTTCAGCTAACGGGCCTTAGCGCAACTTTTTTTATCGCTTCGCGGGTCCGGCCTATCCTTGCTAATATGGTGAAGTGCGGTTAGCGGGAGTTTTTGCTGGATTTAGAGACGGAACGCCTACCTTGCATGTCATTAGCGATAAATATCGCTGGCATGCAAGGCGATAGAAAAAACGGGTGCTATCGCAGAAAAGCTGTCGCTAACGCCTGTTAGCGACAGCTTGCTAATAGGGCGATAAAAATATCGCCACTTTAGCGTAAAAAAAGTGCCGCTAACGTGGCGATGAGCCCTTGATAATATGCCCCCAAATGTCCTAGAATGCTGTGAAAAGCAGGACTACATAAGATTATCAGGCCTTGTATCTTACAACAGGAGAAATTTTCTTTTTTTTGTAGTTTGAATGTGTCATAATACGTATATCAAAAGGTAAAGCTCACTTATCAGTAATTTTATGCGGTTCATTCTTTGAAGGTGTGCACAGGGTTTTCAGATCACTTGTAGCGATCCATGTTAGCAATAAGTAGCTTATCCGGTACTTGTTTTTTTTTATTTGCATTCTGGTCCTTCTAGTTTTGCTTAATGTTTTCACTTTTTAAGTTAGGTCTACATGTCCCAGAATACAAAGATAAAATTAACACAGTGATTTTAAACATTAATCAATCAATCAATTAATCAGATTTGTAGAGTGTTTCTTGTCACCCAAGAGGAAATCCATGTGCTGGCAGGGTCCAGTTGATTAGCCGAATAGCCAGTTCTTCAGGGACTTTCAGAATTCTGGAAGAGATGGGGTGGTCTGTAGATGAAAGGGTAGTTCGTTACATGTCTTTGATGCTAGGTAGGAGAAGAAGCAGCCTCCGTATCTGCTACTTTGGATGCAGGGGTGATGGTTAGAGAAAGTGACGTGGATCAGAGGTGTCTGGTGGGCTGATGAAAGTACAGGCCGTGGTTCAAGTTGGTGGGTCCGCAGTTGTGTAGGGCCTTGTATGCATGGGCCTTGAATGCATGGGCCATGAGCTTGAACTGACACCTTTTGTGTAAACAGAGCCTGTGGAGTTCCCTGAGGTAGAGCTTGATGAGAGTTCTTCTAGGGAGATCCAGAACAAATCTGGCTGTGGTGTTCTGTAGTCATCAAAGGAGGTGCGCTGCAATCCCTGCATGGAGAGCACTGCCATAGTCTAGTCAGCTGGAGATGAGGACCTGGGTGATGGTTCGTCTTCAGCTTTGGGGAAGCCATTTGAATACCTTATGAAGCATGTGTAGGATGAAGAAGCAGGAGGAGAGGGAGTTGATTTGAGTCATCATGGTTGGTCCAGGTGAGTTCCGTGGTGTGGCTGTAACTGAAGCTGTCACTGGAGGGAAGATGGGGTCTAGCTTGTGGCCTGCAGTGTGCATGGGGTCGTGGATGAGCCCAATGTTGTTCATGCTGTCGAGGATGTTGGTAGAGTAGATGTCATTGTGGTCGTCGAAATGGAAGTTGAGGTTGCTGAGGAAAATGTAGTGGTTGAAGTCTATGGTGAGGGGAGTGATAAAGTCAGTAAAGAAGTTGCAGATGGCTGGATGTGGTCTTGGAGAATGGTAGGCGAGGGTGCCCCTGATGGTGGATTTGCTGTCTGTTTGGACTCATAAGTTGAGTTGTTCCATGGCTGGGGTGATTTCTTCATTTGTGGTAGTGCATTTGATGGATTCCCTGTGTATGAAGGCAATCCCTCCATCAGGCTTGTTGATGAGGTCACAGTGGAAGGTCTTGTATCCTTCGTGTATTGCATTGATGAAGTCAGATGCGGAAGTGGGGTTGTGCCAGGTCTCAGTGAGGAAGAAGACATCGAGTTGGAGGGTGGAGATGAGGTCCCAAATCTTGGTGTTTGTATAGTGAGCGTGTATTGAGAATGGCTTATGTGGGTGTGTGTTTTTGTTCAGGTGGTGTCTGTGGTGTGTTCTAGATGTGGCTGGTTGGTTGGCTGGTGTGTGTGCTGTGGCAGGTGAAGTGGCAGTGGGTGAAGGTAAATGGTCCTACCATAGAGCCTGGGTCAGCGCAGTGGCAAGGTTTGTTGCAGCATCCAAGGATGAGGGTGTAGAGCTCAGCAATGGTGTATCTTCAGGAGGCAGATGGCCAGGGGTCATGGTGCTGGGTGCGGTCCAGGTGCAGACCGATGAAGACGGACTTGCCTTTGGCACATAAACAGTGCGCCCGCTCCACACATCCCCTGCATGGTCACACTGCGACCTACATTAAGTAGCTCCTGGGGTGGGCGGGACTATTGTTGGTGGGATGGGTGGTGGGCAGGAAAACTGTGTGTGGAAACCTGTGCAGTGGCTGTGTCACTGGACCAGGCTGGAGCAAGCAGGAACTGGAGGCCACAGGCAAGTGGCAGGCTAGGTGGCCATGTGCCTACTGATGCAGTTGCACTGCAGCCTGCATTAGGTAGGTCCTGAGGTGGGCATGGCTTCTGTTTGTGGGAAGAATGGTGAACGAGAAAACCAGGGCAGAAAAACCTGGGCAGCAGCGGTGTCACTGGATCAGGCTGAAATAAGCAGGAACTGGAGGCCACAGGCAAGTGGCTGGCTAGGTGTCTAGGTGCCTACTGATGCGGTCTCGCTGCAGCCTGCATTAAGTATGTCCTGGGGAGGGTGGGACTTTTGTTGGTGGGACGGAAGGTGGGCAGAAAAACTGGGTGGGAAAACCCAGGCAGTGGCGGTGTTACTGGACCAGGCTGGAACAAGCAGGAACTGGAAACACAGGCAAGTGGCAGGCTCAGTGTCCAGGAGCCTACTAATGCAGTCTCGCTGTGGCCTGCATTACGTAGGTCCTGCAGCAGGAGGAGCTACTGTTGATGAGAAGAACGGTGAGCGGGAAAACCCATCCAGTGGCAGTATCACTGGATCAGGCTGGAGCAAGCAGTAACTGGAGGACACAGGCAAGTGGCAGGCTAGGTGTGCAGGGGCCTACTGATGCGGTTGTGCTCCATTAAGTAGGCTGTGGCATGGGCAGGGCTTCTGTTGGCTGGAAGAACAGTGAGCAAGAAAACCGGGCAAAAAATACCCTGGCAGCCACACGGCAGTCATGTTAGCCTATGAAAACAATGAAACAGTATCTACAATACCATTACCTGGAGCCCACCTACTCCTAAGTTTAATTCTATTTGTTATTGCAATCTTATGTCCACCATTTTTAGGAGGTTAGATATTTTCTTTTGTGAACTTTTATACTTTTAATTTATCCTGCAGAATGTTGAGGTTTTTTTTTACTGATTCAGTGGGTAGATTAATTTGATTTATGAGTGAAAAGATGTGTTAGAGTGCCTGTATAATGACTAATTGTGTGTCTTTACCCATCAGTAATTGGGGAGTCACTTTACTTTAAGAGCCAGACCAGTTGGCATCACCAATGCTTGTTCATCTCCACTTTTTCCCTGTCTCTCCCTACTTCGATTCCGTTTTTTTTGTTTTCTGTCTCATGCTCTCGATCAAAGTTTGTTCAGGAAAAATAAGTGCTGTTCCTCAAACATGATTGTTGGTGGCACCCACCAGCAACCACCCACTCAAATTAAGCACTGATCATTTCTTAGGTAACGCAGACATGCTGCCAAGGCAAAGCTGAATGCAGGTGATGTAAAGGCTGAGGCACATAATAGCATAAATATCACAATTGCAATATAGATGGAATCGCCATAGATGTTATTTTGTATAAAATGTTAAATATTTTTATTCTTTTAATTTTTTTTTTATTTTTTATTGTTTTTAGCATGAGCATAACAATTCCACAAGGCTTTCCCCCATCCTCTCCCACCCATGGGAGAATCACAGTCATTACATTGCAAATATAAGTAAGGCACTGGTAATGACTGACCATGCAGCATATTTTCAACATTGTCTTATGAATATTGCATTTCAATCAATTTTCACACCAGAAACCTCACGTTGCCAATGGCCAATATATATAGGTCTCTGGGAGCCCCGGAACATACTTCTTACGAACAATAGCATCTACTTGGTGCAATATATGTAACTGCCCTTTCTCACCTCTTGATCAACCTATTCAACAGGTGGTTGTACATCTGGTCCCCCACTGGATCCTTTAGTTCATGCTGAAGGCTAATATCTATCATATCCCATTCTATGAGATTCCCCTGACCCATCAACTTAAATACCGATTTGTGTCATACCGCGCACTCAGCCTGTACCCAGCGGGTCAATTCTCTCATCCATTGTCTCTTTGTCGGCAGTGCACTAGTTATCCATTTCTTTGGTATTGTATTTCTTGGCAATTGCCAAGCCCAGATCCGCAACCTTACTCATAGTTTTGGTGGTTTTCGAGCAGGGCACATACCCCAAAAAACATAGTTGTACCATTGACTGCAGCTCAAGGCCAGCCAAAGCACCCAGTGCCTGTACTACCTTGCCCCAGAAGGCATGTATGCCCAACAGGTCCACCACATGTGTATGTAAAAGCCTACCACCCCTCTGCATTTGGGGCAAGGATCAGCCCTGGATGGATCCAATTTGTGTAGCCACTGGGGCATGACGTAATCCTTGTGGATACATTTATAGTGGATCAGTTTCAATCTCATATTGCATGTTGCCTGGCTGCAATTACTAATTTATTGCCCCACTCACGCTCCCCCCTGTTCTTCTCTTAAATCTCCCTCCCACTGCAGCCTAAAACTAACTATACGATCAGCTGTACGTGGGACCAATAACGTGTAAAGATGTGAAACCAATTATTGCCCCCAAACATGTCAGGCAGTGTACGGTTCAGTACATGCATATCCGGTTCTTGCGCGAAACCAGGCCAAGCTTTCCGCATTGCAGCTACCAGCATAGCGTATGCCAGAAATCTGCTACCTGGTACACCCCATCTGTCACAGAAGGTCGCATATCCCATCATCCTGCCATCTTCATAAAGGTCTCCCACACATCCGGGGATAGTGCCCTTGCCCCTTCTCTGTAGAAAGGCTGACACCACAGGGCAGATCCCGGTGTACTAGGGGACCAGTTGCTTTAAATATTTATATTCACTGTCCTCCTACCTAGAGACCCGCCCCCACACATCTAGGATAGTCTGAATCTGCAGCTCTAGGATAGGCCTTTTCCTTCCAGGGACCAGAGGGAGCACCAATAGCGCCAATAGAGTCAAACATCTCAGAATTTGAACTACAGATTTGGACCTTCCTCCTCAAACCATGGAACCACATGCTGAAGCTGGGCTGTCCAATAGTACACCGGGATGTTCGGCACCTGCATTCCCCTGCTAGCCCATGGAAGCCTCAGTACATCCAAACTCATTCTAGCCCTCCCAAGACTCCAATACAGCAGCCTCGACAGTCCATCATGTTTATGAAATGAGGCCTCTGGTATACACATTAGCATATGTTATGTACAGGATTCTGCAGCATGACAATTTTAGTGATTGCTATTCTTCCCATCAGTGACATCGGGAACTTCAACCACTTGTGCACACTACACTCTAGACCCGTCAAGAGTGCACCAACATTGCAGTCATACTCCTCCACCAAATTGGAACTTAGGTATATTCCCAGATATTTGACCGGGCCGTCTGCACTCCTGTGTTTTGGAGAACACCCACCAACCCAAGCTCTGCAGTCATAGGGTATAGAACTGACTTATCCGCATTCAGGCAGAAACCGGAGTGGCGCCCCACTTCACTGATCATATGTTCCACAGCCTGCTATGTGGCTCTTGGGTGTCTTAGTGTCAGCATGACCTCCCATATGCCCCCACCAGTACACCGTCCTTCCCATGTCTATCCCTTATCACCTGCACCAAGGGCTCTATCACCAAGGCAAATATTAGCAGTGACAAGGGCAGCCGTGCCTCATACCTCTCTCAACCGCTCAGCTATCTGATAGTTGATGACCAACTTTCACTCTTGCCTTGATGTCAGTATATAAGAGTCCTACCCATTTTAGATCATCTTCCTCCAGGTCGTACCGCTGTAGGACACATCTCATAAATTTCCTGTCCACGATGCCAAACGCCTTATGGGTGTCCCAGCTGGCCAGGGCACATTGCTCATCACCTCCCGAGGCCTGCTCAAGTGTAAGAAATGCCTTCCGAACGTTAGTGGAAGTCGTGTGACCACCCACCACGGCTGCCTGGTCCACGTGAACAAACGTCTTTACTCCCTTTGCAAGTCGGTGGGCCAGCATCTTCTCCAGAATCTTGGCATCGGCACAAATCATAGATTGCGGTTTGTATGACTTGCAATCTGTGAGATCTCTCCCCGATTTAGGCAGTACCACTACGTGGGCTTCTAGTAGCGAGACCAGAAAAACACCTGTTTCTCTCGCTTTCCTGTCCATGACTAGCAATGGGGCACTAAGAAGGTTCACATATGTTTGGTAATATTCTTCTGGCAACCTATCGTTGCCAGGTGCCTGCCCCATGCTCATATCCTTAATGACCCATTTGATATCCATCTCTTTTATGGTGCATTCAAGAGTACACACACTTCTGCTTCAACACTGGGTAAGTGGGACTCATCTAATACATGTACAATACCTTCCTCATCACTCTGTCCCTGGTTAGCAAATAGCCCTGAGTAAAATTCCACACACCTCTTCACTATGTAATCTTGCACTGTGAGAACATCCCCTTCCGTATTCTTAATGGCTGCAATGGTGTTGCTACCCTTCTCCCTGTTAACGAGCCAGGCCAATGACCTTCCTGCTTTGTCCCCATGCTCGTAGAGCAGTTCATTCTATTCCCTCTGGTTGTACTTCCTGAGTGTTTCCATTGCCTCATTCAGCTCCTTCTGCAAATTTTATCACGTGTTCCATATCGCGGCTGTGTGGGGAGCCTGTCTATCTATTTACACTATACTCTTCTCAAGCTTAGTAATGGTGTCCCCTAGGGACTTTCTCACCCCATATGTTAAGCCCATACTTGTGCCCCATTTGATCACCTTAAATGCTTCTCACACTATGCCTGTTGACGCAACTGATCCCTCACTGATAGTAAAGTATTCTCTGATCGCCTCTTGAATGCCCTCCCTGAATGCCTGATCATAAAATGCTCCTGTGATCATAGAGGGCTCTTGTCTGAAGGTGCCACTGCGGAATTGGACTCCAATAGCTTGCCCCGATAATCCCACCACTAGCAGGGCATGGTCTGACAATGTACAGTCCAGATATTGAACTTCACCGATTTTGACCATCTGACTCGGGTGTACAAATGCATAGTCTATTCTGAAGAATGTCGCATGTGGTGGTGAATAGAAATAATACCCCTCAGCCTCCCATGTCAGGCCCTCCAGAGCTCCACTGGGTGCAGGGTGTCTATACCCTTAAGCAGTGCCTGTGACGACCTACCCAGAGGTCTGGCAGTGGCCTTGGAGCTGTCTAGTGTTCTATCTAGCATGCAATTACAGTTGCCCATCCACAAGATGTCACTGTGTGGATGTGGTGTCAGCAAGCGCACAATTCCATCAAAGAAATCGGAAGTGTCGATATTCAGTGTATATGTGTTTAGTAATAGAGTTGGTTTCCTACATATCTTCCCCACCACCCCACATACCTGCCATCTGCATCCCGAAATTACATGATTGGTTTAAAAGGGACAGTGGCGTCAACCCATATTAAGACTCCACGTATGGATGAACTGAAGCTACTCTACCAGAGTGTGCCCCCCCAAGTTGGTCTGTAATTTCTCATGTTCCCTGGGGAGTAAATGCGTCTCCTGGAGCATCACAATACAGGCCTACTGTTTCTTGCTATAAGGCCATATCCTCTGTCTCTTAATTGGATTGTGGATCCCCTTAAGGTTGCAAGATAATGCAATCACCCCCAGGTCTATGTGTTTGATGTCTTCTTTTTCCAGGGCCTTGCCCGCATGAATGAGCCCTGTGTGTGTTTAGCTTGTTGCTTCTTCCATTTAAGAACAGCAAACAAAAAACCTTCCCCACCTGCCTCCCGTGTGACCAACCCCAACCTGGCCATCACATCTGACAGGTGGGGTCGTCCCATCCCCCAACACAACAGTCTTGCCAATGTTGCTCATAGTGGGCGACACTAGTGGCTCCCAATAAAGGGCACCACCAAGGCCAGTACCACTATCATGTACACTCAAAGGAAGAAGTTAACAAAAATATAGACATTCAACCCCCTCATCAAACCGACTTTAGAAAAATTCTCTGTCCTTCAGTGAATCACTCACCCTCGTGCAAATATTTTGCATTGCCATTACCACCGCCCCCAGGGAAAACGGAAAAGGGCAGTGGGTTCATACAAGCCTGAAAAGTCCACCATATGTGATCAAATCAGTGACTCTCCACAAATTAAATAGCATTCTCTGCATGGTCAAGAAAATGTATTTTCCCCTGGACATCTATTCTGAGGCTTGCTGGAGGAAGCAGTGCATAGGCCAGGCCCGGTCTCTTAGCTTTTTCTTCACCTACGCAAAAGTTTTTCTCTTTTTCTTGGTTGCAAGGCCATAATAATCAGGGTAGAAGGAAATTGTGTTACCATTATATTCCACTGTGTCATGTAGACGGGCCGCCATCAGTATTTGCAGTTTGTCCTTATATCTTAGCAGTCTAACCATTTTAATCCTTGTTGGTGCCACCCATGGAGTCCTCTTCACTAAAGTTTTATGGGCCCTGTCTGCTGGTATCTCCTCTTCTCCCTCTAAGCGTGTCAACACGGATGGTAACCAGTCTTCCAGAAAATCTGCGATGTTTCTGTCCCGTCTTGAAAGCCCAGGATTCAGACATTATTAAGTCTTGACCTTTCTTCCAGGTCTGCCAGTTTGTTTTATTGCCACTGAGGTCTACACTCCTGTTCTGCCAACTGCCGGGAGTGAGCCACCACCGTTTCCTCTATATCATCCCCTCTAGGGCTCAGTTCCTTCACACAATCTTGTACTTTATCCATGTATTGATGCAACAGCGCCACTGTGACTGCCACCCCATCAATCTTTTCTGGTATTGCCCTGTTGCCCGCAATGATAACTTGTTTGAGTTCCATTATGGAGGTCGGCTCGGGGTCCATGGCCAGGGGGCCCATCCACAGGCACCACACCCTGAGCCATTTTCTCTAGGCTTTCCTCAATGGTATGCTTTTTTTTGGTGGTGGCCCCCAGTCTGCCCTTCAACTTGGGTGGCATCTATAGTGAAGTATGTTCTCCTGACTCGCCTCTGTGGCCCCCAGTGTGTGTGATGCAGGTGGGCCCCACATAATACCCAGCTCCTGTCTCCCAAAATATTAGCGGCAGCACCAAGCGGGGGGGCCCCCACTAGATGTTCACTCCATAGATGCAAACCATATGCTTCTCAACTGGGGGCACTCCCTTAGGGCCACCTTGATTGTCTCTACAGCCCAGGATCTTCTCTCCACTCAATCCTCTCTGGTCATTGCAATTCGCTCCCCAGCCTCCTCAAGACTGCTGACAAATACAAGCGTCCATGCAGTGGGGCCCACCTCCCATCGCCTCTCTGCAGACTAATGGGCCCATGTTGGACCTGGCTCCCTCCATCTCAGGGCCTCGGCAGATCACCACTCCCGCAATCAGGCACACTCCGCTTACCGCCACATCACCGCGGACCTCTTCGGCGCTGTTAGTCCGTTTCAGCGCCCAATGCTCTTCTAGGCCCACTGGGGCATATCACCGGCCATCCACCCAGCGGGTGCCCATCCGTATGTGATGGGCCACCCAGCACCGTGCGGGATCAAGCAGGCCTCAGCGAGACCCGAATTTGGCTTCTGGCACCTCTGTGCTCAGCCTCACTGACTTTCTTCATGCGCCATAACCGTGGCACAGCTTTACGGTCAGCACGGCCCCCAGACGCACCAACCCCATGCTCAAGGAGGGGTCACCTCCCGTGTCTTCTCCAAACCCCAAGGGCTGCCAAGTAGGGCCCAAAGGGGGGCCCCAGAAGTAGACTGAGCCGAAGGAACAGAAACGCACATAAGCTCAGGTTGCTTTCTTGGCTCCTCCCCAAGAAAAACTACTTTTATAACACCTATACTTAAAATATATGATAGATAGTCTTCAATTCTGTTGCATTACTATCAATAAAACATTCAAAGAATCACCTGTCTCATCAGTCATGCTCACGGCTCATCCTACTCATCCTACTAAACATTTTAAAAACACACAATTCAATAAAACAAAAAGTATCACACGATAAGTACAGATGAAATGTTGGGGACCCATGTTACCCACAATTTGTACAGTTCATGGACACTAAATGACCGCGAAAGCTGTGTTTCTCTTGATAACTAAAGTGAGATTTTGACTCACAAGTCACAAGAATAATAAATATCTCCCGAAAAAGTTTGATTGCAATTACTGCTTGATTGCAATCAATAGAATAATGACAAACCACACAGAAAGATGTAACCTATGACGAAAAAAATGCAAGATGCTAGCAAATGAAATCAACTCTCTCAGTGTTTGTGGTTAAAACTACTTTTGTCTGCCAGTCTATCGATAGTGCTTGTCAACACGTTAAAAAACTATCATATATCCCAATGATTGGGTAGATCTTTAAATACATCAAAATGATGACTTATTAAAATGATAAGATAGTTTTGAAAATTTCACAGAAGAGTGTGAAAAACTCTGCATGCATTTTGAAAATATGTATTTTATGTTAAATATAATTGCCCCTAACTATTTTTAGTATTTTCTGAATGTAGCTGCACTTGGTTCAGAGTGCGTACTCTTTGCATTCCATTTTAACTCTGTGATTTGAAGTTATTTTTATTGAGATGCATTACAAATACCAATACAACCCTTCATTGGCATTCCACTGAAGTTAGGTGGTTCCCCTCTTCATTGGAATTCTAATTTCTTGTTGGAAGGTTAGGAATTGAACTATAAGTTAGTTAGGATCACTGTTACCAGACCTGTATGTAATGCATAACTGAATGCGTCGTTCCATCAGCCACCCCTCGAACATCCTCCCTTCTGCCCTTTTTCTTCTGGCAACGTGCTGAGTTCATCAGCAGATCTTAGGTCTGTGACTAGCATGGTCGATTTGACCTGTAAATGTCTCTTCTATTATAATTGTTCTGCATTGCTGTGTCTGTCTTTTGTTCCATATCTTTAGATGCAGCCTTGTCAACACATCTATTAAGTATTCATATTCCTACCATTGATTTTAATTTATGAATAAAGTGTGTCTGTCTTTTCAACCCTTCCATTAAAAAATCCAAAATAAGTCTAAAATGTGTCATAGCTTCCCACACTTGGCCCGAAGAGCGATCACCTACTTGCTAGCAGGCTTATCCATAGGGCCCCTCTTAAAAACTGGCCATGAGGTAATGGCTTGCAAGAAGAAAAGAGTCTTGCTCAAATGGCTTTTATGTTGGCTTTGTACACTTGTTATAGGGATCCAATTAGGATGTTGTGCCCCTGTGACTTTTACTCGTTTTATACGTGTTTCTACCTGGGTCATGTGCCCCTGTGACTTTACTAGCTTAATAAGATCATTTACCTGCTTCACAGTGAGGGATGCAAGGATACATTCTTTGGGGCATATTAGCAAGACCCACGTTAAAATTATCGCCGTTTTAGCGGCAGGAAACTGCCGCTAAAACGGCGATAATGGGCTTGCTAATATGCGTTATAGAATTCCAATAGAAGCCCAGGTTAGATGTGCAGGACATCTAACCTGGGCTTCTATTGGAATTCCATAACGCATATTAGCAAGCCCATTATCGCCGTTTTAGCGGCAGTTTCCTGCCGCTAAAACGGCGATAATTTTAACGTGGGTCTTGCTAATATTCCCTTACTCTGTAAATCTGGATATTATTTTGAATATTATGATCTGATGTGTTCCATTATCTTCATACGGTTTATCAAAGTGCAATCTCCATCTCTCTAGCTCTATCGAGACCGTCTTTAGACTCTCTTTTTCCCCGCTGCCATGGCCACTATCATATGCATGTCCATTTCATTTCAATGTTAGAGGCACCCCATCACAGTTCTTAGGGGCATATCAGCAAGGGCTTTATCTCCGTTTTTCTGGCTTTAAAAGCCAGAAAAACGGAGATAAAACTATCGCCCTATCAACAAGAGGGTGCTAACATGCATAATTGCATGTTAGCACCCTTTTTCCCCAACGCCTCCCTTTGCATCTCCAATGAGATGCAAAGTGGACGTTACTGGGCGTACCCCGGATGGACTACGTTGCAAATATCGCTGATGTTCACATCGCGATATTTACAAGGCAGCCCACATGATTTTAGCAGATGTTAGATTTTGGCGAAAACAGCCGTTTTCGCCAAAATCTAACATCTGCTAAAATCCTGACTTAGCCATCCCTAACATAGGGGGTGGATTCTGCTGATACGACCACAGGGTCGTATCAGCAAGGTTATCGCCGTTTTGCAGGGAACATCGCTGGAAAACCAGCGATGTTCCATGCAAAACGGCGATTTCCCCGCTATCGCAGTAATCTTTATCGCCTTGGAGATACGCGTTGCTAATAACGTGATATCTCCGCAATAAATACCTGCGATAGCCTGCGTTAGGAAAATGAGCGCTAAGCACGCTTTGCGATAGTTATCGCAAAGCGTTGCTAATATGCCCCTTAGTTCGTAGGGGCATATTATCAAGGGCAGTATCGCCACTTTAGTGGCACTTTTTGCCGCTAAAGCGGCGATATTTTTATCGCCCTATTAGCAAGCTGTCGCTAACAGCTGTTAGCGACAGCTTTATGGCGAAAGCGGGCGTTTTCTTACTGCTTTGCATGTCAGCGATAATTATCGCTAATGACATGCAAAGTAGGCGTTCCCAACTAAAAGCGACTGAAAACCGTCGCAAACACAACTTCTCCCTATTAGCAATGCCCGCGAAGCGATAAAATAATTCGCGCTAACCGCGATTATCGCTGGAATCTAACACCTCTTTAAAACTCGACTTAACCATTCTAGTCAATGGGAGGTGGATTGTAAGGTTAAGTCCTCACCTGCCTATTAGCAAGCTTTTCATTAGCGCGTGGAATTTATCGCTGGATTTCGCGCGCTATTGCTGGGTTTCGCCGATATCGCTGGATTTTCTATCACCTTGGAGATAAGTGTTGATAATAACGCGCTATCTCCGCGATGTAATCCAGCGATAGCCGGCAATAAAAAAACCAGCGCTAAGTGCGCTTTGCGATAATTATCGCACATCCTTGGTAATATGCCCCGTAATCTTTAAATTTAGTGTGGGGGGCGGGGTTGAGTCGGGAGGCATTATCTTATCTTAAGTTAAGGGGAATGTGCCTACTATCTGTCATGATTTTACAAAGACCAGATTTAGGAAGGAAGTGTTGGACTGGGCAGTATACGAACACAGCAAAGGTGTGAGGGAAAAGGGACCTGATATCTGGAGGCTATTGAAGACCGGGCAGGGTGACTGAGGCTGAGAGATAAAAGATGAGGATCTTCCAGGTCAGCCAGAAGTGAAGGACCATTCGCAGTAATAAAAAGCCTGCAACCAGGGCAATTTAAACAGCAGAGAAGCTGCAACAAGGTTCTTCACAACTGTTTGGTTTTTGTAGTTTCAGTTCATTCACTGTTTGACAATTTCTGCACCTTTGTTTTCCTTTTCCTACCTCTCTCGTATTTTCCTCCTCTTATGAGTGCTCACCTGATGATGGCTTATGTCTTTTCAGGCTACAGCAGCACTTGATGCTCCTGAGCTTGTGGAAGGTCTAAGTCTAAGTTTGACAAGACTTTTCCCCACTCCACGTGGCATGCCCAGGTAAATCCCCCTTCATCCTCCCATTCGCCATCATTGACCTGCTAGTACAATGACAATTTTTCACGTTGGTCATATTTTAAGTAATACAAGTTGAATGGTGAAAAACTCCAACATTCATCATTGGCCATTTTTCAGAATTCAGGTAAAAAATCAACCAACATATGAATAATGTTGCCCATCGATAGTAAAAAGCAATTTGGATACATAGAGGACCAATATTTTTTGGTTTGCATTACTATCAATAAAATATTAAAAGCATCACTGATTTCATCAGGTATGGTCACGGCTAGCCCTAATAAGCAATGTGTTGCGGAATTAGGATTTGTGTGCTGCCATTACCTATTCACAGATAGTAGAACTATTTAGCCTCCTTCATTGTGGCACTTCATGGCTTTAGTGGCAGGAGCGGTAAATACCAAAAATCAGGGAAAAAATTGTTTGGGAGCCGAGTTTCGTTCAATACCAATATGTCCAGGTTCGTCAACCATTTTAAAGAGGAACTCTCTTTATTTCTTACCATTACTGTGATGTTCCAGCAAAGTAGGCCTAGAGTTTTGTTGATAATGCTAGGATTGATTATGTGTGGATAAGCTAAATACCAGTGATATCCAACTCCAGTAACCATCTAGAACCTCCTCCTGAAGGCATTGCGAACTCTGCCAGGGTAAGATTATTGTTCTTTTGTTAGCTTAAACAATGAGCTGCAGTTATTTTGCTTCTGCAATTAGATGCGGAGATATGAAAAGAAACAGTGGAGGAAAGGCAAGAAAGAGGATTGAAACGTAGAAACAATTTGTTTTATCTGCTTTGTTAAACCTCACATTTTGCACCCACTGTCCCTTGATGACAGTACCACCTGAACATCCACTCCAGTTGCTGTTTGTGCAGTACCAAACTGCAGTCATTGATTGTGGTGACCATTATAACTTTCCATCTATTATTTTTGGAGAGACAGTTGTAATGGTCACAGTTTTACCAGAAACATATAATTGAAAAGAAAGTCCTACAAATTATGAACTCTCTGATAATATCTTAAATATAAACTCTTCATTTGGGGGTCACTTTCTAGTTTGTCTTCTTACATTTTTTGTTTGTGTGACTATAGAGGGAAGACCTAAGACAAATTACACCATCATTCAGTGTTAACAACTGTGGCAGTAGTTATCCTACATTGCATACATATTGGTAGGTAGAAAGCATCCACCTTAATATTAACTTACTTGATAAAGACATAAACCCACTTAAGTTTTGTGCCAGTGATGTAGATAGAAATTCGAAGAGCATCCTTAGGATTCATTTGGATATTCAAAAGCTGAATTCGCCTTACTGATCTAGATAATCTGCTCAGTCTTTGTTACCTACCCTGGGTACTTACCAAAGTGGTGGGTTTGGAATTCATCTGTGTTTGTCATGGGTACGTTAGCATCATCATGTGGCCACAAATTGTTATCTTTAATGGACCTCTAGATTTTGGACCTCAAATGAGTATTGTAGTCAGCTAAACAGATATTATAAACTACACCCTATGTACTAACACCTGGTCACATCTCAGGTGCTATTTTTGCACAGCACTCGTTATGCGACTCAGGGATATTTGTGAGCTATTAGGGATGTACTAGTTATTTTCATCACAAAACGCCCATTGTGTAGGATTCACAGAAATTCTGCCTCATACATATTATTGAGGCAGGATTCCCTCTGCAGATCCTATTGAATGACTGTATATGTAGTGATGCGGCCTGCTAAGGTGCTAGGTGGCCTATTGATGATAGTCACAATTAAATACAAATGAACATCTGCAGCCATACAGAAATCAAGACTGTATACCCTCACTATGAATCCATTAGCATCTGAGAATATTGCTCTAATGGAGCGCCTACACCCCATGAGCCAGGGACTGCTAGCCTGAGAGGTAACATTCATGCATTGTAGAACTAGAGCCCTAAAGAATCAGGAACTTTGTGTAAAATAGTATAATGTGCTGGCTGGGTGTATGAAAATGGGTTATTAGTAGTGGTAAATATGCATCTACCACTGGCAAAAAGGCCATTATCAAAGTCTAAGGCCCAGTAGACGTCTCAATAAATGATTCCCATGCTCAACCCTGGGTAGCTTGGCTGTGAGCAGGCAGGTTTAACTTAGGAGACTGGTATGTAAAGCATTTTAAAACACCAATTCAGTAAATAATCAAGACACAACACACAATAAAAATCTAACACCAATTTATAAACATAAGAAATATATTTATCTTTAATACTACACCAAACAACAAAAATCCAATGTAGGGAACCGGAGATATGATTTTGTTAAGATTTAGCACTATATAGCACTTAAAAACCTATAGTGCTATAGACATCTGGTCACGCAACGTCAAACTTTCAGACTGACCACGATGAAGCCCTGCTCTTATACCCCTCACGGTAGGCCTCGGTCGGGATTTTCCTTTCGGATTTAGAAACTTTTCTGGAGCTTTTTCTGCCGGAGTCCCTCGATGCTCTTCACCAGCCTGGGTTCTGTGAGGGTTTGCCAACTGCTTTCCAGGGAGTTTCCGGTCAAACTGGAAGTTGGATCTCTGGAGCTTTTCAGCGGGACGAACAAGCAGGGCAGGCCGGCTCGCGGTTAAAGGTCGCCGGCTTGGCTCTTGCGGTTGAGTCGGTCCCCTCATGGAGCTTTTTTTCAAAGTTGCTCCAAACGTCTCTAACCCCCTGGAACGTCTTCCTGAAGTTCCTCCTGAGGGCCCAAAGTGTACAAAACACAATCCAAGGGTCTAGAATCTCCAAGATGGTCCTTGAAATGTTGGGACCACTATTCCCACAAATCACCTGGACAAAACCCTTACAGATCCCCTGGTCACACTCCAGGCTGGGGATTCTTGGTGGTGATGGTTCAGGTGAGCTCTGTTAGCTTGTAGCTTGCAGAGAGTCCACTCTGTATTCCTCTTGAAGCACGGTACATCCAAAGGGCTGTAGTTCTAAATAATGCAGCAGGCACAGTTAGTCAGAATGCAGGGCCTGATGGTGTAAATCAAGTTTCCAGCTTGCCAATCCTTCTTCTTCTCTTAGTTTCAAGCAGCAGATCTGGGAGGCTCTACACCTCTCACATATTTATTCAGTGTTCTCTGGGATCAAGCAGGAGAGCACTCCTGTCTAATGAGGTGCAGGGCAACAATCTAGAGCACTTCCTCCAAAGTGTACCAGAAATCCTTATTCCTCCAAAATTCAGTATGGCTGAAGTCTCAGCAGAGTACAAGAACTAGTTAAACCAACCTCCAGTATGGCTCATTTCCATAGCTCTCCTCCCCCTACCATGTGTATATTCCTGCCTTAAGCCTGCCATCTGGCTGGGTCAGAGGGGCTGGTGGGTCGATGGACCTGACATTTACTGCCTGTTCTACTTCACCTTTGAACTTCATGCTTTACAACCCCTCTTCCCTGCTCTGGCATTCCTGTGTAGCAGAGCTCTCTCCAACAGATAGCCTCTCTCGGGGTGAGCCACTTATCACTTAATCAAAGCAGCCTGACTAATCCTGTTAACTCTGGCCAATCCGGGAAGACCGCAGGAAGGCTCAATTTGGGCTTACAGACAAGAAAGTCGTATTACTTTTTTTGTGTATATCTTAGGATAAATTCAACAATGGCATACTGTTGGATTTATCAATACCATTCTCTTAAGTCCTTGAATAGGACTTATTTAATTCTAAGTGATAGTTATGCGTTCATAATCTATTGAAATGCTATACTGTGGGGGTAGGTTTCTGCAATGAGGAAAATGAACTTGCCAATTTCTCCATCACCAGGGCATATAAAACATCTTTTATAAGCCCCTGCTTATAGGTACAGCCCCCCCCTCCCCTGGGAATATGCCAAGATAGTGTAGATCCTGACTCCACAGTCCTTCTAGCACCACTGTCGATTTTGGGAGGCTCTTTACTACAAGGGGGAAGGTGAAATGTGCATTTTCTCTATCCCCAGAACATATAAAACATCTTGTATAAGGGCCCTTCTTATAATGACATGAACCCCCCACCCTTGGGACACCTAAGGGACGCCTCTGGGCATACCTAACATGCTAAAATATTGTAGTTTATCACTTTTTAAGTGTCCCTTACCACCAAAGTCGAGTTTGGGCACAATTTACTTTTAGAAGCAGTCCTGCAACACCGAGCTGCTTTTTTAAAATGACCACAGGCTCTCAGCAGTGCCCACATGCAAGTGCAGAAAGGGCTGCTGGCCTCTAAACTGCCATGCCCTATTATATACTAGGGACTTATAGGTAGTTTTAATCCCCCTGTCCTACTATCTACTAGGGACGTATAGGGTAGGTCATGCCAAATATAAGTGTACCCTAATGAATGTGTGTGTTTTCATCATAGCACTGGCCCTGAGCCTGGTTAAACAGATACCAGGGACAGTCACAGTCAGTCACCACTAGTAATAGCCGGCGAAACAAAAAGAGGGTGCACATGACACACAGGATGACTTTGCATCACTGGGACATTATGGGAAAACTGAAAAAAATGTGCCACATTGGGCAACATAGAAAGTAAAGAATTGAACCAGTTGGGCCATTGTGTTACTTAACTGGAAAGCAATGGTATTTACAAGAGAAGGCTGGGGCTTTGTAGATAATAGGAAGACGTGCTGGTTGAGCTTTATAGGAAACCCTCCACAGAGTAACAGCAGGAGCTTATTGAAACTTACAACATGTGCAAACCAGAGCATAACAGAACATTGAAAGGTATATACCGTGTAACTATGGAATTTCCAAAGTACGTTAATTTGGTGATTCTGTAATATTGCAAAGTATACCAATACCTAAACTCACATCCTTCTAATACTTTGCTATGTTACTACCTTAATGCGACATAAGTTCTCCATTTGTTAAAAGGCCATTGAAGCCTCTCTGTGAAGTAGGCTTTAAATCTTATGTTTTGACAAATGCTACTGTACTAATGTGTGTTAAATTGAACATTTTTCACTAAAGTTCTTAATGAGAACCTATAACTCCTTGAAAAATATGGTTTGGGGGGTCGTATTTGGATCAGAAGATGTTTTCCAACGTTTCTGGCCTTACATGCTGTATAATGCATCTTTTGTGACTATATTCTCCCACAATCCATTAGTTGAGAGTTCAAAGACTTGCCAAACTATGCTACTTTTTATATTCTAATTTGCTTAATTTTCAGATATTTCCTTGAGAAGAGCCCAAGCTCCTGCTAAAATGTTCTTTAAATTATCTTGCACCATGTTACTGGGTTATATTGTGCTTTAACGTGTAATTTGCCAATACTTTTTCCTAAGAATAACTTTCAATTGCTACTTATAAATATACATTGGTGTATATATAGTAAGTTAATTACAGATCAAATTCATGCTCTAATCATTTGATAATAATTTTATCTCGATATGTCCAGAAGTGGTTCAGCGGTTGCTCATCATTTCATCTGGCATTCAGATGTTCCTTATTCTCAAGCAGGGATGGACTCCTCCGGCGTACATATTACACTTTGCAATTGGTTATGACAATAGCAGCTGCATCCATTGTTATGCTTTCTTGTGAATTGCAAGGAAGTGTGGATGGCCTTCCATATGCCAAGCCTAAATTAATGTGACTTCTTAAATTGCCTTTAGGACTTGTTAATCCATTCATTGAGTAGATTGTTTTGTTGAAACAAGGAAATCAAGATCAATGTTGAATGTCAGTTATACTTTTTGAGGCTGAGAGCTCAACATTTAAGTGTTTGCTTCTATCAGAGATTGCTCTCAATGATAATTATAAATTGATGGCAAAAGACAGCCGCAAACAGCTTATATCTATAAACCTGTGAGCCTGAACTGCATGGCCCGGAGCATGGAGAGGGACAACGGACTGGAAGAAGGGAACGATTTAGTAGATTAACCTGGGCCTTTTTTTTCTGGCTGTGGTAAAGTCTCTCTAGCTACTAGCTGAGGGACAGCGTGTTTGTATCTGAGATCCAACCTAGATGTGGTAAAGGCAGCTTCCGCAGTTTGTTTTTTAGGGCATAGGGGCTGAGTCTGTTGTTGACCAATTTTTTACTTGCTTGAGAATTAGCTCCAGAAATATGTATGACCAGAATATATCCTCTGGAGCATTCCCAGTTCACTAGGAACACTTGCAATACAAAGCATCAGATGTGTGATGACAAATGATCTGTTGTGAACATTTGGGACCTGCTGTGGTACCTACTCCCAAATTTGAGGAAGTGCCTAAGAATTGAGAATGTCATGTAACGAAGGAAACCTGTGGTGAATGGGAACATTTTCCAGTTAACTGGTGGGCTTGGAGAACCTTCCAAGAGGTTGGGATCCCAGCTAAGCAATTCAGATTTAAGCAGCATACACATCTCAAAGCTGGGAAGGTTTCAGAAAAGAGTCTACTTATAGCACAGAGGTAGCAAAATTTGATGCAGCCCAACCAGCCCCCTAAAATGTCCTTGTGCTGAACATCCTCTTACTGGTTGTCATTGAGAACAGATGGTGTTCTTTCTACTGAATGCTTCATTATTTCTCATCTGAAGAGTAAATGGCTTGAGATTTTTTCACCCAAAAGCCCTCGCCCTTCTACAATGCATATGGTAATTATTGCAGATTTATTTTACATCCGAAGTTTTGATGCCTGCAAAGGTAAATGTTTCCAATTGTTCATAACCGTTTTTCTTCACTTACATATTGTTTTTTTAGTTAACAGTTTCTTCAATGCTTAAAGTTGGTGTGGAGATAACATCTTGTTTATTTCTTATTGGACAGTTGTTAGATTGGTTTGTTAAACATATCACCTTCATGTGTTTTCTAAACAAAAAGACCTAAAGTTCACACATTTGGAGACTGCTACAGCCATGTCAGCCAAAACCTGACCTGAAACACTTATCTCAAACTATTACTTCTGCACCAACAAGGGTAAACAATACGACGACCTCATCTTCTACTCCAGAAAACGGGCATGTTGGTGGAACGTCTTCTATTCCATGCTCCATATAACTGGTCCAGGAAAACTCCGTCTGGCCTCAAACTATCAGCTTCGCCCTCGCCCTTCTACAATGCAAATGCTACCATCTCCCTTTACAACAATGGTATTATCCTAATTCAAGCATCGAATGACAATTTAGCTAAGATGGCTAATATCTTCCCTACTCTCAAGAAAGCGGTGATTTCTAAGTCTTCTCACCCCCTCTTAAACCACCCTATTTCCCCCAGATCTCATTCTCACACCCCACCTCGCGTCCTGGGTGACTCCAACCTCAAATAACTCTCCTCACTCCTCAAGCGGTCTCTATTCCACCCAGTCTCCTGACTTAGTATCGCCATAACCCCCACTGTCCACACGTCCATGGAATCAAGTGGCTAGTGGTCCTACTGTGACACTCACACTCACAATCTCGATGCAGATACAGTATGGGTCCCCTGCCAGGGCAACCTCTACTGCTCCTCCGTTTTTTCTCTCTCCTGGGGAACTTCCTAGCATGACCTACCCTAACTCGTCATCAACCCAGTCTAATTCCTGGCCAACACCCTCCATAAAACTTATTCCATCTAACACATCCAACTTATCTTTGCCTACACCCCACCCACCAACCAAACCTATGCACCCTCCCCCCATTCCCGGCTTCTCTCCACGCTACTTGGGACTCCACACGCCCTCAATGACTCACTTGCTACCCTGACCAAACCAATGCCTCTTCTGACCTTCCAGCTAGCCCTCAAAGCCCCTCCCCCTTGCCGGAACTCGCAACACCACCCTTAACCAACAACCAACAGATCTGTATCCACCTGCACCTTCTCACGGACGAACTCCAAGAATTGAAAGCTATCACTATCGAACATCTCCCCCTGCTCAGAACTTTTAGTACCCTAGGGACCCGACCCATCGCCCTTAGAGGTTCAGTTCCTGCCCTTGACCTGCACACCACTCTCAATACCTCGAAATCTCTACCCCTCCCTAATGCCTCTTCCTGCCCCAATAGACTTAATGCTGATCTTTCGACCAGCGATATTTGTGATCTACTTCTCTCTTATTCCCACCCATTAGACACTTACAAGACCCAACGGGGTCAAATCCAAGCCATTCACGCTAACGTCTGCGGAGAACCCTCCCACAACCCCAGAGGTATAAATAGTGACAACTTTGAGTGAGTTAATATCCTTCAGACTCCTACCTCCCATTCTACTAACCAATTGAAATGCATAGTACTCAACTGCAGATCAGCTAGCAAACACGCCCCTGGCATCTTTGATATCATACTAGCTAACAAGCTTGATATCATTATCCACACGGAAACTTGGCTAAATTGCTCTTCCACCCCTATCCTTGACTTCCTAGTCCCAACTAGCCACAACATAATCTGAATGAACAGATTAATGAAACAGGGGGGAGGAATAGCTTGCATACACCAAAATACACTCTCGGTTTCACATTCAGAAACCAGCACTACGCCCTCCAGTGAATATTTATGCATCAACATTTCATCCAAAAACTTCCCTGTATGTAAACTACACACATTCTACCACCCCCTTGGAGACAATCTGTCCTTCATTGAGCATTTAATGGAAATCATCTCATCCAAAGATGATTCTTTAGTGTCCCAAATCTTCCTGCGAGACTTTAACCTCCACTGGTCTAACCCAAACAATCAAGCAGTGAACTGTCTAAAATACTTCCTTTTGGATCATGAGCTAACACAATTCTGTGACAGCCCAACTCCTAACAAGAGTGAAACTCTGGACCTCATCATTTCCAAAGAAAACACCATTTCACTAGATTCCATCATCCATTGTGACTGGTCTGACCACTACTGCATAATCTTCTTTATTAACAGGGAGGTTTCACCTATGTTATGTTATGTTATGTTATTAGAGACTTATAAAGCGCACGGCTACTCAATAGAGTGTCCCGGCGCTGCAAATTCTGGGTGGGGCTAATCGTGAGCACTATCTTGCATAAGTCACACTATGACTGAAAAAGCCAGGTCTTCAATGACTTTCTAAAGGGACCAACCCAAGAAAACGAAGCTATGGAAAACATTAACACCAAAGAACAACCCGATGTAAAAAGGCCTTGACTTCCCAAGCAGACATGAAAGATGTTCATGGCCTCACAGATTTCTATATTTCCTCTATCTCTGGTGTCCTGGACTCTATAGCCCCTTTACAACAAAAAAATGCTTCCTCCAAACTCTCCAAACCCTGGTTGAACGACAACCTAAACTCGGAATGTCGCAACCTAAGGGCAGCGGAAAGATCCTGGAGATCAATACCCTGCACCGAACATCTAAGTCACCTTAGAACTGTTAGGAACTCTTACAATAGAAAAATCACGACTGCAAAAGCCGACTTCTTCAGAACTTAATTGAATCAAGCCAAAAACCGACCCAAGAAACTTTTCGAAATTGTTAAACAGCAATCGGTCAACACTCCTAACTGCCCTGACCTAGTTGATGGTGGTCCAACATGTGACGAATTGGCCACCTTCTTCGATGGGAAAACAAAAAGCATTAATATCATCCTAGATTCAATGAGGGCCCTTCTTCCAATTTCTGGGTACGCTGCTCTTCTTGCCCCCAGGATCGGCTCATTCCCCCTAGTGTGAGCCCCCAGAACAATGCCTCATGGCATACCTTCACTCCCGTCAGAGAAAGTGACATCTACAACACTCTTCTTGCAATCAACCCATCATATCAGCAAAACAACCAAGGGAGCTAAACATCAGATGAGGACACTAAGGAATCTCAAACCATTCCTTCCACATGAAGACTTTAAGTTGGCGGTACAAGCTCTTGTTCTGCCTAGGCTTGACTACTGTAGCTCAACGTTGTGTGGTCTTCCCAAACATAACTTGGCCCCACTGAGGGCTTCCATTACTGCCGCAGCCAGATTGATTACTGGTACAAAACGAAATTTTCCCATATCCCCAACCCTAAAAACCCTAAACTGCCTGCCATATAAAGCAAGAATACAGCTAAAGATTGCCTACATGACTCATAAAGCCCTACATTTCAAGACCCCCATTTATCTGGTTCAAAAGCTAGAATTATCAGGGTGTTGCAGACAGTCACGAAGTGCAAGTTCACTGCTTCTGAAGCCACAGATCTTCCACAAAAAGAGAACGAGTCAAAGAGCTTTCTTTGGCATTGCTCTGAAGATCTGGAACTCTCTTCCACCGGAAGTCCGTTGAATCTCATACACCGATTCTTTCAAAAAGGAAGTGAAAAAAATCCTAATGAACAAGTTTCTGCCATAAAAGGCCTTAGCTCTACTGTTTACTAACCTGCCCTCTATTTTGATGCTCTGATTGACTACTACATAGTTGTACACATGGGAATCCCAGTTTTAGCATGCTATGCACATTTATGTAACAAATGTTTTTTTTTTCCTCTCTTTTTCTCCTACTACTGTATCCTACTTTCCCTAAATGTGAAGCTCTCTGATACCCGCTTGGGTCTTGTTCGCACTAAACAAAACATTATAAATATAATATATAAATGTCCATCTTTCACCATTCACTGATTGATGCATTGAATTTCACTGAGTTTGACAGTCCTTTAGGGTTGTCTGGCAGTGCCAGAAGGGCTGGCCTGACAGGTCAGTGTGTGGGCCATTGGTTTTGGCTATATTGGGCCTGTTTCATGGTCTGGTGGGCTGGTTTGTACTCAGTGGCGGCTCCTCCATAGGGGCGTGGGGGCGTCACCCCTCTGCTTTACCATTTTATGTTTCTGCTTCTCGCACTTCGAAAAAGCAGAAGTGCCTGGTTGTGGGCGGGTGGGCGGTCCTGCTCGAGGGCAGGGGGGGAGTGGCTTGCCCACTGTGTGGGCCCTGACTGCTTTGGTCGGCCTGGGGCCGACCAAAGCAGTCATGCACACTCTCCCTTTTCTCTATGTAGGCTGCATGCAGCCTACATAGAGAAAAGGGCCTCCCGTTAGGCGCCCGACTGGGGCGCTGTGCGCCTGCACCGCACCAATCACAACGCTGCCATTGCAGCGTTGTGATTGGCTTAGGGGAGGGGAGGGAGGCTGCCTGTGGAAAACCAGCCAGGAGCAGCAGGAGCTGAGGCGACAGCGTGTGACCCGTGAAGGTAAGTTTTTTTAATTGTAATTACCCCCCCTCGCGAACTTGCGTGACCCCCCCATCTCCCCCCCACCCGTCATGCCGGCCGTGACTGTACAGAATGCACAGTGCATGGCCATAAAATATTCATTCAGTCCCAGAACGAATTTCTGACAGTAATCTTTAAATAACAAAGCAGACTGGTCATTGAGGTGTGCGGGGATAGTGTAGTGTTATGTCCCGTATAGAGGCCCTAATGTAGACCCGTTCATACATGCCCTAAAATGGACGTATTCGTATTTGCCCTAATACGGTCATATTCGTACTTGCCCTATTATGGTCAAAGCCGCATATGCCCTATTACGGTCATAACTGTACATGTCCTATTATAGTCATGATTCCTTATATAGGCATGATCTTTCACCTACATTGGTCCTCACTAGTACACAACGTGCTCTGAGGGCTGAACGTTATCTATTCTGTGGTTTTGAATACAGCAGGGTTTTTCCCAAACACAGGCCCACACTATACTCATTAATTATGCATGATTCTCTAGGAATACAGCACCTGCATAATATGTCTGTACAAAGTTCACCCCTGACGTCTTCCTCAAGACTGACCAGGCCCAATGCAAACCACACAAAGGGATGAGAGTCTCCAGGGTATAAATATACCACATCTTGCCCCGGTAAGACAGAGGGAACCAAGACTTCCATGCTGACACACTGACCAGAGACGCTGAGGCTCCTGCATGCAGTCGCTCCAGCTGACTGCGGTCTGACACAGCCCTTCCGGGGTATTCAACTCAAGACCAGGACGTGGTCCCACACTCTCTCTATTCAGGTATGGGGGTTCGACTAAATCCTAGAAGGATTCTTGGCTCTTAGGCTTTTAGACCTACGCATATATACTAGGTACACTCAGGTACATCTAGTTAGGCATCGTAGGAGTACGCGCACTTGCATAATGCTTTTTATATTCATGTATGTATTCATGAATATTCCAATATGGTAGAACTGTTCTATCCCTTTGCTTTTATCGTACTGCTTATAATATATCTCTGCTATTGTCTGCTGGTTGCTGCAGCACATATATCTTACACTAGAATAACAACTGGTCAATAAATACTTATTGAAACGCCCGACTGTTTATTCTGTGTAACTCTCTGAGACAAACCGAATAAGTAAGCACGAGTGACTGAGCGAAAGGTAGTATATTGTTGCCACGATTCTGAGGAATTTGGGTTGTCATGATCTAAGGTTGCCAGAAACTAATCTCTCCCCGATAAGAGGAGATTCTAGTGGCACTGTGAGCTAGCTAATGCAAAACAATCTAACATACGCGGTGAGGGTGCACAGAGTCAGTCTGCCACCAAGCCCACAGCTTATGTTATACAAACGTGCAGGTCCTGCATGTGTAATATAGGAACTACACGACATGGCGCCACGAACGTTGGTTTGGTACTTATTTAACAGTAGAATCTGAGTAGTTCAGTCGTGCTATTCTCAGAGAACCTACTCACAAAAACCCCAGAGACGTCTGGAGTGGGTGGGCACAAAATCCGCCGCAGCTGAGTAGTACGAGAATACTATTTATTGGCTGTTGGTTATTCAAGCTTGAAGGACATATAGTTCCTACAAATTGTGCATTTACACCTTATCTTAAAATTTCCTTAAACACCCTTCTTCCACTTAAAAATGGTTGAACAAGCAGAAGAAACAAGGAGAGTTGAAACAGACCTCTTTGGTTTAGGAGAAGAAGACCCTGAAGATGCAATACAAATTGCACCAAATTTCAGAAGAGCAGTCACCATAAAACTTCTAGAACATGGCTTAAGAGCCAGGGGTGGTAAAGTAATTTTCGTGATCGAGGCACACGAATCCAATAAAATAGAGGTGTTCTATTCATGGGTTACATTCCCAGCAGCGAATCCAGTTACAGATGTATTTCACTACTACCTAAAAGATGAAACACCAGAGTACTATACTCCTTTTGAGGAGTTAGAGATTCCGCTCACTTACCAGGAGCATAATTACTGGTTTAAAGGTGCCCAACCCCACGTACGAAGAAGAGCAAGATTAGGCCCACTCGGAGGAGCAGGAGCCACATGGCCCATATTAGCGGCATACACACCGCAACCTGACATTAACACAATGCCACAGCCAGAATTACTCGTACAACACAAATTTGTGATGAGGACTTTAACAGTTCAGCCTGCACCAGTTGCAGCACAAGATACTCCAGTCCAGAGTACAGTTAATAAAATTACTCCACAAACATTACACGCGGTAATGGGCGAAATGCCAGCAAAACGTGAACAAATACCATTCTGGATAGCTCAGAAAATAACTCAGCTTGAGGCAGTATTCCCGAAAACTACCACCTGTGATAAACACAGAATTCTAACAATCTGCTTGCCCATGGGTCTCACACCACAAGTAGAGGACTGCACCTCTTGGGGTTCAGTCTTTGCTGCCATATATACCAGAACGCATGGTATCCCGTCCTTAGCAGTAGTACCTGATGTATTGAGACAGATACAAAATGAGTACGGAGCAGAACCTGCCCTTAACTTAGGGATGAAGTTACTAAATAACTTTGACCAGGTATCAGCCATAATACTAGCTAACATTAAGGGGGAGGCAGCTTCAGTGGCAATCTGCCAATGCCTGAGGGAGTTCGGTCCAGAGGATCAACAACACGAACTACCCAAAATAATTGAAACTGCATATGCAGAACTAGGCAGAGACAGTTTGAGTGTGAAAGCATTAAAACCACAACTAGTGGGCAGTCCTGAAAAGTATACTACAAAGCAGACACCTACTTCTTCTAAAAAGAAGTGGGAAAATAAAAAACAACAAAAGTCTAAAGACAACAGATCGCAATCCAGAGGTAGGTCTCCTCAACAGGAGCCCTCTGAAAACCTCAGGAATAGGGATATTATTAAAAAACCTGACAGGTATCAGGATACTGATACTCGTTCCTCTCGTTCCTTTCAGGGTTCATCAAAAAACTCCAAGAGGGAAGGACGGTCAAAGGAGCATACAAAGTCCAGAGACACGCAATGCGCTGTGGACTACGCACCTAAAAAAGAAAATAAACAAAAATCAAAACCTCAGTTCAAAAAGAAGAAGGTAGCAGGTCTCAAGATAAGACATGCCCAGAATTCTGAGGACACAGCTTCTGAACGGGGAGTGGGCTCTGACGATGCTAGACAGCGCGGCAGAAGTAACGATAGCTCGCCAGAACCTGAAGGAATTTCTGGTGACAGCGGAGTTGAGTGAGTATATCACGGTGGAAAGACCTGATACTCGGGTAAGTGTCCCACATAAGTTACATGAGATAACACTCCGGCTGGAGGGGGACAAGCCCAGAAAAGTTAAAGGACTCTTTTGGAAAAATCTGTCATCTGGTTATGACATTCTATTAGCAGAACAAGACTGGCCACCAGCATTCGTCATGGAGTGCCCTAGGGGAGAAACTGTAATTTTTCCAGCCTTTTCCGACCTCGTTCCCATATATTTAAAACATGCATATGAGCAGGAGTGGGCGGTTGCCCTAGCTCCAGCATTGTATAAAAATCATGTTGATTGGGATGAGAATTCATCCCGTTAAAAGTTTCCCCAAATGCTCAAAGGCTATACCCTATAAAGCAGGAAGCTAAAAAACAAGTCAGGAAGATTCTAGACCAACTAGAATACCAGGGGATGATAGAAAATTGCACTTCACCTATGAACAATCCTTTGTTTCCCGTAATGAAACCTGACAACACATATCGTTTAGTTTTGGATTACAGACATCTAAACACTTGCACAAAGACATTTGCAGTTCAAAATGCACACAGTGCCGCATTAATGAATAACATTATGCGGAAAAAATACAAAACAACACTTGATATCTCAAATGGATTTTTCTGCCAAAATATAGCACCTGAAAGCAGGTATCTGACTGCCTTCAGTGCGTTAGGGTCCCAGCGACAATTTTGTCGCCTAGCCCAAGGGTATGAAAACAGCCCAGGGGTATTTTCAGCAAGAGTAACAGAGTTACTCCAAAATTTGGATGAAGAAGCATTGTCCTATTTGGATGATATTTATCTGACGGACAATGACTTAAAGAGGCACTTGACGAGGGTGAGCACCATTATTATGGGATGCGCCTCTTGCCGGGAAAAAGGAGAAAAGATTTGTCTCAATCGACTTAATCAAACCACACGATGTGGCCGATACTAAATAGTAGGTCTCGTGGACTCCACAGTAGCAGACGCCCTCCTCTCGCTACAATCCAAGAAGTCCAAACAGAAAGACTCATCACATTTGAAGAGCCACCTGTACGGAATGAAGGACTAAGCAACAATGCTATGGAACTCGTTCCACTTCAACAAGAAATTCGTCTTCAAAATGAAAATCAACTTAACAACGAAGTTGCAATAAGACCGACTACAGACATCTACGTCAACATGCCTCGTCAAAAGCAAAATCCGATTTCAACAAATCCCGATGCAATTCCAACAATTGATCGAACTGCTTCTGGCTATTTCATTAACTTTGATACGTTTTCACTGGATCCAAGCGAGCCGGAAACGACGCCAGCCAAAAAATCACGCAAACAGAAACTCAATGACTTTTGGAACTTTTTTAGAAAGACTTACCTGGTGTCACCTTGGATTGAACTATGGTATATCACTGGGATTTTCTTTTTTCTTTTCTGGGTAGGCTTAATAATAACTTTTAGTATGCTTATTAATAGACGATACCTCCAGCAGAGCTCTACAGCCCAAAGAGTCAATTTGATTTTAAAACCACACCAGTCTTCACATCGTGAACCAAGAGACTTGTCTTCAGTGAACATCACAGCAGTTCCTATACCGGACGGTATAGTATGGGACAAGATTGATTATGATGTATTCGGTCCGACTGAACTTTTAAAGTTAAAACATGTATTTAAAATTTCTTTAAGTGATATCATTACCTCCAGTACATTTTCTGATGATTGGGACACTGAAACTGTAAATGCTATGATGTCTGATTTAGAAAAAACTGCTGCATTTCCGAACAATGAAATGTTAGAAGGTACTTCAGATTATGATACATTGTACTGTTACCAGCAATATGGTCATCATTTCTTGCACAAATCTATAACACCTAGAAATGTATTTGAGTACCACTAGTGGGAGCACTGCCCAACACCACCGAAAGGTATTTCACAGGCATTTGCACAGAAATTCACATACTTCTCAGGGTTTAACACATCCGACCCAAAGTCATTTTATTATAAAGTGGCGAAAATTTCAGCTAAAAAAATTATGTTAACAAACACCAAACATATTTACTCTGCTTCCTCTGCTTGTCTACACAGGGTTTCAACCTATGGAAGGACACTATAGATTTAAAATCAATCTGGGGTTCTAGGGACTGGCAAGTCCAGGGAACAGAAGCGCTATTTAGAGCATGCATCATTCCGCAGCAGATGTTATTTCTGAATGAAACTGTGCAACAAACAACCTGTCTTGGTTTAGCCAAAGGCAAAGAAATGAACACACCGGGGTTTCCTACACCATCACAGATGGGTGGGGGGCAGAATTCAACTACACAAGGGGTAGGATTGGATGACATTCTGCAGTACAACAGATCAGATCCTGATTGGACAGAATGGCTGGTTTGGCCCATTGACACAAACAAATGTCAGCAGAGATTTATGAATACAACCGAAGGGTTTAGTATCCATAGACCAGACCCACGCTATGTACAGAGACATCACCCGGGGGTAGTGACATCCTATAGTGTTGGGAAGTTGTGTCTTGATTGGCTAGAGACCGCAACACTCATAGAAGTAAAACATCACTTGACCTTACTCACACCTGATGTAGACCTTAGGGATTTCCTACTAGGTCCAAGGAAAACACGTCACAAACGTTTCATATATGCTGGCATTTATGCCTATTAGAATTAAAACTGGAAAATATCCCAACAAGAGGCCGCAGAAAGAATACGGGAAATAGACCGTATTAACTTAGAGAAGGCATTAGCTGTAGTGGATAATGGGTTAACAACTTTGACCTCCAGAATTGACTCCTTAGGCAACATTGTGTCTTTGGCAGTCGACATATTAGAACAAGAATTGGCCTTGTTACAACACGGGCAGTCACAGTTACGTTCTATTATGATGTTAAGCTGGACGCTGCAATCTTTGCATGCAGGCTATGTGCCATGGCGTTTTATAAACACCACGTCGCTGTTTTCAGAATACAATCTGACTGATAAACAGACAGAAATGGCACAAAGGGGAACCAAATATACAATGCTGCGTATTGAGAAACTGGAAAGGTTACCCTTCACTGTAGCCGAATCACCATCAACAGAATGGCTAATTCATGGCCAAATCACTTTGCCGGTCACTACGTTTCAGTTTCAATATTGCCTTGAGCAAAGGCAGGCAGGCAAATATGAAAAGATGGGTAAGGGTTACATTAAGGAAACTTGGGAGTTACCATATAGATATTGATGCCGGGATGGGGATCGAGAAGTGTATCTGAGTGGTACAAACTGCAAGAATGCTTTAAGCGGTTCTCTCATGTGTCAGGATATTTCTCTACACGGAGCCTGTAACGGTTCAGTAGCAAACCTATCGTGTCACATGACTGGAACCCCAGCAGCCGTGATCACGCCAGTTTTCGAGCTGCTCTCGAATGGGAGTTACTTGATGCTAAGTGGTCAAGGTTGCTGTGGGATGCTTCCGGGCATCGCATATCTGGTCACTGTTAACTCCAGGGTTACTTGATGTATGCAAGTATTGTTTCCACCACTGAACACAGTCAGGGAGGTGCCGTTATGGCCTTCGCTGAACGTTTCTTTCATACAAATTGATACTCTGAGCAGACTGCAAGCCATGCTTTTACAGCAACCCGTGCCCTTAACCTCCGCTTATACGTACAAACTGCCCCTTTCATTTTGTAGAAATGGTGGGACGTATCTTCAATATGTCTGATACGAGCGATATTGTACACCTATTTAAGACCATAGGGTCAGGACTGTTAAGCACCTTTCAGACAGTCCTCGGAGTAATCCCAAATTTTATACATTCCGTATTGGGAAGCGTATTTGGAGGATTCCCGCTTATCCTATTGCTGATTGCAGGGGTCCTATTCATAATACTGCTGCTACGCAATGGACGGCCCAGTTCCTGAGGGAATGGTGAACATGGTCCAGGAGCGGAAATACCGTGAACGCATGGTACAACTTCTGGGCATTTCTTGCCTGCGAGAACTCAATGCCTCCTGGTTTCTATCCTTTTGACCAGTCTGGGTAGACTGCATCTTACCTGTTCTTCGATGCCTGTTTTGCGGAGAAGAATGCACGTTGGATCTTTGTCTAACATTCCCATCAGATGCGCCTCCGGACACGTATGCAATGCTGGACCCCATAAAGGCCCATGCTCTGCGTTGTCCCCAGCGTCTTCTGATTCTGATGAACACATTCCTGGAGAATCCACAGGTGCCGTTTGCTCCTGCTGGGTTAGGTGTCTCCTCCACAGGCACCCAGGTAACAACTGCCACACAAGCTGCCGCAGCACCGACTGTTGGCAGTGCTACATTCCATCTATGTGCGATTGACGTTCTCTGTGAGGCGTTGGATTTGTCGTCTACAGCGGCTAACACCAATAATGTTGTGCTTCCCAGCCAGGACGTTTAATCTTGAATTGGCTCATCGTGTCCTGGGGAAGAATTCGGCTTCTTCACCCGTTTCAAAACAAACTAACAAAATTGGAACATTTCCTAAATTGACACTTTCGCTTGAGAAAAGCATGGCCTTCTTCCGCTTTGAGTGAGGCAACTTATATGGAGAAACAAAATAGACATTTCTTTTTTTAGTGGCAATTGGAAATAGCTGAATTATAACATTTGTTTTGAAGTTTTTTTAGCAATTTTAAAACCATGTTTTTACTTGCTTTTAAAATGTTTTTAAATTGTCCAGATTTTAAGTATGGTCATTGTCATCCTGTTCGGAAGAGGAGTGGGTGTTATGTCCCGTATAGAGGCCCTAATGTAGACCCGTTCATACATGCCCTAAAATGGACGTATTCGTATTTGCCCTAATACGGTCATATTCGTACTTGCCCTATTATGGTCAAAGCCGCATATGCCCTTTTACGGTCATAACTGTACATGTCCTATTATAGTCATGATTCCTTATATAGGCATGATCTTTCACCTACAATGGTCCTCACTAGTACACAACGTGCTCTGAGGGCTGAACGTTATCTATTCTGTGGTTTTGAATGCAGCAGGGTTTTTCCCAAACACAGGCCCACACTGTACTCATTAATTATTCATGATTCTCTAGGAATACAGCACCTGCATAATATGTCTGTACAAAGTTCACCCCTGACGTCTTCCTCAAGACTGACCAGGCCCAATGCAAACCACACAAAGGGATGAGAGTCTCCAGGGTATAAATATACCACATCTAGTCCCGGTAAGACAGAGGGAACCGAGACTTCCATGCTGACACACTGACCAGAGACGCTGAGGCTCCTGCATGCAGTCGCTCCAGCTGACAGCAGTCTGACACAGCCCTTGCGGGGTGTCCAACTCGAGACCAGGACAGGGTCCCACACTCTCTCTATTCAGGTATGGGGGTTCGACTAAATCCTAGAAGGATTCTTGGCTCTTAGGCTTTTAGACCTACACATATGCTAGGTACATATATATATGTGTAAATATATATATATATATGAAATGTAAAAAATCTTTTTCTAATTAGAAGAGTTTGCTTCCATCTGTTAATGGTTAAAGATAGAATAGAAGCTACCTAGAAGTTTCTCATTAAGGTTGCGAGTCTAGACTGGTTTACTGAGTCTCTGTCACTTATGCTTAAGACATTTATTGGCACATAATTATGGTTTGGCTGCTCCATCAGTTCATTTAATTGCTGGTACCAATTAGATCTGGGGAAAGCATGACATTTTTCCAGGTAAATCATATAAGAAATAAAGAGCAACACCAGTGTCACAAAAAACTCATCTAATTCCCTTGAACTCCACCCTGCTTTCCCAACATCTCAGGAGCCTAGGAGAAAAAACTCATTAAAATTTGTGGCAATAATGGTCTTCTTCAACCCCGCAGTATTTATAGGTATAATGGTCAGTTTCTGCTCAGAGGTAGTTGGGTTTGCTGCATGACCCAGAAGGGAGCAAGCCTGCCCAACAATGTCAGATCCTTATTCATCAGGAAGTGTTACCTCTCCACATGGAGCTCACCATACCCACCACATAGGTCAGTTTTATTTTGGTTTTAATGGATTTGTCCATGAACAGACACCCTGTTTTCAAATAAAAAAGATGGAGTAAGAGGAGGAGAATAGTACTTTTCTTCCTTGAATTGATTTTTGCCTTCTAATTTAGAGTGTGTAACATTCATATACTTTGCTTTGACATAATTATGCAAAATGTTGGCCTATAGTTTAGTGCAAAATGAGTTCTTGTGTCAATTTGTGAGGCAAAGATGCATTTCATGTAAAAACAAAGTACAATAAAACAAAAACACTTTGAACAACTGTCACCCGCATTCTGTTGCTCCCTTGTGTTTGAGGTCAATTTTTACCGTAAATGACTATTCACAGTAAATGTTTACCCTAAATGTTGTGTAATTGGTGTGGTGTGGTGTGGTGTAAGGTTTCAGGAATTTTGCATAACAAGATGTTACATTGGCCTATACCTGAGTAGCACATTTCATGCTAAAAAATAGTACATAAAAACAAAAACTGTTCAAAACATGTCTCTGTTCTGCCATTGCAGCCTGTAGTGCACTTTTAAACTGCCATTTTGATTTGGCAAAATAAACCTTTTGTCAGTTGCCTGGCCTAAACCTTTCTTTTTAATACATATAAGTCATCCCTAAAATAGGCCCTAAAATTCCATAGGGCAGGGCGCATTGTATTAAAAAAAGTTGGACATGTATTTTTAAGTTTTACGTGTCCTGGTAACAAAAAACTCATTTTCACTACTGTAGTGCCCATCTCTCCCATTGGATAACATTAGGTTGCCTTATTACATTTAGTAAGTGCTAACAGTTGATTAGGAACAGAAAGGAAAGTTAAGTTTGGACTTGAAGATATTGTAATTTAAAGTCCTCTTTAATGGTAAAATTGTATTTTTAAGTCACACAACGGAAAATGCCACTTTTGGAAAGTGGGCATTATCTTGTTCCACCATTTAAGACATGCAGCCTGTGTACTGGTTCACATGACTGTGAACAGCTTGGCAATTGGTCTTTGTGTATTCCTTCCAGAAAGTGAAACAAAGAAGAACTAGATGTTGGTAGGATGGGCACCTGCCAGGATAGGTGGGGTGGAGCTGTTCCATCCCCCAATTACATTTCAAAGGGCTGCCTCCAGCACATTCAAAAAAGAGCTTGACACCAGTATTTTGGCACCCTGGACTACTGACAGAACTAGATGTGGGGTAGCCAAGATGTCACACTCACTTCAAAGACGAGCACCGGGTATAAAGAATGGACCTCCTGAACCAAATCTTCAGTACATTCCTGGACTTGTTGAAGATTCAGTAGGACTGCCTGCTGCCCTGCTGCCAGAAGGACTGAACTGCTGCCCTGCTGCTGAAAGGACTGCTTTGCTTTCCTGTTGACTGAAGGAGGACTGGACCTGCTCCTTGAACCCAGGACCAGCAGACAGACTTCAACAGGTAATTGGCTAGCCTCCTGTGTGAGCTACAGCGACATGACATGTTCCGGGGACCATGAACCCTGCACCTGGCCTCTACCTGGAGTGAGTCTTAAACTCAGCAAATGGCTCTCACCAGGTCCTGGACCCTTGAAAGTTGTGTAGGAGGTGCCGTTCCTGCCTAACCCTAAAACATGTGACTTCAAAGAAAATCCAGCAAAACGTGCCAGAAGAACTAACTGAAGACTGGGACCAACTTGCCAGCCAGTCTGGCCAAGGTGTATCGCCCATTGGCTTGGCATCCCGGTAGCTCCCACTATGTTCTTTTCAACAGCAGCAAATCCTGTTCATTGGAACCTCTCACCAAAAGCACCCGATGTTGTGGATACCTCATTGGCTGCAGCCTGCAGCTACTTCTCACTGGAGGTTTTTCTTAAAAGTGACAAAGTCTGAAGGTAGAAATCTTCACAGTGACTCCGTCCAGAGGTTCCTCGATGACAACACCTCCTGCTCGGGTACCCACAGCTGCTTTTCCCTGCTGAACTTTACTTTCTCAGGAATTGTTTCTTCAAAAATACTTTTAAGTCTGCAGGTGAGCCAAGACAGGACCCACACCCCTCATGTGGCTGAACTGGGCTCAATGGCGGTTGTCCTTAACTTTTGACTTTGTGCCAGTCTTACATGACCAGATACCCGCAGTTTGTGTTTTGATCTTTTAGGAGCTATTTTACACTTACAACTTTAAAAATTAATAATTCCAGTTCTACCAATTGAATCTAATTAATTTTGGTATCATTTTATTTATTAAAACATTTTCTTGTGTAGTGTTTTCACTTTATTGCTGTTTGAGTGCTGCATAAATACTTTACACATTGCCTCTATGGTAAGCCTGACTGCTTTTGTGCCAGGCCACCAGAGGGTTAAGCACAGGTTAATTTAGTGACTTTTGTGGTTCATCCTGACAAGGATGTGGTATTTGCTTGAGAAGGGTTTTCAACCCTCTAAATCAAAAACCCAATTCCTTACACAAAAGTGATGCAGAATTTCCTAAAATATGCGAATTATGTCAGTGAATTAAAATTTCACCAGGACTACTTCTAAGGGACTGATTTAGAAAGTCAGCTATAGGTGATGTGCCACACAAAACAGATTTATCATCAGAATTTCCAGCAATATAATGCCAAATAATGAATTTGGGTATAGCACAACAATCACGTCATAGTACAGTGTAATCTACATCTTCAGGTCCATATAGTTAGTAAGCAAACACCGCCTTATCTGCCTCCATTTATGAGGGTTTTCCTCTGTGAATGACTGCCATGAAAATGGCCCAGACCTTCATTGAATGCCACATAGAGCGCCTCTTACATGCTGTCAAACATGACTCAGCATGTCAGGGAGATTAGTTCTGGGGATATAGTTCTATGGTTGACGTTTGCTGGCAGATATACCAACGTTGCTGTACTTTCCATCCGAAATTGCACCCAACCCCTCTCCCTGTTTCAATGGGGTTGCTTCCCATAGCACATTCAGCAACTTTAGTAGACAAACCTCTGCGGCAGACATTGTGAGGATCTTTAAACATCCTGGATTTTCCACTACCTAGCTTAGAAGTGAAATCCTAAACAGTGGAGGAGGACTATTCCACTGCACAAACTGTAAATGATAAATTCACTTTTTTTGTATGCGGGAAATCAAATAATGGTAATATGTTACTTCAGACCATTTAATAAGACCCAATTGCTGCCTAGGACATAAAAAACAAATGTGTTGGAGTTATTTATGTTTCAGCCTGAATTTGTTTTCTAATTTGTCTGTGGATTTCAATTGAGACTTCTGAGAAAGGTTGGTTTAATAATAATTATAATAATAAAGTCATTTGTACAGTGCATGACTACTTCACACCAAAGTGTCCCAGTGCTAGATAAAGTGACCCAGATACCCACACACAGATTATAAATGAAGTTTGGCCCATTATGCTAACCTAAACAGCCAAGTCTTTACCTTCATGCGGAACAGTATTTCTGGGGGTTCCTGTCTGATTAGCAGAGGCGGGGAGTTCCAGCATTTGGCTGTTAGAAAGCTAAAGGAGCACCCTCCAATCAATGCCTTTGTAATAATGGGAACCGATACTAGCAAAGAACCGGCAGATATTAGCCTTCTAGGTACATAGGGCTTAAGGAAAGGGTGCAGGTAGCCGGGGCCCTTGTTCCATGAGGATCTTCTGACAATAGCACATAGCTTCAAAAGTAAGACGTTTCACAAGAAATATACCACTGCTAACCAGTACTAACAGACTATAGGTTGCAGCTGAGTACCTCAAAATATCCTGAGAAGCTCCAGGGTCTCTCTCTCCACGCATTCCTCCAGTGATAATTATGGTGAAATTTCAGGACACCACCGATTTCATACGGCTGATACAAAACATCCGTTGGGAAGAAGATTTCTTGTTGATCACCCGGGACATTACTAGCCTTTATACTTGTATTGCACATTCCCAGGGTCTGTCGGCTCTTGAATCCTTCTTAAAAATCAGACCATTGAAATACCAAGCACATAGTAGAATGTTACTCCAAATTGTAGAATTCTGCCTTAGTGACAACATTTTCCTATTTGCAGGTCAACTATATTTGCAAACGCAAGGAACTGCCATGGGCACGTGCTTCGCCCCCAGCTATGCAAATCTTTTCATAGGCTGGTGGGAGAAGCACGTGGCATGGGCAGACGACAATGAAGGCTGGGTAGACAAAATAGCACTCTGGGCGAGGTATATCGATGACCTCTTTATTGTTTGGAGAGGAACACTCGCCGAGGCTGAAGACTACATTCGAATCTTGAATGATAATGATCTTAATTTAAGATTCACCAGTAATATAAGCAATAAGGAGATTGCCTTTTTAGATCTTTTAATCTTTGTAGCAGATGAGAAATTGTGCATGAAATTGTATAGGAAACCTATGGCAGGTAACACGGTTCTACATTCACAGAGCCAGCACCCACGCAGCCTGATAAATAGCATCCCCTATGGGGAACTGTTGAGACTCAAACAGAATTGTTCACTTCACGAAGATTATTCCAAGGCTGAAAGGGAATCTCTCATTAGATTTAGAGATAGAGGGTATCAAAAGAAAGTGCTGCAGGGTGCTGTAGAGAAGGTTTACTTTAAAGACAGACAGGAGCTGTTAACCAACAGACCGGCCAGTAGCCCAAACACTGATGATAACACAATGACCATTAGGTTAATACTTGGCTTTTCAGCCGAGTCACAAAAGATCAGGGATCAGGTCCAGAAGAACTGGGGGGTTCTCCAAACAGACAGTGTAATTGGGTGACTATTGCCTATTAGACCTGACATAACCTGCAAGAAGAATGCATCATTAAAGGATATTTTAGTGCATAGCCATTTTGTAGATGAACCTTCAACTAGAAGAATGGCAACCAAAGGATTCTTTCCTTGCACCAGTTGTAAGGCATACAGAAATAGTACTAAGGTCAAAGACTATTCGGTTCCAGGGAAAAAAGCTAGACGGTGTATCGACAAACTGCTCAACTGCAACTCCAGTTTTGTAGTGTATTGTTTGGTGTGTCCGTGCGGTCTCTAGTATATTGGAAGTACAATCCATCCAGCCAAGAAACATGTACTGGAGCATGCACGGGCGATCACTAACCGTGATGGCTGTTATCCAGTAGCCAGACATTTTGCCGAACTCCACGGTGCCAGGAGTGACAAATTACGTTACTTCTGTCTTGATCAGATACAACTGACAGAGAGGGGAGGAGATCGAGTTAAGCTTCTCAGACAGTTAGAGGCTAGATATATAGTCGAGCTGAGGACTCGTACTCCTTGGGGCCTGAATAGTGAAGAAGAACTGTGGTCCTTTATTGGCTGAGAATGTACATTGTTCTTTACCGTTATTTTTCCAAACATGATGGGCTAAATTCCAGCTGATGATATGCCCATTCAGGGCACAATCTGTTCGTAGGTTCCACATATACCATCAACAATTTAGTGCATTGTACAAGAATGTGGTAGATTGATCTTCATTATTATAATGATGACTGTAAGCATGAGTTTATCCAATCAGAGTGACGCAACAATGAATGATAAGCATCTCTTGTTGATATGAATTGGCCCATTCAGGGCAATATCTAGCAAATTGAAAAAGCTTGAAATGCTGAATTACAAAATGATACTATTCGATTTGTAATTAATTTCCAATATTTTATCAATTGGGATTTATTAATGATTACATGTGATTGTATTCGATCAAACAATGAATGGATATTGTATTTTTGTACTTTGGTCAAAATTAATTAGACTGTAAACACTTGCGAGGCATCTTAATGACATTCTAAGATGGCCGACATTTGCATTTCAATGTACCACTTTTCTTTTGGTCCTTTCATTGTTTTCAACACCAGCCGCTACCCAATGAAATTGCTTGTTATTATAAGGCTCAACTTCATGAGTAGTCACTGACATTGACGAAGGCCAGGAGGCTGAAACGCATTTGTCAGTTTGTTTTTTCGAGTGGCATGAAAAATAAATATTTAAATCAACTATTAGCCTGAGTGCGCAGCTTTGTCTTTGGACCACTGGTGTGATTTGTTTCACAAGACCGCCTTCGTGAGCTGCGGCACCCGCTGTTTGGAGAGCGGCAACCTTAAGGCAGTATACATGCTGGGATATATATACCCACACATACCATCCATTCCTCCTTTTGCATTAAAAGAGGTGAACTGACACTGGTTGGGTTGCCAATCAAAACTCTTTAATGGTGGAACAACACGGAGGCAAGAGGCAGTCTCTCTGAATTTTAAACAGCCCACGTAGTTTCCTTTTTTATCAGCGCGGGCCGTATTCTCACACAGAGTGCGCACAGGGAAAGATTTTTGACTTTAAAAGGTGAAAAGTGCAGTTGTTTCAATGTTCGTGAATAACCATAATGCACCCAAACTTCTTCTTTATATGTCCATCCCTGAGCACAAAATAAAGTCAGCCTAATTGCACAGTTCGTTTTTCTTTTACACTCACTTGTAAGAAAAGCAACACCAGCCTGCAATTTTGGAATATCATCCTTCTGCTCCCAAACTCGCCACACTCTGGAACACGTTCTCAGGGGGCAAGCAGGTCGGGCTCCAAAAATAAACAATCCATCCAAATTTGCCACGCAAAAACCCGAACCTTCATAGGGCGGCCAGTGCATCTGGTGCGAGGCTTCCAGTGAACATACCATCCATTCCTTATATATATATATATATATATATATATATATATATATATATATATATATTCACTGAAAAAACCATAGGTTTCAGGGACGTTATAGTTACAAATTAGCATTTAAAAAACCTTTGAAATTCACTGAAAAAACCATAGGTTTTAGGGACAGTTATAGTTAGTTGGACATTGCACTCGTACAAAACCCGTGAAATTCCCCCGTTATAGTTAGTCCAGCTAACTATAACTCGCGCCCCCGCAATGCACTGCTGATGACGTCACATATTACATCACTCATGACATGGTCAGTGACATCACTGATGACATCACTGATGACATCTCAAATGACATCACTGATGACATCATCCACGTGATAATCTGATGCAGCTCCTCACACCCTAATATAACCTTTGATACACCCAATCTAAATTTAAACTCAATAAAAATATTTAAAAAAATAAAATAAAAAAAAAAGCCCCGGGGAGGTGGTGGTCCCCGGGGCTGCGGGAGGGCTCAGAGCCCTCCCGCACCATTTAAAAAAAAGCCCCATGGGGTGGCGGTCCCCGGGCTTGGGGGCCCTTGAGGCCCCCCACACATAAAATTAACCCCCCCACCATGCCCCCGGGACTTGGGCCACCCGGGAGCAAAATACAATCGAAGCGCGGGAGACTGCGCTCGATGTTTCGGCAGGATTCGCGCACCCTGAGCGCATCCTGCCGATTTTTTTAACATTTTTTTATTTTTTTTTGCCCAGGGGGTCTTTGTGGGACCCCTGAGCAAACCTAGGGGGTCAGGGTGTTTCTACCCTGCTCCCTTTGTGCGCTTTGCGCACTTGTTTCTGTCCCTCGGTTCTACCGAGGACAAAATGGCTGCCAACATTTCCTGAATCGGAATGTTGACAGCCAGCTGACAGCCAATTAACATGCAGCTCGTGATCGGGAGGGTACGCGGACCCTACTCGGCCATAGATATCACTATCTTTTTACTTTTGATTTTCTCAGCAACTACTGAACGGATTTACACCATTTAACAAAAAGGGTTCTTTCTGAACCAAGAACTACCTCTTTGCCAAATTTGGTGTAATTCCGTTCAGCAGTTCGGGCTGTAGCCGTGTCTAAAGTTTCCTATGGAAAATTGCATGGGGAAAACGCGCTTTGGGACCCCCTTTTTCTCGGCCCCCGCTTGACGAATCCCCCGAGACTTTCAGGGTAGGAGCGGACCGGAGCGGGCCACAAAGTTTGAAAATTTTGCGAAGATACGTCAACCGGCAAGAGAGTTATTTCAAATAGAATGTCGCGGATTTCCTATGGATAATAGGTTGTAACTATAACTATCTACTGGTGACCGCCAGTAGATAATATATATATATATATATATATATATATATATATATATATATATATATATATATATATATATATATATATATATATATATATATATATATATATATATATATATATATATATATATATATATATATATATTACCTACTGGCAGTCACCAGTAGGTAGTTATAGTTAGGACCTTGTTTCTATTCAAAAATAGTTTTTTCTTTGTCAATATCTTTGGCGCCGTTTGACAAATCTTCGCAAAATTTTCAAAACTAATGGTTCGCTCAGGTCAGCTCCTGTCTTGAAAGTTTCGGGGTGATTCATCAAGCAGGGGCCGAGAAAAAAGGGGGGTCTCGAAACGCGTTTTCCCCATGTTAATTTCCATAGGAACTTTAGACACGGCTACAGCCCGATCTCCTGAACGGAATTACACCAAATTTGGCAAAAAGGTAGCTCTTGGTCCAGAAAGCAACCTTTTTTTTAAAATGGTGTAAATCCGTTCAGTAGTTGCTGAGAAATTAAAAAAATTAAAATGTATATATCTGCACACCGAGGAGGAGTCGGGACTCCTCCCGAGCACAAGTTGACTTCTGATTGGTTGCCAGCACTCCAAACCAGAATGTGTTGGCAGCCATCTTGTGACTCGGTAACCAAGTCACAAGAAAACAGTACAAAAATGGTGAAAAAGAAGAAAAGGGGGCAGGGTAGAAACACCCTGACCCCCTAGGCCTGCTCCGGGGGTCTCACAAGGACCCCCAGGGCCAAAAAAAGCATTTTGAAAAAAAAAAATCGGCCGAATTTGCGCTGGGTGTGTGAATCAGGCCGAGAACATTTTTTAAAAATGAAGCGCGGGCTCCCGCGCTTCGTTTTCCTTAAGCCCCAGGGTGGGCCAGGTCACGGGGGCAATGCCCAATTATGTAGCAGGGGCCCGCGGGGGTGCACCCACAGCCCAGGGGACCACCACCTACCCGGGGCTTCATTCATGATGTGCGGGAGGCACGCAGCCCCCCGCAGCCCCGGGGACCACCACCTCCCCAGGGCTTCATTCATGATGTGCGGGGGGCACGCGGCCCCCCCCACATCCCCATGGACTGCCACCTTTCCGGGGCCTATTTATACAAAAAATGCGTGGGGGGGCTCCTGCCCCCCATGCTGCCCCGGGGACTGCCACCTCCCCAGGGCTCTGATTTAAAAAAAAACAAATTGGTGGGGGGGCTCGAGCCTCCCCACATGCCCTGGGGACCACCACCTCCCCGGGGCACTAATTATTTACATAGGGGGGTCCATTGTGGAACCCCAGGCCCCAGGGCTTTAAAGAGTTGGTAGGGGGGCCACGCGGCCCCCCTCCTGGAGCCCTCAATGGCCCTGGAGACCGCCACCCCCAGGGCCGGCTCCTGCAATGTCCCGGGGTGCCCAGCCCTGGGACATTGTTGTTTGCTATGGCAGGGCGGGAGCACGGCTCCCGCCCTGTCATAGCAAACTCCTGCTTTGCTTCGTTGAAGCGCTACTCTTGCTTCAACGTGGATGTTTTCAAGTTTGTAAGAACATTAAAGTTAAAAAAACATTTTGCTTTGAATCAGCAACGAAGAACACTTGAATCAACGAATACACCTATGATTGCTCGTCAATTAGGAAATCTGTCAGTGGCCGATATGGATCTTCTATTAGATTTAAGGCGAATGGAAAATTTAAGTGAGACAAGTCTACTTAGTTTAAATATGGACAATACAATCGAAATGGATTCATCTAGTCTTAATGTGGATACTCCAATGTCTGCCAGTCAAGTGCTTGAAGTTGCTAGGGAGCAAGAAGTGGATATTAGCGGCAATGCACCTACGAATTTTAGACCAGCTTCCAGATTCATACCAATGACCACCAGAGACTCAGTTGATGTGTTCAATGAGTTAGTAATTAATGATCTAAACAATTTGGAAAAATGCACAAGTGTTAAGCATAACATTTTCTCACAGCATGAAAAAGAGTATTCTGCTTTGGTTACTAAATTGACATCAAATGGTAATTGCATTGTGCGTAATGCTGACAAGGGTGGAAATGTCCTCCTGTGGGACAAGGCCAGCTATCTTAATGAAGCATACAAGCAACTGAACAATCGAAGTAATTATGCTAAAATTACTGAAACAACTATGCATACTAGTTTTAGGATGTATAATGAGCAACTCCATGAATGGTATAATCAATGCCTAATCACACATGAAGAACTTTTATTTTTGAAAGTTGATAAACCTGTGGTACCAGTGTTTTATCTACTACCGAAAGTTCACAAAAGCCTTGAGAACCCCCAAGACGTCCCATTATCTCCGCCATTGGGGGTGCTTTAGAAAACACCTCTAAGTTCATAGATTCATTTTTATGCCCCTTGGTTAAAATGCTCACTTCCTATATTCAGGATACGGGGGACTTTTTGAAGAAAATCTATGACCTTCCCTGGGAACAAGACCTGCTGCTGGTAACAATTGATGTCACTACTTTATATACCAGCATCAGGCATGAAGATGGTCTAAAGGCCATCAAGCATTTCCTGAGCAATCGACCAATCAAACTATGGGCGCAAACACAAATGCTGTTATCCATGGTCTCTGTTTGTTTGAAAAGTAACTATTTTCTCTTCAATGATGAGCTGTTTCACCAGATCTGCGGGACGGCAATGGGCTCCTGCTTCGCCCCCAGCTATGCGTATTTGCATATGGGCTGGTGGGAGGAGCAGGTGGTCCGGGTCGTCTATCAGGTAGAATGGGAAGAAAGTGTGCTACATTGGAGCTGTTTCATCGACGACCTTTTCGTCGTATGGAAAGGGACTGAGGAATCAGCAAATAACTTCATTAAAAAGTTGCAGGTGAATGATTTAAATCAGAAATTTACAAGTACTATCAGTAATACCTCTGTTAATTTTCTGGATTTAACTATTTATGTCAAAGACTCCAAGCTGCACACTATGCTTTATAGGAAACCAACAGCAGGAAACACGTTGCTACATGCAACTAGTTTCCACCCCTATAATTTGATAAGAAGCATTCCATATGGAGAGTGCTTGAGGACAATACGTAATTGTAGTGAACAGGATGTCTTGGACAGTGAATTAAACTGCTTGAGAACCCGTTTCAGAGCAAGAGGTTACACAGAGGATAATGTACAAGCTGCCATCTATAAAGCAAAGAAGAGATCCAGAGAGGATATTCTCTTCAACAAAAGTCAGAGCAAGATCAAAGTAGAAAAAGCCCAAGGGAATGAAGTTAGAATGATCACCTCCTTTAATCGCCAACATGGTAAGGTGAGGAATATTCTATCTAAACATTGGCACTTAATACGCAATGATCCGCTATTAGGTAAACTAGTTCAGAAAAGACCTGCAATAACTTTCAGAAGAGCATGTTCTTTCAAACAAATGTTAGTTAGCAACATGGTATCTAAGAAACAACAAGTTAGCCATGCATCAACATGGCTAAAACGAAAAGAAGGTTTTATCAAATGTACCAAATGTAAGGCCTGTGGGTATGGGAAAAACACTTTGTCATATGTATTGGGCCTTTCCAAAAGAGAGAAAAAGATCAAAGGGTATTTCTCCTATAAAAACAGATTATGCAGTCTACGTCCTCCAATGCCCTTGCGGCTTAAGGTACGTGGGCAGCACAATACATCCCGTGCACAAAAGGCTGCTGCAGCACCTTAGGGCAATACGTAACGGGGAGAGGGCTTACCCAGTGGCGCGCCATTTTGAGTCACATCATGAGAAAAATATACAAGGTTTATTGTACTTTGTAATTGACTGTATTCCACCAAATGTTCGAGGTGGTAACCGAGAAAAGAAGCTCTGAAAACTTGAGTCATGTTACATTTTGGAATTGAACACACGTACCCTGAAAGGATTAAATATTGAAGATTTGATTACACATTTATAATATTCGCTATAGGTGTTTTATTGATCCTATTATGGAGGAACAGAAGGCAGCCTCTCCGAATCTGTTTTTTAACCATTTTTGTTTTTCTTGTTTATTAATTTTTGTCACTGGGTTTTAGCACGTTAATTTGAAAGCTGGTACCTATTGCAAAAAAACAATGGCAGTTGCCCACTTGGGCGTGATAACGTCTATTATAGCACTAATGATTGCACGAGCTTTGTGCATATATTTGAACAGAATAGGTAAATAGACCCACTTGGGTAAGATTCACATTCAGCTCCTTAAAGTTTTCCCGACATGTAGTTGAACTTGGTTCTCATTATCGCAGTAATAGAGTGAAGGGATAAATCGCAACACCGTTTCAATGTTAAACTTGCAATGTAAATACACTGTATTTAGGTATTTATGTATATTTCTATCTTTTAAGCCGCAACATGCAGCAATATAGTAGCGTGTTGGGTACTCTGCGTTTAATTTGCGTCTTCCAGGACAAAATTAATTCAGGAAGCGGTTCTGGGAAAATGGTTATTTATATGCAAGGAACGCTTGTAGCACGAATATGCACTGTAAAATAATGTATAAGAACTTTGAGATGCAACGATGAGTGCATTTTTGATATGAAAGTATGTAAAAACTACCAGTCTTTCTTTCAATACACTTCTTTGGTAGTCATGTCATGTGATATGTCACGAGCACGTTTATTTAAAATGGTTGAATTGGAATGGAAAAGTTGTTGGTGATCAAGCCTGCTGGACAGGCGAAACGCATCCTATCAGCTGTCTAAATAAATGAAATTTGGCCAGAACACGGCGTCGTCATTCCTTGGTTTACGAGGCATTTGTATATATTACCGGACCTTGCTTGGGTGGTCCGTTCACGACGACGCACCTTCTGTTTTGGAGCAGCGGCGGCTGTAACTTAAGCACGGAGGAGATATATATATATATATATATATATATATATAAGATTATGTATGGTAGACTGTGGGGATAACATTAATATCCATTTGCCATTTGTGAGCAAAATTAATGTATGTGTACTTTTATGAATTTTGGTGTTTCAATATCTACATATCAGTGCATTAACACCATCCACCAAGTTTATGAAGGAATCTTTCTATTACCTGCTAGAAACCCCAAAGTGAGACTAGGATTCTAATACACACCATAGCCACAAGATCCTTGGCTTCACCCTGACACTCACTTATCACCTGTCACTATAGTTAGATAGGACTGACTACACTGCCACCCTCCACAATCTCCTGCACACCAAACCTGCCCCAAGAGGACAGAGGAACCTGATCAACAAAATGTCCTCTTCTTAGAAGACTCCCCTATCAATGCTCTCCAGGAAGATCTAAACACTCCTGTATTTACTTTGGACCCATCCTTAGATATCAACACCCATCATGGTCTTTCTGTTTTCATGCTTCACGCTAATGCCAATATCCACACTCAAATGACAACCTAATCCTGAAAATCCAAGTTCAAAGTCATATGACAATCAATGAAGACCTTGAGACCCTTGAAGAGTCCTCTTACTATACAAAGGAAATGCTGCTGTTAAACTGATATCATCAATGTAGCCTCAGTCAGAAGTGCAGCCCTTTTTGAAACCTTAAAAACTACACCAGCTCTCTAAGTCTGTGTTTCCCAAACGTTTTAGCAGCATGAGACACTCTTTAGTATGACAAGCTTTTGTGACCCACCTAGTTTTAATGGACATGAGGTGGGCAATTTTTTTATGTAATAAAGTATTGAGTGGTAGCACACTGTTATTTGCAGACAGCACATTTTCCATTGAAATCGCCACTAAATCTGCACAGCCATACAGTTTTATAGATAAAACTATACTGCACACAAATAAATAATTTGTGAAAATCAGGTTTCAGAGAATATTTATTATTTGTGCATCACCAAGTAAAGTGTCTTGATTTGTTCTGATCCAACTAAAATCTTTGTTTCCATCACACTTCAGAATTAACAAAAAATGTGTCTCATGTTGTTTTCCAAACTGCTGAAAGTGTACAGTTCAGTTATAGGTGTTTATATTTTGTTGTGTTACGAAAAAAAAATATCCTCCAGCTTTCATTTTCTAGTGCTTGGTTTTTACTTTTTACTATTGACTCTTTGGAAGTCTAGGTCTTTAGGTATCCTTGGCCGTGATGAATGCCCCCGACCGATATAGGGTGACTGAGGATAAGGCAGAAACATGTTGGCGATAAGACAATGGTCTGAGCCATGGTGCTGTCATTCCATCACATAGTTTTTTTTAGTTTTTTTTTAGTTTTATATAGCGCGAACTAGACCCGAAGATATCAGGTATCAGAGCGCTTTACATGAGCACCAATTTCGTTACAGATGGACACAATCAAAATAGTTGGTTTTAGATACACCAGAGGTCACCACTAATAAAGGTGGAAACCAGATTACCTCTAGGACCTTTACTTTATCTGGATACCCCTGTTTTGTCCAGGAAATTATCTTTTTTTAAGAACTCCCTCCCTTGGGTTTACGAGGAGGTCAAGTCAGCCCTGGTGCTATTGTCCTACCAGGGTGGGGAGAGGTTGCCTATGATGAAGCATATCACACTATGTAAGTGAGGCTTCCTTTTTCAATCAGATTTTTCTTACTTCTCATCTTGCGCTTACCCTTATCCACATGAGAATCTTGGTAATTTATGTATCTGTGGTTTGTACCATAACACTGAAATAAACAGCTTTGCAGAAGCTACCATACCAAGTGTTTTGGGTCAAGTGTTAGATAAGCATAGTTGAACAAGACTACTCATGGCTGGACTGGCCGTCATAAGTCTTTTGTTAAGAATTAACTTTCCGAGTTTAAAGGGAATTGTAAATGTGAACAGAAGTACCTGATACATTGAGCCCAGATCTAGACTGGAGAACTAGAAACAGCCCTGGTAAGCGTGATCATAACAACCCTGATGCCTTTATCTCCTTGTGTAATCTCAACCTGTCAAAATAACCCCTTTTGACAGGCCAAAACCATCATTTTAAACATTATTAAACCACCCTTAAGTAGGCCTTTCTGACCTTGAGTCAAAGTGCATGGTATTTAAAAGTAGACATGTAAAGTTTAATGTTAAACATGTCTTTATAGTTTAAAGGCTCTAAAAGCTATTTTCATAGTATCAATTTCTAAACTCATTTTGCGATTCATCAATTGCTTACTGATCACAGAATGGGTTTGTACATAGTAAAAAGCCATTTAGCAGTTGCAAACAGTGTGAATTAGAAAACTGTAGTGATTGTAAAATTTGTGACCAGTAAATGGATTTGTTCAACTGACCATTGATTTACCTTGACTAACATTAACTGAGCTTGATAAACTCTTTTATTGTTATACCTGTTTGCCATTTATACTGTTATCTTGGATTAGACAGAAACATTGCCAGGCTCTGTTAAATAAGGATAGCTTAGTTTTAAAGAAATGTCAACAATGGTCAGATAGGTTGCACAATGTCCATTAAGCTTACTTGAATGTCCAGCATTATTTGAAAAACATCATCAGTGTTGTTTTGATAGAATGGCTGGCTAAGGGTTACTAAGGGGATTGAAGAGCTACACTTAAGTGAAAAGGAGTAGAAGCTCTGTAAGGATTATTCTTAAACTTAAGAAGAGTGAAATTAGTTCCACTGTGTGACCATTAGGTGAAACAGCGCAGGACTCAGATAGACTTAAAGGTGCATGGTAGATTATGGGTTATGGGATAATTAGAGAATTAGTAATGAGATTATAGTGCCATGTTTGATAATGAGGTGCAATAGGCACAAGCAATTCTTTTTTAAATTTAACTTGCTGCTATTTGCAGGTGGCCATCACAAATTTGGGGTGACCAGGAATATCTTTAAGGCAATTTTGCACCACAAATAATTGTGAGAGCCTTAGCAATAATTGTTTCAAATGTCTTGCAGGAAAGTGTAGGCAGGATCAATGTCCCCTCCTTTTGCCTCTTTGTGCTGTTCCCCACCCACTGCTGACATCGGCCCACTCCTATGCACTGCACTAACCATTATTTAAAGTGTGTTCCATAAATGCAGCAGACACTATATTGTGTCATTCGTGTTCAAGACATAACAGAATGGCTACCTTTTGATTCAAAGAAGGTGTGGCAGGGGAATATCTCAGGCTTTATGTTTTGGCTCCAGAACATTTCTTTTAGCAGGGGGTAGTGCCATGCGATTACCCAAAATGCAGATTATTTCTTATTATCTTATTCTTGTTGAAAGCGTTCATTATATGTTTCCTAAAAATTCCCAAGGAGATTTTTCAAAACTATTGAGTTTTTTAGGGAAATCTTTGGAACTGATTGACCAAAAGGGGTGCATGCACAAATTAAGCTGCTTCCAAGGATCTTTCTGAAATATCATACAATTCAAGGCACCAGATATTGCAACTATCTGTGACATGTGCTGAATTCTACAAAATACTCTGGTTCATAGTCTGAAGTTCCATACACCAGAGTGGGAGATGGAGGATCCCCAGCCTGAGAAGCTGCAGGATTAATCTGGATTTCCCAGAATGGATTAACAATTTTGATGTGAGTGCAAGTCTAACTGCTGATTTTCCCATTTACTCTGAAACTAAAATGGTCTTTAAATCTAAGTATCGATTCTCCTATGGAATAGAAAGAAATCTATTGGAGAGCCACATTAGGGTTGTCGTGTTAAATCAGAATAACATCAGTAATCTGCCTTTGTCTTCACATAATGTTGCTGTACTTCTTTCCAAATGCTCATAATCTGCTGTAATAACTAAGAGACTGAAGTTATAGTGAAAGTGGCAATGGCGACAGACAGCATATGTGGTTGAACGCCATACGTGAAATTAAAGGGTGGTACCCCAACAAATTTTGTGCAAAGCAATGCTTAATGTGAGCCAGTGGTTTCCGGTGATTGGCACAGCACTTAATTATCAACACCGGTGCTTGTGACACCCTGCCACAAGGTGGCACTGTCTGAACAATTTAGAGATCACAACAACCACAGTTAGTTAATAATTCAATATATATGTTAACATGACTATTACCTGCTGCCCAAGCCATTCCTATAGCTTTGGGGGCCTGGAATAGCCTGAATTGTAGGAGTGTGGTGGTTAGTAGTTGAGCTTTTACTATCATTGGCAGCATAACAGGGGCAATGTGTGGTGCAAGCTGCAGTGGGCTCCTGAGAAGAGCCCTGGCACTTATGTTTTTACAAACTAATCGCTGGTGCAAAGGTCTATTTTAAGCAAATTCTGCAGGTGATATCCTTGTGAACCATTTGGATTAAAGGTTCAGCAGACAGCATATACAGTACTGTTCAATTGCTTGGTTAACTCTCTATTTCTCTGTTCCTCTCTCTGGGGCTAATAGATGGTGTACTTGGAATGGGCAATTCCTTTTTTCCTGATGAATTCTGCTCAAACGAATGTTGTGATTTGGGGCATTCTTTTAGTAATGACACTATCTGGATGGCCTTGGAGTTAAAAAATGTGAGCAAGTAAAAACTGGGCTAATTCAACTGCTGGTGGTAGATTCTGTAACAGGTCAAAGTGTCCTAATTGTAAACAATAGTCAATGACAACTAGTAGAGTTGTATATCCTTGTGAATTTAATAGTTCTACACACTAGAATCAATTGAAATAGCTGGACAAGGTTGCTGTTGTTTGGGCAGTGGTTGAAGTAGCTCTGATGACTTTGCATAAGAGGCTTGGGCTTCAGCAAAAACAGCATTTTGTTGTACATATTTCTTGATAGTATTACTCATCCCTGGCATAAATGTCGGCAAGGAGGGCCAGTCACTGGGGAGCTATGTCACCAGTATAGAACTTGATCCTGGATGTTTTCACAAAGGAAGTATAGTAAAGTCCCATTTTTCATTGCTGTCTTTCCAATTATAAGCATTGAGAACCATCCATGGATTGCTGAACTCTTGATACTCACTCAAAAAGGAGATCCAAATCATCCTTCTGTACTGTGTGATGACTAATATGGTTGGAGGCTGAGATGTCTCTTTATCACTTGTCTGCCTGGACAAAGTACCAGTAATATAGCAGAACTGAGAAAAGAATAGCAACCAATAGGCATGGTGTATCTTGACACACTTCATCACTGTTAAGTATAATATATTCTTACAATCTGTCCAGACTGTGATTTTATGGTTGGATCCTTCCAAGTAGTGATACCAGTGCCTGAAGCCTTCCTTAATTGCTAATAGCTCCCAATCATATATGGTGTAGTTTCATTTTGTACTTGATATAGAGCTACTGTTTCTGGATTTCTTTGGGATAAAACTGTTCTGATAGCAAATGATAAAGCATATCCTTCTTTTACAAAAGGAACCTGAATATCGGGTTGTTAAAAGATGGGGATAGTAATGAAAACGTCTATAAGAGCAGAAAAGGCTCTTTCATGTTCACCATCCCAGTAAAATGTTTTTCCTTTGTCAGTTAGCTAAATGAGGGGTCAAATAATAGTGAAGAAATCATAAATAAAGTGTCTATCAAAAGTGGCTAAGCCCACACATTTCCAAATGTCTTTAACACTAGTAGAATTAAGTCTTTCCAGTATGGTTTGTACTCTTTTCTGATATTTGAAAATCTGGGAATGTAATCTCTTTTACTTCAAAGAGAGGTTTCTTCAACTTATTTATAGGAAGTATCATTCTAGTCTGATGAGTACTTTGTTAACATGCTTCTAAAGTTGGTGAATGTTCTTGCAATATATTAATATATCATCTAAGTAAACAACCACAAAGGTATCTAGAAAATGTATAAGAATGTCATTCATTAAGTGTTGGAAACCAGCAGGGGCATAGAACATATGACCTAAAAAGATATTTACATTGTCCATAGCGTATATTGATTTATTGAATACAGTTTTCCATTGATCTCCCTCTGTGATTCTTAAAATATGGTAATCTGCTGTTAAGACAAGTTTAGAGATTACCTTAGACGATTTTATTTGATCCAACAATAAAGAGATGAGAGGTAGAGTGCAGGGTTTACTGATGGTGATACTCATGATTGGCCATGTGTACATGTTGGGGTCTCCTACTGCTGATATAGAATGAGCAATGAACTCCTTGTCCAAATGTTCTTTTGAGAGCTCTCTGTGAATTTCATGTGGGATTTGTGCTGCAAGGACCAGTTCAATCACTCAGTCATATTCTCAATGAAGAGAAAGAGTGTCTGCTCCTTTGTTATTAAAATCAGCAGCAGCATTCATATATTATAAGGTAACCTGATCTCTTTTAGGCTTGAATTCTTCTGTTTCAGATGAGAATGATTTCTGAATAGTGAAACAATTCAACTTCAGGATCTGTGAGATTCTATGTGTAAGATAACACCTATTTCAGCAATAGGTTCTAGAAACGCAAATGGGTGGAGCCTGCCAATCAATCACCTGATTAGATAGCCTCAGCCAGCTGACTTCCAGTATGATTGGAAAAGTGGAAAAGTCAAAATTTATCAAAATAAAAGGTTTCCATATGCCCGCAAACAGTACTTAAGAGGTCTTCTTGAACAGCCCCAGATGTGACTAACATGCAATCAATTCCATTTATTTCTTCTTGTTCATTATTTGCGTTAATGAGAATGGCATGGTGCAGCTGGAAGGCATGGCCCATAAAACTCCTGGCGACACCTGAGGCTACCAAAGCCTGCAGCCAATGGGACTCGCTGGAGTATTATAAGCACTTGTAGCAGGATCTGCGACTTCAAAGAGACAAACTGATTGATGTTAGAAAACCTTGCCTTTGGTCTGCTTCTATGGAAGAGTGTATCCATTTTCCCTCAGGTTAGAATGTTGTGTTATAAGATGTGTAGCATTACCACATAGCAGCATTCTTTTTCCTCTGTAGTAAGAGTCTTTTTATGCCTCTCAACTGCATTGCTTCCTCACTCGAGATCTTTTCTTATAAATGTTCTGGGCTAAGCGCATTCCAATTACAACGATAAATCCTCCCTCTTTCTTCTCTATATTGGGTATTTATCTATCTCTAAGATTAAATCTATGTTTGAAGATCTACAGTCAGAGAGATTGCATCCTTCCTTCCTTGTTAAGGCCTCATACAAGGCAGCAGCTGTCACCTCATTGCACATGAGGCTTTGGCCATTAAACATTGGGCATATCTAATATAGAAAATAAGGTCTAGACTTCCTTGTCTTAAACTAAGAAGGCCAAAATGGGTCATCTGTAAGTCTTTTCCCAAATACTGCCTTAAATTTGGTCACAAACTGCTTAGAATTAGAAAGCCAGTGACTTTCATTAATAATCGAAGTAGTTGCCCAAGCCATAGCTTCTTTAGTATATTTAGGTCACTTTGATTGCTTGATTGAAAAATATTGAGATTTTGACAAATAATGCAGAGTACTGTGCCAAAAACTCTTGAAAATGGAAGGAACTCCCCAAATATTTTTAGATGGGATTAATAGACATGAAAAGGTTCCCAGTATGAGAGTCAGTGAGGTACATACTACTTTATTGCTTACCTCAACATTGCTACTGGTAACAAGCATAGAATCTGTTACAGAGGTTGAACTTCCTGGAGTTTCGGGAATGTGGTGATTTGATTAATGCAATTTTGCAAACATTCTCTCACCTGACTACTGGTAACAAGATCTGCCTAGTTGTTAGAAATGGTTTGAACCATTTCCTGGAGTGGAGTCACAGAAGGATAAAGATCTAGTTTTATGGCCTTTCAGTCTGTCAGCTTTGGCAGAAGAGAATCCAGCTGTCCCCAAGTGTTTCTGCAGGTAGCAATGATCAATCAATCAATCACGGCATTTATAGAGCGCGCTACTCACCCGGGAGGGTCTCAAGGCGCTGGGGGAGGGGGTAAGTTACTGCTCGAACAGCCAGGTCTTGAGCTGCTTCCTGAAGGAGAGATGGTCCTGGGTTCGCCGAAGGTGAGTGGGGAGGGAGTTCCAGGTCTTGGCTGCCAGGTAGGAGAAGGATCTTCCTCCGGCGGTGGCTCTGCGGATGCGTGGTACGGTGGCGAGGGCGTGGCTGGTTGATCGTAGCTGGCGGGTGGGCGTGTAGAAGGTCATGCGGTCGTTGAGGTACTTGGGGCCCAGGTCGTGGAGGGCCTTGTGTGCGTGGGTGAGGAGTCTGAACGTGATTCTCTTGCTGACGGGGAGCCAGTGCAGGTCTTTCAGGTGTCCGGTGATGTGGCTGTGCCGGGGGATGTCCAGGATGAGTCGTGCGGAGGCGTTCTGGATGCGCTGGAGTCTTTTTTGAAGTTTGGCTGTGGTTCCGGCGTAGAGGGTGTTCCCATAGTCCAGTCGGCTGGTGACGAGTGCCTGGGTGACGGTCTTCCTGGTTTCAGTGGGGATCCATCTGAAGATCTTGCGGAGCATGCGCAGGGTGTTGAAGCAATGACTCAAATACGTCACTAGAGAAAGAAGGGGCAACTAGAAAAGTGGAGGTAGAAGAGACAGCATTGTTTGCTGTCATAAAGTGGGTTTGGGAAAAACCTGGCATAGACTATTGTTGACAGGTAAAGTGACGTACTCATGTGGCACACAAATTAAACGGTAGATAAGTACAAATCAAAGGTCAAGGGGGAGGTAGTACCAACATATCTCAGGTTCAGCAAAACATTACCTAATAACATTTCGGAAGGCTTACATAAATGCAGGGTGGGGGGGATGGTAATGAGACCAGAACTCTACCAGGATACCAGCACGAATGCCCACACTGGCCAGAAGCAAGGGACCAATGAACATGAGCAGACTGATGACACCAGAGAATGGTCAAACAAGGAACAAGAACAAGCCAGATGGGTTGCTAGGAAAGGACTAACCTCAAAGATACTAATAGTGAGAAAAACAATAAAGGCGAGAGAATGCAGGAGTAAAGTAGGTGAACTGAGTGGAGGCAAAAAGCCAATACACCTACACATCATTGCCAGACAAGGAGTCATGTGTGTAGTGTGGTTAAATATGCTCTTTCACTAATAAGTCAGAAGTGTACTCTTGGCCTTTTGAGTTCCCTCCCAAGCAGTAGTTATTAAGCTAACCTTACTCAATTGCCTTAACCAATTTTCCAGAGTTCCAGTCAGTTCCTTGTATCAACTTAGTGATTCTGAGATCAGTGTGGGGTTTACAACATTGATATTGATATATATTTGTAAAGGTCAACAAATGCCTAAGAGTGTCTTGGCACTGACGTCTGTAAGGAACTGTACTGTCGTAACGAGATTAATGGAAGCTAAAGAGTGAAAGTGAAGAGGCAGGATTTGAGATGTTTCCTGAAAATGCTCAAATTGGACTGACATCTCAGGTGCCAAGGCAACCGATTCCAAAATACGCATGCAGAGTGGGCAAACATTCTCCCACCCCAAGATACTTTGCTAGTTTTTGAGACAGACACTTTTTTGGGAAGCTACAGAGTGCAGATGTCTATTAGGGGTATACCATAGGAAGTTTTTCTTTAGATACTCAGAGCCAGCACCATTGAGATCTTTATGCTATGTGCACAATGATTTAAAGACTACTTTCTTTTTTTACTGGGTGTCAGTGAAGCTCCATCAGTGCCTCAGAAAAAGAGTGGAATTTCGGAATGTTCTTAAGGAACCTTGCTGTGGCATTTTGCAGCCTCTGTATTTTGTTTAGTGGATCTTGTTGAATGCCCAAACAAAGGGCATTACAATAGTCCTGTCTTGACAAAACTATGGAGATGATGACTGCCTTCTGCAGGTCAAATGGGATGAAAGGCAATATTTTCTTCAGGCCTTTTAGCAGGAAGAAACAGGATGAGGAGAGTTTGTTGATCTGATCAATGAATGAGAGTTTTGAGTCAAAGTTACCCCCAAATTCCTAACCTTGGGTGCTGGTGTGGGGAGAGGACCCAAGGTTTGTGGCCACCAGGAAGTGTTCCAAAACAAGGTGTTGTTATCCAAAAGGAGTACCTCAGTTTTCCCCAAATTTAGCTTCAGAGAATGACTGCTCATCCAGCTGACTACTAATCTCATGCTGTTGTTAAAACTGTGTGCCACCTCTTCCACATTACATGCAATCGACACTATGATCTGTGTGTGGTCTGCGTAACAGGTGGTTGAGGAACCAAAGGACCGGATCAGCTAAGCTAGGGGATCCATATGAATGTTGAAAACCGTAGAGCTTAATGATGACCCTTGCGAGACACTGTGGGGCAAGGAGAAAGATTTGGAGGTAAACTCTCCAAAAGTGACCAATTGCTTTCTGTCAGTCAGAAATGAACAGAGGAGGCTGTAGGCTAGCCACCTATTCTAATCCCCACAAGGTGCTACTTCAGGACTAAGTGACTCATGGTGTAGAAGGCTGCGGATAGGACCAAAAGGACCACAGCAGCCTTTCCTCCGCTGTGCATGATATGTTGTATCTCTTCGGTAGCTACCACGAACGCTGACTTAGTACTATGGCATTTCCAAAAGCCAAACTGCACTCCATCCAAAATCTCATGTTGATCTAAATACTCTGCGAGAGCAATATTCAAATGGTTCTCGAGGATATTTGCTGGCATAGGGAGAGCAAAATGGGATCATAGTTTCTTTTCCTCACCTAGATTAAGGGAAGATTTTTTTGAGCAAGGGGAGAATGGAGGCCTTTTTCCAATCAGTGTGGAAAATGCTCACATTTATTATACTGTTCAGTAGACTGGTTTTCGGAATGGCTACCATTCCTGCTACATCTTGGAGAATCTTCGGCGGGCGTGGGTCAGAAGGAGCTACTGATTTAGTGCAACCTATCATTTCTGTCACCGCTCTGTTGTAAAGAGCGGAAACTTGCAGAGCTCAGAGATGCTTTGAACTGGGGTGTTCCTCCCTGAAATCAGGGGTTTAGAGGTTCAACATGCTTGTTTTTGAGTGAGTCTGGCAGGAATCCTGATTAATTTCTACTGAGTGTGCGTCATGTGCAAGTCTTTCTATTTTTAATCCTGTTTATATATACCAGAAGACCAAGTTCCAGTTCAGTGGGTTCAGTCTAGCACAAATTACACTTCACTTTAGTTGCGGATCAATACCAATAAACACAAGTATCAAGCCCTTGTGAATGACAAACAGATGGACATATTTTTGATCATTCTAGTCATGAGACTTCAACTAATTATTTATATTTATTTTTATATAATGCCGTATGAATTTCAGAGGCACAGAGTCAAAGTGTTTCACAGAACTGCAAAAAAAGTACATATAATTTCACAACTAAGTGGCATATTTACAAGGAGTTAACACCACTAGAACGTCACATTTCCAGATGTTTTGGTGGCGTTAAGTCCTTCACCTTATTTCCAAGGCGGTGTTAAGCCACATAATGTGGCTTAACGCCGCCTTGAAAATAATGCCCCTATTCACGCAGCACTTATTGTGAAAGGGGCCACAATGGGTGTTGCATTGAGCGTTCTGCCGCAAAACTCATTGATTTTTTACGCTGCCCCATATTTACAAGGTATGGGGTAGCGCCAAAAATAAGACCAAGAAATACCTGCTCTTAAACAGGCTATACAAGGAGAAATGTTTTATTTCTCCTCGTATATTTTTTGTGTTGAAATTTTTTATTGAGTTTTACAATGAGAGTACATCATGAGAATAAGGATCATAAAGCAGTAAAAAATTGGGAATAAATAGATAAAAGAATCTGGAGAGGTAAAAAGTAGCAGTAAATACATGACGTTTGTTATTAAATATAGGATTTAAGTATGAGATATATAAATATATTGCAAATAAATAATTGAATAATTGAATAGATAAATAGATCGAAAGTAAGAAAGCAAAGAGTAAAAGGGAAAACAGTGGGCAAAGGGAAGGGAAGAAGAATGTAGGAAGAGTAAGAATTAATAAATATGCACATTACATAAATAAGAAATGAATATAGTATACATTATAAATTCATTCAATATAAATAGAACAAAGATAGATATAAGTCAAGGAATATATAGGGAAACAGCAGAATAATCATATAAAAAAGTGTTATCATAGGAAAGTACTCACCTTGCAAAAGATTAAGACAAAGTAGATTGGGGAGAAAAGAGGATAATAATGTAAATATGAGAAAAGGAGAAGAGAATAAGATAGGAGGAATAATGTGAAGGAATGAGCCAGGGTACGAAGAAGTGGGGGGAGAAATAGAAAGGAGGGGAGGTGATAAGAAAAGAACATGGGAAGAATGGAAGAGACAAAACAAATTATAAAACAGAGTAAACAAGGATGTAGGACAATGAGTTAGTCTCCTTGGCTGGGTGCATTGGGAGGAACGGGAGAGTTTTTAGGAAAGGTGACCATGTCTGAAGAAATACGTCAGTTTGATTCTGAAGGTTATAAATTGTTCGTTCATGTGAAGCCGTTTGTATCATGGCTACCAACCATTCTTCCTGTGAGGGTGGTGAGGATGATTTCCAATGACGCAGAATACATATTTTAGCTGTGGCCAATGCAGTGTGGAAAAGACGATGTTGTGGTTTAGAGAGCTTCAGGGAGTGGCGTAAATCATGAAAGAGAATATTGGCTGGTGTGACTGGCAGATGTAAGGGCATTATGGAGTGCAAGGTTGTACCAACGTAATTCCAAAAAGATTGTATACTTGGACATTCACAAACAATGTGAGTTGTATCACAACCAGAATTGGAGCATCTCCAGCAAGTAGTATGGGAGAGTAGACCAGCTTTATGCAATTTGACTGGCGACCAGTGTCAATCATGGAGTATTTTGAATAAACAGAATTTGAGCCTTGCTTCACGGGTTCCTTTATGCAGATTCTCTAAAAGTTGTTCCCATTCAGTGTCTGTATAAGAGGTTGATAAGCGGGATTGCCATTTACATTGAAGATTATGAGAGAGAGGTTGAGAAAAAGATGAGATGTAAAGGTTTTATAGAGACCAGAAGTCACTCCTTTAAGTTTCCCCCATGTAGTTAAATAGGATAATATTGGAGAAGTGTGAAACGACCAAGGGGTGATCCCAAATGTTTCTTCAAACACTGTTGGAGTTGAAGGTATTTGGAAGAATGTTGTGTAGGAAGATTAAATTCCTCACTTAGTTGTGAGAATGATTTGAATTCGCCATTATGAAGAAGTTGGTCCGGGAAGTGAATGCCTGCTGCTTGCCACAAAGGCCAAGATAAAGTACGACCATTAATATGGATACCTGAGTTATTCCAGAGGGGGGCCTTGTTATGGATACGCGGGTTTGAATCTAATAAACGATGTCCTCTTTGCCAGGATTTATGCATAGCTGATAAAATTGGGTTTTTGGGGTCAGAACGACTAGTACCACTACCATACAAAAGAGAGAGACCTGAGTCTGTGGATAAAAGATGGCGTTCTATATGAACCCATTGTGGAGCATCTTTGATTCCTGGTAACAAATAAGAAAGTTGAGAAATGTGCAATGCGAGGGCATAGTGTTCAATGGATGGAAGGCCAATTCCTCCGTATAATTTGTGAGCCTTCAGCTTTGTCACGGCAAGACGAGGTTTAGTCGAACCCCAGATAAAGGTTTTAATCTTGGAATCTATTGACCGGAGCGTGGATAAGGGGATCTGGAGGGGAAGCATGCCCAAGATGTAGATGAACCGCGGAAGAGTGACCATTTTAATAGCTTGGGCTCTGCCCCAAAGGGAAAGCCCCAAAGCCCTCCATTTGTCAAAATCACGCTGCATTTGAGAAATCAGAGGAGTTATATTATCTATAACCATATCTTCTAAACCTTTATTGACTAGAATGCCCAGATACTTAAGGAGCGAGGATTGCCAATGAAAAGGGAATCCGTGTATAGCTGCTTTTGTAGTTCCATCAGAAATGGGTAACGCCTCACTCTTGTCCCAATTAATTTTGTAACCCGAAAAAGAAGAAAAATCATTGATGATTTGAAGAAGGGATGGAAGAGATCGGGGGAGGTTTGTAAGAGTAAGTAGGATATCATCGGCATATAAGTAAATTTTAGAGTGTCCAATTGGGAGGGGAATACCTGCGATTTCATCAGTTTGGCGAATGGTAGCAGCTAATGGCTCCATAGCTAAGAGGAAAAGGAAGGGAGATAAAGGGCAACCTTGGCGCGTCCCTCTCCGAATCGGGAATGTGTCAGATAAAAACCCACCACAGTTCACCTGAGCAGAAGGATTGTTGTATAGTAAGCGTATCTTAGTTATAAATTGGTTACCTAATCCGAATCGTTCCATTACTGTGAAAAGGTAGTCCCACTCAATGCGATCAAACGCTTTTTCTGCATCAAGCGAAAGGGCTAGTGCATCATCTGAAAGGTGTTTAGCCGACCACAGTGTATGGGCCAATGTGCGAAGATGATTCCGAGAGGAACGCCCCGGGACAAAACTAACTTGAGTGTGGTGTATCAAGGAAGGTAATACTTTATGGAGGCGGGCCAAAATTTTAATATCAGAATTTAATAATGAAATGGGACGATAGCTACTGCATAGCAGGGGATCTTTACCAGGTTTGGGTAAGACAGCGATAATAGCTTTGTTGGAGAGAGGTCCTAATGAAGATACATTATCCGCTTCTTGGAATGCAGCATGTAAAGTATCGATAACATTGTGTCCTGCCCATCGATAGAATTCGGCAGGGAATCCATCTTCCCCAGGAGCTTTATGATAAGGTAGGGCAGCGATAGAACGGGAAATCTCGTCTTTGGTGATTTCACCTTCAAGTAGGGCTCTACCATCATCAGAGAGACTGGGAAGGTCCACCTTTGTAAGAAAAGTAGACATCTTATCCAAGTCTATCTGGTTACCTGGGGTATAGAGAGATTGGTAAAAGGAGGCGAATTCATTGACAATGGCTTGAGGTTCCGTAAGCATATCTCCTTGTGTCGTTCGAATGGCCGGGATAGCCATAGCTACCTCTCTTTGGCGTAATTGTGCAGCTAATAATCTCCCTGCCTTTTCCGCCTGTTCGTAGGGTCGCCCCTTCATTTTCGGCAGAGCATATTCGGCTTTGGATGTAAAAAGGCTATTTAGGGCCATTCGAGCTTGTTCAAGTGATTTACGGTTCTGCAATGTTGGGGTTAGTGTGTACAAGCGAGAGTAATATTGAATGTCGCGTTCGAGTTCTGTGTGTCGCATAGCGTTCTGTTTGTTAACAAGTGCTGCATCGCGCATTAATTGACCCCTGTTAGTGGCTTTAGCTGCAGCCCAAATAGTCCTGCTGGAGGTTACAGAGCCCTGATTAGTGGAAAGATAATCTTGAAGATGTGATTGTAATTGAGATTTACCCCTTTGGAGTTCTATGCCGTTGGATGTTCATGCACCAGGGTTTATGCCCTGGTCTAGAGAGTCCCAGTTCAAGGGATAGAAGGACAGGAGAGTGGTCAGACAAAGCCGTTTCCAAGATGCGGGATTCCGTGACCAACTGAACTACTTTTTGTGATGTCAAAAAATTGTCCAAACGAGAGAATGTGCCATGAGTGGAAGAAAAGAAGGTGTATTCCGTATCTGTTGGATGACTAAGACGCCAATGGTCAACTAATCCGTTATCCGATATTACGTCACCTAATAGAGCTCTATCTGCAGCATTTCCACTGTCTAATGGACCTGTTTTGTCTAGAATGGGGTCTTGCGTCAGATTCCAATCCCCGCCAATTAGGTATTGTGATGCATTTATTTCTGTTAATAGACGGGACAACTGAAGAAAGAATGACTTTTTGGTACCTGTCGGGGCATAGGCGGACCCTACGCAAATGTATTTGTCTCCAATTCGCAATTTAGCAAATACATAACGTCCATCAGGATCTGACCATGTTTTGGAGACAGTGACTGGAAGTGATTTGCGAATGAGGATTGCAACTCCACATTTCCGAATAGGGCCAGCGTCTGTGGATTCACCCTTTTGAATACTACTGTGAATGACCTTCCCCACCCAATCTCTGCATAGTTTATCAGATTCTAGCGTATCTAGATGAGTTTCTTGTAGCAAGGCTACGTCCACATGTTTGGACTGGAGATAAGAAAGCACTTTCTTCCGTTTAATGTAGTGGGTGAGACCATGAACATTCCACGTAATTGTACATAGAGGGTGTATATTCGTCATATTAAAGTAGTATCAATATCAATAGGAGAAAAACAATAAAACAATATTCAATGTCCTTATCAAGGTAAGGAGAACAGGAAATTAGAAAGAATATAATATAAAGAGGGAAGAAGAGATAGAAAAGAGGTACCCTGGCTCAGCGCAAAGACACCAGTATGTGCGTATATAAGAACAATCAAGGATGAAGAAAATAAGCTAGGCAGATAGTATAGCGTAGACAATGTAATAAAATGTTGTTTGTTTGTTGAGAATATAAGAAGGAGAAGAGGGAGAGAAGGAGTGAGGGTATAATATAAGAGTAAAATGAGAGGAGAGACTATAGATGAAACAAAGTTGGAGGTCCTAAACCGTCAACCGCGGGCCTGGGCTCACTGGAGCACCGCCGCGGGGAAAGACCCCATCAGAGAAAAGAAGGAATTAGTAGGGCGGGTAGTAATATAAGATAAAAGCCCATGGTAACACATTGGTCAAGTTTCATAAATACAATAGAAGGTGGCATAAAGGTGAGTAAGAGTAAAATGAGAATATAGGAAACATAGAATAGATCACACTAAGGAGAGAGAGATAGTAAAAAATGTCATATACTAATCTAAGGGAGTATACATTATGTATATGAATAGGCATGAAGTGGTATTAAGTCATTATAGGTGAAACATTATAAATACAAAATCGAATAATTAAATATCAAAATAAATATAGCAGAGTATGGCCTATGGTAATATGCTATAACCTATAATATTGATAGTAACAGATGAAAGGCTTATTAGAATAAAACAGTAAAAATATAAAGGATAAGAATACAATGTATAATGGCAGAGTGAAAAAAAGGTTCGAACATCATTGGCCTGTAATGGGATGTAGATTGTTTGTAATGTAGGTACTAATAAAGAAAAGAGCCTGAAAGTGACGTGAAACATACTTTTAACTAACATTATAAGTTTTAAATAGAATAATATAGATGAAGATATTATACTGTAGTTGAAAGTAATATAATGCAATATAACATGTTGGAAATAACAGGCAACTGGTATGAGGGAAGAAAACAGTATAAATATAGAATTGCATAAATAGAAAGTAGAGTAATACAAATGACTATAATTCACCTAACAGTATTTAAGCATCATTACATGCAAGAGCAAACAAATTAGTCCTAGTATTAGTATTAATGAGGGAAGACCAAGAACAAATATGAGGTCTTCTATTAACTACAGCTAAGCATAGGAACAACAGATTGAGTAACAGAAATTTGTTCAGTCCGCATCTGAGGGAGATTTAAGAGGGGACCTAGATTTGTCTCTATGCGGCTCTTGTGTAAAAGTAGAGACAGATTGCAGAGCTGAGTTTTTGTCTTCTTGGGAGCGGTTGGGTCTTTCCAAGTCCCTACTATGATGCCTGGAGTTACTAAGGTTACTAAGGTTTCGTCGTCTGTGATCCGGCAATTGCGGGGAGAAGATGATTGAGATTGATCATGTTGCGAAGGCTGTACTTCCATGTCTTGAAGTTTCATACAGTCCAGAAGGTGTTCCGGGTCATAGAAATCTTTAGAATCTCCGTTTCTGGTGATACGAAAGCGCGCAGGCTCAAATAGTCCATATTTGATGTCTAGTTGTCGCAGTTGAGGTCGCATGGAGAGAAATGTTTTTCGTTGTTCATTTGTTTCCTTAGAAAAATCAGCTGCCATATGGATGAGATGACCTTCAAACGAAAAGGAGCCTTGTGAGCGAGCTGCAGCCAATAATTGTCTTGTTTGTTCATGACGAAGGAAACAGACAATAATCGGTCTCGGACGCGCTGCAGGGTCTTTACGTGGGGGACCGATTCTGTGAGCTCGTTGGATTTCTAAAGGTGGAGTGAAAGAAATGCCAGTCAATTTTGGAAGGATACCACAAAGATATGCTCTGGAATTTTGGCCTTCGATATGTTCCGGAAACCCAAAGAAGCGGATGTTGTCTCTTCTGCTGCGGTCTTCTAAATTGACAATTTTACTACAGAGGAATAGAAGATCTTGGTCTCTGTTTTGAAATGAGTCAAGGCGATTTTCCATTATCAGGATTCTAGAGTCAAGACCTTCAACTCTGGTATGAAAGCCTGCAATGTCTGCTCTAATTGACTTGGTCTCTTCAGCCAAAGATGTGATTGTGAGCCCGAGTCTGGTGCCTGCATTCCTGACTGTCACTTGCCACTTGCTGCTAGCCCGTTAGACCTACCCTGGTGGGACAGGAGTCCCAGGGTCCGCAGGAATCACTGCTGTTGTCGCTGTACCCTGGTTGGAGACTACATCTCCCAGGGTACAACGTGTCATCCACAGGTGCGGCGAGTGAGGGGGGAGGCGCGTGAGCTTCCACCGCGCTCAAAGCGCAGCCTCTCCCGCCGCGGCGCGGGACGCGCGCGGGCCGCGCCCGGGCCAAGGGCGGGCCCGTCCTTGCCCGTCAGTGACCGGAAGAGGCCGGGCTGGGCCACCTCCTTTGAGTTCCCCCAGCTGAAAGTGGGATGTTGCAGTAAGACTTGTAAGTAATTTGTAGTGACTCTGTTCGGCCTATATTTTTACTATATAATTGCAAAGTGCTCTCTGACTTGACTGACCTGACTCTATAAACATTAGTAACCTCCTTATTTAGTAAGTCGATCATTAAGGAACCTGGACTTGGACCTGTTGCATAATTGCACATTTGCTGGTATTGTGGATCAAGGAGTGTTGTAAGCCTTAATGCTAAGGGTCAATTTCTATGCATTAATAAAACGCCTGTGATCATTACATAAATTGCGTTTTTGGTGCTCATTAGGAGCTCTGACCCTTGTTGTAAAGTGTACTCTTCTAGTATTTATTTATAGTATTTAATATAAGTTGTTTTTTGTTTGAATATTGTTTTTACTCTTTATTATTGGCTTATTTAAGTTTGTAAGCTTAAAAGCATTTATCTTTTTTAGTTCCCATTGGGGATAGATATAATACCCAAGTTATCTGGACTATTAGAAACTGTGGGGGTAATTATGGGGAAGAGGAAAGCAGCAGAGGTGATGTCGGGGAGAAAAAAGATAGCTAGGGTCCACAAACCTGCTAAATCTGCAGCGGACAACTGCACCTTGGCAGCTATAGATGACCTAATAGAAGAAGTGGAAACTATGCTGGCCAGTGGGAAGGAGCTTAGTACCAAGGGTAAAAGCAAAATGTCATCTTTTTTTAGTAAAAAGGGAAAAGGGATTGATTCAATGACAAGTATTCCTTCTATTACGGTTAATAGAGCTCACAATATAACACCACCACAATTATTATCTACATCCGCAGTGAAGATAATATCTAGTTGCCCTGAGCCAATTTTGTCTGAACTGGATAATTTAAACAGACTGCAGGGAAGCACTATTTGTAGGGAGATCCCAAGTATAGAGTGCTCTAATAGATATTCACCATTAGCACACAACATGGAGGAATTACAAGTAAAACAAACAGAAATAGAGGGCCATGGAAACCACATAGGTAATGAGAGTGTAGTAGTAACACGCATGCAACATCTAGATACACATATGCTTGTATTGGATCTTGGTGCAAAATTAAAAGTAGTCCAGGAAGAGGTCAAGATAATTAAAAGTATGATAGAGGTGCTAACAACGAATTTATTCAAAAATCGAGTAGTTGAGGTCAGTGCACCGGAGGTAGAAGAACATACAAGGAGAAATCTCCAAAACACTCAGATAGACAATAATCCAGATAGAATCCCACCTTGTGGTGGTTTGAAATTTTTACCAAATCAAGAAACAAACCAGATTAAAAACACGACTTGTATACCATACCCTTTACTTAGACCAAGGCCTCAAATGTCTAATACATATAACCATCCTGGATTACCCTCATTGCACCAACATGCACAACACAAAATCGAATACCTGGAAGCCCAACCAGATAAGAGGCAGTCACAAGCCACGCAAGGTAATTTTAAGTTGTGTCTAAACTATGGGCAGAAGAATGGGGACCCCCAATGGAATCAGGAACCTTATCCAATAAATCACTGTGTAAATGGGGGGGAGATGACCGGCTATAATGTTTTTTTAACCAATGTTCCAAGATTAAAACAGGGTGTTAGGGAAGACAATGACTCCCTCATAAATAAGGCAACTCCCTGGATCAGAAATGATCGGCAGTGCCTCTCTGTTATAAGATCTGACATATTCAAGGCAGAGCGATTGCACCAGGAGGAGGGGGATTTGGACGACATAAAACTAACGCTGTATTCAAAAATAATTGCCGAAAATTTAATTACCATGAATCTTCGTACCCATTCTTTATTTGCTTCTAATATGAGTATCAGGCGGAATAGAGCCAGCCCAGGCAGATGTAACTTTGCTATAAAAGCAAGGGAGGGCTCAAAAAATCTTGAAGCGGTAGATTGACTGAATTTGCTGGTAAGATCGAACTCTAAAAAGGAGGGGACTTCTAGCTTGACATATGGGGACCAACATTTAACAAACCCGGAAGTACAATCCATCCAGGATTCACATCAAGAAATAAAGGATCATGTGGTAAGCAAAGTAATTAACATCCCGGGGTCACAAGGGTTGGAGCACATTATTACTACTAATTCCCCGTCTCACATCTCAAGTACATTAATACCAGGAGGTGTGAAGATGGTATCATGGAACATAGCGGGACTCCCTAAAAAACTTTTTGAACCTGATTGGCAGGATTATATTGATAATTTTGATTTCTGTCTTTTCCAGGAGACATGGGCGAGGGAGCCATTATATAAAGTGGGCTATAGAACTTTTAGCATTGAAGCATGTCAGCTAGGCAAAGGTAGACCATCAGGCGGGCTACTAATTTGGGTAAGAAATCATATAAATGCAGCTATAGAATTGGTACTAACTAACTCGAATGATATCCTGGGCCTAAAATTGAGTTTTCCAAATAGGTCGCAGATGCTTATTTTTAATATATACATAAGACCAAGGGAGCGTTCGAAAGAATCGTCAATAATCCAACAATTGGATGAAATTCTCGATTCTATTGCACTAAATGGGCCCATTATAGTTGGGGGAGATTTTAATTGTTGCTACGAACCATTATTAGGATTAGATACCATCCTCGAAGAAGAAGACCTTACTATGGGGATCCCGCCACTTCGAGTGGAAAAAATGGTGGGGTGTTCTGTTTCTGCTATGCAAATATTTCACTTCACCATAGAGAAAGGCCTAAGATCTTGTAATGGCAGATCTTCTTCGGATCTTGAATGTGCAAATACTTTCTCAAGAGGTAACTCGGTGTCTCGAATAGATTACATCATGATAAGTGTAGCTCATTGGGCTTATGTAAAGGACTTTAAAGTCGATGATAGAAGAGAAAGTGACCATTTCCCACTGTGCCTAGACCTGGCGGGAAAATGGTTTTTGACACACTCGTCGCCACAATTCGAAATGTGTGATGAGGTCATAGCGCCCTTAGTAAGCAATAACAGAAGGACAGTAAAATGGCCATCCCTAGTTGACCAAGTTGAACCCCTAACTAAAATATATAATGTCTTTAGTGATCTTTTAGCTTCTTTTTTAAATTCAGGTATTAAAAATCTTACTATAACTCAGATTCATCAAAAGCTGATAGAAGATATAAGACCTTATTTAACTAAACCACAATCAGGGAAAACCAATTGTAAGGCTGAAATTAGATCATCTAATTCTTGGTTTAATAAAGAATGTGTAGTGGCTAAACAACGCCTCATTAAGGCGATCCAATCTAAAGAGATAGCTGTGATCAGACATGAAAGAAATGCATATAATAAAACATTGAAGGTAGCCCGAAGAAATTGGGAAGATGCTAGCTGGGAGGACCTGATAGTAGCAGCAAAGGCTGGTGATCAGGCCATGTTTTGGCGGATTATAGCCCATGGTAGCAAAATAAACACTCCGGCCCATGACTACCATTTAGACCCCTCCACATGGGAAAGTCACTTTGCAAATTTTTATGCACTTCCAAAATTGGTAAATAGAGCATTAGTAGTAAGTGCCGAGGGATTGCTGACCCTAAAGGAAGTTGGGCATTTACACTTTAGTATAGAAGATACCATACTAGCGATAGCGGCTATCAAGCCATCTAAAGCTCCAGGACCCGACAAGATACCAGGGGATCTTTTTAAACATGAACCTGAGGTGTGGGCGCCATATATAAATAATCTATGTAATGCAATTGCCAGGGGTCAACCAATCCCAGACTCCTGGAAGGGTGCGGAAATCGGTCCGATTTTTAAGAAGGGCAGCAGAGATGATCCCGCTAATTATAGACCCATAAGTCTGATAGACATATTACAAAAAGTCTATGCCAAGCAAATTTTGGATAAACTGAACGATTGGATGAATGATAATGAGGTTCTTTCACCTTGCCAGGCGGGCTTTAGAAAGAAAACTAGCACGATAGATCAAGTGTTTAGATTTGTAACTATAGCCTGGAAATACACAAAGTTGAGACCTGGTCATCTATATGTCGCCTTTGTCGACCTAAAGGCCGCATTTGATTCAATCCCTAGGGACCTATTATGGTCAAATTTGTTGCAGCAGGGAGTACCTAAGGAGATTCTGATCCAATTGATTAGGCTCCATGAGGGTAATTTTGCAAAAGTCCGTTGGGGTAAAAGGGGGGAACTTACGAAGGAGATACCTGTCAAGAGAGGGGTGCGCCAAGGATGTGTCCTGGCGCCAACCTTGTTTCTTTTATACGTTAATGACATGGTCCAGTTCCTCCAAAAATCACAACATGATTCCCCAAAATTGGGAAGGGCCCACATTTGCGCTCTTACCTTCGCAGATGATACTATTCTCCTATCCCAAACCCCAAAGGGCCTGCAAAACCTTTTAAACTCACTAAATGAATATTGTTCATTAAAAGGTTTGGAAATTAACCCCGTTAAAACAAAATATATGGCTATAAAACCCCACAAATGTTTTAAAAATAATATAGTTTTGAACGGAGTGGTCATAGAGCGTGTCTCTAATTTCATTTATCTTGGGGTAACTATCGATTCAAAACTCTCATGGAACCCTCAGATAATGAAATCAAAATCAATTTTATTGCAAAATTCTGCTCCAATTATAAAGAAACAGCATGCAACTATGACAAAGGCAATATCACCAGCCCTGGAAGTTTACAAGTCCAGAGCGCAAACCGCAGCCCTATATGGTTCAGAGTTGTGGGGTGGGGAAAATCTTTCCGATTTAATTGTGGGAGAAAATAAGGGGGCATATTAGCAAGAACCTCGTTAAAATTATCGCCGTTTTAGCGGCAGGAAACTGCCGCTAAAACGGTGATAATGGGCTTGCTAATATGCGTTATGGAATTCCAATAGAACCCCAGGTTAAATGTCCTGCACATCTAACCTGGGCTTCTATTGGAATTCTATAACGCATATTAGCAAGCCCATTATCGCCGTTTTAGCGGCAGTTTCCTGCCGCTAAAACGGCGATAATTTTAACGAGGTTCTTGCTAATATGCCCCATGGTTTTAAGAAGATTTGTGGCACTTTCCCAAAATACCCCTCTGATTCCATTAATATATGATCTGGGTATTAAACGGCTTGAACATAAGGCAATTTGGATGACTTTGTCATACTGGATTAGAATCTGGACTACTGATGAACTAGTGACATATAGACAAGCATTGAGTGAGCTACTGGCACTTGACACTCATACTACTTTTCCATGGCTGGCACACATTCGCAAGTGGCTCTCTAATTTAGGTCTGAGCAGATTTTGGGAAAGCCCAGGCCTGCTGAGACCTGATTCAAAGTGGGAAATTAAAATTATTTATTGGAACTTCATTTGGCATAGTGTCACTTTAAATGGTACATCAGGAACACTTACAACTCAATTCCTGATGTTTAAAACAAATCCTCACTTTGAACCATTTTTGGATGACATCGAACCCCAACTAGCAAAAATGTTATACCTGAAATTCAGGTATGGTACGTTGCAGATAAAAGCTTTTACATCAAAATGGGGGCATGATCAGAATAGAGATGAAGATTCTAAATGTACGTTGTGCCATTTGGGCGCCAGGGAGGATATTGCCCATGTTTTATTCTTCTGTCCTAAATACACAAACCCTAGAAGAAAATGGATAAAACCCATAGGCAGAAGCTTGAATGTTAGAAAATTTAATGATATGCTGCGCATACTAAAAACTGATTCCTCAAAACTTTTTGTCTTCGCGGTTAGCAGATTTTTACTGACTACAAATTTTATAAGAAGGAAAGAAGGTCTAAAATTTTAAAGATATTTTATATTATTCTTTTTAAATAGGGGTCTCCTTGGGTACTATGACTTTGGTATCATGATGTGTATTTTAAATTGTGGTTTGTTGAATGTATATTTTGTTGAGTTTTAATCATAATTAATTACTCAGCATTACTGAAGTATTGCTTATATTTTTAGTTTCGTACTTATTAATAAGCAGCATACGCAAGTTTGCACATGATACATAGCTAAACATTTTAAAGGTTAACCAAAGCTTTCTAATTGCGTATAGGCTGTATGTTATATAATCGTATCTTGATATAGTGTATATAATGTAAATAATATGATGAAATATGTTTAATAGCTGTTTTTAATAAGGTCGAACAAATTTGCACTTGACACTTTAAAGAATTTTTACTAAATACTATATATAATGAATCGAACAAAAATCTTTGTGACTAAAATAACTAAAGATTCCCAAATATATGAAGTACATTGATACATGGTTTTGCTGCTGCTAACTGTAAATATTATCAGGATCAATGCATTTTAGGTGTTTGATTTACTAATGTTTTCTTGCGTGTGTTAATTATGCTTTAATGATTCTGTGAATCGAATAAAGTTTTTGTTGACTTGATTGTGGCATCCATACCTTCCAGTCGGCGACTGACCCCAGAAATTTCATGCAGTATACGTTGCATGGTCTCCGCTGGTGCATGTTCAGTAGTAGGGAGTGGAACCTGACGCAAGTTGGGTACAGAGGATGTATTTCCCTTTGTTAGCATGGTGTTGGAATGTTTGAGAACTTCTGTGAAGAGAAGTTGTTTAGGGGTCTTGCTTCTGTGCTTATTAGTAGACATTTGAGTGTTACGTTTGATGGAAACTCTGAGGTAACGTGGAGATGGTGTTTCGTGGTATAAGATAATTATATACAGTCGATTTTAAGATCCTGAGATGAGGTTGATAAACTTGAGAGTAACGTCGATGTGATAAAATGAGTGTACTAGACGATAGGTGGCTGAAGTATAAAAGCTTGTTGTTGATATGCTAACTGAAATAATCAAAAAGGGGATCCTTCCCCCGTTTATAGTTTATTAAAGTTGTTAGAAATCATTGCATAGCAGACAAATATGAGTAGGAAGACCTGTTTGTAAAAGACAACTGAATAAATGAAGAAGATGCTGGTAATAATAGTGCAGCTGATGACTACTTAGCTGATGTATGCAGAGATTAGTAATACGTCTTTTACATTAATAGCCTGGACTCAGTTTATTATGAAAAACATGCGTGGAGGCAAAGAAAAGGTTCCATGAGAGAAACCATCAAGTTGCTAAAATTCCCCCATCGCAAAAATAAATAATGGCAAAGGAATTGCATGTATTTTGAGGAAGGAATGAAGAAATGGCCTGTCAGGCACTGACATGTGGTAGAGTCAACACCGTTGGGAGAGCGCTGTGAAAATGGAAATAGAACAAAGCTTCAAATCCCAAAGGTATCGTGAGAGAAAATTGTTACTCACATCGTTGCTTGTCTCCTCCTGAAATCACAGACTTAATATTATAGCATGTATAATTACATTAGAAAAAGTGCAGGAAGTCAAAAGGAGGGAGGCAAGTTCAAAGCTGGTATATGCTGGAAAATGTTGGAAAACTCGCCTTCAAAATAATTGTGAAAAGAAAGCGATGTGCTGTGCTTCCAATTCTCAAGTAGAGCGCTGTTATGCAGCAACAAAGGCTCAGTCTCAGCTGGAGCAGGAGACACGGCCTCGGTGATTCACAAAAGTGCTGCCGCAACAATGACAGGAGGTGCGGCCTCAACAGGCAGAAGAGGAGCCTCCTTAGCTGCAGGAGGAGGCGCGTTCGTTACGAAAATTAGGCGGTGCGGCCCTGTCAGGGGAAAAGGGCCTCAGGAATGCCGTTCAGTCAGCAACGGAAGGCGCGGCCTCCACTGCAGGGCCCGGCTTGAAGATATGAGGAGGCGCGGCTTAAGTAGTGGAAGGAGGTGCGGCCCAGGTGGGGGTAATGTGCACGGCTCCCAGCGGCATGAAGGCCCTGTCAGGAGGAGGAGGCGCGGCCTAGAGAGACGCATCAGGCGAGGAGCACGGGGCAGAACGGAGCCCGGGCGAGCTCCTCACCAATGCTTAATTCCGGAGAGCCGTCACCGCCAACCGCCAGGAAATCCAGTCAAACCTGCCTGCATGTCTTCCGATTGTGCCTGGGTGAGAAGAAGAAGCCCTGCGGACGCCGGTAAGAGAGTTATTCTCGTCAGGGGCCCTTCCCACGACGGAGCTCGCACTTCAGGCGGCCATCTTCCTGCGTGGCCAGACCACGCCCCCTTCTCCTCGTATATTGCTCTTTCCACGTGGGCTGCATTCTGCAACACACACGGATAGAGCAAATCGCCTGTCAAGATTGTTTATGTGCAGGAAGGTGTCCCTTGCTACACATAAACAATCGCCCCTGCAGCGCAGGCACCCTAGCAAATTGGCGGTAGGGTGCCTGCGCTGGTGCTAGGCAGCTTATTTAGTGCCAGCGCTAGGGGAAACGCAGGGGTGCACCGCTTTTTTGTAAATACCTGCATTTTGAAACTGACGGACCACGGCATTACCAATTTAGGCGTAACACCGTGCTCCACCAGTTTCTTGTACATATGCCCCCAAGAGTCTACATGGAGAGGTAAATAATCGTACAACATTGATAGGTAGCTGACACATTCAATATAAACTGTAAACAATACCATGCTGTCTTGTTTACACAATTGTACAGTACTTCATAAGAAAAAAACAGCAAAAGCAATGTTTTATTTATAAATTATTTTGTCTTGCACACAAAACGGTAATGCATTTTCCTTCTGAGCTTTACATCTTAAACCATTAGCAAACACTTTGATTTTAACCTTACTTAGAAAAAAACAAAAACGTTATGCTTGGAATATTTCAATTAATCTCAGCTCTATTGTTTTGTCAACTACTATGCCACTCCTGCACGAGACCAGCCATATGCAAATTAAACTTTGGGCCTGATTTAGATGTTGGCGGATGGGTTACTCCGTCACAACGGTGACGGATATCCCGTCCGCCGAAATATAAATTCCATTGGATATAATGGGATTTATATTTCAGCGGACGGGATATCCATCACCGTTGTGATGGAGTAACTCATCCGCCAAGATCTATATCAGGCCCTTAATCTTGTTCTTAAAGTAATAGTCCAGCCACAACTGCTAAGGTAGGAGCTGTGAGCTCAAGCAATTCCTGACCAGGTTCTGCCTTGCTCGGCCTCTTCCTTGATGTGCAGCTTTAGTCCAATGGCAGATTGAGCATAGGACTAATATTTGGGCATGCCTTTCATGATTACAGTGTCTCACTGAGTGAAAGTAAAAAGCAATAGCTGGAATATTTTAGTTAGTCCCAGGCTGTGTTAATAACACGAAGCAGCGTTTCAGCCCATAGTTTTTTTTTTCACTCATATGCTACTCTAGACAGAAATCAGCCGTATGAAAATCAGATCTGGTCCTGCTCCAACAAGAACAGTCCAGCCAGGTTCCCCTTTAGATTATGAAAATGCATAAAAAGTTCTGGGGTGGAAATTGTTCCCTTCTGGATGGGAACTGGGAGGTTGGTAGGACTGTTTCTGTTGCAGAGGACAAAGGCTTGCTTATGTGTGTGATAAGAGGGAGAGAACGCTACAAGCTAGCCATGTGAAGTGTCTTTTTACCATATCCCAGGAGCAATTTATATCTTGCCTGATCTGTCACCCAACCTGTCTTTCCAACTGGGCACTTTATTCCCTCTGCAACTCAGCTGCATTCAATAACTTTCTTATTGTGACTACTTCTTCATGTACTTACAGGCCATACATTCTGGAGTAGGCGGTTACCATAAAACAGCAAATTACCTCTGTGGCTTATGAGAAAGTGCTGTTTCGGATGCCAATCCATGTGCTGCAGGTGGGCTGTGAAGATTCAAGAATCCAAGACTGCTTTCATCCTATTCCATCCCTCTGGATGTACCAAGTCTGGGTCAGTGTTTAGCTCATTTGTCACTCCAGTAAAATCCATTGATGAGTAGCATGTACCTCCTAACTCCTAACATGGACATAAATCAATAGGATCCAGAGCCATCCTGAAATTAGGCCCACAACTGCAAAAATATTGCCTATCCTGAGTTACCGAACGCCCAAGAAAGTTTAAAGATCACCAAAATCAACTCAGGCTGGAGAATAAAAATAATTCTAGCAGCCATTAACGTTGCACATGTTTGGGGCATAACGAGATATATTTTGTGAAGACGTTGACTGCCACATAGGAATTTGTGGTATGATCTTAAGGGGATTGCATGCAAGATGCAAAACAATATATTAAGCATATGTCACTTTAAATTCTGTGTATGCCTGTGGACTGGGCCTGAATGTTGTATCATTGACGATCCCATAAGTAGTTGCATGAAATACCTATATTTTTTGTATTTTTGATTTTAATGTTCAGGTCAAGCTGGAGCAGTCATTATTAGGAATGAGCCGAGATGAGATCCCTTTATGTGGTTAGTGTCAGGAAAATAACACTCTCCTAATTGTCCTCAAAAGGGTCATAGAGATAGGAAAGATGCCGATTAGTGGATTGGCAATGTATATTTACATCTACATTTACATCTACATTCACTAACTTTCGGAATGCAAACACTGCTTACAGGTAACCTGGAGGGACATTAAACCTGAGAACCTGAATCTATCTCACTAAGAGGGATATTCACAAGAACGAGCGATAAACATCGCCAAAATAGGTTAACGCAATTTTCCATATCGCCGTCTATCGCGGGAAAATAACTCTGTGTTAACGTGGCATTCACAGCACGGTGGTAACATGCGATAGTACCCCGATAACGCAGCAAATGTCCGCGATAACAGTACCGGTGCGGCGATAAAAATCCAAACCCGAATGCGAAAAAAGTTGCGATGGGCCGAACCGTGATAAGACAAACAGCGAAAACCAGCGCCAGGCCTGCAATTCACACACGTCAGGCGGGAAAAACCACCACAAAAGCAGAAAAAAAAACAAAAACCAAACTACAGCGAAGCACAATGGAGGCAGCCGGAGCAGGTACAGAGGACGACCAGAACCCCACAAGCCCCCCGGAGGAGCAGCCTGGGACCTCGGGGTCAGGGAAGGGCAAGGACAAGAAGAAGAGGAAGATGCGGTTCAGTCCGCAGGAAAACAGAATCCTGATCATGGAGGTGATAGAACACCATCAACAACTGTTCGTCACCTCCACTGTGTCATTGGCAACAAAAAATGCAATATGGCAGTCCATCATGGACAATGTGAATGCAGTCGGAGTGCTGAGGAGGACAATGGACGAGGTCAAGAGGCGCTGTAATGATGTGAAGCGCAAGACCAAGCAGAAACTCGCAGACAACTAGAAGGCAGCAATGCAGACTGGAGGTGGGAGTCCAGCGCCACAGGAGGAGCGGGATGAGATGGAGGAAATGGTGTCCACAGTCATCAGTGTGGAGACGGTGGCAGGAGTTGGGGGACCGGACACTGCTCAACATGACCTGACACAACAGCAACAGGGTGAGTAACCACCAGGGACTGGGGGGACGGGGACAGATGGGCACAATGTCACACATGCACAATTAAGTAGAGTACATCTGCGGACAAACCATGGCCAAGAGTCACAACTCCAACCAAGAGCCCAATTTACCCTAGTCTGCAACATCACAGCACTGCATAAGCACAGAAGTGAAAGCCACACCGCCTGAAAGGGATAAGGGCCAGCCGAATCAGAGCTGAAGAGGCAACTCACCTACAATGCAGCACACACACATAAGATCCAGAGCACCGCAACATTTACAACAATGTTGAACAAACAGCAACACCAGCACAACAGAACAGAGGACACAACTGTTGCTGCTTGTGTGTGGAAAATGGCCATTTGCATGTGGCACAGCAGGAAACTGTGAGATGATAATGTACTAGTACAACCCCTCATCCCTGATGGTGCAGTAATGCATGTATGGCCTTGAGCCAGATAGGCAGTGAGACACACATTGTCATACAAATCAACACTCATCACAGTTGAATACAAGTGAAGGTGCGTAGACTATATTAGCACATACATGTCAGTACGGCCAAGATAAGTGCCACAACATGCAGACCAATGCAGCAGTATGTCAGAACGTGGAACGTTGCCAAGCGCCGCTGTCCACTCCGGGGGAGTGCCACACCATTCACAGGTGTGTGTTTACCCGCGTTGTTGTCCGCTCATGTATTCGGAGTCCAGGCGAATGCAGCCATGTCCACTGTCGTCATGGGAGATGTGACCAGAACCCCAAGTTCCAACAAGGAACGGGACATGTGCAATGTGTTCCAAACTGTTGTGTCTGCAGGTACGTAGTTACACGTCCATGAAAGCGAGTGCAGCTTCGTAGGCAATCATTTCCAACATGAGGTCGTTGTCGACTTCATCTAACAGGACGGCGAGGCTAACCATTAGCAGGTTCGGACAGATGTGCTGCGTCCACCCCCTTTCACCAATTACCACTACAGCCCAATAGGGTAGCGGCTCAATGTGGTCACTGCACACGAGGAGTTCTGCAATCTCCAAGGTCCAGCTGCCAGCATGTATGCCAAGTATCCAGGCATCCCATATACGGGTATCAGGGTGACACACATGGTCGTGGGCCAACAGGGGGCGCACACACATGTCGAAATCCAGTTCGGCTACCGTCCTGTTGGATAGGCAGACATCCATGGACCACTCGAATATGCACGAGAGAGAATGCAACACAGGCTGAACGCAGGTGACGTTGGCAAGGCGGAAGCTTAGCCGGTAACTGATCCGCAGCACTACCAATGGCAGTGCCCCCAGTAAATGCAGCATATGTGCACGGTACAGTTCCACGTGACAGGGGTTGCGCATGTGTCCGGGATGTTCTGCCATTGCGTTAGTGTCTCTGGTTGAAGCGGCACTGTTCTGACCTGCGCTAGTTCTGTGGATGAAATGCCACAGCTCGGAGCAATGAGCAGTGTCTGTGTGCAGCGGTTGTAGGCATCGGATGGTGTGGGAGTAAGTGTGAAGACCATTCCATGCAAGATAACTTCGAGCAAGGACTTCTGTGTGTGGGGTGTGTATACGTTGGTCTGTCGTCGGGCTGTGCGTAGTGTGGGAGTCATCATCAGCTGCTATGGTATCTGTCAGGGGGTGCCGGGCACATGGAATTCCGAGGTCGGAGGTGCGGATGTGCTTCCGCCTGAAAGTTCAGACAATGGAGCTTTCATCCCTAATGTTAGTTTGTCATCTGCTTGCATTCAGGAAATGTGTAGAGGCTTGTTGGGGGTGGAGTGGGATGTCTGCGATTTTGGGAATCATGTATGCCATGCCAAGCATGTGGCAAATGAGCGGCCTCACTGTGTGTTACGTTGCCTCACAGCTGCTCCTCCCTCCCCTGAGCCTTTTTACTTGTGTGCGCTGCACGGTTGCATCACTTGCACTCCTATGGCACACCATTGTCATGCCTGTCTGCGCATGTCCACAAGCCTGACAACGACACTGTGATGTTGGCCGTTGAGGGTGGGCGGTCACGTGATTGTAGGCCTATGGTAAGGACAGGGCGGACACAGGTGTACAGTTCATGGCTGGCTGTACACGCTCTGCGATTGAGGCTAGGCATTTGGCTCATGCTGCGGCTATACAGATACACACAACACTTGTCATGTATGAGCCAAGACCCCGAGCGCTCTTGCGCTCCTTCATGACTCCGTACGTGCGAGCCCGCCCTCCGGGTACATGCTACATTGCAACACTGACGATTGTGGGCCGTGTGGCGCCCACACTACAACAGAGACACACGCATTACGTACTTCCTTGTCCAGGCCAGAACTGAACCACGCCCAGTCCCCCTGGCAAACCCTTCGAACCCCTATGCTGGACTGGCGTATGCCGGCCCAGCCCTCTCTGCTTGCGCATACAGGGGGGGGGACGAAGCTACATGTTCAAGGTCTTCCCCACTGCCTGAGGTGACATGGTTGCGTCCGCTGTCCACAGCACAATGTAATGTGGTCGGGCCCATCATGCATACATAATAACCACACGGACACACTTGGTTAGATAGTGGAACTGGCTACGGGCACGTGCGCCCGGCCCCTTTTTATTACCAGGGTCACATGTCCAGTGACGCCTGTGCTGGATGGGTGTGGGGTGCGTGTGAGCCAGCCCTCAGGGAGTGGTTGGTGCTGGCAACAACTAGAACAGTGAACATCAGATCACACACAGTAGATTCAATAGTAAAGGGTCCATGACTTGCAGTTCACTGAGGTAGGGGCACCATAGCTGAGCGTGCTCATGTGAAGGATTGATCATGATTGTGTACCTTCGGGATATTACTGCTGCAGCTGCAGTAGGGTGTGGTACACCTGCCTCATCTTCATCGTCATCGTCCCAGGTCTTCTCAAAGGCCTGAGGTGACATTGTTGCGTCCGCAGTCCACAGCACACGACTCAATCATGAAGGGGCCATGAATTGGGGTGCATAGAGTTGGTGTCACCTGATGCACTCAGCGTGTGCGCAGCCGAAGATGATGGGGTGTCTTTGCAGGACAGGATGTGACATGTGAGCCCTGCTGACCGCAGTGTAGGCCGGAGGCAGCGGTCAGCAAGGGCCCACGGCCACGTGGCGTTGACTTGTGTTGCAAAGGGTAAGTGGCACCTGAAGTGCTCAGCATGTGAACAGCCAACGATGATGCGTCGCCAGGGCGGGCCACACTGGGAGCAATGTTTTTGGCCTACTGTATTCTGCCTCAATATTGCCACATGGCGTCGACTTGTGTTGCACAGGGCCAGTGGCACCTGGAGCGCTCAGCAGGTGAACAGCCAACGATGATGCGTCGCCCGGGCGGGCCACACTGGGAGCAATGTTTTTGGCCTACTGTATTCTGCCTCAATAGTGCCACGTGGTGTCGACTTGTGTTGCACAGGGTCAGTGGCACCTGGAGCGCTCAGCAGGTGAACAGGCAACGATGATGCGTCATCCAGGCAGGCCGCACTGGGGGCAATGTCTGTTGACTAGTGGTTTCCTCCATTGACAGAAATGTGGCACAATTTGAATTGTGGGACCTGCTGACCGCAGTGTAGGACTTAGGCAGTATCCGGCACACACATGATTCCGTGTTGCTGTGCCGCTGGCTGCGCTGGGGGCCTGTGTCATGGAGTCTGGAGGTCACGGTGGCGGACTTGTGGCAGGGTGAGGTGCGCCGCCCTGGCAGACGCGTTGCCCATCACGGAAGAGAACCACGGCCAGAGCCCCGGCCTTTTTATCTGCACTCCTACGCTGGAGTGGCGTACGCCGGCCCAGCCCACTCCGCTTACGCTTACAGGGGGGACGGCACAGCTACATGTCCAAGGTCTTCCCCAATGCCTGAGGTAACATGTTTGCGTCCACTGTCCACGTCACTACAAACGCCAGCAGTATATGTCCACATGGACATGTCTGTGCTCTGCATTCTGAGGGCTGTCCAGCACATCACCGCCACACTTGGCATTGTGTACATTCTTCTTCATGGGTGAGTTGCCTCCTTCACACATACTTGGTTCCCACCTCTCCCCACATTCTGCTCTTGTGTGGCTGAGGGGCCATGCCGTTTTTGGAGGGTCCGCTGTCTTGTCCTACGCTGCCTCGGTGGTAGTCTGGGTGGGGGGGATCCAGAGGGGGGGCTGGGAGTTGTGGCGGTGGGTGTTGTGGCCCTCTTGAGTCTCCGAGCTGCATGTTCATTGGCTCCATGGGTCTTCAGATGTGGCTCTGGGCTGGGCTCCCTTTCATACTGCAGGTAGTCGTCCTGCTTAACACCAGCAAAAGGCAGGTGTTAAATCCCTGCAGCTAACGCGCCTTATCGCCTGTTCTTGGTTCGCATCGCAGATCTGACTGGTCATTGAGAATCGCGCAAAGTGGTGTTTTCGTGTGTTTTTGCACGGGAACGCCTACTCTGCATATCATTTGCGTTAGTTGTTGCACTCATCCGTGGCGATGGTTTTTGCGGTAGCTATCGCAGGGAAACTGGCGATGTCGGCAGTTTGCACCAGCTTGTGAATGGGGCGATAGCTCTATCACCACTTTTGCAGCGCTAAAGTGCCGATAAATTGGCGATGTGTCCTTGAGAATATGCCCCTAAGGCTCTTATTTCCTGCGGTGCAGATATTCCCATACCTTGAAATTACCTACCCTAAGGGTATCCGAGGTGCTGGAATACTGTGGTATTCCAACTTTTACCAGGAGCAGCCTCTAATAAATGGTCAAATACTGCATGAATTTGTTCTTCTGAACAAAATGTCAAAGTACAATTCTTGTGGCATGCTCTGGGGCTAATCAAACACTATTAAAGTATGATATTTCTAACAAGAGGTAAACAGCATTTGGGATGCAAGATAAAGCCTGCGGCTGTCCATAGAACATAATAATTGATTGCTTATAACAGGATTGACTGAGAGGTTATTATACTGATTTATGGGAAGCGATGCAGGCACGCTGAATATTTATATTTGATGAGCTGAATTTTTGAATTGTTAAACTTCTTATAATGTGAAACATGATTATAAAGTCAATACAGAGCAATGCAACAGGTGAATTAAATGACGGCGTGCCTTCTGCATGGATGAGTATGTTGTGTACTGAATTTGCATCCTTTTAAATTGTATCTGCCACTCTTTCTTGAGTTATGGATAAATGATCACACTTTCAGTAGACCATAGGTACCATGGATTCTAAAATCAAACGAAATAAATGTGAAATTCACATTTTTGGCCACCGTAATTTTTTATTTTTGTAAATGCCTATTGTCGTAGTTGAGCTGCATTATAGTGCAATGAATCACGGTCATAAAGTTCTGGGTGCATGGTCCAAATCTCTGATAAATGTTACTATAGTTATCTATCAAAAATAAAGACAGTCGCACTCCTTTCTTCTCAAATTGTAAATTATTAATTCAAAATTCACATGGTATGGGTGCTATAGAGTATCACCTCCTGACCTTGAGGTGTAACGTTAAACTGAAAGCAGATCCTTCACCACTGGAAGGGCAACTCATGTAAGCACTCCGACGCGAAAGATTCGCTTTGAGAAATTAAATCTCCATTAATTGTGTTTCATTATGATTTATTTAGAACATGTTTCATTCGTGAAACTCATCCAATCGTTTGTTCAAAACTGTATGGTTTCAGTCTTCAATATAGTACTTCTGCTACAATATTGTACATCCAATGCTGATTCACAGGACTTTAAATTCAAATCCCCGATGCATTTCGGGACCATCCCTTCTTCAGGGGTTCTCCCTGTAAACAAAATAAGGACTCTTACAGATCCAAGAACTGAATGCGTCAAAACAAGGAAAAATCTACTAAGACTACGTATCTAAGGGAAAATAAATCACTTATGCGCGCTGTGTTCGCAAAAAGTCGTGAAGAATGACTAGCAAGTGAGACCTTTATAGAAAAGAGGTGATGTACCCACGCGTGTAACTTATAATGTGCTCTAACTGTTAGCGACGTTAAATAGGGTGTGAACTATCCGCAAAGTAACTGAGTGGTAACCGGCGTTCTCAAAAACGTGCCTTAGATCAACATGCCTCTAATTCAAGTGTACGGCCAATTATGGAAAACCGTATTCAGAACAGTGCCTAAAATAAATGTTAACCCGAGTTACACTGTGCTCTAAAAATAACAACCATCCGAAAAGAAACGGGATAGTGCATCCCTACGATAATAAAACACCGGTGAACGTGGTAATGTGCGAACATGCAAAATAACAAAATGACCGCGGTACATTAAGATGATCCCATTTACCTGTGAAAAAGGTATTCAAGATCTAGCGTGCTCCATTTACAAGCTCGCGACGATGATTCTGCTCAAACACAGTGACCCGGAAATATAATAGAAGCAGTGGCCAGAAGTGAACTTCACGGGTGAAAAAAACTAAAAACGGACTATGCCAAAACGTAAACACGGTGTGAATAGCGTGGTGCAATAAAGTTTTCTGTCTTTGGTATAATCAGTTTCCTGTAAACAAAACCCAGAAAAAGTGTGATAATGCCGTGGGGCGTAAAAAGATCATTTCTAAATAGTTCGTGCCTAAGATAGATGAAATGTATAAAAAACGTTCAAAAATGAGAGAATGTGAGCTTAGGTCTCAAAATTAAAAAAAAATTATCAATGTGGTAATTGGAAAAACATTATACGAACGAAAAGAGAGTTATACAGCGATATGTAAATACAGTATACAGTTAACATATTGCAAGATTATAAATGGCAACTAAATTCAACACGGTCATTTAACCCTTTGGGACTTATTGAATTCAATTTATGTATCCAATACAGTTCACATTGCAAGAGGAACTTCTTATTGTCTCTGCCTTCTTTAATTGCGACTTGTTCCAAAATCAGATACCGTAATTGACTAATGTTATGATTTTGTTCAGAGAAATGCATGGCAACTGTCGATTTGGGATTCTTCAACCGTATGTTACTTTTGTGTTCAACCAAACAAGTTTTGATTTTGCGTTCAGTTTTCCCTACATAAGGTAGTCCGCACGGACATTTCAGCAGGTACACGACGTTGTTTGTATCACAAGTTGCTGTCACTTGTAGTTTGATGGGTGTACCTTGGGTAGGATGCCTCAGAGTTGTACCCTTTATTATATTGTTACAACTTCCACAATTGTGACACGGAATTGTTCCAGTGAAAACCTGTTTAGGACCAGTTTTCTGCTTTAGTAACAATTGTTGTAGATTCTCTGTTCGTTGGTAAGCAAAGATGGGAAACTGCGCAAATATGCCTTTGAAATCTGTTTCTGCCTGTAACAATGGCCAATATCTTCTAATGGTTTGCTTGATTTTGAAACTCCTAGTTGAATATTTTGACACAAATACCGTTCTTTCATCTTTTTCCTCTGTGCGATTTTTGCGTTTTAACAATTCAACCCTGTCTATTTGATTGGCTCTTTCATTAGCTTGTCGTAAAATGTCATCAGGGTATGCTCTGTGTTTGAATTTTAACAATATTTTGTCTTTATTCTCTTGGTAAAGTTCTTCTGATGATGAAATTCGCTTTGCTCGGAGTAATTGAGAATATGGGAGATGTTTTTTCAAACTCATTTGATGATAGCTGGAAAAGTGTAAAAAATTGTTTCGATCTGTTTGCTTGGTGAACACAGACGTAATTATTTTGTGATCTTGTATCTGAACGTCAACATCTAAGAAAGGAATTCTTTTGCTATCCAAGGTGTGTGTAAATTGGATACGTTCGTCTATGATGTTAATCTCTCCAATAGCCTGAAGAAGTTCAGTCTCTGTTCCTTTCCAAATTAAAAATATATCATCTATGTACCTGTAGTAGGTGATCAGGTTCTCTTGCCAGGTAAATTTAGACAAAATGTGTTCAAGCTCGAATTGATGCATGAAAAGGTTTGCGTACGCAGGGGCAGCGCAATTTCCCATAGATGTACCAGATAGTTGGGTGTAAAATTGATTCTGCCAGGTAAAATAGCTATGATATAAAGTGAAATGCATAAGTTCAAGCAAAAATACTTTCAGGTCTTCGCTTTTCTCGCTTTCAAGAAGAAAAAATTCCATCACCTGTAAACCCAAGTCATGTGGAATAGAAGTGTATAAAGATTTAACATCGATGGTACACAAGATGTATTCAATATCCTTGTTCAACACGATGTTCCCCAGTTTGACTAAGAAATCAGTAGTGTCCTGCAAGTATGTTGACATCTTTTGAACGCTAGGCTGTAAGTGTCGATCAATGTATTTACTGATGGGTTCGTGTATTGAATTCCGAGTACTCACTATGGGTCTGAATGGAGGCTTTTCTACGTTCTTGTGAATTTTTGGAATCATATATAGGTAGGGTGTACTGGGATTTTCTTTGGTTAGAAATTTCTTGTCCCGTTCGTTTATTGTTCCCATATTTAATGCTTTATCAATGATTGTAGATAACACCCTTGTGTATTCTTGAGTGGGATTAAAATTCAACTCCATGTAGATATTTTTGTCTGCAACATGAGCTTGGACGCTCTCCAGATAGAATTTTGTATCTAGAATGACTAGTGCTCCACCTTTATCAGCCTTACAGCATGTAATGTTATCGTTATTTGCCAAATTAGATATGGCTCTCCGCTCTTTCAATGTTAAGTTGTGTCTTTTGGTCATACTAGTTTTGAATATGTTTTGAAATTCTTTCTGTACAACCGTCTCAAATGAATCCAGAACTTTGTGACTTACCGGCGCCTGGAATGTACTTTTGGGTTTCAACTCCAATAATGTCCCTTGTTCTTCAGGTGCTTTGGATACTAACACATTCCTAAAAAATGTTTCAAAAGTAGAGTTCTCATAAATTTGAACAAACAAATCTGAGTATCTAATTCATTAGACCCATGTGTGGTAACATAGGATAAACCTTTTTGTAAAGTTTGAGTTTGAAAGGTGGATAATTCAATTTGGGAAATGTTTATTACTAAGTTTTCTGACTCCTGGTTGATTTGGCTACAGGCAGATCTGTGTCGGTCACGGTTTGTCCTCCTGGGTCGGCGAGTGTACCTCCGCCTCTCCCTAAAAAAGGAACCATGGCTGTATTACCTATGTTAGAAGTTGAAGGTCTGTTATCTCTCTCAAAATTGGTTTTTCCTAGGCGGTAGCCCTCTTAGCTGTGTTCTTGGTTGTGATTCATCCGACGAGGATGTTTCTTCGGTAGATCGGTTGCCAAATTGTTGCTGTTGTCTTCGGGAAGCATATACTTCTGCCCAACTATACACCTCCCCTAATTTATAATCTACTGTATCACACTTGAATTTACGCAGTTTTCTCTCATTAATTTCTGTGGTGTATTTGTCAAGCTCTGAATTGATGTCTTCGAGAGTTTTATTCCACTCTTCTGCTGTTAATTTATCGTTGATTTCTGATTTCAGTTGAGTAACTTCTCTCTCAAGTTCCTCTAAAGCTCTAGATAATTCTTCCACAATTAACAATATCAAATCGAGTGAACATTTGTTTAAAATTCCGTACCATCTTTCAGTAAAACGTGCATTGTTTTTACATAAGGTGGGTTTCAGAGGTATCCTCAGACCTCTAGGTATCCTTTGAACTTTGTGGTAACGTATCAATGTACTAGCGTGAAGTCGCTGGTTAATCTCTCTTTTGCTGCGAATAGTAGTTGCTTAATGTTTGACTTTATGGATCCTGTACTTGAAGAGAAACATTCTGGTTCTTGGATCAGTGAGTATATGCGATTTGTGTCTTCTAGTGTAAAACCAAATGTATCAGCTTTGTTTCCAGTAATGGTTGCGATATCTTCGTAAGACATTCTTCTGTTGGGTGCGACTGTTGTGATCAGAGGGGATAATGCATCAAAAATAAAGACAGTCGCACTCCTTTCTTCTCAAATTGTAAATTATTAATTCAAAATTCACATGGTATGGGTGCTATAGAGTATCACCTCCTGACCTTGAGGTGTAACGTTAAACTGAAAGCAGATCCTTCACCACTGGAAGGGCAACTCATGTAAGCACTCCGACGCGAAAGATTCGCTTTGAGAAATTAAATCTCCATTAATTGTGTTTCATTATGATTTATTTAGAACATGTTTCATTCGTGAAACTCATCCAATCGTTTGTTCAAAACTGTATGGTTTCAGTCTTCAATATAGTACTTCTGCTACAATATTGTACATCCAATGCTGATTCACAGGACTTTAAATTCAAATCCCCGATGCATTTCGGGACCAGCCCTTCTTCAGGGGGTTCTCCCTGTAAACAAAATAAGGACTCTTACAGATCCAAGAACTGAATGTGTCAAAACAAGGAAAAATCTACTAAGACTACGTATCTAAGGGAAAATAAATCACTTATGCGCGCTGTGTTCGCAAAAAGTTGTGAAGAATGACTAGCAAGTGAGACCTTTATAGAAAAGAGGTGATGTACCCACGCGTGTAACTTATAATGTGCTCTAACTGTTAGCAACGTTAAATAGGGTGTGAACTATCCGCAAAGTAACTGAGTGGTAACCGGCGTTCTCAAAAACGTGCCTTAGATCAACATTCCTCTAATTCAAGTGTACGGCCAATTATGGAAAACCGTATTCAGAACAGTGCCTAAAATAATAGTTAACCCGAGTTACACTGTGCTCTAAAAATAACAACCATCCGAAAAGAAACGGGATAGTGCATCCGTACGATAATAAAACACCGGTGAACGTGGTAATGTGCGAATATGCAAAATAACAAAATGACCGCGGTACATTAAGATGATCCCATTTAAGAATACTGGAGAGGTGCACTCCTAGATGGGTATTATGTCAATAAGGAAGCTCAATCAGTATCTTCGTAGAAAAAATATACGTCTTTATTTCAAACAATCCATAAGGTGTATGCAAAACATCAGCCAACGCGTTTCGTTCAATGGTTGAACTTCGTCAGGGCTGAAAGAAGTATAACATAAATAACATAAATATACTAATTATATAAATGATAACAAACACCATGTACACAACTAAACATGGATGCTTTTCCATGAGTTGAGATGTAATTTCGACGGACTGCAGGTAAGCGCTTATGCGCACAGTTACATGTATTGCCTCTAATCTTGAGAAATAGGCTGCTTCGCTTCTAACTTCATTCGCTTATCTTTTATTTACTTTGCTCACTTCAAATTGACAGGCTAGGGTAGAGGTTGGACGCGCTGCTGCCAGATTGTTTGTTGCTCGCCGTTTTTTGTTATACGCTTTGCATTGTAGGCTATGGGCATTGTCAGTTTGAGGAGTCATTTCCTATCTCCCTTCTATCTTTTATTCTTTATCTTTTTTCTTTTGTATTTAATGTCTTTCACAGGGTGGACGCGGATTCCATGCTAGTCACATCTGTTTATATATTTGTTTACTTTCTGCACACAATATGCCACTATTGGACAATTTTGACATTTTTTATGCGTAGTATATATGTATATTTGAAGACATATTTTGGCTATATGTAAATCAGTCTGACCACTGGATTCAAGATAGCCTTGTAAGCCAGAAACCGGTCCCAGGATGCTTGTTTCCGGTCCAGGGAAGACATGGCTTGGCAGTTCGGGCTGGACTGTTCCCATGAGGCACAGGGTAAGACTGATTTGCATATAGCCATGTCTGAACTGGGGTGGCGGAGTGAGCTAAAGAATGATGATGGATTAAACCCAGATCAGTTGACTGGGGGTGAGTGCTTGCAATGTTCAACACTCTGTCCATCATCCCCTTTGGTTTTGCTGTAACTTATCCTCAACCTTTGAATTTTTTTCATTGCATTACAATTTTTTTAATGTGCTTGAAATTATATAATGTAGTGTAAAAAACTTTTTTGGTACCATGGTACTTTCGCAAAAGTTCATGATGCTCACCAGCGTCATCTGTGTCACTTATGTTTACATTTATAAGTGTCTCCTCAAAAGTACGCAGTACCACTGTAAATTTTTAAAATCATATCAAGACAAAAAAAATAATATTTTATTTGAAATATGGATTCAGGGTTTCATAGCTACTTATGTATTTCAATGGTTTATATGTTAGCATTGTTAATGTAGGGTGTATTTGTGAACTGTGAGGGTACCGCAATAGTATTGAAATACTGCCACAGTACTTTTGCTTTTGTAAAACAGCACTTCATTGGCTTAGAGCTCTGTTCTACACCTTATCCCCATTCAATTTGATTTTTTCCAAGCAGAAGTTTGTCCTGTTTGGAAGAGTGAATGTCTTTTCCTTGAAACTCACCTTGCAACTTTTGAAGACCTGCAGTGTTTGAAGAATATCCTGTAGTGTTGGAACAGTAGAAAAAAGAGCAAGAGGTGGAGCAGATGAAGAATCTAAAGGAATCGATTGTGTGGGTTTTTACTCATTGTCACCTCAAGGGAAAAAGGTGAACTCAAAAGTGGTATCCTGAAAACTATGCAAAGAAGTAATTTCCCATTGGAACGGGAAACAGTACTCATTCAGACCACTGAAAGGAGAAAACACCTGCAGGCAATTCATTCCACAAGGTTGGCACATGCGGAAAGAAGGCATCAGAAGGAGATAAAAGTGGCCAAAGCAGGAAGATTGGCAGCGGACACTTCTTCGGCTATTGCAACACCTTCAATTTCTTCTGCATCATCAGCACCTCCACCCCCACCCACTGCATCTGTCCCTCCAGTACCATACCAGCTTCTTATTCTTCTGCTCCATTAGACCTCCACCACCACCCAGTGCATATATCCCTAAATCAGTGCCTACTTCTGGTACCATAATACCAATATATCTGTTGAGGCAGAATAGAGAAATTATAGAGAAGCATGGCAGTACTGGGAATTACAGTTTTCTCTGCCATATCAACCAACCAATCAATCAATCAATCAATCAATCAGGGATTTGTGAAGCGCACTACTCACCCACGAGGGTCTCTAGGTGCTGGAGGGGAGGTGGGATTCGAGCAGTTCCGTCTCATCAGAAGAGCCAGGTCTCGAGGCTCTTCCTGAATGCTTGCAGTGTGGGGGTTCATCTGATGCTGAGGGGGAGTTCATTCCAGGTCTTGGCCGCGATGTAGGAGAAGACTCTTCCTCCCGTTTTGGCTCTGCAGATGTGTGGGATTTCGGTCAGGGCAAGGTCGGCAGAGCGGAGGTTTCTCTTGAGTGCGTAGAAGGAGATTCTTTCGTTGAGGTATTGGGGTCCGGTGTTGTGGAGGGATCTGTAGGCATGAGTGAGCAGCTTGAAGGTCACTCTCTTTTCGATGGGGAGCCAGTGGAGGTCTTGTAGGTGCTGGGTGATGTGGTCTTGTCGTGGGATGCCGAGGACGAGTCTGGCTACAGCGTTCTTGATGGTCTGGAGTTTGAGGAGTAGAAATCTGTTGATTCCAGCAGAGAGGGCGTTCCCATAGTCCAGTCTGCTGGTTATGAGTGCGTGGGTGATGGTCTTTCTGGATGTGGGGGGGATCCATTTGAAGGTCTTGTGGAGGATGCAGAGGGTGTTGAAGCACGTGGAAGATACGGCGTTGACCTGTCGGTTCATGGTGATGGAGGAGTCGAGTATGATGCTGAGGTTGCGGGCGTGGTCCGTGGGTGTGGGAGGGTTGGCAAGGGCGGTGGGCCACCAGGTGTTGTCCCATGCGGAGGGGGTGGATCCGAGGATGAGGACTTCCGTTTTCTCTGAGTTGAGCTTCATGCACCTGCTGCTCATCCAGGATGCAACGTCTTTTCATTCCTTCCTGGAAACTGTGTCTGGCGATGTCAGGTTCCTTGGTGAGCTGGGTGTCGTCGGCATAGGATACTATGCTGAGTCCGTGTTTTCTGACGATGGCAGCAAGGGGGGCCATATAGATGTTGAAGAGCATTGGGCTGAGTGAGGATCCTTGGGGTACTCCGCAGCTGATCTCTGGCTGCACCCATGAAACATGCACATTCCCCGATGACTGGAAACATGCAGAAGTCAAGCCCTTCCTCAAGAAGCCCTCCGCAGACCCAACAGACCTCAAGAACTACAGACCCACCTCTCTCCTCCCCTTCGCAGCCAAAGTCAATGAGAAGATCGTTAACAACCAACTAACGAACTTCATCGAATCCAACTCGATCCTCGACACTTCCCAATCCGGATTCTGCAGCAACCACAGCACCAAGACCGCCCTGCTAGCCACCACCGATGACATCTGGATGCAGTGGTGGTCGGTCCAGAGGGGTTGCGTGGTGTGGCTGAAGCGAATTTTGTTTCCTCCTATGAAGATGGGGTCGAGGGTGTGTCCTGCCTTGTGGGTCGGGGTGGTGACGAGCTGTCTCAGTCAGATGTTGGTGAGGTTGTCCAGGAGGGCAGTGGAGTTGGGGTCGCTGAGGTTGTCGAGGTGGAAATTCAGGTCTCCGAGAAGTACGTAGTCTGTGGATGCGAGGGCGTGGGGCTCGATGAGGTCTGCAATGGTAGTGGTGAACGTGGCGTGCGGTCCGGGAGGTCTGTAGTCAAGGGTGCTGCGTAGAGTCGTTCTGGGGTTGATCTGGATCTGGAAATGGAGGTATTCCATGGGGACGAGGAGTCATTTGTGCTGGCTGTAGTGAGTTGGAGAGAGTTTTTGTGTACAATGGCGAGTCCACCTCCAGGGTGGTTGGAGTGGTCCTTCCTCTGGATCTTGTCAGGGATGGCGGCTGCGATTTCAGGTGCAGAGCAGGCATTGGTCCAGGTCTCTGTGAGGAAGATGACATCGGGTGAGAGGGTGTTGAGGAGGTCCCAGATATCTACTGCGTGACTGTGCAGGGAGCGTACATTGAGGAGGATGCAGCTCAGGGGTTTGGGTGCGCTGGCGTTCAGTGGGTTGGCGGTAGCAGTGGGGGCAGCAGCGGCAGGGAAGGGAACAAAGTGGAAAAACAGGCAGTGAAAAGGAGGCACAGAAAGGGAAAAAAGACACAATAAAGGCACAAAGAGAAAACGAGGCACAATAAAGGCACAGAGCGATAAAAGAGAAAACGAGGCACAATAAAGGCACAGAGAGTAAAAAGAGAAAACGAGGCACAATAAAGGCACAGAGAGAAAAAAGGCACAGAAAGGCACAGAGGGAAAAAAGGCAACAGAAAAGGCATAAAACGAGGCACACACAGACAGGTCCAGCCCTCCAAGCCCAGCTTCAGAGCAAACCATAGCACAGAGACAGCTCTAGTCACAGCCAAAGATGACATCCGAATGCTGCTAGACCAGGGAGAAACAGTGGCCCTCATCAACCTCGACCTCTCAGCAGCCTTCAACACAATATCCCACTACACACTGATCAACATGCTCCATCAAATTGGAATCCAAGTAGCCCTCAAGGGGATCGCATCATACCTCACAGGAAGAACACAAAAAATCATCCTCCCTCCCTACTCCTCGCTCCCTAAGAACATCACCTGCGGAGTACCTCAAGGCTCATCCCTCAGCCCAACCCTCTTCAACACATACAGGGCCCCCTTGACCAACATCGTCAAAAGCCACGGGGACTCAACATCATCTCCTATGCCGATGACACCCGACTCATACTCTCTCTGACTAACAATCCAAGAACCACCAAAGTCAAGTTCCAAAGATGCATGAAAGATGTTGTCGACTGGATGAACAAAAACTGTCTCAAACTCACCACTGACAAGACAGAAGTACTCATCTTCAGGAAAGTCAAGGACACACACTGGCACAATGAATGGTGGCCCTCGGAGCCTTGGCATCATCCTTGACAGCCAGCTACCCATGAAGAAGCAAGTTAGCGCCATCTCCACTGCTTGCTTTCTCACGCTTTGTATGCTCAGGAAGGTGTTCAGATGGCACACCCAACAACAGGCGAACTGTTACACAGGTTCTTATCACCAGCAGGCTATCCTACGGCAACTCCCTCGTTGTAGGAATAACTAGCCCAACTCTTGTAGAAGCTCCAGAACACAGCGGCCAGGCTCATCTTCGACCACCCCAAATGGACACACATAACCCCACAGCTCGGAAACCTCCACTGGCTACCAGTCATGAAGAAATGCCAGTATAAGCTATTCACCCATGCACACATGGCATTACACAATGAAGGACCTGTGTACTTCAACCAATGTGTGACCTTTTACCATACTACCAGGAAACCCAAATCCAGATCCCTCACCCTAGCTGCCACCGATCGCATCTGCCTGACAAACAGCAGAGGCTGCTCCTTCCCCCATCCGGTGGCCAAGACCTGGACCCTGCACCTCAGAGCCTCACTATCGCTCCAGAAATTCAGGAAGGACCTCCAGACATGAATGTTCAACCGATAGGAGAGCAGGCAGTTTTTTTTTATAGACAGCCCCTCGAGACCTTCATGGGTGAAGCACCGCACTCTATAAATCCTGATTGATTGATGGTGTGGGATCCATGAAAGAAAGTGCAGTGGTATAAACGTGTGGTCACCATGTTTCAGCCTACTTCCACCCAAAAGGGTCTTTCATCAGGACCGTGAAATTTTGGATCCCTGGTGTAAGCCAGTTGGGACACTTTCTGCTAGCCAGTTATGTTGCAAGTGTATTCACTTTATAGAGATTTAGAGAATACAATGTCCTTCCCTTGCATCTGAAGGAAGTAGTCTCATGTGATCTGTGGAGGAAGGTGGATCTGTTATCATGCTTCCTTAAATGAGTGATGATGGGCCCCCAAGGCTATGGGGGGAGGCGGAATGGCTGCTCTCCTTCTAGCGCTGGTTCTCCATTCGCAACTTGTCCCTCCTGTCCTGCAAAGTAAGTACATCTGCAACATAACTGGCCAGGGGAAAGTGTCCCAACTGGCTTACAACAGGGATCTGAAATTTCACAGTCCTGACAAAAGCCATTGATCCTTTTGGGTGCAAGTAGGCTAAAAGATGTTGATCACACATTCATGTAGATGTGAGGGATATCTAGCTCTTCCCTAACGCATCTCCCCCTTTTTAGGTCGAGCCTAGCGGCAGCGTGCATGCGCTGCTCGCTCTGCAAGACTGCTGTAGTAGAGTATGGGAGAGAAGCTGCGCCCATTCTCCTCCCATATTTTTCATTGGCTTGTGTCATTGTCTTTCGTAAATGCTGCCTTCAGATTTGTAAATAGGCTAGTTAGTCCCTCCTTAGTACGGCCTTGTCTTCATTTGTAACCTCCCATGGCTACTGGCCCCCTTACTTGTTACACAGGGCCTTTTATTTAGTCTGTAAGCACTATTTACTTTATTGAGTTTCTCTTACTGCAGGCCGGACATGCGCTTCTTCAGCTGAAACCGCTTGTGTATTTTTAGCAGCACGGCCGCCCCCGTAACATGGGCGCCCGCTTTCAATCACTTTAGCCCGGCATTATCTAGTTTCTGTTTCAACCCCCCCAAGTAAAATGGATTTAGAAATGATTAGCGAATTAGGTCATGTGAATTTCAGGTAGCACATAATCCTGTGCTAATGGGCTGAAGCTGACAACAGCATATCTGTGTTACATGTCATCTGCACTAAAGCCACCTGACGGGTTGCTTTAAAGCCTGTTTTATTAACAACAACACCACCACCACCAATACCACCATCACCAATACCACCACCACCACCACCATCAAAACCACCACCTCCACCAATACCACCACTAACAATACCACCAATACCACCACCAATACCACCGCCACCACCGCCAATACCACTACCAATACTGCCATCATGGCCAATACTACCACCACCAATACCACCACCACCACCAACACCACCACCTTCAACACCACCAATACCACCACCAATACCACCACTACCACCAATACCATTCAGAATATCTTTCCTGTGGTCTGGTCGGATCGCTCGGTCATCACGTTTTCTACGGAAAGCCTTAGAGACCATGCCTCTTTCCTTAATACACCTGCTATCATTAGTGATAAAGATTGGAGTTAATTAGGGCCTATTATCAAGCGGCAGCGATAATTATCGCTGGCCGCTGTTAGCGTGAGGAATCCTATCGCCGAGTTATCGCTGGAAATTATCGCCATGCTAGCGCTGTATTAACAACGCTTAGCGCAAAGGCGATAATTTTCCAGTGATAGCGATGTTTTACATGGAACATCGCTGGTTTTCCAGCGATGTCCCATGGAAAACGGCGATATACTTGGTGATAGGGCCTGTGGTCTTAGCCACACAATCCACCCCCATGTTAGGTATGCCTTAGTCAGGAATTTAGCAGACGTTAAATTCCTGCGTTAAGGCATACTTAACGCAATTTAAAATATCGCTAACCCACGTTGCTAATATGGCGATACCTGGGTTAGCGATATTTCCCCTGTTGTTTTCACAGGCACGCCCCCTTTGCATCTCATTAGCGATGCGATGGGAGGCGTGCAGAAAACGGACGCTAAGTCAGGAATCACGCGCTAGCGTGTCCTTGCTAATTCGGCGATAAAATTATCGCCGCTTTCCGTCCGAAAACGGACGCTAAAGCGGCGATAATTCATTAACGCCGCCTTGTTAATATGCCCCTTAGATTCTGTCATCTTAGCTCACTCCTTAGGTAAACACTATCCCCATTTATTCGCCGAGGCCGAATCTGCCGTGACCTCCTACTCCGACTGGTTGTCGGACTCCCTCAGGGAGCTAGTTCCTACTAAAAATCAGCACTCATTCAGGAAGGAACCTACGGCTCCTTGGTTTACAGAAGCCCTGAGGCTTGAAAAACAAGCCTGTAGAAGGCAGGAAAGGAACTGGAGGAGAAATTATGATGAACAGATAAAACAGGCTTATAAGAAGGCACTAGCCACATACAAAGATCTTATCACAAAGGAAAAAAGGCGGTATTTTACTCAACTAATAGATAGCGCCTCCAACTCCTCGGAAGAATTATTCCAAGTTGTGCAAAAACTCACTACCATCTCGAATAAGACTAATTATTCTGACAGTCAATCCTTTTGTGATGCCCTTCCAAATGCCTTTAAAGAGAAAGTCAATGGGATCTTTAAGGACTTTGATAGTGGGATCTCTCAAGCTTCGGATCCACTTAAGGGGAGGGATCCAGGTCACTGTTCGCTTACCCATTTTTCTGCCACCACACCAGAACAAGTGAGTCTCTTACTTTTGCTAAGTTAATCAGGTTCCTCTTATGACCCCTGCCCGGTAAAGATTTCGAAATTGGTCACAGACATCATTGCAAGGAACCTATCATATATTTGTGACATCATGTTCTCTACCGGTACCTTCCCTTCTGTTTGGAAACAGGCTTCTATCCTCCCGCTTTAAAAAAAATCCAACTTAAATGACACTGCGAATTACCGTCCAATGGCACGTTTACCTCTTCCTGCAAAAATTTGTGAAAAGATAATGAATTCTGAGCTATATAAATACATTCTAGATAACCAGCTTCTAGACTCCTCTCAGTTTGGCTTCCGACCAGGGCATAGTACAGAAACCACCCTGGTCAAGGCAACGGAAGAAATAAGGAAGGCAGTAGACAGTGGAGGCTCAGCGGTTATCCATCCATCCATCCATATCCATTTGCAGAGCACACAGCTACCACCAACGGCGGTGTCCCGGCGCTAAAATAGCAGCGTAGTCAGCCAGGGGAATGGTTATGACCTTATTGGACCTATCCGCTGCCTTTCATACTGTAGATCACACAACTCTCATCTACTGTCTAGAGGAAATAGGGGTGAAGGGGGTTGCGCTTGATCTACTCTCCTCTTTCTCCGAGACAGATCACAAACAGTAGCATTGGGGAAATTTAACTCTTCAACTTTTTCCCTGCCATGCGGAGTCCCTCAGGGGTCATCTTTAAGCCCAACACTTTTGAATGTTTATTTAGAAAAACTGGCCCCTCATTATAAGCTTCAATCTGGAGGTAACATCCTATGCTGATGACACTCAGTTGATAATTGTGGCAGCTAATAATGATTCATCAGGCCCTCTAAGATGCCGAAATTGCATCAAGGCGGTCAGTGGTTGGATGAGTGGGCATACCACTTCAGGCACTGCCTGAAGCTTAACTGAGGTAAAACCGAGATTATTGTGTTCGGGAACCCCTCTCCAGCTTGGTCCATTAACTGGTGGCCTGAGAATTTGAACCAGCCTCCTCTTCCCATCACCAAGGCTAAGAATTTAGGAGTCATTATTGATGACAACCTTAATATAAGTGCACAAATCTCTGCCATAACATCTTCAGCTTACTATATCATAAAAATGATCCGAAAAATTCTTCCATTCATCCCAGATAGTCATAGGAAAATCTTAATCACTGCGCTAGTCCTTCCCAGGTTGGACTATTGCAACAGTCTCTAATTAACCATTTTAGAAAAACACATGACACACCTACAGTTAGTCCAAAATGCCACGGCTAGATTGATTCTTAAGCTTCCCAAATTCCACTCCATCACACAGGGACTTCGCAAGCTTCACTGGCTTCCCATGCGCAGTCGGGCGAAATTTAAAGCCCTCTGCTTAGCCCACAAAGGAATGCATAACCTAGGGCCGGATTTTTTTAGTTAAGCGATATAAGCCGAATAGAGAACTCAGATCGGCCAAAGCCAATCTTTTAGTTCTCCCCAAATTCAAAAAGATGCAATGGAGTGGCAAAAGTATAGTCCTCAACACAATCAAACTTTGGAACAGCCTTCCACTTCATCTCAGAGCAACCCCTTCACTATCATCCTTTAGGAAGGAGATAAAGACCTGGCTATTTAACATCTAAAATAGCATTTAGCTTGCCTTTCAGACAGCGGCAAGACACCTTTGTGGTAATCGTGCGCTTTAAAAAATTCTTAACATAACATAACATATGACGACCACCACCACCCCTAATACCACCACCATCACCAATTCCACCACCACCAAAACCACCACCACCACCAATACCACCACAACCAATACCACCACTAATACCACCACCACCAAAACCACCACCACCAATACTATCACCAATACCACCACCAATACCACAATCAATACCACCTTCACCACCATCACCATCACCACCTCCACCACCACCAATACCACCACCACCAATACCACCACCACCAATACCACCACCAATACCACCACTAAAACCACCACCACCAATACCACCACCACCAATACTACCACCAATACCACCACCAATACCACAACCAATACCACCTTCACCACCATCACCACCTCCACCACCACCAATACCACCACCACCTCCACCACTACCAATACCACCAACACCACCACCAATACCACCACCAATACCACCACCACCAATACCACCACCACCACCAATACCACCACCAATACCACCAACACCAATACCAACACCACCAATACCACCACCAATACCACCACCACCACCAATACCACCACCACCACCACAAATACCACTACTGCCAATACCACCACCAATAACACCACCACCTATACCAATACCACCACCAGTACTGCCAATATCACCACCACTAATACCACCACCAATGCAACCACCAATACCACCACCACCACCAATACCACCACCAGCAATACCACCACCAATACCACCACTACCACCACCAATACCACCACTACCACTACCAATATCACCACCACCAATACCCCCACCACCACCAATACCACCACCAATACCACCACCACCAGTGCCACCATCACCAATACCACAACCACCAATACCACCACCACCAACACCACCAATACCACCACCACCAATACCACCACCACCACCACCAATACCACCACGAATACCACCACCACCAATAACACCACCACCAATACCACCACCAACACCACCAATGCCACCACCACCAATACCACCACCACCAATACCACCACCACCAATACCACCAATATCACCAACACCACCAACACCACCAATCCCACCACCGATACCACCACCACCACTAATACCACCACCACCACCAATACCACCACCACCACCAATACCACCACCACCAATCCCACCACCATCACCAATACCACCACTACCAATATCACCACCAATACCAACACCATCAATATCATCACCAATACCACCACCACCACCAATGCCACTACCACCAATACCACCACCACCAATACCACCACCAACATCACTGCCACCACTAATACCACCACCACCAATCCAATACCACCACCATTAATACCAATACCACCGCCAATACCAATACCATCAGCAATACCACCAATACCACCACCACCAATACCAATACCACTACCACCAATACCACCAATACCACCACCACCAACAATACCACCACCACCAATACCACCACCACCACCAACACCACCACCAACAATACCACCACCACCAATACCACCACCACCAATACCACCACCACCACCACCACTACTACCACCAATACCACCACCAATACCACCACTAATACCACCACCACCAATACCACCACCACAAATATCACCACCACCAATACCACCACCACCACCAATACCACCACCTCTAATACCACCAGTACCACCACCACTATTACCACCAATACCACCACCAATACCACCACTAATACCACCACCACCAATACCACCACCACAAATATCACCACCACCAATTCAACCACCACCAATTCAACCACCACCAATACCACCACCACCAATACCACCACTACCAATAATACCACCACCACCAATACCAATACCACCACCACCAACACCACCAATGCCACCACCAATACCACCACCACCAATACCACCACCACCAATACCATCACCACAATACCAATACCACCACCACCATTACCAATGCCACCACCAATACCAATACCACTACCAAAACCACCACCGCCACCAATACCACCACCACCAATACCACCACCACCACCAATACCCCACCACCAATACCACCACCAATACCACCAATACCACCAATACCACCACCAATACCAATACCACCATCACTACCACCACCACCAATACCAGTACCACCACCACCAAATACCAATACCACCACCAATACCACCACCACCAATACCACCACCACAATACCAATACCACCACCTCAGCGCCTCTCACTCACTAGTAATAGCAGGGGTGCTGTACAAGGCCAGAGCTGCAGCCGAGCCCATCCCTCCCTCCCTCTCTCCATGCCTGCCATAAAGCACAGCCCGCCCTGCACCAGGAGGTGAAGCCAGAGCCCTACTACAGCTAGAGTGTTTTTGTATTAGGCCAAAGATAGCAATGACATTACACAATGCCACAATGCACACCCAAATCACAGAGAGGGCAGGAAATAGCCCCCCTCTCTTCCTCCTGAGCCACAACAGTGTAATCAGAGAGAGAAAGGTGTTGGAGCGCTTTGTTAGTGTTTATAGCTCGGATCATATGTAGCTCTCACGTCACACTTTGTGTCTGTGTAATTTAAAACACTTACACATCTTCTTCACTGCAATATTTATCACTACTTTGAAGACGTCGCAGGCTGGTCTCTTCCTCTGATATTTACAATCTAACAAGCGGTCGAGAAGGACCTTTATTGCAATGCAATAGGTCCCGCATTTGCGAGAGTTTAAGCTATTAGTATTGTAAATGACAATGCCTTTGATTTATGTTTTAAAACCCAAAACATAAATAAAAGGCATTGTCATTTACAATGCCAATAACTCAAACTCGTGTGAATGCGAGACCTATTGCATTGCAAATGCTTGTTTTAACCTTACCTTCACCCCAATTTTAATAAATGTATGCACTTTCTTTCATGGATCTCACACCTCTCTTAATTTTGAGACTCTCCCTCCTGGTGGAGGATGGACCCAATGATGATGCTATGGGTTACTAGTATCACTGGGGACAATATGGTACTGACCGAAACTATCCGGAATTATGTTGTCTCACTCCTCCTGATGTTTTGTGATACTTTCTGGGAAGATGAGTGAGAAACCCTTTATTCTCCGCTTCTCTCTCCCCCAATTGATACTTCAAGCTTGTGCCAATGTTATCCATATTTTTTTCAGGTATTAGAAACATTAAATTCTAATTAATATAGAAAAAATTGTAAGTTTAAGGTAAGTTAAACATCTTTCTTATGGTGGCTTCATAGTACATGGTAAGTTAATAATAGACTATTACAGTGATATTTAATAAACAGTCAATCCATAAATGTGTTTGCAAATGCAAATCCATTCTTACCATTGCTGTTGTGTTGATTACCTTTGTTTCTCCTTTCTATGTAGTTTAAGTTTCTTTTTTGCTTCTCCAGGTATTTCTTTTTCATGTTTGGTGTCCAGTGTGGGCTAAACAGTTTTGGAAAATGTCTTCGAAGAATAAATAGAGCTCTACTGCTTATCAACAGTTTGAGGAGCCTCTATGGTTATTAGTAGTATTTAGAAGTATTGGGCTACGTTTACAACACACTTTGCATTATTAAACAATCACATAATGTTTTCAGCCTTAATTTTATATATCTTTTTTTCATTGTCATGTTACTAAAAATGTGTGTTTAAAATTCCTTTCTAATACTTGTTACATATCATTGCTGCACACTAGCTCATTTTCTTACCTCGTACTATTGTGCTCCATTAGTAACCCAAATAGTATTTAAGCCAATAATTATCACCCTTTTAAAATTAAATTATTCGTATTATATAGTTTCCTAGTGGACAATCATCTAACACTTTATATTTCTGTTTGCCTGCCTCTGTGTTCCAGATTTTTGTATGTCACTATACGTACAAGATGGTTAGAGTTTGGTTTGTTGGTCACAGTTTTATATTTTGTGCCATACAGCATGCTAAGAAAGTAGGTGTTGAAAATTATTTTGGTTTAAAATTAGTTGAACTAACATGGATTGGTAAAACAGGTTAGAAATGGAATCAGTTACTCCCTCTATTTTCCTCTGTTAGTTCATGTGACCACCCCCAATTTATGGTTATCCACTTTGGTGGCAAAATGATATAGGACACTTAGGGGCCGATTCCGATCTCGGCCGGTAGGGCTCCGAATCGGATTTGGCTTAACCGGATCCGATTCGGAGCCCTATTTCCCGACCGATTCGTACGCGCGTCCGGGCGAGCGAGTACGATGCGAATTCGCCGACCAACTCGTCCGGGCGTCCCGACCGCTCCGACCGACTCGTTCCCGGATCGAACCGCACCGACCGACTCGCTCGGACTCGACTCGCACCGCACAATGGAGACGTTCCCCGGCCGGGAGAGTACGATGCGCGACGCGAGCAGTCCGACCGAGCCGCGCACTCCGGCTCCAAAGAGCAGTCAGAGCTGTACTTTGGGGGTCCGTGTCGGATCCCCCTGTATGCGTAGCCGCGCGAATCGCACACAGGGGGGACCCATGGGTCCCCCCTACCTGTGCGTGTACGGCGCGAGTCGCATCGCTGCGTACACGCTGTAGGGGGCGCCCTTGACCGCCTCGCACCCATTGAGTCAATGGGAGCCCGCGTACGCGTTGTACGACGGGCTCCCTTTGACTTCAATGGGAGTCCGACCGACTCGAGTCCGATGGCATACGTGCGCATCGTACTCGTTCGGTCGGGCTGCCAGAGTCCGATTCGGTCGGAAATCTCTCCGAGTCCGGCTCGGTCGGAGAGATTTCCAACCCGAATCGGAATCGGCCCCTAAACTGGAGTTAGATCGGGGAATGACATGGAGATGTTTTCCATCTGAATGTCTATGTTTTCTAACATACATTTTGTGTTCTCAAATATTTGTCAAAACAAAAGTGGAAGTGGTCTGCTGAAAATGTTGCTAAGTTTGAAAAGACACTAAGACATGTGAACAATGCACGATCATAACATGAGTTCGCTATATTTCTCCAATACGGAACGCAATAATATCCCATATTTTAACACAGGAAGATTTAACAGAGTCTGTCAAATGACTGTAAGTTTCACAGTGACTGTAATCTTGATCAGATTGTTTTTGAAGTTTTCCCAGGAGTTCTTAGTTTCCCTGCTTATTGGGGGGTATAAGCAGAGGGCTGGACCTAAGGAATGTTCAATGGATATTAATATCTTATTGAGGCATCTATAAAACCCTCATACTCTGACTGTTTGGATCCTATAACATAAAGAGCTTGATTTAGATCTTGACAGATGGGATACTCCGTCACAAAAGTGACTGATATCCCGTCCGCCGTATTACAAATGTATTATATCCTATGGCACTTGTAAAATGGCAGATGGGATATCCGTCACGTTTGTAAGGGAGTATCCCATCCGCCAAGATCTAAATCAGGCCCAAAGTGAGCAATGGGAGTTCTAAGACACAGTTTCTGCCTCACTTTTAAGCTGCCTGGTGTTTTACTACCTTAGACAGTTGTAAATGATTGCTTGTTACAGGAACGTGTATGCCATGTCCTGCCTTTGGCTGAAAATATAGCAGCATTGATTGATCAATCTAAAGCAAATAATACATAATAATACAATAACATACACAGAACAACAGAGCAACATGAATACATAATAACGGCACATAACAAATCAGACAGAGCAAAATGCAACACGAAAATCACAGAACAACAGAACAAGATTACTTGTAGTAGTGCAGCACAAAAATACAGCAGCATAAACAAAAACACAACATATCACCATCACAACAAAATATACAACACATGCACAATTGTTCTTGTCACACATTACCAACTTCAGAATCCTGTTTTCTTACTGCAGTGGTGAAAGATGTCTATAATTAGCACTGTCTTAACTTGCAGCAAAGATATTAAATAGCACCAGTCAAAAATGTTCTGTAATCCAGCTTACTGTGAAATACCCATGAGAAGCAGAGGTTTGATGGAAAGTTTTCAACTTAAAATATTTGGGTACTCAGTTTATTTGCAGTATGAATTGTGTTTTAAGTAGAAAGCCTTGGCATTAAGTAACATAAGGTCTCACATTTGTGCAAGATAATAAAATGGGCTACAAGTACTTTTCAAAGCCATGAGTGTTTTTCTTTCTACATTAAGTTCTACTGAGAATCATTGAATATACTTCACCCTTTTTTCCTGTGGGCCATATTTCAATCAATAGTTTCTTCGTTCATTTGTGATATTGGATTGTAAAAACGTACATCTTGGTTTCTAGAGACTGGAGATGGTTTTCTGAGGCATTTAGTGCTAGATTGTTGCGATCTATGGGGCATATTATCAACAGTTGTATCGCCATATTTCCGGCACTTATCGTTGGAAAATCAGCGATTTTCCTATCGCACAATCATCAAGGCGTCGCTAACATGCAGTAGCGCATGTTAGCTGCCGTTTTTGTAACGCTACTCATGTTAGTGATATACATCGCTAATGAGATGCAAAAGAGGCGTTCCTATGAAAAACAACATGAAAAAACTCGCAAACACGACATCGCGGTATTTACAACGCAGCCCCGGAACCGCAGAGCGATGAAAAAAGCTGCGGTAACCGCGGTTATCGCCGGATTCTTACGCCTGGTAAAAACTTGACTTAAGCATGTCTTGTATGGGAGGTGGATTGTCTGGTTAAGTCCACACTACCCTATTAACAAGCTTTTCATTAGCGCTGTGAAATCATCGCTGGATTTCACACGCTAATGATGATTATCGCAGTCTATTGCTGGATTGTACATCGCCTGTTAGCAAAGCGTTGCTAATACGCCGCTAACACGGCGATGTAATTCAGCGATAGAGGGCGATAATGAAAAACGCGCTATGCGCGATTTGCGATATTTATCGCGTGTTCTTGGTAATATGCCCCTATGTTTTTATTGGTACACATTTATATTTTCAAATGTTCCTATTTTCAACTTTTCTGAGTAGTCGTAATTCTTCGCAATTCGGGATAAGATTAACAAGCTCTAAAAAAAATGTTTTTAATATAACGAAAATGGGTCCCATGAGTTAGCGGAGCACAGTGTTGAATGCGTTTGGATTATTCAATAAGCAGGTGATTAAATTATCTGCAATGTCATTAGATTCACACAAATCAAGTATGGGGTCCCCCTTAAAGATGTTGTTTTCAAACTACATGTTCAATGGACAGCTAATCAATATCCAAGGGTGTTCGATAACACTTAGAAAAGTGGGAGAGGAAGCGATGAGCACGATTTCCAGAAGGATGCGTTGGGAAGAATGGTAGATGCCATATTGTCATGCATTGGCAACATATATATTGTCCAATTTTGACTGAGTGATTGCAGTAAATGATTGGGAATTCTGTCAGTGAAAGCAGGTGATGTATCAGTAAGCCATGATGAAAGTTGACAAGACCCTCTGATCTACCATTATGTAGGAGACTGAAAAGTGAGAATTTCTGTATCTTGGTAAAGGAAGTATGGTGAGTGTTGCAAGGAAGCTTAAGGACATTGTTATGTTCTGGCTTATTCACAACGTTGTTTATGTTGTCTGTAAACAAAAAAAGTAGGAATTTATGAGTTAAAGTGTATGAGTGAAGAATTAGAGGAGTCATAATATTTCCAACATTGCATTAATATTCTTTGAGAATGGATCAGAAGTCCATCAGTGAAGACACAGTTCAAGATGCCATCTTGAGATGGTCCTCATATTCACATTTTATATGAATTATGTTATGTTGGGCTCATTGTGTTATGGGGTGATTGTGATTCTTTTTGATGGCCCCAAAGAGTTGTTGTATTTCATTAAAGATGTCCACTTTTTATGTAAGGGAAGTGAGGTTTTAGTAGTTGTGCCATTTTAGGTGCCAGACATGCTTACTGGAAAAAATTAGATAAATTGTAGTAGTGTTTGTTGAGAGATAAGCTTTGCCAAATTAGAGTAACATATGTCGTGTTTTAGAGATGATTTAGGGATACATGCTAAAATGGTCAGTTAGATTTGGGGAACATAAGACACTGGGAGATTTGTATATATAGTTGGCTTAGACAATGTTAAATAAGTTGTTTGAGAAGGCCTACAGTTCTATTCTGTCCTGACATTTTTGTATACCTAAATTATGAAGAATGATCAATATAAGAAAATAGTGACTTAGTTTAGTTCTGGAACATACTATTTATTAGTAATGTTGCCCTATGTGGTAGTAAAAGTATATATATGAAACTGTCTCCAAGAAGGCAAGAGGGTGGAAAAGACTAAAGAAGGGAGCTGTTAGAATAAAGTAGAGAAGTGGAGGATGAAGGCCTGTTGCGGTCCTTACCTAGAAGATTTTGATGATAAAAGTCAACCATTATTACATTTTTGGTATTAAACGAGGAGGAAGAACTGATAGTTAATGTATGGTCATAGAAGATTTTAGTTTTTTATAAAAGAGAGAGGGGTCATGTTATAGTATTCCCCAATGATTGATGTTGTTAAAATAAGAACAGTTGAATCTTTCAACATCCTATTAAAAGACAGTGATTTCGATTTGGTACACATGTCTCTGGATGCTCTTTGATAAAATGATTCAGAGTATTGAAAGAATATTTGGATATATTGTAAGACTAAATTTTGAGAGAGTCCATGTTTAGAGAGCTACAGCTCCTATTGCTTTACTTTATGTTTGGTTATAACCCTGTACAGTGCTCCACTGCCTTTTTTGCTAGGTTCATACTATACAAAGAACACGCACATACATAGTGAAACTACTTGGATGTTTTAGGAGGAAATGTTAGTGGAAGACAAAGGAGGTAGAGGGACTAGTACATAATTAAGTGGAACAGTAGAAAGCCTCAAGACAAATGTAAGCATGTAACTTGGTGTACACAGTTGAGAAAATGAGGTAATCATTGACAGCATGTCTTAACCAAATAAATATATCTTGTTAATAGGAGTGATAGATATTGTGGTCATTTAAATTCTGTATTATTGGATAATAAAACAAGAATAAATATCTCAATCACATTAAAGGTAGAAAACATCTTGTGATTATATTATCAAAGAGAGAAAACCTTTCCATGTTGAGGATAAGTAAATCACATAAGAGAGAAAGCATCTTCATTCTCCGGGCAGAGTTCTCATGATTCCCCAAAATATTGCAGCTGGATAAATCTCCCCCTAAGAAACAGACATTTAGGGGCCGATTCCGATCTCGGCCGGTAGGGCTCCGAATCGGATTCGGCTTTACCGGATCCGATTCGGAGCCCTGTTTCCCGACCGAACCCGTACGCGGGTCCGGCCGAGCGAGTATGATGCGAAATCGCCGACCGACTTCGTCCGGGCGTCCCGACCGCTCCGACCGACTCGCTCCCGGCTCGAACCGCTCCGACCGACTCGCTCGGACTCGACTCGCACCGCGCAATGGAGACGTTTCCCGGCCGGGTAAGTACGATGCGCGCCGCGAGCAGTCCGACCGAGCCGCGCACTCCGGCTCGTAAGAGCTGTCGGAGCCGTACTTTGGGGGTCCGTGTCGGACCCCCTGTACGCGTAGCCGCGCGAGTCGCACACAGGGGGGCCCATGGGTCCCCCTACCTGTGCGTGTACGGCGTGAATCGCTTCGCCGCGTACCCGCTGTAGGGTGCGCCCTTGGCCGACTCGCACCCATTGAGTCAATGGGAGCCCGCGTACGCGTTGTACGACCGGCTCCCATTGACTTCAATGGGAGTCCGACCGACTCGAGTCCGATAACATACGGACGCATCGTACTCGTTCGGTCGGACTGCACGGGTCCGATTCGGTCGGAAATCTCTCCGGGTCCGGCTCGGTCGGAGAAATTTCCGGCCCGAATCGGAATCGACCCCTTAGTTGAAAGAGATTTGTGATTCAGAAAAATATAAATCATAAAAATATGGTAACTCTTATGAAAAATATGTGAAGGTGAGGGCAAAATGGGTGGGAACAAGAGAGCAGAAAAGCAATAAAATCAGAAGTAAAGCACAGACAGTGTCACATTGTGGCCAGCTGTACAATCTCAATGCCAAGCAGATTGCAAATAAATTATCCCCATTCTTTGTTCCAAAAATTGGGGACCTTGCCCAAAGACAACATTAATGCTTTGAACTAAATAAAAACACAGAAATTCCCCAGTTATAGTTAGCAGGGCTAAGTATAACTTGCTGCCACATGCACTGCGTATGACCTCACATATTACATCACTCATTACATGTTCTATGACATAATTTATGACATCACCGATGACAACTCAAATGGTTTTTTGAGTTCAAAACATTAATGTTGTCACTTACATATTCACCTAACTATAGTGTTAATTTAACCTTTGGGATTGTGAGAAATATGTTTTTTGATTTAGGGGGTGAGAACCCTTCATAACGCAACAACCACAATCCTTGCTAAGGTGAACAATAAAGGTCACTAAATTAACCTGTGCTTAACCCTCTGATAGCATGGCATAAAAGCAGTTAGACTTAACTTAGAGACAAAGGGGCCGATTCTGATGCGGGTTGGAAAAGCTTCCCGACCGAATCGGTTGGGAAATGGTGTCCGACCCACTCGGATCGCGAAAGTCCGACCGGCGGAGTAGGATGCATCCGGATGCTTCCAGATACGATTTGGTTGAACTCCCATTGACTTCAATGGGAACATTTGTTCCTAACCGCATCAGAATTGGGCCCTCGGTCGGGAAGACACGTTCCCGATCCGATTTGGAAGGAGCAAATGCCGTTAGGAGGCCTTCCTAACCACATCAGAATCAGGCCATCGGTCGGGAAGCTTTTCCAACCCGCATCAGAATCGGGCCCAATGTGTAGAGTATTTATGCAGTATTCAAACAGTAAAAAAGTGAAAACACAACACAAGAAAAATCCCAAACACATTTTTGAAAAATAGAGTACATTTGAATAAATAAAATGACACCAAAACAAATTAAGGGCCTGATTACGATCTTGGCGGATGGGATACGCCATCGCAAATGTGACGGATATCCTGTCTGCTGTATTACAAGTTCCTTTGGATGTAATGGAACTTATAATTCAGCGAACAGGATATCCGTCACGTTTGTGATGGAGTTTCCCATCCGCAAATATCGTAATCATGTCCTAAATCCAATCAGTATTACCGGAGTTATGAATTTTTTTAAGTTTTCAGTGTAAAATAGCGCCTAAAAGATCAAAGCGCCAACCGTGGGTATCTGGTCGGTAAGACCAAGGCAAAGTCAACGGTTAAGGCTGACAGCAATGGAGTGCGGTTTCACTATATGAGGTTTATTGGGTACGGTCTCAACTTACCTTCGGACTTAAAAGATTTTTAACAAAATGTTTCTGAGAAGGTAAATTTCAGCTGGGCAAGGCAGCCAGTGGGATCTGAGGAAAAGGCACATTTACTGAATTTTCATCTAAGTCCCAAGTTTTAGGGTTAAGCAGGAGCAGCATCTCTAACACCACTTGTGAGGATCCAGGACCTGGGAACCCCACTTGAGGGGGGTTAAGACCTACTCCAGGTAGAGGGCAGGTGCAGGGTTCAGAGTCTCTGGAACTTGTTATATCCCTGTAGCTCACACAGGAGGCCAGTCAATTAGCCCATGGAGTCACTCTGGTGATCCTGATTTAAAGGAGCAGGTCCAGTCCACCTTCAAGCAGCAGGGAAGCAAGGCTGTCCTTCCAACAGCAGGGAAGAAGGACAGCAGGCACTCATTCTGGCAGCAGACAGTCCTTCTAAATCTTCCACAGGTCCAGGAGTGTACTGAAGAGGTGGTTCAGGAGGGACCTGGTGCCAGCCTTTAAAGTGGGGTGATATTCTTGGAGTTATGAGGACAGCAGTGTAGGCAATGAGGGCTGCACCAATATATTAGTTCTCATAAATATTTAAATTTGGAATGCTCAACTTTCCGTGACCCCACCGCTTAAAAGTCACAAATGTACGAGAAAGAATTTCTCTGCAAATAATGAATGATGAAAAGGAGCATAAAGTAAAGTGTAAATCATTTATCAATTATAAACAGTCTCTTCAGATCCACGAAATTCACACAGAATTATTGTGCAAGGAGTCTTGAAATCTCTTTTTTCATCAATAATCTTTATTTTTACTCAAATGCATCAACCCAGCCAACGCGTTTCGTCCAAACATGGACTTCCTCAGGGTTATAATTATTTCTTAAAGATAGCTGAAGCAGTCTTCCAATCAAGTGCATAAGCTGGTAGTCCCCGTAGCATCTGTTAGGTCATGAACTTATAAGGATAATTGCCTTATATCCATACTGGCATAATCTCCGTTCGTGTACGAAATGCCGTCTGTCTAGCCGTGTGAATTTCGTGGATCTGAAGAGACTGTTTATAATTGATAAATGATTTACACTTTACTTTATGCTCCTTTTCATCATTCATTATGGGGTGATATTCTGGCTACCCCTATATCTAATTCTGAAAGTTCCCCTATTCTCCTGCCAAGTCTCCAAGTAGTCTAAGGTGACAAAAGGCGGGTGTCAAGTTCCTTTGTGAGTGTGCTAGAGGCAGCACTTTGACATGTAAGTGGGGCAGGCACCAGCATTACCCCACCTATCCTGGCAGGATAGCACATTCTGCCATCACCTAATCCCATTTTGTCTTACTCTCTGGGAGGAATACACAAAGATCAACTGCCAAGCTATTCACAGTCATGTGACCCAGGACACAGGTTGCAGACACCAAATGATTGGGACAAGAAAATGTCAACTTTCTAAAAGTATCCAAACAAGATCCTAAGTAACCTCTGTCCTTAATCTATCCCTCCTAGTTACAATATTTTCTTGTTTAGATGAGTGGATATAGCCCAGGTCAGGCAGGGTCATATGAGCAAACTCCTTTGTGTATATATAACTTTCTACAAGTGGCATTTTCAGGAACTTAAAATCTGATTTTACCATACAAGAGTGTTTTAAATTACAATTTACTTAAGTCCAGCATCGACATTCCTATCGGTTCCCAATCAAATGTTAGCATGTATTAAATGTAATAAGTTAAACCAATGTTATCCAATGGGAGAGATAGGCCTTGCCAGACATGTAAAACTTAGAATCACATGTCCTACCTTTTAAATACAATGCATCTTGCCTTCTGGGCCATTTCGAGCTAACCCTAGGGGTGGCATGTGTTTTAAAAAGGAAAGTTTAGGCATGGCAAAATGTTTATTTTGTCAGGTCGTGGTCAGGTTATTTCAAAACTGTACACGCAGGCTGCAGTGGCAGGCCTGAGACATATTTTAAGTGCTTCCTAAGTGGGTGGCACAATGAGAGCTACAGGCTCACTAGTAGCATTTAATTTACAGGCCCTAGGTACATGTAGTACCATATACTAGGGACTTATAGGTAAATTAAATATGCCAATCAGATATCAGTCAATTTGTACCATGTTTTAGGGAAAGAGCACATGCACTTTAACACTGGTTAGCAGTGGTAAAGGGCACAGAGTCCTAGTGCCAGCAGAACTGAAATTCAGAAAAAAGGAGGAGTGAAGGCAAAATGCTTGGGGTGACCCTGCAGAGAGGTACAAGTCCAAGATTAAAGTGTCATGAGTGATGTAATATGTGAGGTAATTAGCAGTGCATGGCGAGGGTGCAAGTTATAGTTACTTTAGGGCACGAGTTATAGTTACTTGCGATAACTATGACAAGTGAATTTCAGTGGTTTTGTTGATTTAAAATAGTATGTTTTAACTGACATTTTTACTTAACTATAACGTGCCTTTAACCTTTGTTTTTTTCTTTAAATTTATAAGGCATTTGTTTATGTAAAGTAAGATGTCTATTACCTTGTATGGCGTCGGCTTGGGCCCAGACCTTGTGTCCAAAGCCACGTGGGGGCTCACAGCTGATAATGAGAAGTTACAATATAAAGGGTGTCATTTTAAGTAACTAAGGCAGATTTACTGACTTTGTTTAAGGGTCAGAACAACTAAATAAAAGAAGTTGGCATACTGGCTTTATGAAGAGGTCAGCATATTAATATATATATATATATATATATATGCATATTTATATATATATATATATTAAACGTTTTCGCAGTCAGCATTTGAGCCGTGGATCTGTGTTTTTCCTGAGAGCACGCATATTGGTTTTGGTAAAGGAATATTTATGCCGGTACGCTCTGCCGGCGAGTGTGCCACTTCTCACTGCTATATATATAAAGCAGTCCTATTTGCTTTGTCAAAAGGTCACCAATAATTAAATTCAAAGGTACATTATATAAACTTACACATGCAATGTTTAATAAAAGTAACTGTCATATTTAGTTTAATAAAACTTTATTAAAAACAAGTTTTTGAGTTCTCTTTTAACATTTTTCACGCCATAAAGTGCAGACATAGAACACCACCACAAGATGGCCCTGCACTCCAGCTAAAAAGCATGTAGTTCCAGCTTGCAGTGCTTTAAAAAATACGGTAATCTCTGCTGGGGTCATGGATTTATTCACCCAGGAGATGTTCTGTATTTATTTTTTATGTTGCTGGGGGCTGCTGCACTCCCTGAAGGCCCCCATAATATTCATGAAGTTGTTGTTGGTGCCCCACCTGGATCTAAAAAAGGTAAATAAAACACCCTCGCAGGGCATTATGGGGTGCTCCTTCTATGGAGCAGTGAATAATAAATTACTTTATTGTTTTATTTAATTATAATTTGTCCTGATGCCCACCAGGGGCACCCACACCTATTTTTGTAAATTCTGGGGGTCCATGGATCCCCAAGGCCCCTGCAGACCCTGCTGGCTCCCTAGCCGGCATCAATCGTGGGTGCCAGTTGGAATCGCATTATGTTTTTTACCAGTATGTGCCCTAGTGCCCACTCAGGACACCAACAATAGGAGAATCGCTGGGGGCCATAGGGGGGAGCCCCAGGGACACCGTGACCCCTGGTGGCTCCCCATCCACCTCCTTGGTGGGGGCTGACTCCGGTACAGGGCAGCGCAGGGCATCGACAGGGAGTCTGTGACATAGTCACAGTGTCTGCTGGGACAAGGAAGACCCAGGACAGAGGTGCAATGCGGGAGGCAACCATCAGCAGGTAAGATTAACTTTACTTGTTTTTTATTATTGTTATAGTCCCTCATCCCCCCGCACCCTCTCCCATGCACCCCCGCCCGTACCCCTCCCTGCCTCACCATTGTTTGTATGTGGCGGCCGCCATTTGTTTTTCCTACAAAGTCTTCCCAGTTAGTTTGGGACACCTCCAGCTTAAGGCTCTTTGGAAAAATCCCTTCCTTCATGTCTTAGGCCAACAGCAGTAGGTAGCAGATACCACCTTTTTACTCATGTAAGAAAAGAAGTTCTTAAAACATAAAGGAAGGATTGTTTTGGCTTTGTGTTGACAGACACCATTAGTGGTCAATAGTTATATGAGGTAGGGCAAGGTCAGTAAGTATACCATTGTTACGAATGTGAGAGTTTATGCTGCTCAGCCTGACAAGCCATAAAAGGCAGGGAGGGGTTGGCATGGTCATGGTCACTTTTCCAACAATGACTGTAGTGGAGGTGGACTGGAGAAGGTGATTTAAGTTGACATACATATCTGGCAAGGAAACTAAGATAGAGAGGGACTACAGAGGTGATGATAGCAATGGACACAGATGTACATTTGCTTTGTGATGGGCTAAGTGTGGGGCTCAGCCTCTGTTGTTGCTACGATGGTGGAGATACCTGTTTAATTAACAGAGATGCTATACTAACCAATAAAGCTTTGAAGTAAATTAAAGAAATAAATAAAAAGACAGATATGGGAAAAAAAAACATTTTATTAAAATATAAATCTAAACTGCATTCTCTCCCTAATTCCTAAAAAACTCACTGAACTGTAAAAAATCTGCCCCAACTCCAACTTTTATTCCCACCCTCACCTCCCGCAATAGGCCAACCCTCACCTAAACTCTAAAAAGCTACTAAGCTAACATATAGAGAAAACTGTCCCATACACAGCTGTTCTTCTCATCATCACTTCCCACAATAGGCTCACTCCCACCATAAAAAACTGTCCCTCTATGGTCTCCAGCCTCCTTAAAATATCTGGCTCTATACTGGCAAGGCTCTGCTGGGCCTACTTCACCTCCTTGAGGCTTTTCAAGACTTGCTGCTGGAAGGCCTCTATGGTTGTAGGGGAGTGGCTCCTCTGGAGTTTGGGTGGCTGTGGTAGTAGGGATGGGTTGGCTAGGAAGACTGGCGACCCACGGCAGTGGCGGCATCCTCCTCCTCCAGAATCACCAGCCAGTGATACTCCACTGCAATTGCCTCTACCTTCTAGATGACCCAAAGAAAGAAGAAAATAACATAAATTGTATTATTCATTGCAAACAGTTTATAGAGTCAGACAGCATTGCTGGTCCCCTAGAACTTAGAATGTGATTCTTTGTCATAGGGCTTTTCACCAACACATGCTTCACATAATACAGTACATGGTATAAATTAATCCATGACCACTGTCATAATGAAAAATAGATGTTTTTGCAATAATGGATGAAATATAAAATGAATTCATGGGATCACACTCACAACACACTTAATATGGTATAATAAAAATTATATATATATAGATATATATATATATATATATTTCCATTTTCGCCTCCGTGGACACCGCCCTCAAATACTCGAGGGCACGCAGAAGAACAGCACCACCAAATCCTTCATAATGAGGTAACTCGTTTTATTTTTCAAAGTTTCAAATAGCCTCCATTACTCACGGGGCCATAACAAGCAAAGTGCAAGAGTGCATACAAACAGAGAAATGACCTACGCGTTTCGGCTTGCGCCTTCTACTGGGTCAGAGAGTGTTGCGCTGAGTGTCAATTTAAAGGGAAAACACTCCCTTTCACCACCATCAATTAAAAACAGGTATCGCTTTTAAAGGGGACACAACCACTAATTAAGTTAGTAAATTCATCGTATTACTATACCAAACAGATTTCATGAAAAGTATATTAAGCAGCATGTAAAAATAAATGAAATTCATTTTGACCTCGTAAAGTACACTCAGTCAGGGACCTGTTGGTAATTAATCTGGTTTGGATTAAAGGCTTTTCTGTGTTTTCATCTGAAACATGGAGTATGCTACGGTTAGGACAAATTGTGTGTGGAACGATATATATATATATATATATATATATATATATACATATAATATTATATATACCGCTGGAACAGAGGTGCTCCTTCGTTTACTTTTTAGAGTAAAGTTCTATGGGGATAAAGTATCCACCTCCATATCAAAAAGATTAATATATGAATGTATGCATCCTTTTGCAAATAAAGTACTCCTCTCAGCCTCCGAATTATACATGGCTGATTTTCCACTAGTAATATTATCACTCCACATGATGATTAATACTTTACCCTGGATATACTAGATATACATTAAACTCGAAATAGTCACTTCTTAATATATATGCAATAACAGTACATTTGCAATGTTTAATACACCCTAATGATGTACTCCTACATTGATCACCTATTCCAATGCACAAAATAACAGGTTGGTTCGAGCTCATGATAAAATATGTGTGGTTGATTTCCACCACATGTTTAACATGTAACAAAGTGCACCGTGTATGTTTTGATCTCAAAAGGCAGAAATACCTGCTAAATCTGTAATCCTCCTATTATTCTAGTTCACTATATAAAGAAGAAGTCTACTTCATAATATGAATTACTGCTCACGAAGTGACACATGCTAGCATTAAGCATTCTGAATAAAGTGCATGGTGCAATACTCCACAAAATGCCTCAAACCACCAAGAAGAAACACTAACTCTAGGTTCTGTTTCCGTTAAAGTGCATAGTGCATGACTCTCAAAAACTACCAAGAAGAACACTTACCCCTGGTTCTATTTTCATGCTAGAGCATTTTCTTTGAATCTATGTACATAAGTTGATCAATATAATTTCCCTCAAAACTGATTAAAGTGCAAAGTGCAACAGTACTCTGTTATATAAAAAGTGACATGTGCAATCTCAGTATATCTAAAAACAAGTATTTATCCGTAATTTACTTCAGAGATCAGATCGTAGCATTAATATTGGTTAAAACACAAAAATATAAAAATCTCATAAAACTCTCCATACGGGATGCTCCATTTTAGGGCTTTTGGGTGTGCACTGTTCGCTGATAGAATGCTGTTGCAGGATGTGGTCTTTCGGAAGAGGGTGGTGCATATTCGTTCATTCTCAATGTAGATCCGTAAATCAAGATAATCTACAGAATTCCTGCTGTATGTATATGTAAACTGTAGATTGAGAGAATTATCATTGAGTAATGACAAAAAATCCTTCAAATCATCTTCTTCTCCCTCCCATATGAGGAAGAGATCGTCGATATAACGGACCCATAGCACCACCCTCTCCAAGTTGGTGTTATTGCTCTATGACCACAAACATTCTGCCTCCCAAAAGCCCATGGTCAGGTTCGCATAGGTTGGAGCGAATGATGTCCCCATGGCAGTCCCTTGATTCTGCCTATAGAACTTGCCATCAAAAATAAAAACATTGTTGGTAAGACAAAAGGACATCATTTCGAGAAGCATTTTCGTGTGACTCAATAAATTGAGGGACCTTGATCTTAAAAAATACTCACATGCTTTGAGACCATCCTCATGAGTTATTGAGTTGTACAACGAGACTACATCGACCGTAACCATGATATAACTTGGTTTCCACGGAGTGTTGTTAATCCGGTTCAGAAAAGCCATAGAGTCACGGATGTACGATGGTAGATTTGCAACATAGGGGAAGATAAAGATGTCTATGAACCTTGAGGTGTTTTCAAGAAGGGACCCACACGAGCTGACAATTAGGCGGCCAGGAGGATTTTCAAGACTCTTATGCACCTTAGGCAGTACATAGAGTGTTGGCATGATTGGATGGTCTATTTTCAGGTACTGTAACTCGCCATCATCTATGAGGCCATCTTCATGCCATTGATGTAACTTCGCATGGAAGGTACACTTAATATCGTGGATCGGATTATTCTTCAGTCTCTCGTAGTTGGTCAAATTCCCCAACTGTCTTCTGATCTCTTGCTGATATTTATTCCGATCCATCACTATGATATTGCCGCCCTTGTCGGACTGTTTAATGACGATGTTCGTGTCCTGCCGTAGGTTGTGAGTGCCTACCAATCTTCCTTTGTCATGTTAGAGTTCTTGTGGTTTCTGTGTTCTTTTTCTTTAATGTAGATGTCCCTCAGGTATTCTGCCACCAGTTTGTGAAAGACATCCACCCTATTACCTGGAGGTAACTGTGGGCAAAATCTGGATTTACCTTTACGTCCACTGCTCACGGACATATTGATGTCAATACCCATGGCTGTACATAGATCCAAAGAATTTGCCTCCTCAGGCATGGACACATGTGATGCATTATCGTTCATTAAATCCTGCATTGCTCTCAGGGGTTCAATATCTTCTCCCGTGAGGTTGATTTGAGATGTTCTGTATGCAGTCCTGGGCACTAGATTGGGCCTGTTAGCAAAAAACGTTCTCAATTTTAATTTTCTGCAAAATTTATAAAGGTCCACCCGGGCTGATGCAAGATCCATGCCTGAGTCTGGGCAAAATGTCAGTCCCTTATTTAGTAGTCTCGTGTGTTTTTCATTAAGATTCTTGTTGGATAAGTTGATCACCAGATTATCTTCCTTTTGCAATTCAGGGTTAATGCTCTTGGTTATTTCCCTTTCTTTCTTCTTCCTCTGCTTTTTCCTGCTGCGCCTTGTTCTTTTTGTTCCTCCGTTCCGGATGTTGGGGGGGGAAAGCCTTTTCCTCTTCCCCTCGTCGTCATGCGCAGCAGCCGCATCTCCCCCGGAAAATCCATTTTCGGTCTAACCATCTGGGTTCCCTCGTCCCCGAACTGACCTCAGAGCTTTCAACACTTGAGATTCTGTGTTGTTCCTGTGCTTGGATCTGTTCCATAGTTTGTTTCTTGAAGTTTGAATCGTAACGACGTGCAAATGTATAAACTCTACCAGTGGCATAATCAACTCTGTCTCTATTGAATTTCTTCACCTTTTTCAACTGGATCTCCTTTTCATGTTTATCCAATTTATTCTCAAGTTCCTCTGAAGCCTTCTTGCCTTCAGTAGTTTCAAAGAATTTTTCCAGGGACTTTTCCAAAGCTGCAACTTTTTCCATTGCTGCTTTTAATCTCCTCTCTGCATGGATTATTAAAGTCTCTATTAATTTTATAGAGCATTCTGTGGTGTCACTTTGCCTTTTGAGTAATAGATCTGGGTCCAGGTCACTGAGGGTTGGTAGGACAAAGATTCGTAGTCCCCTTGGAATGCGCTTGCATTCGATGTATTTCTTCAGGGTGACACTCTCCCACCATTTATTTACTTCCATTACCCTGGCTTGTTCCAGTTCTCTCAGTTGCTGTTTTGGTGTATTCAATGTGTTTGAAATCTGACTACACCCTGCTCCTTCTTGTATTCCTACGTCGTCATTGAACATATCCTTTAGCAATGATTCACGTTTACTCCACCTATCAGCCATATTCTCCAAAGGCCGATCTTGTATTGTTGTTCCTGTGCAAGAACAATGCTGCAATGTGTCCCTTTAAAAAGACGATATGCCTCTATTTCTTGTCAATATTAATATCAATATCAGAAGTATGCACCCAACAAATTATCGTATTGTTTCAAAATTGTTGCCTCATGTACAGCGGATTAGTTAAACACACGCAGGACTCCCTTACAGATTCGTGCTGCCTGCTGTGTTTCCGGAATACGACCCTCGAAGCCTCGAAGTCCTCAAGCGGATACACTGTTGCAGAGCGCGTTTAATCTCAGAAGTACGTCGGACAGAGAGGCGCGAAAGGTAGGGCACTCACAGAAAACGCCTGCAAGCGTCCCGTCTCCTATCGCCAGAGTCCTCAAATGGATGCACTGTAAAACCACGGGTTAGAATTCATGAGTACGCCGGGCTTAAAGGCGCGAAAAGTCGGGCACTTGCAAAACCACCAGCAAGAGTCCCGTCTCCCCTTGCCCCACCGCCAAGCCACTCACCGTTTACGTGCAGTCCTGGGTCTCCGTCCCTCCTCCTAAAACCGCTGAGGCTCGAGACTCGGAGCAGACTCCCTCTTTCTCTCGCATCCACGCCACAATTTGCCGGTCCTGCGGAGCTGCTTCACTTCCGGGTGCTTGTTTCACGTAGACAAGCTCTACGTTTCATATTTCCATTTTCGCCTCCGTGCAAACCGCCCTCCAATACTCTGCATGTCTCGAGGGCGAGCAGAAGAACAGCACCACCAAATCCTTCGTAATGAGGTAACTCGTTTTATTTTTCAAAGTTTCAAATAGCCTCCATTACTCACGGGGCCATAACAAGCAAAGTGCAAGAGTGCATACAAACAGAGAAATGACCTACGCGTTTCGGCTTGCGCCTTCTACTGGGTCATAGAGTGTTATGCTGAGTGTCAATTTAAAGGGAAAACACTCCCTTTCACCACCACCAATTAAAAACAGGTATCACTTTTAAAGGGGACACAACCACTAATTAAGTTAGTAAATTCATCATATTACTATACCAAACAGATTTCATGAAAGGTATATTAAGCAGCATGTAAAAATAAATGAAAAGTACACTCAGTCAGGGACCTGTTGGTAATTAATCTGGTTTGGATTAAAGGCTTTTCTGTGTTTTCATCTGAAACATGGAGTATGCTACGGTTAGGACAAATTGTGTGTGGAACGATATATATATATATACATATAATATTATATATACCGCTGGAACAGAGGTGCTCCTTCGTTTACTTTTTAGAGTAAAGTTCTATATGTGTATATACCTCAACCTCAATGTCTGATATTAGCTCCAATATGGAAAGTGATTCGGATGCCGAACAAGTAAGATCAAGGTCTCAATTGGGGTTTCGCAAATTCACACTAGCGGAGAGACATTACGCCCGCAGAGAGACATTACGCCCTCGCAAAATAATACAACTACCAAACAAAGACTTAACTGCAGGCGTAGAGAAAGACGCAAGTGCAACAAATGGCACCAACAGCAATGTCAAAAAAACACACTACAAAAAAAGATGGAATCGTAAGTAACATCCAATATATCAAACCAAAACAGAACTGTCGTTAATCTGTCCACAATGAGTCTCAATGAAGCAGAGACTAAGGGGCCGATTCCGATCTCGGTCGGAGGCGTACCCAACACCATTCGGTCGGGAAAAAAGCCATGCGAAAGCCTGTTTCCCAACCGATCCGTACAGCACACCGAACGAGTAAGTACGATGCGCACAACAGCAAAGAATCCGGCCGAGCCGTACTCACCCAAACCAGGTCCTGTTCCCCGACCGAGGCGAATCCGGAAACGCTGAATCGAGTCGCACGGAAGGGAAAATGCAGCTCTGTCCGGCCGAACGAGTACGATGCGCTTTCCGTACGCGCCGAACCCGTCGCTACGCACGGCACGTCAAAGCATCCGGGAGAGGCGCACATAAGCTCCGATTCGCGCCACAACACGATCCACGGCTCCGAGACGAACACGGCAGCGACGAGGACGACGCAAAGCGACGAGGCGAAGCGACGAGGACGACGCGAAGCAACGAGAAGGACGAACGACACGAACCAACCATGAATCCCTTCGTCCCGATCATACCAATATTCTACATTTACTACCGGAACAGGCACGGACGCGTACGGCGCAGAAGGTAAGCCAGACACCAACCACAAAACACATACAACACGTACACGACACATCACACACACACAGAGGGATGCAGAATATACTTACACCAGCAACAGCAGCACCATAGGGGCGGGATGCCCATCACCAATGCCACATATGCACACAGGGGCCTGAATGCGCACCACCACCCCTACCCAGGGGGGCTGGATGCCTACCACTACTACCACCCTCACCCAGGGGGGGCTGGATGCCTACCACCACCCTTAGCCAGGGGGGGCTGGATGCCTACCACCACTACCACCCTCAGCCAGGGGGGGCAGGATGCCTACCACTACTACCACCCTTAGCCAGGGGGGGCTGGATGCCTACCACTACTACCACCCTTACCCAGGGGGGGCAGAGATGCCTACCACTACTACCACCCTTACCCAGGGGGGGCAGGATGCCTACCACTACTACCACCCTCACCCAGGGGGGGCTGGATGCCTACCACCACCCTTAGCCAGGGGGGGCTGGATGCCTACCACTACTACCACCCTTAGCCAGGGGGGGCAGGATGCCTACCACTACTACCACCCTCACCCAGGGGGGGCTGGATGCCTACCACTACTACCACCCTGAGCCAGGGGGGGCTGGATGCCTACCACTACTACCACCCTCACCCAGGGGGGCAGGATGCCTACCACTACTACCACCCTCACCCAGGGGGGGCTGGATGCCTACCACTACTACCACCCTTAGCCAGGGGGGGCAGGATGTCTACCACTACTACCACCCTCACCCAGGGGGGGCAGGATGCCTACCACTACTACCACACTTACCCAGGGGGGGCAGGATGCCTACCACTACTACCACCCTCACCCAGGGGGGGCTGGATGCCTACCACCACCCTTAGCCAGGGGGGGCTGGATACCTACCACTACTACCACCCTTAGCCAGGGGGGGCTGAATGCCTACCACTACTACCACCCTTAGCCAGGGGGGGCTGGATGCCTACCACTACTACCACCCTTACCCAGGGGGGGCAGAGATGCCTACCACTACTACCACCCTTACCCAGGGGGGGCAGGATGCCTACCACTACTACTACCCTTACCCGGGGGGGCAGGATGCCTACCACTACTACCACCCTCACCCAGGGGGGGCTGGATGCCTACCACCACCCTTAGCCAGGGGGGGCTGGATGCCTACCACTACTACCACCCTTAGCCAGGGGGCAGGATGCCTACCACTACTACCACCCTCACCCAGGGGGGCTGGATGCCTACCACTACTACCACCCTGAGCCAGGGGGCTGGATGCCTACCACTACTACCACCCTCACCCAGGGGGGCAGGATGCCTACCACTACTACCACCCTCACCCAGGGGGGCTGGATGCCTACCACTACTACCACCCTTAGCCAGGGGGGCAGGATGCCTACCACTACTACCACCCTCACCCAGGGGGGCAGGATGCCTACCACTACTACCACCCTTACCCAGGGGGGGCAGGATGCCTACCACTACTACCACCCTCACCCAGGGGGGGCTGGATGCCTACCACCACCCTTAGCCAGGGGGGGCTGGATGCCTACCACTACTACCACCCTTAGCCAGGGGGGGCTGGATGCCTACCACTACTACCACCCTTAGCCAGGGGGGGCTGGATGGCTAGCACTACTACCACCCTGAGCCAGGGGGGGCTGGATACCTACCACTACTACCACCCTCACCCAGGGTGGGCAGGATCCCTACCACTACTACCACCCTTACCCAGGGGGGGCAGGATGCCTACCACTACTACCACCCTTACCCAGGGGGGGCAGAGATGCCTACCACTACTACCACCCTTAGACAGGGGGGCAGGATGCCTACCACTACTACCACCCTTACCCAGGGGGGCAGAGATGCCTACCACTACTACCACCCTTACCCAGGGGGGCAGGATGCCTACCACTACTACCACCCTTAGCCAGGGGGGCAGGATACCTACCACTACTACCACCCTCACCCAGGGGGGCTGGATGCCTACCACCACCCTTAGCCAGGGGGCTGGATGCCTACCACTACTACCACCCTTACCCAGGGGGGCAGGATGCCTACCACTACTACCACCCTCACCCAGGGTGGGCAGGATGCCTACCACTACTACCACCCTTACCCAGGGGGGCAGGATGCCTACCACTACTACCACCCTTACCCAGGGGGCCAGGATGCCTACCACTACTACCACCCTCACCCAGGGGGGCTGGATGCCTACCACCACCTTAGCCAGGGGGCTGGATGCCTACCACTACTACCACCCTTACCCAGGGGGCAGGATGCCTACCACTACTACCACCCTTAGCCAGGGGGGCAGGATGCCTACCACTACTACCACCCTCACCCAGGGGGGCTGGATGCCTACCACCACCCTTAGCCAGGGGGGCTGGATGCCTACCACTACTACCACCCTCACCCAGGGGGGCTGGATGCCTACCACTACTACCACCCCCACTCATAGGATGGACAATGCATGACAGAACCAGCACACCACAACCTAGGGAATGCAAGAAGAAGACATCCCCCAACACCATGACAAGCGTGTGTATACTGTGTCAAATGCCTACAACACCGAACATGACTTTGAACATACAATGTGACCCCCTAGCACATGTGCCACACATATATGTGTGTGGCACCCACAATGCAAGCAGGCCATGACCATTGTGGCAATGGGGTCCAAACCCCCATCATCACAGTGACCAAAATGTAAGTGTGGGGTCCATAGCTGAAGCACACTTTGAACAATGTGGCAATGGGGTCCAAACCCCCATCATCACAGTGACCAAAAGGTAAGTGTGGGGTCCATAGCTGAAGCACATTTTGAACATTGTGGCAATGGGGTCCAAACCCCCATCATCACAGTGACCAAAATGTATGTGTGGGGTCCATAGCTGACGCACATTTCGAACATTGTGGCAATGGGGTCCAAACCCCCATCATCACAGTGACCAAAATATAAGTGTGGGGTCCATAGCTGAAGCACACTTTGAACATTGTGGCAATGGGTTCCAAACCCCCATCATCACAGTGACCAAAATGTAAGTGTGGGGTCCATAGCTGAAGCACACTTTGAACATTGTGGCAATGGGTTCCAAACCCCCATCATCACAGTGACCAAAAGGTAAGTGTGGGGTCCATAGCTGAAGCACATTTTGAACATTGTGGCAATGGGGTCCAAACCCCCATCATCACAGTGACCAAAATGTAAGTGTGGGGTCCATAGCTGAAGCACATTTCGAACATTGTGGCAATGGGGTCCAAACCCCCATCATCACAGTGACCAAAAGGTAAGTGTTGACAAAGAAAGAGGTGCAACTGCCAAACTGCATGGATGAATCCTGGTCACAGAACAACAAACACATCAGTGGCAAAGTAGTGCATGTGTCCGATTGCAACATAAATTGGGGGAGCCAAATCCTGCAGTGCAAATAAGACATACCTTTGGCCATGTGCAGACAAACAACACCCATGGGGGCTGACACCGTCAACAATCATCAATGACACAATGACAGAAGTGACCATCAGAATGCAGACCCACATATTTGCACCAATGGGCACACACATGCAGATACCCTGTGGAGACTGCAGATGTGAGGTGAACAGATACCATACCATGGCAGCAATGGGACACACAAACCATGATCATTGTGCTGACCGATGACCTAGGAATCCCAGGGACAGCAGGGGAAACCCACCAAACTACATACAGCCAATGGCACACCCAAGATATGCCAATGCAGTGGTGCAGATGCACAAACACAAACAGGCAGACCCACACTGCACATCATACACAACAGGTGAGGGGGGGTGCCAGTGTCCCCAGGCAACCACACAACACATGAGGAGACCTGAATACCAATCATACAGATGTGCATACAGTGCCACACAAAGGTAACTCATGGATCCAAATCCCCTATGTGGGCAAGCAGGCATTGTCAGATGAGAGGGAGCACAAATCACACATGTCACACAGGCACGTAGGGACAGCAACTGACACAGCAAGACACAGACACACCACAGCACCACCCCCAGGGCCCCCACAATGTGGTGACCCTGGGCTGCATTACAATCCCACTGTGATGACAAAGCTAAATGTGGTTCACACTGTGAACCACAGTCATGTGTACTGAGCAACTAACTACCATCACACCTACACAAGCACAAATCAAACAGCATGGCCAGTAAGCCAAGGCCAACATGGAGGCAGGGGCCTAGCCGGGCAACAACTCTCATCTGCACACACTCAACACCACACCCCTCGACCTCCAACAATGTGCAGCAGTGAAGCACACATGCACTGGTGACATTGCACAGGCACCCATGACTATTCCAGGGTGGTGGGTGGGAACCAAGGTGCAGAAACACATCACACATGGACACTCAACAAGACTCCTGAATGTCTGACACACTGCACACTACGCTGTACATGGACATGACGGCAATACCACACCAACCAATGGGATCACAGCCACAGTCACACACCAATGAAGAAGCCAAGGTCACCCACAAAGAACACACATAGACAACAACCAACATTGCAGCCCGGACCCTGAGGAGTGCCAGCAGTCACACACACAACGTGTCACAATCACTGAAAGATAACACAAACTGGAAATCACATGACAGGGGCAAACAACAAGTGCCAAGGGGAAACCTGACTGTGACCCATCTGCGTCTGCACACAAACTCAGCCCTGACAGCAAACACACCTATGGGTGACACCCTGATGACCAGTAATGTGCCATGCACCCACATCACAGAGAACCCAGGGAGAAGACTTTGGGGGAACATAGCTCAACTCAGCTAGCATCACAAACAGGTACAACACTAGGGATCACAGCATGCACAGCTAAACGGAAGTGAACACACAGACATGCACATACAACACACACCTTGGGCGCAGGCAATGTCACAGGAGTACACACTGCCATGAGGAGACTCCACTCCTGTGTGAGGAAAGCTGTGCCATATGTTGCCTCAGTAGGGCCCCATCATGTCAGCTGAGCACTTGGTCACACAATCAACAATTAGCACCAAATGAGGGCTCCCGTCACATCAGCCTGGTCATGGAAGTGCCAACGGAATCATCAGCACAGATCCAACACACTTGTATAGCAATGTTGCACTGACAACACAGATGAGTCCTTCCCCATTGATGCCCAAACCTGCATGTCCACTGGAGATGGCCACACGGTCAGGGAAGTAGACGAATTAAACAATGGCAGGCACAACAGATGTGCAGGGGTGGAAGCCACAGATGTGAAATTGCCAATCTAAGTAGGAAATCCCATTGCCAAATACTGAACACATGACACCCTCAGATGCTGCTATGGATGACATGGATACACCACAGGATAGGACACATTCCCCCTGGACCACATGGGTTCCTGCACAGTAACACTTCATTATCATGAGACCAAATATCACCATCACTGCAGCAAGGGCATGGTTAGCATCATCAACATCATGTACATCAGAAGCAAAAGCACTAGAGAACAGAAAGTTGCTTTATTCAGCATATGTGGCATTAAAAGTAGAAGTCCGGTAGAACATAAACAAAGGCCAATGTCCAGTCCATCAACAAAGTCACAAGTGGGTGACAGTGGCAGATGCCACCCTACACATGCCTGCACAAAACCAGGGACAATCCACTAGGAGGGGCAACCGGGGTCGTAGGCCAGGCACCGCAGGGACAGGATCAGGGCTCACCAGGAGGAAGCAGGGAAGGGGTGGTGGGTGCTGGAGAGCCACTGACAACTGCAGTGGAGGTGTCTGACATGGTGTGTGCCGGCACAACTGGGGGGCATGGCTCAGATGTTGTGGGTGCCGGCACGACTGCAGTGGACCCTGCAGATGGAGTGGACAGGTCCGCCACTGCAGTGCCCAAGTCAGACAGGGTGGTAGTGGACTCCACTGCAGTGCCTACCACCAGGGGAGAAGAATGGGGAACAGGCAAGGTGGGCTGGACAGAGGGGAGGACACCCTCACCACATCAGTGGCACAGACAAGCGCAGCGGGGGGTGTGGTGCCGGGAGAGCAAGTGGCAGGGGGAGAAGGCCGGAGCCTCTTGGGGATGGTATATCTGTGGGTGGGGGAACCTGGGGCAGGGTGTGGTGGGGGAACCTGTGGAGTGGGGGCCTGAGGGATGGAAGGAGACCTGGTGCTTGAGCTGCAGGGCGGCAGCGGGGTCTTGCTCTTACCACTCTGGGGGGACTTGCGGGTGGGGGCCTCAGTCTGTCTGCGCCTGGGGAGGGTGTCCGGGGGCGAGGGGCACTCTGCTCCGTGTGGGGGCTTCCTCTTCACCCTGGATGCTGGAGCAGCTGGATCGGAGGGGAAGAGGCCGAGGTCACTGAGGAAGAGGCGCTGGGTCTTTGGGGTTGCAGGTGAGGCAAGGGAGGGTGCTTTGGAGGGAGAGGCAACTGAGGACTGCGCAGTGCCCGTGGATGCGTGTGTGTGTACCAGGGCCCCATCCCCTGTGAGTCTGGTTTCAGTCCCCTGACTGTGCGTGCGTGTGCGTTTTGTTTGTGGCGTGTGTGTCTGTGTGCTGGACATGTGTGTGCTGGTGTGTGCCTGTGCCGGTGTGTGTGTGCTTGGGACGGGTAAGGTGCTGGTGAGTGTGGATGGAGCAGAGGCAGGCGGGGTGAGGGACTGTCTGAGGAGGGACACTGCTGCCGTCAGGGAGGAGTCCATGGACCTATTGCCCCTCTGTAGGTCAGACATGCCCGATGAGATGCCCTCCATGAACGACACCAGCTGAGTCAACAGTGCGGTGTGCGCATGGAGGACACTCAGCATGGCTGTCTGCCCTACATGGAGCTGGCGAAGGAGGTACACAGACTCCTCACTCAGGGCAGCAGGGGACACAGGGGCAGGGGTGCGGTGCCTGGCCCAAAGGAGACACGCTCCCTAACATGGGAGCCTCCACGGACCTGGGGAATGGGAGCCGATGGGAGGGCGGTGGTGGTGCTGGTGGTGGCGGGGACAGCAACACTAGCTGGGGTGTGGTGGCTGCTGACACCCGCCTCCACAAGGGAGTCATCCTCCGAGTTGCTCTGGTCCTCAGCTGAGGTGGATGGTGCTGAGGACTCCTCGGTGTGGCTCCCCTCGCCCTCCGTGCCACTGGGTCCCTCCGACCACTCCTCGGCTGCTGACCCAGTCTGGCTCTCTGGCTCCTCCTGGTCCGTGGAGCTGTCCCCTTCCGTGGCCGTGGATGTATCTGCAAACAATGGGGAAACAGACAGACATCAGTCACCTGCACCAAACGCACACACCACTGTGAGCACAGCACATTACAGAGCAAGCCCTGGCATCATTAGTTGTACATTGCTAAAAGTGCCCTAACTGAACAGGAGAAGCCAATTGTCAGTCTGATGCCAAGCATGGCACTCACATCCCACATGGCCTTGCACCCATCTGTCTGGTGTCTGTTGGATTGCAACACCCCAGTGTGGACACATGCACCAAGTACACAGTAGTTGGACAGTGCCGAGGACACGGTGTGGCATGTGGACATGCACACATCACAGCTCTTGCCACTGAGTCAGTACAGGTTTCCGGATGAAAGGGATGCCCAGAGTCAAATAGGAAATGCATGTGATGCATACCAGCGACAGACACCATGATGCACCCATGTCCTGATAGCCATCGCCACAATGGTGTGCATGTAGCACATGTCACTCCCCTGCAGGACCACCAATAAGTTGACACATGCCATGGCAGAGGCATGACTGCTAAGTCATACATCACTGTCTCAGTGATGTATGACTTGGCAGCCAGACAACAACACTATGCACTGTGTCACAATAGTAGGTCATGGGGAATGCAAGTCCTGGAGCTGCACAAGTGCACATGTACATCCCCCACACAACACATCATCTTAACCCTCATCTGTCCAGGTCATACCTATTGGACATATGGGAGACCTGTGACACTACCCTCTGAACCTGAGCCCCTCACAATTTGCTGTGAATGGGGAACAGCTGCCTGAACTTCACATTCGCATACCCCAGTCTGCACGGGCAGCTGATCAAACACCTATGTGACACACAAGTATCGGCTCCTATGGTCACATCTCCAGGGGCATGCTGAGCCCCTACCAAGAAACACCCCAGCAGTCCTGGCAACTAATCCACAGCACACTGACACAGAGGCAGACACCTGAGGGGTCAAATCACTGTGCACAATGTGTCAGCTGATACACGGGAGTGGGAGTACAGAGTGCATTGCATGGCCTGGAGTAGGCATGACTGTCCTGCTCCACATGAATGAGGGATGTGCCCTGGACAGTGGATAGCTGGCTATGTATGTGTGACACACGTAATCTGCACACTCCTGGGGCCCAAACATTGTTCCCACCCGCTGCATGGGCGTGTGCCACATACCCCAGGCACATGTGGTGGCTCAGCTCAACAAGTGGACCGCATATCGAAGCAACACGCAGATCACATGTCCAAACACAGGCGTTGTGTGAACAATGGACCCACCCATGATGCCCACAACAGAGTTAGGGAAACAGATGCTGTCCCCCACCTTTAGTGAAGCAAACTGCAAGGACACAGTCCCAAGTGACACAATTCCCTGAATGTAAGGGCCACACCTGGGTATCAGATGAGCAGTGGACAGTGCACAATAGAGGGACATGGCTCCTGGACAACATGACTGCTGCACTGTGGCAGTTGAAGCAGGCCAGAGGAGGGCACAAAGCATGTAATACAGAGTTCACAGTGCAGTCTTTGACTCACCCCCTCCTTGCTGCTGTCTGGCCTTCAGCTGCCCATCCAGGTCTGGAAACACCACCGCCAGGATCTGGAGCATGTGGGGGGTCAGGGTCCGTGTTCCGCCCCTCCTGCGAGGAGGCGACAGCTTCAGCAGGACCCGTGCAATCCTCCGGGTCCAGCCCCGAAGGTCCTGCCACCTCTTCTGGCAATTGCGGATCCGGCGCTTGTAGACCCCCACGGACCGGACGGCCCGGACGATGTCCTTCCAGATCTCCTGCTTCCGATGGGCATTAACCTGTCAGGATGACAAAGTGAAAAGGCCATTACCACACATGCAACATATCCGTGCATGACACAGTTGTATATACATGTCTCAATCACAGGGGCACATGATGTACACAGGCAGTGCAAAGCTGCCCATGGACAGTTTACCAGACGTCACTACATGGTATCATTGCATGGGAAGTAAAACCTTGTTCAAATGCACTGTCACTGCACCATACCTGTCCAGTGCATGTCACTACACACTATGGGGGTGACAACTACTCAGTGAGCCTGCTAGCCAGTGGCGTGCAGACTTTCAGCCTTGCTAGTCAGACAAAATGCACATTCAGAAAGGCAGTGCACAGAACACTCACCTGCTCCCCTGGTGTCCCATACAGCTTGCTGTACTGTGTAAGTAGACTGTCCAGCAGGGCCTGGTTCTCTTCAAGGCTGAAGGCTGGGGCTCTCTCCACAGTACGTGCCATTGCAGGGTCCAGAGGGGCAGAGACAGCAGCAGTGCAGTGGCAGATGTCGTCCTGGAGCATGTAGTGCAGGCAAGTGAGCTCTCAGGGGAACAGCCAGCAATATATATGTGCTGGAGAGGCAGATACTGTCCCTTGTGTCCAAAGTGATAGGTCCAAGTCGTTTGCATCTTCTGAATCTGGCCAATCCATGGAATAGCAGCACCAAAACACGCCCACAGTATCCTTCAAATCTTCAACTTCATGACATACATGATTTTGCAACATTGTTGTGGGTGACCAACTGATTTTCCAGCAACCGACTCGTTCGAAATTCGAAAACGCGTCCGTTGCCAGGCAAGCCCATTGTCAATGGGTGCGCACCGATCGGTCCATTGCGGTACAACGCATACAGGGGTACAACGCGTACCCGCACACATTGAATGCAATGGGACGGCCGGAGGCACCGATCGGTCCATTGCGGTTCAACGCGTACAGGGGTACAACGCGTAACCGCACACATTGAATGCAATGGGCCGGCCGGAGGCACCGATCGGTCCATTGCGGTACAACGCGTACAGGGGTACAACGCGTACCCGCACACATTGAATGCAATAGGCCGGCCGGAGGCACCGATCGGTCCATTGCAGTACAACGCGTACAGGGGTACAACGCGTACCCGCACAAATTGAATGCAATGGGCCGGCCGAAGGCACCGATCGGTCCATTGCAGTACAACGCGTACAGGGGTACAACGCGTACCCGCACACATTGAATGCAATGGGCCGGCCGAAGGCACCGATCGGTCCATTGCAGTTCAACGCGTACAGGGGTACAACGCGTACAGGGGTACAACGCGTACCCGCACACATTGAATGCAATGGGCCGGCCGGAGGCACCGATCGGTCCATTGCAGTACAACGCATCACTGTACATGTGACTGGCATATGTCAGCATGCCTGTCTCAGATGGACATATGCCAGCCACAGATAGCTCCCAGGGAGTGAGGGGCACACCTACATCACGACAGCCTGTCCAAACTTTATCATAAGGCATGTAAGGCTGCATTTCCTATTGTGTGTATGTTGGTGTACATGTTGTCCTGTGGGTGTCACCTGTGGGCAGCCACCCCCAGGCTGTGCACGTGTTCATGGGGACAGGATCCTGGGTGTTACGTGTGCATGACCACTGTGATGTGCAACTGTTCATATCTGTGCATGTGCCATGGTCACATTTCACGGTGGTGTATGTGTATGTCATGTCACATACCCCGTGAGTCCCATGTGGGATGGTATGTTTGAGCCAGGGTGTCCCAGTGGCACAATAGTGATGGTCCTCCACAGTCTTTGTGCATGTAGTGTTTACAATGTCTCTGATTTCATGTGCACAATGGGAGACAGTCTCCACATCCAGGTTGTGTGTGCATGGACTTTGATGTTGTGCGTGTGTGTGTCTCAGACGTCCATGTCTGTCCTGCCGTGGCAAGTGGGGCCACTACCTGTTGGGGTCATGGTTGTTTTGCTGTGGTGTATACATGATACTCCATGTAATGCCAGTGTCCATGTGGCAATACAGGGTCCCTGGGAATGTACCTGTCGTTGAGCTGTGGTGCCTGGGGCACATCTGTCCTCACATGTCACTGTGGGGGGTTATTGTGACACGGCAGCAGGAGATGGGAACTGTGACATGGCCTCATGCTATCCAATGGGCCAACCTGGGACTAATTGATGCCACCTGTTGGACCGTGTTGACAGATGTTGGCCATGTATGTACCATACATGTCCTTCCGGAACTGCACACTTCATGTAGTTGTGCCTCATAATGATGTATGTTGGGATCTTGAGTGTGTTCAATGCCGCATATGTGGGGTGACTGACAATCTTGCTTACTTCTCCTCTGCACTGCAGGGCTCCTGCTGTCCATCGACCATTCCCAGACCTGGCAACGATGGTGGAACGGGACAGCATCCGACGGTACCGCTTCACCAGGCAGCTGATTGAGGATTTGGCAGTGCAGTTGTCCCCACATTTGCAGCCTGGCCGGCCGTATCCTACAGCGCTGACCCCCAAGGTGAAGGTGATGTCAGCCTTACACTTCTTTGCCACCGGTACCTTCCAACATACTGTGGCGACTGCTGGTGGGATGTCACAGACCATGTTGAGCCGTGTGCTCCGCGATGTTTTGGCGGCAATGTTGCTATTCCTGAACCGGTACATCTATTTCCCTAGACTGCGACGACTCACTGACGTGAAGAGTGACTTTTATGCCCTGGGGAGGATGCCGCATGTCATTGGCTCCATTGATGGGACACATGTGGCTTTGGTACCACCACAGGCCCAGGAGCAGGCCTACAGGAACCGCAAGCACTACCACTCGGTCAATGCACTGGTGGTGTGTCTTGCAGACATGACTCATCACACACGTGTGTGCCCGTTTCCCTGGTTCAGCACACGATGCCTTTGTGATGAGGAGTAGTCGCATCCCCAGGATGATGGCACAGATGCAGAACCAGCGTGCCTGGCTTGTCGGTGTGTACTGACTTTGTGCCATTGTGTGTGATCTGATCTGTAGTATTCCGCCCACTTTTCCAAGTCAGCTAATGTGCACTTGTCTGTCCGTAGGTGACTCGGGATACCCCAACATGCCGTGGTTGCTGATACCCCTCAGGAACCCTGTGACACCAGCCCAGATGCGCTACAATGAGGCACATGGTCGGACCAGGAGAGTGATTGAGCGGACATTTGGTCTCCTGGAGAGCTGCTTCCGCTGCCTGGACAAGACCGGAGGGTCCCTCCCATATGCCCCTGCGAAAGTGTGCAAGATTATCATCGTCTGCTGCATGCTCCACAACCTGGCAGTGCGGAAGGAGTTGCCTCTCATCCAGGATGACAATGACCAACATCCGCCACCTGTGGAGGATCCTGGCCTGGACCACGATGCCAGTGACGATGATGATGATGATGATGATGATGGTGATGTCCGCACACAGCTCATCACCAACTTCTTTAGCTGAATGTGAGTATCCTGAGGTGTCATGTCAATGTTGTGAGTTGGCATGATGTGTGGGTGGTGCTCTGGTGCTGTTGGAGTGTGTCCATGGGCTACTTGACTGGATGTGTGTTGCGATGTGTGCTAACAGGTGGGCTGTACTCCCCAACAGTGTTGACATGCTAACTTGGTTCTGGGTGGGTATCTTGTAACATGTATTGTGCATGAGTTTTGCTGTTCTGTCCTGTACTCCATTGCTTTTGACTGTGTGTCATTTCTGTCCTTCACAGGGTACTTTCAGATTCGTTTGGTCAACTGTGTCCACCGACGACGTGATTGCACATCCAGGGTGGTAGCTGTTGTGTCCCTACAGGTGATGTGCGCCACACCCATGGACTTCCTTCCGTCTACAGTTGTTGACTGTGTGCCCGCTGCCAGGTGGGATTACCTTGCATCTGTAGTGGTTACGACATGTTGCAACTGTGTAATAAACCTGTGCTTCACTTTGTGATGTGCGTTGTCTGTGGTCACACATTTGACTGCCATTTGCTTACTGCACCTGTGGGCTACTTGACTACAACTGGGAATGGGTGTGGTGTCTGTGCATTGCACCGTCTTCCCTGGCAACATCAGTGTAGGCAATGAGTCAGATGGCCTAGGTGTGTATGTGTTGTGTAGCCCTGGTGGTGTGTCTCCCTCATATGTGTCACGTTGCCTTTACTCACATGCCTGTGTTGTCCTTGCTGTTGCAGTTCGCATACACAGTGTAATTTTGTAGTTCATCATCCCCATAACAGCACCCACGTTGGAATCACGACAGAGGCAAGTATGGTGTATTAGTGTGTTTATTGTGATACATTTGTGTTAATAGTGCATAGGATGGGTAGTGCTGTACATAAATCTTGCAATCCGAAGTTCCTAGGTGAATTGAAAGTCCTGGTAGACAGGATCCCCAGTATCGGGGCCACAGTTGTCTGACACATTGGTCCAACTTGTACTCCCCATGCAATGTGTGGGAGTAGTGTTGCCGTCAACAGGGTGAACAGTCTGTGCACAAAGGCGAACATCCAGAACAGGTTCAGGCTTCCTGGGAGTTGCGCTTGGCCATCGGCCTCTCACTTTTCCCTCCTCAGACGACCCCTCTTCTTGGGGGGGGCCCCTCAAGTACAGGCTGCTGCGGTGCAGGGGACTCTCCGCCAGAGTCCTCCTCCATCCCTGTGGCAGTTGCAGTTTGTTTGGCACCAGATGTTGTTGGCACACAGGGAGGTGTGGACTGGTTGCTGTTCATCTGGCGGAGGCATTGTAAAATGTCCCTGTGCACCGCCGTCATCTAATGCAGTGCATCCCACTTGGACTCCACGCGGGACATGTGTGAGTCCACGCGGGACATGTGTGACTCCACGTGGGACATGTGGGAGTCCAAGCAGGCATGATGGGCAGCCTGCTGCTGTTTCATGTCTCTGAGGAGCCCCACTACCTGGCTGAGGTCTCCGGTGCTGGACTGGTACGCATCAGCTATGCGTACCAGTTGTGGGTCATCATGCACACCAGCAACATCTGCAAGCAGCGACCTCTGTCTCCCACCCCTCCCACCACCCCTGCTGACATGTGCAGTGGCACGCACAGATAACCCTGGTCCACCTTGGGGGTTGGTGGTGGTGGTGGTGTCCATGGCCCCAGGTTGGTCCAGGGTCCCTTTGCTGGTGTTGCTCCTTGTTCTGTCCATGTCGGCAGGGATGGTATTTGTGGTGACAGTCGTTGGAGGGTGGGTGCAGGGGGTGCAGCTGGTGGTCCTGCTGGTGCTGCAGCTGGTGGTCCTGCTGGTGCTGCATGTTGACTTGCACCGGATGTGCCAGGTTGGTCTTCATCGTCCGAGGAGGACAGAGGCTGTACGACGCCAGTGAGCTCCGCATCCTCTTGAGCCTGGGACTGGGACTCCTCAGCATCTGCTGCTGTGTCCCCATCATCACCTGTTTTTGGGAGACACAAACAATGTATGTTATGTTTCTGCAGGCATCAATGGTTGACACACATGACAGTTGTGACTGTGCCTCTGGGTGCGGGCCTGTACATTGCATTGTCCTAAGTCGTCACAGTCAGGGGTTGATATTGGTGTGGCACATTGTCCTGCATTATTTGGGCATTTCTATGTATTTTCTGGGGTGTGAACATGGTCTGCATTGGTTGTGTTTGGTTGACAGCCGGCCCTCCTTCCCACCCACCCAGCCAGTCAGTTATCCCACCATGGAATGTGCTTGCATTGCAGGGAGTGGAAGTTGTCTCTCAGGATGTCAGTCAGTGGTGTCCTGCTGTTTGTTGGTGCACAGTTGCCAGCAGGGCCTTGTGCTCCCCACAGCAGTAGCCAGTGTCAGCCATCTTGTGAGTCCTTCTCCACTTCCTGTGATGTGAGCATGGTTCAGGGTGGTGTTGATGGGACAGTTGTGGGGGTGACCAATATCAGTGACTACGACTCCCATCATGCCATTGCCTCCACCCCCCTTCCCAGCATGCCCATGCTTCCTTCCTTTTGACTCTGCTTCCCTGTGGGGTGGGCTGGCTGTGCTGACAGGATGGCTGGGAGTGTTGTCCTGGCAGTTGTTTGGCTAAAAGTCCCAAGAGTGTCCCTGTGCTTCACACAACATAACCCAGGGTGGTGGTTCTTTGTGGGATCTTGTGTTAGGATGGGGGGCATTGCATTCTACCAGGTGGGTTCTGTGGAGTTTGTGTTGGGGTGTGTGTGAGGGGAGGTGCTTGTGACTATGGTCAGTGCTGCAAGTCCTCCTTCCCACCCAGCTAGCCAGATATCCAACCATGGTACGTGCTTGCATTGCAGGGAGTGTAAGCTGTCTCTCAGGATGTCAGTCAGTGGTGTCCTGCTGTTTGTTGGTGCACAGTTGGCAGCAGGGCCTTGTGCTCCCCACAGCAGTAGCCAGTGTCAGCCATCTTGTGAGTCCTTCTCCACTCCCTGTGATGTGAGCATGGTTCAGGGTGGTGTTGATGGGACAGTTGTGGGGCGGGCAATATGTGTGACTGCGACTCCCATGATGCTATTGGCTACACTGACTTGGCCAGCATACACAGAATTCCTTCCTTTGAGTGGTCTTCACTGTGTGTTGGTGTTGTTGTGGTGGCTACATGTCTGGATGTGTTTGTTAGTTCTATTTGTGCCACTGCCTAGCTGTAGTTGTAGTTGTGTTTGTACATGTGTTGGCACAGTTGGATGTGACTTTTTTTGCTGGCATGTGTTGTGTTTATCTGACTGACAAAACACATTTTGGGATGATTCTGTTCTGGTTGCTGTGTAATTGCTATGAGTGCATGGTTTGACTCTCCCCTTGACAGTGATGTGTGTGTTTTGTGGCAGTATATTGTGTACATTTGTTGTGTACTCACCAGGCTCTGGGATGTCCTCTAGTCCATATACGCTCACTGGCGGAAGGATGGCCGCACCTTCTCCTCCCAGGGCCTGAGGTATATTGGCTTGGCAGGAGGGCCACTGCCGGTGTATTGGCTGTTGATGTAGTCTTTCTTCAGCAGGTCCCGTACCCTCCTGCGCACGTCATACCACCTGTTCTGGATGTCGCTCTTTGTGCGCCGACATGGTGATTGTGCGTTCACCCTGTTGATGATCCTCTCCCACATCTTGGTTTTCTGGGAGATGGGGGTCTGTTGGACCAGTGTGCCAAACAGCTGTGGCTCTACCCTGAGGATCTCGTCTACCATGACTTCCAATTCACTATCTAGGAACTTGGGATTCTTCTTGGGGGGCATGGTGATGGGTGGTGATGGTGAGTGATGTGTGTGTTGGTGTGCAGGTGAGGGTGTGTGAGTGTGTGTTTTGCTGGGTGTATGTGAGGTAGGTATTTGTTGGTGTGCTGATGGTGTGTGGCTTGTGTGAGGGATGAGCTGTGGGTGTGTGGTTGCTTTCTCTTGGGTGCTGGCAGTGGAATGGCATTTGCAAAGGCTCATGGTTGTGATTTGTGTCCTTTATATAGGTGGAGTTGTGGGTGTGTCTTTGTTCTCTGTCCCCACCCCCCAGTATTTATTGGCTTGGTAATTGCTTGTTTGGCCTTTTTGGGTGATTTTTCCTTTGTGCTGTTTGTGTATGTTGGAAACGTTCTTGTGACCGAGTCGGACCCTGCATTTGTCTCGTACGGTGTTCTCCGTTTCGTTCACGCTGTGTTTGTGCAGTTTTCTATGCTGCGTACGCGTCGGTCGCGGTGTTTTGTGTTGCTTCGGCTCGGTTTTGTATGCGTGTCGGTCGTACGGCTTGGCCTCCGTCCGACTCGCTCGTGGTTTTCGCGCCTTGCATCGTACTTTGCGGTTTGGAGTTCGCGTGTACGTTTCGGTCGGATTTGTTCCGGGTGCGTGTCGGTCGGTTGGATTCGCGTGTTTTTCCGGCCGTATTGCTGTTTTCCTTGCGGCTCGGTCGGTCGACTTGGTTTCGGTACGTGTCGGTTTGATTTTTCACGCCTTGCATCGTACTTGGCGTGTCGGGCGCCACGGGTACGTGTCGGTCGGTATTATTTCCGGATCCGAGTCGGTCGGTGCTTTTTCCGGCCCGAATCGGAATCGACCCCTAAGTTGCTGGAATTGGGTTTGTCTTATTGTCCACCAAACAATTTTGATTATGCCCAAACTCGAGTGGATGTATATAAGTTTGTGCGAAAATTAAAACTTAGGAAATTTTATACCAACAAATCCAAAGACTGTAACTCTAGCAATGCAACTCCTACAAATGCTAAAAGCAACCTAACAGCTGCAGATGCAGATCTACTAAGCAACCTACAGGAATTGGAAAATGAAGGCATTGAAGGAGTAGTTAGTGATGCAACTACTAACCTCACAACATATGGCACTGTCCACACCAACTTCAAGCCTAAATCTACATTCCAACCGATTACTCTCAGAGACTCATTGGATATTTTTAATGATCTAGTCACCACAGAAATAAAAAGGTTAAAAATACAAACCAGCAGAAGCAAACAACGACAAAATTACCAACAAATGGCATATAATCGACTCATGCAAAAACTACAGAAAAATGATCAAATTATAATCAGGAACTCTGACAAGGGTGGCAACATTGTTATATGGCCTAGAGATGACTATATTAAAGAAGCAACTCTACAATTGGGCGATTCAAATTGTTACAAAAGAACTAATGTCCAAGTAGTACGTGCTTCATGGATTGAGTACTACTCTAAATTGAGTGCTTGGAGAAGCACTGGTTTGATTACCATGGATGAATATAAGTTCCTAAAAAATGAACACCCTGTAATGCCAACCATGTATTTTATCCCTAAATTGCACAAAAATGCTACCATTCCACCGGGTAGACCAATAATTTCAGCAATAGGTTTTTTTTAGAAAACACTACCAAATATATTGATTTCTTTTTGCAGGATTTTGTTAAGAATCTTCCGTCCTTTGTGCAAGATACTGGTGATTTTTGAGACAATTGGAATTGGTAGAATGGGAACAGAACTGCTTGTTAATGTGTTTAGATGTTACATCACTATACACCAGCATACATCACAAAGATGGCATCAAAGCAACACAATATTATCTCAACAGCAGACCTCTCCACCTTGCCCAACACAATAAAATGTTGATCTCCATGATCACATATTGTCTCAATAATAATTACTTTTTGTTCCAGAACCAAATCCTACAGCAGATTAGAGGAGTAGCTATGGGAGCTTGTTTTTCCCCTAGCTACTCCTGTCTGCATATGGGCTGGTGGGAGGAAGTAATCTTGAAAAATGAATTTAAATCAATCATTGACATTCAGGTAAAAGTCTGGCTACGCTATATCGACGACTTATTTGTGATATGGCGTGGCACAAAAGAATCTGCGCAGGATTTTGTACACAATCTAAATCAAAATAGCCTGAACCTACATTTTACAGCTACAATCAGTGACCAATCTGTATGCTTCCTAGACGTGGAGATATACATCAAAAACCACAAGATTGAGACAAAACATTTTCGTAAACCCACGGCAGGCAATAGTTTGCTGCATGCTGACAGTCATCATCCTCAGCATCTCATCCATAGTATACCCTATGGAGAGATGCTGAGAATACGACGCACTTGCAGCAACAACCATGATTTGGAAGAGGCCCAACAACAGAGCAAGAACAGATTCCTAGAGAGGGGGTATAACTCTAAGATCATTGATGAAGCCATCTCTAAAGCAAATAAAAAAGATCGAAGGGCTCTCATCAACAAAGATAGAACCACCAACATTCTCACAATGCAGGATAGTACTAATTCTAAAACCAGACTGATCCTGACATATAGTAGACAACAGAATACCTTGCGTCGAATCATTAATAGAAATTGGTCGGTGGTGACGAAGTGATCCCATTATCGGAACTTCACTACCTGTGAAACCTAGTATCACCTTTAGGAAATGTAGATCAATGAGGGATACATTAGTCAAGAACAGCCCGGAAATACCAACTACTAGAAACTGGTTAAATCAAATCAGAAAAGGTTTTTATAAATGTAACTGTTGTCGAGCGTGTCAATATGGGGTAAATACATCCTCATATATCTCTCCATTCACAAAGGATCCCATCAAAATAACCAAATACCTGACATGCAAGACAGAATATGTGGTGTATGTGTTGGGTTGCCCATGTGGACTGCAGTATGTGGGCAGCACTAAATTGCAGGCCCACAAACGCATACTGCAGCACATGCAGGCAATTACAAACAGTGATCCCTCATATCCACTCGCACGACATTTTAAAGAAAGGCATGCTAACAATCTTCAGGATTTTAGTTATTTCTTAATTGATTCCATTTTACCATTAAGAAGGGGAGGTGATCGAGAGGCGAAACTCAGACGCCTCGAAACTAGATACATCCTTAATCTTGACACAAAAAATCCTAATGGACATAATTCAAGTGAGGATTTCTACACTTGGCTATAGTTAATCTGGGATCAGATTATACTAAATAGTTTCCACCAGAGAGAAAGAAATATATACATAGATATACTGTTTAGAATTCTCTAACTATATTAGGATTTTTCTCTTTTTCTCTTTTATATGCTTTCTCTGCTCTAGGATTCTTTAATCAGCCAGCTGCCTCTAATTTTTAATTTTTTTATAAAATTGTAATAAATCATTCACTTATGTAATTTTACTTATTGACAATTGTATGAGAGATGGCTTTTGCGATCTTTTATGTAAATTTGTTCAATGTTTAGATTTGTTATTTAGCACTTTATTGACACTTTGCACTTTACACATAGATACTCTCAATTAGGTAGGCAAGACGGACCCTGAACAATATACTAATATCTATATTGACATTGTATTTAGTAACTAACTACCTCACAAAAACATACAATGAATTTTATTACATTTCATTAGTATATATAAAGCTGTTTTTATTGAGGTTTTACTACAATCATATTTATGTATTTTAAATATTGTGGTTATATTGTATTTTACATCTATACTACTTATTTATTTATTTATGTCAGGTATTTATTAAGGTATGTATTTATACATCAATTGCCGTATTTTTAACTAATTTAGTTACTTCAACATAGTATGTTGTTTATGCCTATGCAAGAATCTCATCACGTGTGGAGTTGATCTGTCACTTTAAATATTGCACTGTGGCTCTAAACGCGCGTCATGTGATCAAGGCCGAGTTTGGCCGAAACGCGTCATGGCAGCATGGTGGCTCACTGAAAAATAAAGGAGAAACTTACATCAGTTTGGGTTCGTCTTCCGTTTTGTTTCCGTTGTGAGGAACGTTGAGGCGGAGTGTGGCTATATATATATATATATATATATATATATATATAGTTGAAGGCACAGAGCTGAAACGCGTAGACCGTCCATGTTGTTGCACTATGGTGGTTGAAGAAACACTAAAAAAAGAAGAAACTACTTGTCAAGTCCTCTCCTTATGGTGCCGTGAAACCCTTGCTGTGTGGAGGCTTGGAATACGTGAGAATATATATATATATATATATATATATATATATATATATATATATATATATTGCACATTTGCTCCAAATGGTTGCCCTCCACTCGGGCTCAGCTTTCCACACGTTTACCAGGGCAAAATGAAGCACAGCACTACAGGAACTGACTACAAAAGGGCTTTAATAAATTATAACAAGGAGCCTCTTCATACGAAGCCTTCACAAGCTAAGTGCAGGGGTGCATACAAACGATGACCTACGCGTTTCGGCTTGCGCCTTCTACTGGGTATATATATATATAGCAGCAACTCCTCTCGTACTGCGGTGAAACAGATGAAAACCAGGAGCCCGGACCACAGTTTTGTGCAAAGCTGTAAGTTGTTTATTTCAGCTCGATCAAACCTCAGCCATGACGCGTTTCGGGTCCATAGACCCTTGATCACATGACGCGTTACACAGTTCTAGGTCTGCCTTAAAAGCCGTTTTTTTACCATTTTCTTAAAGTGACAAGTGCAAGATAAACGCAAGGAAAGTCAACATAAAAGAGTTACTACTATACAGGTAATGTTTTTCACAGATAAATATATAAATATATAGATACATAAATATATAAATAAATATGTAAAAACCATCAAAATCATCATTTGTTCTAACCATCATTTATCAGAAAAATACCAGAGTTTTACATTGACTAAACTGGATAGCCCACATTAAAATCTGGCATTAATAGATATATATCACGTAACCACCCTTTTCTGTCTTTGATTCTTTTGTCTTTGTCTCTGATTTAATTAAATCCGCATTCCATCCATGCCGCCCGCCCAAAGCGCAGAGATACCCCTTCGGGGGTCGATTCAGGCGCTATATAAATAAATAAATAAAATAAATGATGTTTAGCCATTTACAAAATAAATAAATTAATTAAATTAAGGACCAGAGTTGATCTAAAATTGTCATGGTTTAAATACCTGACTTTGCTGCTATAGATCTATTGTAGAAAGTCATGCATCCCAGCAAATATATTGGCATAAATGCTTAACTACAGTTGACGTGGTTAAATGTAAATGGCATTCTAGATGTTACTCATATTTCACCAATAATATTTAGACATGTAGCTATTATAGTCCAGTACAGACACCCTTGCGTTGCTCAAAGAAACGTGCAAGTGCAAATAAATAAATAGAAAAATGTGTATGTGAACCCTCTTTGTGCAAAAAGCTAAAACCTATTTAAAATGTAACTGTGATAGAGATATTGGGAGGCAGCATGTTAATACCCCTAATTATATTTTTACCGACTCAGTTTTGATAAAAATTATTATCAGAAATAATCACCTCAACTCAAGGTACTGGAGGCAGGTGTGTAAATCCTCTGTCTCGTTAAGACCCCCTGGATATTTGCTGTCCAATTCCAAAATATATCTAGTTTCCAACTTCCTAAGGGCCTTTTCCCTGTTGCCTCCACGTTTATTTGGAGGTATGGAGTCAATTAAAAAGTATGTCAAATCTTTGGGGTCTCCCTTGTGTAAGTCCTCGAAATGACGTGCCACTGGATAGGCCTGGTCCCTGTTCTTGATAGCTCTAATGTGCTGGAGTATCCTCTTGTGGCCCTGTAGGATGGTACTTCCCACATATCTAAGGCCACACGGACACTCCAGCACATAGACCACGTATTCCGACTTGCATGTCAGATTTTTGTGAATAGGTTTCTCCTGATCGCTGAACGGAGTTCTATAAGAGGATTTATTGACCCCATGTTGGCATGCTTTACATACTCTACACTTAAAAAAGCCCTTACGTAGGGATAACCATGTGGATTTGGTACAGTTTCCCGGGTCATTGTGGACTAGCTCATCTCTCATAGAAGGCGCTTTGCTATACGTAATTCCTGCCCTTTTAGGTAGAAAATGGCCTATTGTGGGGTCGCTTATGACGATAGGCCAATTTTTCTTGATGATATTACTGATGGCTCTTGCCTGTTTGCTATAGCCAATTATGAATCTGAAGGTATCTGGGTTTTCCTTGTTGTTAAGGTCACTCTCTGATCTAATAAAGTTTGACCGAGGGGATAGTAGGACTGCTCTTTCTGCCTCATTACTTTTGGTAATGGCTGTTGCAATCGTTTTTTTATTATATCCCCTTTCAAGAAACCTTCTTTGACTGACTAATTGGGTCAACAGTAAATCATCATCATTACTGCAAATGCGTTTTAATCGGAGCATCTCACCATAAGGTATACTCTGTATAAGATGTTGTGGGTGAGAGCTCCTAGCGTGCAGAACAGCATTCCCTGCAGTAGTTTTACGGTGTAGTCTAGTTGCAATTTTTCCTTCCCTGATGTAAATCTGTACATCCAGGAAATTAACTGTTTGGTCACTAATAGTAGCTGTGAACTCTAAATTAAGATTATTTTTGTTGAGGTTACCGATGAATCCCTCCGACTCTGGCCGGGTCCCCTGCCAGATGATGAAGAGATCATCAATGTATCTCAACCACACCTTGATGTTTTGGGTAACTGTTCCCTCATGTTCTTTGAAGAGGACCAACTCCTCCCACCAGCCCATGTGGAGACAGGCATAGCTAGGGGAGAAGCTGGCCCCCATAGCTACACCGCGTAGTTGGTGATATAGAGTATTCTGAAAAATAAAAATGTTGTTATTTAAACAAAAGCTAACCATATCCCTGAGCATTTTACTATGATGTTTCAATTCCGGTGGCCTCTGATCAAGATAGTGTGTCAACGCTTTTATACCATCCCGGTGGTTTATAGAGGTAAAATTAGTATAGATAAATTAATTACAATTGTTAACACTACTACATACAATCATATTTCTCCTGGAGCAGAAAAGAGAAAGGGTTTCGTAATCGTTTGTTTCAGCAGTAGGGATACCGTTTTTAAGCACATAAAAATCAGTACCTATATTAAAATGTTTGTGAAACAGATAAACAAAACACCATGTATGCCTAGCATTGTTTTGCCCAGCAAGTTAAGAATTGGTGTCTAGGTTGACAGTTATCAAGGGCCTTCTAAAATCTTCTTCCTCTGGTTCCAGGCACAGAGTAAGTAACGCGATGTCCCAAAGGCTAGGATCCCCCTGGTATCACTCTTAAGGAGCCTAACTGCTTCTTCACAATGTCTCACTCCCATAGTTTTAGTGCTGCTACCAACCATTTCTTCCGTGCTTTCCTATATTGGGGACAGAGGAGGATAAAATGCTCTTCTGATTCCACTATATTGGGGCAGTTTGGGCAAAATTTCGATTTTGATTGTGCCTTGACCCATTTTGAAGTCTGATTTCTCAACGGGAGTATGCCACATCTGAATTATACATATAAACATTTAGCATAAAGAGGGTGCATTCGATCCATATATGGCTCGAAGCCAGGTGTGCACTTGTGATTCAGGAACTGGCCAGTTAGACTACTGTCTGGGCATACCTCCCATGTCTGCATCACAGCTACCTCCCAGAAGCGATGTTTTACTTCTCGGGCATCATTTTTATTAATCAGCTCTGAGGAGGTCCATAAATTACCCATCCCAATTTTATTTGATGTTTCTTTTATGGCCTTCAACCAGGGAGTACTATGGTCTCTATCGATGGTTAAAAGATCTTTTACGCAGTTCCTGTAAGTTGCCAGTTCTTTGGTGGACCACACTGATCCAATACAGCAAAGTTTTAATTAAGATTGTTAAATGTATGGGATTGAGAGCTAAATCAAATCTCACTGGAGTTATAGGTGAGCTTGACGGGAGTTCAAAGAGGGCCCTAATGAACTTGTTTTCAATCCTTGTCAAAACCTCTGCTGCAGCATAGCCCCAAATCTCCGCCCCATAAATTGCAGATGTTACAGCTGAAGCTCTATACACAGTGATGACCGGGGACAGAGCTCCTCCTGATATTTTCTTACAATCGCCGAGGATTTCAATTGGAGAATGGCTTTACTTTTTTCCAGCGGAGGGCCCCATGTCTGACTGTCACTCAGCCTGACTCCCAGGTAATCGAAATGTGGGACTTTTTCAAGGGGGACCCCCTCTATGGTCAAATTCCCTCTGTACATTTTGTGGGGATTTATGGTCATAACTTTGGATTTAGTAGGATTAAGTTCTAAGCCTCTTCCCTCACAAAAGGTAACAAATGCATTTAGTTCTGCTTGCAACCCCATTGGTGTGCGCGAGATTAACAAAGTGTCGTCTTCGAACATCTAAATGGGTATAGGCAACCCCGCTATTTTGGGAGCATCGTGTTTACACTCCATCAATTTCTTTACTGTGCATTAATATATCAGCTAAAAAGCATAGGTGCAAGGACACACCCTTTTCTAACCCCTTGCTTGATTTGAATCCTATCTGTCAAGTCCTCTGCGGTGTTCCATCTGACCCTTGCATATGTGTTTGCATGTAGGACTCTCAATAGTCTCACTATGTCTTGAGGAATGCCATACCCATCCAAGACTTCCCAAAGGGTTTCCCTGGGGACGAAGTCGATATATATATATATATCTTTCCATCCACAGAGGCCTGGTGTGATACTCTCTCTAGCTTCTTCATGGATAAAATCCACACTATTCAGGCGACTTTTACCTACTGCAGTGGGGCCACAGCTGGTTCCCTGCCCCTGGTGTCTCCACCTGCTAATCCTATGCACTCCCTGCCTGCCTTTACTCCCATTGATCTTCCCAGCTCTCTTAAAATTCTGAAGAGCCTGCAATTAGGCTCGCCATCTGACCCCTGCATAGCCAGATTGCTGGCAGCTGTTGCAGGGACTATCAACTTGGAAGTCAATAGCATCATTAACATGTCCCTCCAGAAGGCTCGTGTCCCGGAAGTCTGGAAGCAGGCAAAGATTCTTCCCTTACTAAAAAAAAAATCTCTTGATCCTCTTAGCCCTGGGAACTACCGACCCATCTCCCTCTTGCCTAGTGTGGCTAAGGTGTGCGAAAAGGTGGTGACCAAACAACTCACTGAGTTTATCGAAAGCTCGGGCCTCTTGCACCCGGCCCAGTCAGCGTTTAGGGCTTCTTATAGCACCGAGTCAGCCCTGGTGGAAATTTCAGTCGCCATCCGGGAGTGTTTGGACGCTGGCAGGAGGGCAGCGCTGATTCTGCTCGACCTGTCGGCAGCGTTCGACACGGTTTCTCACTCACTGCTGCTCTCTCGACTTGCTGAGATTGGTGTGTCTGGTACTGCTTGGGGTTGGCTTAAGTCCTTTCTGGGGGGGCGGATGCAACAGGTTTGGCTTTTGCCGTCCTCTTCATCCCTTCGGACAGTGGCCACAGGTGTTCCCCAGGGATCTTCCCTTAGCCCCCTTCTCTTTAATATCTATGTTACCCCACTGGTCCAACTTGCCGAGGACTTGGGGGTTAAAGTCATTGCTGACGACACCCAGCTCCTATTTAACTGGGGAAAAGACGTGCACTCCGTCTCCTCCACAAAAAATTGTTTGTCTTCTGTATTTAAGTGGCTAGCTGCTGCCCAACTTAAGTGCAACAAAGAGAAGTCTGAGATACTCCTCTATGGAAAATTCCCCCCTAATTTTAGAGAAACGATCTGGCCACCTGAGTTCTCCATGCCCTCATCGACAGGAAAACCCACTAAGAACCTGGGGGTTTGGTTCGAAGAGAACCTATCATTCTCCACTCAGGTCAAAAAGCTTGCCGGTAACTGCTTTGGGCTACTAAAAACCCTCAGGAAATTTCTCCCTCTCCTTCCTAGGGTTGCAAAAGAAACGGTTATCCGTGCTCTCATCTTATCCCGATTAGACTATGCCAACACTCTGTACGTTGGCATCCCTGGCTACCTGATGAATAAGTTACAGGTGGTCCAAAATGCGGCAGCCAGGCTTCTTTTTGACATCCCTATTAGAAGCAGCGTGAAACAATACCTGCGCTTACTGCACTGGCTTCCCGTGGCAGAACGGGTCAAATTTAAATTCCTAGTCATTGCTCATCGCGCCCTCCATGGCCTAGGCCCTACCTACATTCAGAAGCGGTTCTCCTTCTATGCCCCTGCGAGACATCTGCGCTCTACATCTCAACTTCTAGCCCAGGTTCCCTGCTTCAAACATCAAAGGTTGGGTGGCAGCTCTCTTGTCCTGAAAGCCGCCTTGGCCTGGAACGCACTGCCACTTGCGTTACGCAACACTCAAGAAACTTTTCTCTTTGTTTAGTTCAACTTGTATTACCCCTCTTGGCTCGCGCCGGGACCCTCCACGGAGTAGCTGTGCGCGCTATAAAAAAAAATAACATAACATAACATATATATATATATATGACACTGAATATTTACAGCAGGTCGCAAAGGTTAAACCAATTGATATTCACCTATGGAAAGAGTAAAGTCACTACCTTATGTATATATAACATGTACTTCACTGCAGCGCGTTATGTGATCAAGACTGCAGGCTTGCGGTCGAAACGCGTCATCTTGACATGGATATGCAATAAATCAACTTATTTACACCCATTACGGAGTCTGTGCCCGTGTTTGACCCGACGAGGTCTTTCTTTGGGATCCTGGTTTTATATATATATATCGTCATGTGATCAAGGCAGGGATCTGCCGAAACGCGTTATGGCGATGTGATGGTGTGCAGAATAAACTAACAATTAGCACTGAACCTGGGTCTGCGCTCGTTCTTCTCCTGGCAAAGGATTTTCAAGGCAAGGATTTGGCATATATATATATATATATATATATATTTTAACAGGTCGCGTTTTAACATTTGCCCATAAATATGATGCGCCACGAAAGGCCCTGAAACAACTAGGAGGAAATCCTACAACAAACAAGGATACTTCAGAATCAGAAGTGGAAACTTCTGATGGGGAACAAATAGCCAACACGCACCAAGAAGAGGCGAGTCTTGAATCCCCTTTTTTCAAGAATACCAGTTCATAAGGGAGATACGCCAAAGACCGGCACCACGCACCCACCCCCACAACAAACAAAAACAAAGAATATAAGGCGGAAAACAAGGAGGGGTAGGAGGCGTGGGAGAAGATGCCCCAACACCAAGAATGACACGCAGCAGGGGCAAAAGGGGCAAATGGTAAATGAAATTGAAGAACAAACAGTGATCAATCTCTCTAATAGAGTGCTATCTCATGATGAGATTAAAATCTTGCAATTGGGTCCCACCTTTTGTCCGACTTCAGGATATAATTATGTCGAGACTCGGATAGATCTTTTTAAATATATCAGGAAGTTGAAATTACGGAAATTTTTTCTCCTTCATCCTGACAAAGGATCAAGTGCGACACAAATCGAAGAACAAAATCATGATAAAATAGATCTGGAATCGTTGACAGGTCATGATCTTCAGACATTATTAACATTGTAAAGTCGTGATACCTCCATAAATGAAACAGATATTAACATCGATGAATATCTAGATAGTATTAGTATTTCTCAAACTGGAGGTCACAGTACTTTTAAAAGAAAATCAAAAACAATCCCACAGACTCCCTTTGATGCAATCGATGTTTTTAATGAAGCAGTCATCACAGACTTAAAGAACTTGGCTAAACAGAGTATCAAGAAAGATCAACATTATAATTTACCAAGGAAACAATGGGAGGCCTTGAAAACATTGAGGGAAGATACCAGTATTGAGATAAAACCCTCTGATAAAGGGGAATATGGTTGTTTTTAATAAACAGGATTATCAAAAAGAAGCCATGAGGCAACTGGGAGATAAAGAATGTTACAGTTCTATACAACGGAAAGACTATCTGATATGCATTAGCACCTATCATAAACTATTATTGGATTGGAAAAATGATGGGATGCTGGGGCAAGACGAATATTTGTTTTTATATTGTGATATGCCAATTTTGCCCACTTTTTATCACCTAACAAAGGTGCACAAAGATTTATGTAATCCACCAGGTAGGCCCATTGTTGCCTCTATAGGCAGTCTTCTAGAAAATACTGCCATATATATTGATTCTTTCCTGGCACCTCTAGTTAGAGATCTGGCTTCCTATGTCAGAGATACCCAAGACTTTTTGAGACTGGTTGATGGAATTGTATGGGATGATGATATGTTGTTAATTACACTAGACATAACAAGCCTATATACATGCATCAAACATGTAGATGGTTTAAAAGCTGTGGAGTGGTTCCTTAACAAAAGACAGCTCAAATTTCAAAAACATAATAAGATGCTGTTGGACATGATCCACTTCAGTTTACATAACAATATGTTTACCTTTGCAGGCCAGATTTACCATCAGCAACGCGGGACCGCGATGGGCACGTGCTTCACCCCCAGCTACGCGAATTTATTTGTGGGCTGGTGGGAGAAGCACGTGGCCTGGGGGGAGACACAGGACTTTTGGATGGGAAACATGATATTATGGGTTAGGTATATCGACGACCTTTTTATTGTTTGGCGGGGCAGCCGCTCCTCGGCTGAGGAGTATGTTGCTTCACTAGATAATAATGAACTGAATTTGAAATTTACAAGCTGTATCAGTGATAATTCGGTTACCTACCTAGATGTAGAAGTCTATATTGAAAATTCTACTTTGCTAACCCGTTTGTATAGAAAACCTACAGCGGGGAATGCAGTTTTACATGCAGGAAGCCATCATCCTAAAAGCCTCATAAAAAACTTACCATTTGGAGAACTGTTGCGGCTTAAACGGAACTGTACTACGGTGCAGAGCTATAAAGAAGCCAAAGATCAGGCTTTAGACCGTTTTAGGCAAAGAGGCTATGGGAATGCAGATCTTAATTTAGCAGAAAGTAGGGTTGAAAAGATCAACAGAAGGGACCTAGTAGTAGCAAAATGTCACCCAACGGTAAAAGCAAAAGAAAATGAAGTGGGCTTAATAAGAATGATAACAAGCTACAATGAAAAATCAAGTAATATCCTACAGATCTTTAAAAGAAATTGGCACATCCTGCAGACAGATAACATCTTAAAGAATAATCTCCCAAATCGACCAATGATTACATATAAACGATGCCAATCAGTGGGTGACCATCTGATTCATAGTCATTTTAATCAAACCCCCAAACCCATGAATCACTTAAATATAGCGGGTTTTTATCCTTGTCAACGATGTAAAGCCTGCAAACAGAGTAGTAAAGTTGTTAATTATCCAGGTAGGCCAGGGGACCCGAGGCCCACCCGTAAGATTGAAAAATTCCTGAATTGTAACTCCGATTTCACAGTCTATTGTCTAATATGCCCATGTTCCAAGCGCTATATTGGTAGTACTATTCATCCCACAAAAAAACGCGTTTTGGAACATATGCGAGCCATCACTAATAAAGACGTTACGTACCCTGTTGCACGTCATTTTGAAAAATTCCATCGAAGCAACAGGGACCTCCTTAGATTTTACTGTATTGATCAGATCAATAAAAAGGAGAGAGGTGGCAATAGAGTGCAGCAATTACGTATCTTGGTGTCTAAATATATCATTGACCTTCAAACCAAGATGCTGATTGGGCTGAATAATGATGAGGAGATGTGGGTACATCTGGAGTAAAATAATAAATAAAATATAAAAACAAAAATAAAAATGATAACCAAAAAGGATGAAGAGATATCTCTAGACGAATAGTAATTTTAAAATCAAGCTGCTTTCCAATCTAGTATTTTATTGGCTCCCATAGAATGACTTTTTAATTGCCCATACAGGGCACAATTATGTCTGCATACTGATGACATTGGCTCTTATATTATACACAAAGCGTAAATAGTCTCCCACTCTTTTTATTGATATAAATGTTATATATTACATGTAATCTCTTAATAGAGTTGGTGAGACACTTATGAACTACGTGTGTATATATATGAATTTATAATGAAATAACGTTTTAGAGCATTAATATATGTTTTTAGAAATTGTGATATATATGAATTTGATTATAGTACAATTCTGAAATGTAGTAACATGTATTTATTTGCCATCAGAAAAATGCACAAAAAGACATTTTGAGTTTTACATTGAAATTTGCACAGCACTTAGCACTTTGGGATTAAGCACTGTTTATAAATTTACATGTTCTAAGATGGCCGCCATGAAATGGTATTCAATGAAGTGTAAGTCCATCTTTTGTTTTTCATTATTATCACGTGATGTATGATGTATTTTAAAAGAATCACGTTAATGAAAAAGTAACCGACATTGAGGAAGCCGTGTGGCGAAACGCGTCTGTCGGAGGGAGGTTTTTGCACAAATAAAGTATTCAACAACGAACTCCGCGAGTGCTGTCCGTTGTGGTCACGGATAGAGTGTGCCTGGTTTGCAGCATATATATATATATATATATATATATATATATATATATATATATATATATATATATATTTTCCAACCAAACTCCACACATCCACACTGCAGGAGTTTCCACAGCACCAAGGAGCAAGAATCCACAGGTAATTTACCAGAAAAGTGCTTTATTAGTACACCATTGTGCAAAGCATGGACGGTCTACGTGTTTCGGCTCCTGCCTTCAACTGGACCATAGAGTCCTGCTGTCTAGAACATCTATTTAAAGTGAAATGTGCATTTAGATCCCTTTGTCTGTTGTCTGTTTCTATTATTTACAATATACTAGACTGCTGATCCTCACTTTATACAAAGATATGGTAACTGGCGGCTGCCATTTTATACTCATGTTTATGTCGGTAAAGTACCAATATTATATGGCAGTGAGAAGCAAAGTTATATTACTTCATAGTCGCTCTTAGGAGGAGATTAAAACAATAAAACATTTTGTGCAAAGTACGCAATAGTTCTCTTTTACAGTAGGGTTTAGGAAGAAAAGTGCAGTTTGTAAAGTACATTTGAAAAATGAGCTTTCATGCTATGAGTTCAATAACTGAATTATCTGTGTTGCACAGCTCAGTCATTTCATAATATCACATTCAGTATCACATTCAGTGCATTATATATATATAAATGTATATATATATATATATATATATATATATATATATATATATATATATATATTCACTGAAAAAACCATAGGTTTTAGGGACAGTTATAGTTAGTTGGACATTGCACTCGTACAAAACCCGTGAAATTCCCCCGTTATAGTTAGTCCAGCTAACTATAACTCGCGCCTCGCAATGCACTGCTGATGACGTCACATATTACATCACTCATGACATGGTCAGTGACATCACTGATGACATCACTGATGACATCTCAAATGACATCACTGATAACATCATCCAGTGACTGTGTGTTTCTGTAAAGTTTAAATATTTTTAATATATATAGGAAAAGACGTATTGAAGAATGAGTGGGTGTGTAAGTGTCTGTATGGATGATTTAGTAGGTGCATGACTGACTGTATAAGTGAGTGATTTAACGTATCTTACTGAATGCATGGGTTAGTGACTAAACTGGGTGAATGTCTGTATCCGTCTGTCTGTTGCTGTGTAAGTGGCTGCATGTGTTTGTGAATAGCTACATGAGTGTCTATATGAGTTATTGAATGCTTGTGTGAGTATCTGTATGGGTGCCTGAGTGTTTGTGTGGGAGGGGTGTGTGCGACTCTGTGCATAGATGTGTGAGTGGGTGATTCACTGGGTGGATGGTTTCAAGAGTGCATCTGTGATAGACTGTATGGGTGGGTAAGTGTGTGTAAGAGTGTGTTAGTGAGTGAATGTATGTCCCAGTGGTACATGTGTGAGTAACTACATATGTGAAAGGCAGTATATATGTGTGTTGGAGTATATAAATAGCTATAAGCGAGAGTGAGTGATTGTGATAGTGGCTGTATGGATGAGTGTGTGCTTGTATCAGTGATTGTATAAGAGCGTAAGAATGTGCTAGTATTTGTATGAGTAAGTGAGCTGGTGTGTGTATAACTGTATAGGTGAGTAAATGGTAGTGTGTTTAATTATTTGCATGACTGACTAGGTGTGTGAGTACCTCTATGGATGAGTGGCGGTGTTTGAGTGTCTATATAGGAGTATGAGTGCATATGATAGTCCTGTACTGAGTGACCATAAGTATGAGTGACTGTACGGGTGAGTGAGTGGATGTGTGTGTGTGTAGACCTAAGAATCAGTGAGTGGGTATGTAGTTATTGGTGTTGGAGTGTCTATGGTTTTGCGAATGGCAGTCTGTAATTTAGAGTGGGTGTATCAAAGGTTATATTAGGGTGTGAGAAGATGCATGAAATTATCACATGGATGATGTCATCAGTGATGTCATTTGAGATGTCATCAGTGATGTCATCAGTGATGTCACTGACCATGTCATGAGTGATGTAATATGTGACGTCATCAGCAGTGCATTGCGGGCGCGAGTTATAGTTAGCTGGACTAACTATAACGGGGAATTTCACGGGTTTTGTACGAGTGCAATGTCCAACTAACTATAACTGTCCCTAAAACCTATGGTTTTTTCAGTGAATTTCAAAGGTTTTTAAATGCTAATTTGTAACTATAACGTCCCTGAAACCTATGGTTTTTTCAGTGAATTTCAAAGGTTTTTAAATGCTAATTTGTAACTATAACATGTCTGAAACCTACGGTTTTTCAGTAAATTTCAAAGGTTTTGTAAATGACAATTTTTAAATGTATTAATTGTTATATTAATTTTTTTCATACTGATTTACTACATTTTTAGAAACAATTTTTTTTACATATTTTATTTTTAAATTACATTGTAATTACATTATACATTACATTACAAAAAATACTTTCTCAGAATGAATTACTTTAGTTTAAATACTTTGCACATAGGCAATAGACTTTTAAGTACAGTAGTTACAGTTGTTGCAATGGGCAACACATTTTCAAACACAATGCAACATTCAGCTCAATGTGAATTTCTAGTTAAATGCAATTAGTTACTTTATGGATTACTTTTCTAACCACAGGACTGGATCCTAGATTCAGTCCTGGGACATCTCCTGTAAACAGTTGAGTAAAAGCGTTTTGGTTACAGTCGTGATTTTTAAGGAATATTATTGTACTTTAAAAGTTGACACTTAGAAACTTTTTCTCATAGAATCACCAATGTTATCCTATGGAAGGAAATTCACTTAGAAGGTAAAAACTGTTATCGTTACTTTTTCTTACTCAGTGTTGGATCCTGGATCCAGCACTGGTGCATCTCCTGTAAAAGTTGAAAGAATGCGTTTAAGTCATACAGGCGATTTTTTAGGAATATTTGTAGTTTGTGAAAATCGACACTTTGAAACTTTTCTGCTAAAAACCAGACAATGGATTCCTATGGAAGAAAATATAAGTTACTGGTAAGTACGGTTAAAATTACTTTTCAGGGTCAGTGCTAGGCTAAAAGATGCAGCACTGGGTTCTCTCCTGATAACAGGTGAGTAAATTGGAATTCGTACTTTGGTTGATTTTAGAGGAATATTATAAAGTTCCAAAACTCCACACTTAGAAGAATTTCCAAGTGAAACCAGTCAATGTTAGCCTATGGAAGGAAATTCAAGTTACTGGTAAGTACGGTTAAAATTACTTTTCAGGACCAGTACTGGGCTGAAAGATGCAGCACTGAGGTCTCTCCTGATAACAGGTGAGTAAATCAGAATTCGGATTTCGGCTGATTTTAGAGGAATATTTGTATGTTTCAAAAATCAACACTTAGAAACTTTTTCAGCAAAAAGCAGGCAATGATATCCTATGGAAGGAAATTCAAGTTACTGGTAAGTACGGTTAAAATTACTTTTGAGGATCAGTACTGGGCTGAAAGATGCAGCACTGAGGTCTCTCCTGATAACAGGTGAGTAAATCGGAATTCGTATTTCGGCTGATTTTAGAGGAATATTTTAAAGTTCCAAAACTCCACACTTAGAAGAATTTCCAAGTGAAACCAGTCAATGTTAGCCTATGAAGGAAATTCAAGTTACCGGTAAGTACGGTTAAAATTACTTTTCAGGACCAGTACTGGGCTGAAAGATGCAGCACTGAGGTCTCTCCTGATAACAGCTGAGTAAATCAGAATTCGGATTTCGGCTGATTTTAGAGGAATATTTGTATGTTTCAAAAATCAACACTTAGAAACTTTTTCAGCAAAAAGCAGGCAATGATATCCTATGGAAGGAAATTCAAGTTACTGGTAAGTACGGTTAAAATTACTTTTCAGGATTAGTACTGGGCTGAAAGATGCAGCACTGAGGTCTCTCCTGATAACAGGTGAGTAAATCGGAATTCGTATTTCGGATGATTTTAGAAGAATATTTGCACAATGGTGAAGGGAGGGGGCGGGGCCTGAGGTGACATCTGTGCAAACGCGCCCGTGGCGCGTTTTAAGTTGGGGATTAAGTCCCCTTGAATCCTGAGGTTCCCTAGGGGCCAACTAGCCCACCAGGAACCTCCAATATGCGCCAGGGGGCTGTGTTGCAGAGACGTGTACAGAGGCCACGCCCCTTTTTACACCTCTCTGCAACGCAGCTCTGTGGCGCTTTTTGGATATACCTGTTGGGCTAGTTGGCCCCCAGGGACCCTCAGGATTCAAGGGATTTAATCCCCAACTAAAACGCGCCACGGGCGCGTTTGCACAGTGGTGAAAGGGAGGGCGGGGCTTCAGGTGACATCTGTGCAAACGCGCCCGTGGCGCGTTTTAAGTTGGGGGATTAAGTCCCCTTGAATCCTGAGGTTCCCTAGGGGCCAACTAGCCCACCAGGAACCTCCAATATGCGCCAGGGGCTGCGTTGCAGAGACGTGTAGAGAGGCCACACCCCTTTTACACCTCTCTGCAACGCAGCTCTGTGGCGCTTTCTGGATGTACCTGTTGGGCTAGTTGGCCCCCAGGGACCCTCAGGATTGAAGGGGATTTAATCCCCCAACTTAAAACGCGCCACGGGCGCGTTTGCACAGATGTCACCTGAAGCCGAGCCCCCTCCCTTCACCACTGTGCAAACGCGCCCCGTGGTGCGTTTTAAGTTGGGGGATTAAATCCCTTGAATCCTGAGGGTCCCTGAGGGCCAACTAGCCCAACAGGTATATCCAAAAGCGCCACAGAGCTGCGTTGCAGAGAGGTGTAAAGGGGCGTGGCCTCTGTACACCTCTCTGCAACGCAGCCCCTGGCGCATACTGGAGGTTCCTGGTGGGCTAGTTGGCCCCAGGGACCCCCAGTATTCAAGGGGTCGTTCCCCTCTGCAAACGCGCCAGGGCGCGTTTGCAGAGTGGTGAAGAAAGGGGCGGGGCCTGCGGGCCCGATCGTTTTTGTTTTTTTGTCCCCTGAAGGGGGGCTGTGTGGCCCCCTTACTTTTTCCTGTTTTTGGCCCTGGGGACCCCATCCCCCAGGGCCTTACCCCTTTTTTTAATTAAAATTTTTTTTAAAAACGGGAAGGGGCCGCGTGGCCCCCTTCCCTGGGCCTGTATTGGCCCGGGGACCCCATCCCCGGGGCATGGCCTCTATTTTTATTTTTATTCTTTGGAGGGGGCTGCGTGGCCCCCTCCTCCTGGCCATTTAAGGCCCCGGGGACCCCATCCCCGGGGCCGGCCATACCCTTTTTTTTTTAAATTTTTTTAAACTTTGGGGAGGGGGCCGCGTGGCCCCATCCCGAGCCCTACTTGCCCCGGGGACCCCATCCCCGGGGCTGGCCCTCTCCGTTGGGGACTGTGGGGGGTCCCCAAGCCCCCACAGTCCCGCCGGCTCCCCGCGTCCCTTGGGAGCCGGCATTGCTTTACACATGGGGAGCTGCTAAGATGCAGCTCCCCATGTGGAAAAGCTGTCGGCTTTGGATATTGGAAGAGAGAGCAGGTTTCCCTGCTCTCTCTTCCAATATCCAAAGCAGTTTGCTATGGCAGGACGGGAGCCGCGAGGCTCCGTCCTGCCATAGCAAACTACAGTGTCCCGAGGGTAGGCACCCCGGGACACTGCAGGAGCCGGCCCTGGGGGTGGCGGTCCCCAGGGCCATCAAGGGCTCCAGGAGGGGGCGCGCGGCCCCCTCCCTTAAATTGCACAGCCCCGGGGAGGTGGTGGTCCCCGGGGCTCTGGGGGTCCGTAACGGACCCCCATATTTAAATGTTTAGTGCCCGGGGAGGTGGCGGTCCCGGGGCGTGTGGGGGGCTGGAGCCCCCCACACAGGTTTTTCAATTTTAAAAAAAAGCCCCGGGGAGGTGGTGGTCCCCGGGGCTGCGGAAGGAGCTCAGATATATATATATATCCCCGTCGATACAACACACAAAAATCCAAAAAGAAGGGTACCACAGCAGGATAGATTCAGTGTAAATGCAAATTCCATCATAAAAAGTGCGATCTCGCAGGAGGCTTGCAAGAGCAGACCATGAAATTGTGGCCCCTTGGATCCTACATGAGGGATTGTCTCACAGGCTCTTGCAAGTTCACGTGCTGGGTATGATAGGCTTCTTCGGCTCTTGCGAGAGTCTCGCAAGAGATTTTAAGAAGGGGAAAGAAAGAAAAACAGTCCAAAACAACATATATAGGTAAAAGTATAGGGTACCTCTCAAAAGACCTCTTTTAGTTAACATTTTACAGGCTCCTGTGAGAGTAATGCCACCTTAAAAATAGACTTCTGGTTACATGTATTCAGTTACAAGAACTGAGCAAATACATATTTGCTACTGAAATATTGAATGTTTATCTATTTAAAACTGATACCTATTTTACAAACCATACTCTGTTATGTTATAACAACACAATAATGTGTAAGCACTACATATATTGCAATATGATTCTAACAGACATAGAAATACATAAATAATTAATTTACTTTAAAAAAAACAAGAAATTCACTGAAAAAACAAAGTTGGGTGTAATAAAAATATCTGTTTTCGTTTAAAACAAAACCTTAGAAAGCCACTGAAAAAAGCAAAGGTTAAAGTAACATTATAATTTGGTGCATTTGTCAGTGTGAACATTAACGTTTTGAACTAAAAAAACTATAGAAATTCACCAGTTATAGTTAGCAGTATTAACTATAACTTGTGCCCCCACAATGCACTGCTCATGACCTCACATATGACATCACTCATGACATATCCTATGGCATCATTTATGACATAACTGATGACATCTCAAATGAAATAATTGATTGCGCCCCAATCATGGACAGTTTTCTCATCAATAATTTCCCTGCAAATGTTGCAGTGATATTATCAATGATGTCATAGAAGATGTTATCAGTGATGTCATATTTGGGGTAATTAGCAGTTCATGGCGTGGGCATGAGTTATAGTTACCTTAGGGTGTGAGTTATAGTTACTTGAGATAGCTATAACTGCAGAATTTCTATGGTTTTTCGTGTGTAAAATCTGAACCTAACTATAACGTTCAAGTTGAGGTGGTGGGTGAAAAAATCCACCCCAGTCTTTTCAGAAAGAGCCCAACAGGTAATAGCATTCTACACAGGCATAGCCATCACCCAAAGGACCTGAAATGTTGTATCCCTTATGGGGAACTCCTGAGAGCCAGAAGGAACTGCAGCACCAACAATGTCCTACAAAAAAGAGGAGACCAATATTGTGGGGCGATTCATACAGAGGAGATACCCAGAGAGGGTGATTAGAACAGCGAGGGAGAGGGTGACTAAAATCAATAGGAATAGCCTCCTTAGAGCAAGAGAAAATACTAGAAATTAGATCAGGCTCATCACTACACACAATCATGAATCCACCTCTGTGAGGAACATTGTCAGCAAACACTGGCATTTAGTTAAATGTGACCTCATCATAGGGAAATTGGTTAGCTCCCACCCACATATCACCTACTGCAAGAGTGCCTCTATTAGAGACATGCTAGTGCAGTTATCCTAGACAACAATGCAATCAGACAGGATCATGGCTCAGAGAGTTGCCAGGTTTCTTTAAATGTGAAAGGTGGAAGGCCTGTGCACACAGCTCGAATGTGAAGGCATATCTTCTACCTACGGGACGGAAGGTTAACATCAAAGTGTTCATGAATTGTAATACTGATCATGTGGTGTATGTTCTGGTGTGCACATGTGGTTTACAGTATGTGGGCAGTACTATTTTCCCAGTCAAGAAGCATATCTTGGAACATTTACTGGCCATTAAGAAACATGACACTAGCTATCCTGTAGCAAGGCATTGCAACCAGGTACATGGACCGAACTCTAATGGCATTGCATTTTTTGGTATTGACAGGGTCCCGATGAATCCCAGAGGGGGTGACAGAGAACGTGACCTACGAAGACTGGAGTCAGAATATATAGTTCACCTCAACAGCAAGCACCCAGGTGGCCTGAACCAAGATGAAGGTCTTCATGCCCATTTGGGATAGTCTCAAATGTACAGGTCTATCTAACTCCAGCAATAGTTCTGTAACTACAACACTGAACTTATACTTGTGCTCCGTGATTAACTATAATATGTTTTAGACTAGTGGATCTGGCCAAAGTGAGTGAATAGGACCTTAATCAGTCAGTACACCTTTTCCTTTTTTCTTTTTTTCACACGCACGTTATTAGGCACCTCTTTAGATGTTTCAGTCATAGAGGGTTCTACATGTGGATATTAGAGAGACTGTGGGGCATATTATCAAGAACGGCGTTAATATTATTGCCGCTTTAGCGGCAGGAAACTGCCGCTAAAGCGGCGATAACGGGCTTGATAATATGGCCTTGTGAATTCCAATAGAAGCCCATGTTCACACCAGAACATGGGCTTCTATTGGAATTCACAAGGCCATATTATCAAGCCCATTATCGCCGCTTTAGCGGCAGTTTCCTGCCGCTGCAGAGGCGATAATTTTAACGCCGTTCTTGATAATATGCCCCTAAGGGACTTGCAAGGAGCATGCGACCCCAAAGAAGAACAATAGACAGGGAATGCATCACAGCACGTCTTTGTACCTAAGGTTTCTTTTAGGACAACTGAAAGAACATGCAATAGTCACTTGTCTACTATGTAAACTGATACTATGATAGCGTAAGAGAAGTCATAAAATGGACTGTATTTTTATTTTCGTTATTTATTTTATAACATTTCTGAATTTTGCCTAACGTGCCTAACAAAAATGAATGTGTCCTCATGTAATGCAACTGGTGCTATGTAAAGCGCTCTGATACCCGATTCGGGTCAAGTTCGCGCTATATAAAACTCTGTCAAATAAAAAATTATGAAATGTACACACTTGTGTAATTATTACTGTAAATTGCATCTTTTATTTCAGTTTTAAATGTCACTGATATCAGTCCAAAAAGGTTTGCTGTTCTCTGGTGCAGGTGTTTCTTCAAACCATGTAAAATGTTTTGCAAGTCTTTCTACTATGTTTTCACTGATGGTGATTTGTTTTTGTAGCAAATAGGGCACAGTGGCTGTTTGTTTGTAAACTTCGAAAAAGACTGGTTTGGTCGATACGCATCAGCCGGAATAAACCTTTTCAACCACCCCTTTGGAGAGCGGGCTTCCCATGCGCTGCTGCGCAATACCCTTTCAGGCAGAGTGCCACATAAATTATTCAAAATTTTTAGGTAGAAAGCAGCTCCTGTATAGAACACCCTACAACATCAGTAACACTCTGAATTTGCTCAACTCAAATGTCTGCTTTTCTATCAAAGTTTTTAAGCATAGGATGAGCACAGTGCTATCTACGCCGAAATAGAAAGGGACAAAGGGCCTGATTTCGAGTCTGGCGGTCTCGCGGTGGCACAGGGGTGGCGGTCCACCTTTTTGCTGATTATAACTTTTGTCGTACCGCCAGCTGTGCCAGGGAACAGTCATTCCCTGGTGGTGGCGCAGCTGCGCCGCAACACAATATGCTGAGCGGGGTTTGGTGCAGTCTCGCTCCGCATATTACAAGTTTGTCCACCACCAGCATTTCACGGGGCCCCCATGTGCCTCCGCCATGGGGATACATTCTGCCCCCCTGTCTGTATCCCCACAAAGTTCCAGCATGGCATGGAGGTCAGCGTCCATGCCAGACCTTTTTTGCTGTTCCCTTAGCGTCACCTATTTTCTGTGCACGAGTTGAACTTGTGTCACACGTAATACGGCTGGCATTCCTTGCGCTGGTGTTTCGCAGCAGAGGTGGCGTTGCGCCGGCCGGCCATTTCTACAGCAAAGTTTGTATGCATATAATGGCACTGTGCTAATCCTATGCTTAAAAACTATGGTAGAAAAGCAGACATTTGAGGTGAGCAAATTTGGAGTGTCGCTGTTCTTGTAGGGTGCTCTATACAGGAGCTGCTCTCCAACTAAACTTTGGAACTACCCAGAGTTCTCTGCTTGCACAACATTAATTAAGCAACCCTAATGGGGCAGCATGCTTTTTTGTTATTTTTGAACAACTAATGGCATGTTATAATCATTCCAATGGCATTGATCTTCCCCTGTTCACTCTTGAGTTCTCCCATTATCTAAAGGTTCACTGATAGAATATCGATGCTAAAAACATCGATGTAAAAAATATCGAAAACAAAATATAGAATGCAAAAATATCGACTCCCTATACGTAAATAGGTAAGTACAAAAATATAAAATCAAAAATATCGAAGTTAAAAATATAGATGTAAAAAATATCGATTTAAAAATATAAATAAAATAATATATATTAAATATATAAAATATTAATATTATCTTTAACAAAATAAATTAAATTTAAGATACATTTTAACTAAATATAAAAATATAAACGTAATCTAAAAAAAGTATAAACACACAAACATAATAATTTATACCTATACATATATTTACTTTAAAATAATGTATTAACTACTATCTTTATTTAATTTTTAAACTTTTAAATTATATAAAAATAATATATACATATATCAATACTTTAAAATTAAAAAAAAACATTCTATAATTAATTAAAACATTAAAACTATTAAAACAAATATAAAACATACATTTCGCAATACAATAAATACAACAGTAGGGAAAATGTTGGATAGCGAAATAATTAAATTTACTATTCCAACTCCAGTGAGTGCAACAGTAGGGAAAGTGTTGGATAGCAGAGGGGTAAAAAATTACTATTCCCACTCCAGTGAGTGCAAAAGTAGCGTAAATGTTGGATAGCGGAAGAATTAAATTTACTAATCCAACTCCAGTGAGTGCAACAGTAGGGAAAATGTTGGATAGCGGAGGGGTAAAAATTACTATTCCCACTCCAGTGAGTGCAACAGTAGGGAAAATGTTGGATAGCGGAGGGGTAAAAATTACTATTGCCACTCCAGTGAGTGCAACAGTAGAGAAAGTATTGGATAGCAGAGGGGCAAAAATTACTATTCCCAATCCAAAGAGTGCAACAGTAGGGAAAGTATTGGATAGCGGAGGGGTAAAAATTACTATTCCCACTCCAGTGAGTGCAACAGGAGGAAAAGTGCTGGATTGCGGAGGGGTAAAAATGACTATTCCCACTCCATTGAGTGCAACAGTAGGGAATGTGCTGGGTAGCGGAGAGGTAAAAATTATTATTCCCTCTCCAGTGAGTGCAGCAGTAGGTAAAGTGCTGGATAGCGGAGGGGTAAAAATTATTATTCCCACTCCAATGAGTGCAACAGTAGGGAACGTGCTGGATAGCGGAGAAGTAAAAATTACTATTCCCACTCCAATTAGTGCAACAGTAGGGAAAATGCTGGATAGCGGAGGGGTAAAAATTACGATTCCCAACCCAGTGAGTGCAACAGTAGGGAAAGTGTTGGATAGCAGAGAAACAAAAATTACTAATAACATTTAAACAATTGAAAAAAATTTAATAATCTTAAAAATAAATAAACAATATTTTAAAAATATACGATTAAATATATTAAACATATAAAAAGAACACATATAATGTTAATTACATATAACAAAAATGTGCAAATATTATATAAAACAAATTAATAAATACATTTATAAACAATATGTATTTAAAAGGAGCACATATTAACAAACAAATTATTTAAAACATAAATGTATTTATTGTATTTCCTACCCTATAACACCACACCAATAAAAAAAGACTTCAACATTTGTATTTAAATGTATTTCCATAATCATCATAATTAATAATGAATTTAAAAAAGTATTATTAATAAAAAAAGATTATAAACATTCATTGAGTACACATTCTTTAACACTATAATATTCACAACACACACCTAAAATTAATTACACAATTAGCATAATTAATTACTAATTAATTTAAATTAATTAACAACTAATTAATAGTTCATCAATAAAAAATAAATTACTTCCCATCCTTCCCACCATTTACACCTATAAACACCACAACACACGCCCAAAAATAATTACACAATTACCAAAATTAATTACTAATTAATTAATTAAAATTAATTAACAACTAATTAATAATTAATCAATAAAAAAAAATTACTTCTCACCCTTCCCACCATTTACACGCATACACACCACAACACACACCTAAAATTAATTACACAATTACCATAATTAATTACTAATTAATTAATTTAAAGTAATTAACAACTATGTATTAAATAATTAATAATAGATTTATTTACACATTTAGCACCATAACATCACAATTAAACAAAGATTAATAAATAAAAATTATTCAATAAATGTTATATAATTAAATTACTTCCCACCATATTCCCCTATAAACCCACAACCCGCTACGGAACTAAAAACGCAAATTTCAAATAAAAATGTTTTAATAACTACTAAAAATAATCAATACATTTTATATAATTAAATTACTTCCCACCCTATTCCCATATAAACCCACAACCCGCTACGGAACTAAAAACGCAAAATTCAAATAAAAAAATTAATAACTACTAAAATTTTAACACATATAATAAAAATACAAACATTTATTGTACAAAAAAACAAACATCACACACATATAAAATATATACTAAAATACATAACTAATCAAAAATTGATATTTTTAACAACTATATTTTTGCAAACGATATGAAACACTTTTTTTTAAAATCGAATTTTGCCATGATATTTGTGCGATTCGATATTTTTTACTCGATATTCTGTCTCTGCACCTATCTAAATCTAGTCTCACACTACACTGGGTAACCCCCACATTCATTAAATGCACAACAAATATTATATTCCTGGATTATGGAGCAAGTGAATGTTGAGTATGGTAAGGTCTAATAAAACGTCAGGATTAGTTTTGATAATGGACAGGTTGGGTCATATCCAGGCCTGGGCGTAGTTCGCGGAGTTTTGCTATGCGGAACTTCGCGAAGTTACAAAAAAACTCTGCGAAGTTCCGCGAGTGGCGGAGTGCAGTGCAAACTGCAGTTTGTGCTGGTGTTCCTGCCGCTCGGGTAGAAATTCTACTCGAGCGGCAGCTCGCGCTCCCGAACGGTACGTTCGCGATAGCGAACTTACCATTCGCGATGGCGAGCGGGGAAAAAACTCTGCTGCACATCGCAAAGCGGAGTTCTTCGGCACTCCGCGACCTCCGCGGAGTGTGGAGTGCAGAAAACTCCGCAAACGGAGCGAAGTTCACCGCCCAGGCCTAGTCATATCATATGTAGTAGGCTCAGTTGCCTGGTTAATGGAAGATGTAAGACAGAAAAGTGAAATGGAAGCAATGAGAAGAAGACACTTATACAGAAACTGTGGGAGAAATGTGGCACATGCTGAAATGCGATTGGGGCTTGCTGCGACAGAATGGGGAGGTAGTAGGTATGAGTGGGTACTGGGAAACAGATCTTTCCTTCTCCCGATTACTTTCATTGGAAGACCGGCTGAGACAGAAGCATAAGAAGGTAGAAAATTTGAAAAGGATTGGTATCCGGTCTTGAACGCAAGAAAGGAATACTTTAACAAATGCAGCAGTTGAGTGCCCTACACTTTCCGCCACCACAGTTTCCGGGCCTGCAGCCGGCTGCCACATGCACTGCATGAAGAAAATTAGAGCTGCCACCTCCGCCTCATTAAAAATCACCATCAACCACAGGAGGTGCATGAGGAAATGGCGATGCTGCTTGGCTCTGCCATAACAGGGGATAGGGATAGGAAAAAACAAAGGGAAGATATGCAAAAATAGACAAACAGAGACATAAAAATGAAAAATAAACACACAGGCAAGGTCAGACTGGCTTATGTGGTAATCAGGCAGTGCCTAACAGGTCAATGTACGTGCCAGTTTCCTGGCTGTTGGTGAGTGTTCTATGGTGTGCTGGGGTGGGTTTTACAGTTACTTTCCCTGATGTTAGAAATAAATAAACAATATTTGCAACAATATTGCCTGTAGAAAGCTCAAATCCATGCAGTCTAACCTACATTGCAAAACACTTATACAGTGTGTCTTTACAAGTTCTAAAGTGCTCCAATTTGCAAGTATAGGCCATTTTCTAGCTATCTATTTCACTAATGAGTCCACTTTTATTTTGGTGCCTGATCTTTTTTTCTGTTCCAGTCCGACTCTGCACATGGGGCAGACAAAAGTGATAAAAAGTGAAAAGGACATTGTAAAAAGGAGGAGAGGTGGACAGGATTGGGGTGGATAGAGGCTAATGTGCCTAGGGAAACAGAGAAAAACAAGGTATCACGAGGCAGGAGCAGGTTGAAGTAAACAAAATGGCTGTACACTTGTGTAATGCAGCTTTCCGTTTCGTGCTATTTTTTAAATGTGAAATGCATCTCTGCCGTATTTTCTGGGAGCAATTGTGTAGAATTCTTAAAAAATGTACCATAATTATGCAAAAGCAAATCATACAGGTTTCTATCATCACTAGTTTCATATAAAGATTAAATCAACAATAACATATTCTAGCTCTTTTCAGCACAGTGAACTTTGGAAATAGGGAACCAGGTTCAAGTCCTGGGGTCAGCTCAGCATCCTGTGATTCTGGGCAAAAGAGTCAAGCTCACCGTGCCTAAAAACAAAACTAAAAATAAACACAATTAATCTCCCCTTGTGTAATGTAATCTTGTGTTCATGTAAAGGGATAAACATTTTTGTAAGAGTCTCAGACCCCTTCCAAGGCCCCAGTACAGTCAGAGGCTACTGGGCCACAAACATATTGATGGAATTGTTTCCCTCTTGTGTCGTGGGGTCCATCCTACTATGGCTCTTGGAGCTGGGCCAAGTGCACCCTTCCTACACATGACTCTCAGAGTTGAGAGCAGTGAAAAGCTTCTCTTGTAGGTAGTGTGGAAGGCAGAGTCCCAGAAGAGTAAAAAAACAGGCAAAATACCATACTGTTGAGTCCAATGCTTGTCTTAGTAACTCTAACCACAAAGCAAAATTTAATACAGCACACAGTAAGGGGGTTCAGCTACAGGGCGCTGCAACCAATCGGAATAGTTCCCACACCTACCTCAGTGTCACAGCACACATGCTACAGGTCCTACCCCACAATGGCCGCATTTCTCACTCGACTACATTGACATGCAGAAAAGGACAACTCATGGGCAAGAATCTGCAAAGATGCCAGTTCACTAATTGACTTGTGCAAACAATCGCCAAATGTGTGGATGTAGGTTAGTTTAGATCTTATCTTGCAAAAGCATTAATATGGGCAATAGTTTCTCCTCTCAACATGCAGCTGTGGCGCTTTAGTGCAAGACACAATGGCTCAAATGGTCTTGTGGTTACCCACCATAAGAACACAACTTATCACTGTGGTTGTTGCAGTGTTCCCTTCCCTGTAACGCAAGTGGATCTCTGTTGGAAGCTACAGGGTCACCACAGATCTTGCCTTTGAAGCAAGCACCAGTTGTCCGTCTTCAGCAGTTGTGGACTCCAGCCCTTTCGGGTATCTTCTACTAAGGCAGTGCTGATGTCCTCATCCATTACACGTCAGAGAAGCGGCAGTATAGGTCCCTCTGATCACTGCAGAGATGCTAGACTGGGCAATGTCACCCAAGAGGTTATTGTTGTTTCAAGCAGTTCACCAAATAAACCACACAGGGAGGAAAGGTGACACCTCTCAGGTCAGGTCAGAACCAGTTACACTCCTGATCGAAAGGCGGCTCTTCTGGATGCTCCACACAATGGGAATGGAGAGGGGCTTTTTCTCCTGGTCAGCCTTTTCTCCTGCAGGACCAGGCACTCTGCTACCTTTTCTGACCCATCAGGTAGGCTTCCTTCTATGCACTCGGCAGAGCTCCAGTGTTGGTCAATGGGAGAGATAGGCTTTACAGCTCTCCAGCAAACTGTGCAGACGTCAGGTGATGTCCCCTCTCCTCTGGGAGACCCGCTGCAAGACTGACATGAGCCTTGATCACAGCAGCTCTTCAAGTACCCTTTGGTGTACTCCCTTCATTGATTGAGAACTTGGAACTGGAACAAAATTAGGTGGTTTGTGTCACACCTTTGATTGATTTTTCAGACATGAGATGTCAATCCTCTGCCTAAATCCCAGGAATCTTTGTACAAGGTGATGGTTCTCATAGATTGTAGTGATGATGCTTCCTCCAAGCAGGGGTTTCCCAAAACATGAGCACGATGTAGTGTGAAGACACCTTACCCGGTTATCATCGGCCTCTCTGAAGTAGCACTCAGCGAAAGACAAAAGAGCAAGAAACTTCTTTAGTCTTAACATAATCTGCTGACTTGCCACATTTGCCCAAACATCCTCCAAATGGCTGTGCTCAGGAAGGACTGATCATCAATCCTGTGGTAACTGATCCTCATAGAATTTCTAAGGGTAGCCCTGTCTCCATTCTCCCACACTTCAGAGTTTGGAGCCCCTTCCTTAAACTCCAGGAATACAGGCAATACTCTGCCACTGACTGGTGAAGCTGTATTCTATCCTCCATGTAGTGCCATGTCAAGCCAGGGGCAATACAAAGTAGATCCTACTGATCCCAGAAAACACACTCTGACTACAACAGGGAGTCATGCCATCATCCACACACATACATATGCACTTGACATGCACATAGGATGTTGATGCACTGTCTGGGTGTTACTCCGAAGCAGAGCTTTACACAAGAGAGCCAGTAGGTACCACACTTCACCTGAATCGGAAATAAAGGTCTGTACAGTATTATCCGTCCACAAAAATAGCTAATCTGCTACTCACACTATGGGGTCGATTCCGATCTCGGCCGGAAACGCACCTAACAGTATTCGTCCGGAAAAAAAAACAGCCGAATGCGTGTTTCCCGACCGATTCGAACACTCGTCCGAATGAACAAGTACGATGCGCATAACAGCCCAGATTCCGAGCGAGCCGTACTTACCCATTCCAGCTCCTGTTCCCCGCCCGAGCCGGATCCGTAAACGCCGATTCGAGTCGCACGGAAGCAAATACACAGCACCTTCCGGCCGGACGAGTACGATGCGCCTTCCGTACGCGCCGAACCCGTCGCTACGTCCGGCACGTTTGAGCATCCAGGCGAGCCATACATAAGCTCCGTTTCGCGCCACAAGACGATCCACGGCTACGAGACGAACAAGCCTGCGACGAGTACGAGTCAAAGACACGAGAAACCCGAACGAGACGACCCAAGCATGAATCCCATCGTGCAGGTCCTACCAATACTCTACATCTATTACCGAGACCGGCACGGACGCGTACGGCGCAGACGGTAAGTCAAACAGCAACAACACTAACAAACGACACGTACCCGAAATATGTCACACACACATAGGGATGCACAAATGACGTACACTAGCAACAGCAGAACCATAGGGGCGGGATGGCCATCACCAATGCCATACACACCCATAGGGAGATGGATGCCTACCACTACCACCACCCCTACTCAGGGGGGCCTGGATGCCTGCCACTACCAGCACCCCTACTCAGGGGGGCGTGGATGCCTTCCACTACCACCACCCCTACTAATGGGGGGCTGGATGCCTGTCACTACCACCACCCCTACTCAGGGGGCCTGGATGCCTGTCACTACCACCACCCCTACTAATGGGGGCTGGATGCCTGCCACTACCACCACCCCTACTCAGGGGGCCTGGATGCCTGTCACTACTACCATCCCCACTCATAGGGGGATGGATGCCTACCACTAATACCAACCCTACTAATGGGGGGCTGGATGCCTGCCACTACCACCACCCCTACTCAGGGGGGCCTGGATGCCTGCCACTACCACCACCCCTACTCAGGGGGTGCTGGATGCCTGCCACTACCACCACCCCTACTCAGGGGGGCCTGGATGCCTACCACTACCACCACCCCTACTAATGGGGGGCTGGATGCCTGCCACTACCACCACCCCTACTCAGGGGGGCCTGGATGCCTGTCACTACCACCACCCCTACTAATGGGGGGCTGGATGCCTGTCACTACCACCACCCCTACTGAGGGGGACCTGGATGTCTGTCACTACCACCACCCCTACTAATTGGGGGTTGGATGCCTGCCACTACCACCACCCCTACTCAGGGGGGCCTGGATGCCTGTCACTACTACCATCCCCACTCATAGGGGGATGGATGCCTACCACCCCTACTAATGGGGGGCTGGATGCCTGCCACTACCACCACCCCTACTCAGGGGGGCCTGGATGCCTGCCACTACCACCACCCCTACTCAGGGGGTGCTGGATGAATGCCACTACCACCACCCCTACTCAGGGGGGCCTAGATGCCTACCACTACCACCACCCCTACTAATGGGGGGCTGGATGCCTGCCACTACCACCACCCCCACTCAGGGGGGCCTGGATGCCTGTCACTACTACCATCCCCACTCATAGGGGGATGGATGCCTAGCACTACCACCACCCCTACTCATGGGGGCCTGGATGCCTGTCACTACTACCATCCCCACTCATAGGGGGATGGATGCCTACCACTAACACCACCCCCACTCATAGGGGGATGGATGCCTACCACCCACACAACCCCCACTCATAGGACGGGTAATGCATGACACAACCAGCATACTCCAACATAAGGAATGCCTGAAAATGACATCCGCCCCAACACCATGACAAGCGTGTGTAGTCTGTGTCAAATGCCTACAACACTGAACATGACATTGAACATACAATGTGACCCCCTATCACATGTGTCACACATAAATGTGTGTGGCCTCCACAATGCCACTCCTGACCTGTTGGATGCTATTCCCAATGAATTCAGGATAGCAAGGCAGGACCGCAAGGGTCAAAAAGGCGGCGGTATTGCTATAATCCACAAGTCCTCTATTAAATGTGAGATTAAAAAGACAGAACTTGAGGAGTGCGAGGCACTTCTTTTTACCTTAGCAGCTACTGGAGACAATACCATAGTTGGCTACCTAATTTACCGCCCGCCAGGGCCAGTAACACAATTTAAGAAAAGCCTGGAGGAGAAAATTGCACACCATGCTCTCAGACATAAAAATGTCATGGTGTTAGGAGACCTACCCTCTCAGCTAAGGCTGATAAAGCACATATAAAGCATGGAACAAGATAGATAAAAGCACGTTGTAATTCCAACTGGAGCAGACACGGCCGACTGTGAGCACACAGGTGGATCAGGCTGCAAAGGAATATACAAAATGGCTTAATGACGCCTTCAAGACTACAGTACCAACCGGGAAAAACTCCGGGAATCGCACTCAACCATCAGCCCCATGGTTTACTGAAGCTCTGCGACAAGAGAAACAAAACTGTCGCCGATTAGAAAGGCGCTGGAGAACAAAATACGAGGGAGATGATAAAAACAGCTACAAATGCGCATTAGCTAACTATAAATCTCTTTTGATTACGGAAAAAGGACTTTCTTCACTCGACAAATTGAGCAAGCCAAAAACTCAACTAAAGAATTATTTGGGGTGGTAGAAAAGCTAACGGCTATATCAAATAAAACAACTTCAGGGAGTAGTCAACTCCTTTGTGACAACATAGCAACTGCTTTCAGGAATAAAGTCTATGACATATATAATAATTTCTCCGCTATCCCCAATACATCAAACAAAGTTTCCCCTACCACCAAGATAGAAGAGAATGGTGTTTTTAGGTTTTCGCAGGTGCCGAGTGAGCTTGTGGAAAAACGTATTCAGGAAACAAAATCGGGCTCTCCGTTGGATCCCTGCCCCCCTGTAGTACTAAAAAGCATAGCAAAGGAGGTGAGTCCTATATTGACAAACATTTTTAATAATATGTTTTTATCAGGCACATTCCCGGCCATCTGGAAAGATGCAGCCAATCTTCCTTTGATAAGGAAAGCAAACCTGGATATAACCATAACAAGCAACTATCGTCCAATTGCTAGGCTACCTTTCCCGGCAAAAATAGTTGCGAAAATAATGAACAATCAACTAACACAGTTCATTCATGAAAAAGAATTACTTGACCCCTCCCAATTCGGTTTCCGCTCAGGGCACAGCACAGAAACAGCACTTATCAAGGATACCGAGGAGATCAGAGCAGCAATGGACCAAGGGGTGCGGCTGTTCTGATTCTCCTCGATTTGTCAGCTGCCTTCGATACTGTGCACCATGACACACTGCTCCAGCGTCTGGAAAAATTAGGGGTAAAGAATCTAGCCCTATCTCTAATAGCATCATTTTTGAAAAATAGGAAACAAACTGTGACCTTAGATCAGTTTCAAGCTGCACCGTACGTACTCCCGTGCGGGGTTCCTCAAGGTTCATCTTTGAGCCCATCTTTGAACTGAACTGGCTCCCTTGGTTCAACATTTCGGCTTCGATTTGACATCATATGCCGATGATACTCAGATTGTGGTAGAGGTGCATAAAAACCGAGTCTCGCCTGCCACACAATTTCAGAATTGCATGAGGGAAATTAGTCATTGGATGGGAAGGCACTGCTTCAAACTAAACTCGGATAAAACCGAGGTGGTTATTTTTGGCAATCTCCAACCTATGTGGGATGACGTATGGTGGCCGGCGGAAATCGGAGAACTTCCAAAGCCAGTAGAAAAGGCTAAAAACCTTGGGGTGTTGATCGACAACAAACTTACATATTCCCAGCAAACCAATGCCACAGTCTCAGCTGCATTCTACTTGATAAGAAAATTGAAGAAGATAACACCCTACATTCCCCTAAACCTTAGGAGGACGGTGATAACAATGTTAGTGTTATCAAAATTAGATTACTGTAACGGCCTCTACCCTGGGTTACAGAAACAACACCTGAAAAAATTACAAATGGTACAGAATGCCGCTGCTAGGCTCTTGCTGAATTTACCAAAATATCAATCCATCTCGGAAGCCATTCGGAAACTCCATTGGTTACCAGTGGCACAACGCATTAAGTTTAAAGTTCTTTGCCTGGCCTATAAGGCACTGAACAATACTGGACCAGCATCACTAAAAAAAATGTTTTCCTGGTACCATCCAGGTAGATGTCTAAGGTCTACTAACGCCAGGTTGATGCTGGTACCAAGAATTCGAACGGTGAACTGGGGAGGTCGAAGTATAAGCTACTGTACAGCCAAACTCTGGAATACTCTCCCAGCAAGTACAAGAGCGGCCAATTCCCTCACCTCCTTCAGAAAAAATCTGAAAACTTGGTTGTTTAACTAACTTCATCTTAAACTCTTTTCTTCTCTTTGTCAAGGCTATATTAAGGTCCAGCTCCAAGACACCTTCGGGTATTCGTGCGCTTTAGAAATCACGCTAACATAACATAACCTAAATCTACACTTTGACAATAAACTTCACTCCGAGGCAACTACCATCTGTAACGATCTACTAACACTAAACTTAACACAAAGCGTAAAAACTAAAACACATCAACCGGGGACATATCCTAGATCCCATTTTTTCCAATATTATGGAGATAGAGGTCGACACCCCATGGCCTGTTCCCTGGTCAGACCATTTCATAGTCCAATTTACAGTACCGTCACATAGGAAGAGGTCAAGGCAACAGGCTAAAAAAATCACCGCTAGGACATGGAAAGGTTTTAACTCTGCCTCCTTTACACAGGCATTGGAAGAAACAAAGCCCATACTAGTCAGCGATGTGAATCAGGCTAATAACCAACTGGAAGTCTGGATTACAGAAGCACTAGACAAAACGGCCCCTTGGAGCACAATGATGCCCAAGAGGCAGAAGGAAACGGCACCTTGGTTCAACGAAGAACTGAGGGTGGCCAGGAAACAATGCAAAAAAGTAGAACGTACCTGGAGGAAGGACTACAGCAATGGGGCCAAAGAAAATTATAAAAGGGAATTAAAACAATACCACATATTGATTAAGAAAATCCGCTGCAATTTTTACACTGAGAAAATTGATAGTGCCAATAACTCCCCCAAAGAAATGTTTTCCATATTGAACTCCCTCAGAACCCAGGAGACCAGGGAGGAGATACCTGACTCGGTGGAAAACTGTAATAAGGTAGCAGACTTCTTCGCAAAAAAAGTGATGAAGATTTATGACACCTTCCCAGATGAAGCGAAACAAGGCACGAGGCTGACCAATGGTAATCAAATGAACCCTGTAAGGGTGACATTGGATGTCTTTAAGATCCAGGACCTTGAAGAACTCACGTCCATAGCCAAAGGGATCAAATCTGGCTCCCCTTTGGATCCAGCCCATCCAAAGATAGTGATGGAAGGAGCTAAGGCAATCATGCCCTGTATTCAGGAGCTCATCTCGTGCTCCTTTCTAACTGGAACAGTCCCAAACAAATGGAAACAGGCCATTGTTAAGCCACTAAAAAAAACTGTAGAGTCATCCATTCTAGACAATATTCGCCCTATCTCTCTGCTACCTTTCGTAGCTAAGATTGCAGAGAAAGTAACCAACATACAACTGGTAGAACATGTAGAGAGGAATAACCTACTGCATCCCTCTCAATCAGGTTTTAAAATGGCTCACTCCACAGAGTCGGTCCTTCTCATTGCCACTGAAACTCTAAGGAAATATGCAGATGAAGGTCAAACAGCCGCACTAATCCTGCTTGACCTAAGTGCGGCGTTTGATACCGTCTCCCATAAATTACTTCTGCATAGGCTAGAGAATTGCGGCATTAGGCACAGCGCTCTTGGCTGGATGAAATCGTTTCTCTCAGCACGAAGTTTCCAAGTCAGGCAGCAGTCCTCTGTATCGGAAAGCTTTCCCTTGGCACAGGGTGTGCCACAGGGCTCCATTCTGAGCCCCACCCTGTTCAACCTATATGTGGGGCCGCTTGCAGAACTAGTGGAGAAACATAAAGTATCGATCGTCTCCTATGCTGACGATACACAGGTAATCGTGATGCTATCACAGGAGAATAATCAGGCCCCCATCCGCTTTGCAGAATGCCTAGAAGAGGTCGCGGGCTGGATGTCTAATCACTGCCTCAAATTAAATGGGAGCAAAACTGAAGTGTTGGTGGTTGGCAAAACCCCGTCTATATGGTCATCCGCCTGGTGGCCTGAAACCCTAGGCCAATTTCCTACCCCTAAGCCCGTAGTCAAGAATCTCGGAGTCTGGATGGATTCTGAACTTACTTTTGACTCCCAAATACGTAAAGTGGCTGGTAAATGCTATGGTGCTATGAGGGTCCTGCGTAAAATCCTGAACCTCCTACCAGCTAACTCCAGGAAGACTATAGTACATGCAGTCATTACCTCCCAATTAGACTACGGCAATGTACTGTACCTTGGAGCTACCAAACAAGGTTTAGCAAAACTACAGAGGGTCCAAAATGCGGCCGCATGGCTGGTACTTAGCCTCCCTAGAAGGTCTAACACCAAGAAAGCACTGAAAGCTTTGCATTGGCTACCAGTGGATAAAAGAGTGTCCTTCAAGGCAATGTGCTATTGCCACCGTATCCTACTAAATAAAGGCCCGAAATATCTCCAACCACTAATAACCAAGTACACCCCTGGCCGCAGTCTAAGATCTTCAGAGCTGGCACTGGCTACGGTGCCCAGAAAATTCAGAGCCAGAATGGGCGAGCGCTCCTTTAGATATAAGGCAGCAAAAATGTGGAACAGTTTGCCGATTGAACTCCGATTAGAGCCATGTGAAAAAAGATTTCGTAGGCAACTGAAAACATGGCTATATGTGAAGTCCGACGGGTCACAGGGGTAGTAGCACCTCTATCACTGTAGTCCGCTTGTCTCACACGCCCCTTCTCTCATATGAGCTTCTTAGCGCGGGGACACACCGGTGGTGAAACCATGCGCTCTACAAATGCTTAAACTAAACTAATGCAGCCGACCATGACCACTGTGGCAATGGGGTCAAACACCCCATCATCACAGTGAACAAAAGGTAAGTGTGGGTTCCATAGCTGAAGCACATTTTGAACATTGTGGCAATGGGGCCTAAAGCCCCATCATCACAGTGACCAAAATGTAAGTGTGGGGTCCATAGCTGAAGCACATTTTGAACATTGTGGCAATGGGGCCTAAACCCCCATCATCACAGTGACCAAAATGTAAGTGTGGGGTCCATAGCTGAAGCACATTTTGAACAGTGTGACAATGGGGCCTAAAGCCCCATCATCACAGTGACCAAAATGTAAGTGTGGGGTCCATAGCTGAAGCACATTTTGAACATTGTGGCAATGGGGCCTAAACCCCCATCATCACAGTGACCAAAAGGTAAGTGTGGGGTCCATAGCTGAAGCACATTTTGAACAGTGTTGCAATGGGGCCTAAAGCCCCATCATCACAGTGACCAAAAGGTAAGTGTGGGTTCCATAGCTGAAGCACATTTTGAACAGTGTGGCAATGGGGCCTAAACCCCCATCATCACAGTGACCAAAAGGTAAGTGTGGGTTCCATAGCTGAAGCACATTTTGAACATTGTGGCAATGGGGCCTAAAGACCCATCATCACAGTGACCAAAAGGTAAGTGTGGGTTCCATAGCTGAAGCACATTTTGAACATTGTGGCAATGGGGCCTAAAGCCCCATCACCACAGTGACCAAAATGTAAGTGTAGTCACGGTAAAAGCTGCAAATGCCAAACTGCATGGATTATTCCTGGTCACACAACAACAAACACATCAGTGGCATAGTAGTGCTTGTGTCCCATAGCAACAGAGATTGGGTGAGGCAAACAGTGCAGTGCAAATGAAACATCGCTTTGGCCATGTGCAGACAAACATCACCCATGGGGGCTCACATTGTCAACATTCACAAATAACACAATGACAGAAGTGACCATCACAATGCAGATCCACATATCTGCACCAATGGACACACAAATGTAGATATCCTGTAGATGTCAGGTGAACAAATACCATACCATGGCAGCAATGGGACATACAAACCATGATCATTGTGCTGACTGATGACCTAGGAGTCCCAGGGACAGCAGGGGAAAGCCACCAAACAACATACAGCCAATGGCACACTAAAGATATGCCAATGCAGTGGTGCAAATGCACAAGCACAAACAGGCAGACTCACACTGCATATCAAACACTACAGGTGAGGGGAGTGGTGTGCCAGTGTCCCCAAGCAAACACACAACACACGAGGAGGCCTGAATCCCCATTACACAGATGTCAACACAGTGCCACACAAAAGTAACTCATGGATCGTATTCCCCTATGTGGGCAATCAGGCATTGTTAGATGAGGGACCCCAAATTACAAATGTCACACAAGCTTGTAGGAACAGCAACTAACACAGCAAGAGACAGACCCACCACAGCACTACCCCCAGGGACCCCACATTGTGGTGACACTGGCCTGCATGATAATCCCACTGTGATGACAAAGGTAGATGTCGTACACACTGTGAACCACAGTCATGTGTCCTGAGCAACTAACTACCATCACACCTACACAAGCACAAATAAAACAGCACGGCCTGTCAGCCAAGGCCAACATGGAGGTAGGGGTCTAGCCGTGCAACAACTCTCATTTGCACACACTCAACACCACACACCTTGATCTCCACCAATGTGCAGCAGTGAAGCTCACATGGACTGGTGACATTGCACATGTACCCATGACAATCCCAGGGGTGGTGGGGGAACTAAGGCGGAGATACCCATCACACATGGCCAGTCAACAAGACTTGTGAATGTCTCACACACTGCACAGTACGCTGTACATGGGCATGACGTCAAATCCACACCAACCAATGGGATCCCGGACACAGTCACACACCAATGAAGATGGCAAGCTCACCCACAAACAACACACATAGACAACTTCCAACATTGCAGCTCTGACCCTGAGGAGTGGCAGCAGTCACACACACAACGTGTCACAATCACTGGAAGCTAACGCAAACTGTAAATTACATGACTTGTGTAACCAACAAGTGCCAAGGGAATCCTGACTGTGTCTCATCTGCGTTTGCCCACAAACTCAGCCCTGACAGCAAACACACCTATGGATGGCACCCTGATCACCAGTAATGTGCCATGCACCCACATCACAGAGAACCCAGGGAGAAGACTTTGGGGGAACATAGGTCAACTCAGCAAGCATCACAAACAGGTACAACACTAGGGCCCCCAGCCTGCGTAGCAAAATGGAAGTGAACACACACAGACATGCTCACACAACACACACCTTGGGCTCAGGCAATGTCACGGAATTACACACTGCCATGAGGGGACTCCACTCCTGTGTAAGAAAAGCTGTGCCATACGTTGTCTCTGCAGGGCGCTATCATGTCAGCAGAACACTTGGTCACTCAGTCAACAATTAGCACAAAATGAAGGCTCACGTCACATCAGCCTGGTCATGGCATTGTCACCCAAATCATCTGCACCGATCAAATACACATGTATAGCAAGTTGCACTGATACCACAGATGAGTCCTTCCCCATTGATACCCAAACATGCATGTCCAGTGGAGATGGTGACACGGTCAGGGAAATAGACCAATTGAACAATGGCAAGCACATTTGATGTGCAGGGGTGTAAGCCACAGATGTGATATTGAAAAAACAGGTAGGGAATCCCATTGGCAAATATGGAAAACATGACACCCTCATATTGCTACAAAGGATGACATGGCTACACACCAGGATAGGACACATTCCCCCTGGACCACATGGGGTCCTGCACAGTAACACTTCATTTACCTGACATCAAAAATCAACATCACTGCAGCAAGGGCATGGTTAGCATCATCAACATCATGTACATCTGAAGCAAAACCACTAGAGAACTGAAAGTAGCTTTAATCAGCATATGTTATATTGAAAATTAAAGTCCAGAAAAAACACAAAGGACAATGTTCAGTCCATGAATCAAGTCCAAACAGGGTGACAGTGGCAGATGTCACCCTCTGCTTGCCTGCACTGATATGGAGCAGGGACATTCCCCTCGGAGGGGTATACGGGGGGGCAGGCCAGGCACCGCAGGGACAGGATCAGGGCTCACCAGAAGGAGGCAGGGAAGGGGTGGCTGGTGCTGGAGAGTCACTGACAACTGCAGTGGAGGTGTCTGACATGGTGTGTGCCGGCACAACTGGGGGGCATGAGTCGGATGGTGTGGGTGCTGGCACAACTCCAGTGGGCTGGCCAGATGGAGAGGACAGGTTCCCCACTGCAGTGCCCAAGTCAGACGGGGTGTTAGTGGACTCCACTGCAGTGCCCATCTCCAGGGAGTAGAATGGGGTTCAGGTAAGGTGGGCAGGACAGAGGGGGAGGACACGGTCTCCACACCAGTGGCACTAACATGTGCAGTGGGGGGGGGGGCTGCTGGAAGAGCAAGTGGGAGGTGGAGAAGGCCGGATCATTTTGGGGATGGTGTATCCGTGGGTGGGGGAACGTGGGGCAGGGTGTGGTGGGGGAACCTGTGTTGTGGGGGCCTGAGGGATGGAGGAAGGAGACTGTGTGCTTGACTTGCAGGGCGGTGGCGGGGTCTTGCTCTTCCGGGTCCGGGGGGACTTGCGGGTGGGGGCCCCCGTCTGTCTGCGCCTGGGGGAGGGTGTCCGGGGGCGAGGGGCACTCCCCTCTGTGTGGGTGGACTTCCTCTTCCCCCTGTATGCTGGATCAGCGGGATCGGAGGGGAAGAGGCCGAGGTCACAGAGGAAGATTTTCTGTGTCGGTGGGGTTGCAGGTGAGGCAAGGGAAGGGGTCTTGGAGGGAGAGGATTTGGAGGACTGCGGAGTGACTGTGGATGCCGGTGTGTGTGTCTGTTCCCCATCCCCTGTGGGTGTGGTATCAGTCCCCTGAGGATGCTTGTGTGCACGTCTTGCCTTTGTTTTGGGTGTTTCTTTGCTGCTCGTGTCTGTGTGTTTGGGTGATCATGCAGGTGTGCATGTACTTGGGACAGGTAGGGTGCCAGGAAGTGTGGATGGGGGAGAGGTAGGAGGGGTGAGGGACTGTTGGAGGAGGGACACTGCTGCCGTCAGGGAGGAGTCCATGGACGTATTGCTCCTCTGTAGGGCAGACATACCCGTCGAGATGCCCTCCATGAACGACACCAGCTGTGTCAACATAGTGGTGTGTGCATGGAGGACACTCAGCATTGCTGTCTGCCCTACATGGAGCTGCCGAAGTAGGTACACAGACTCCTCACTCAGGGCAGCAGGGGACACAGGGGCAGGGGGTGCGGTGCCTGGCACGAAGGAGACACGCTCCTGAACACGGGAGCCTCCACGGACCTCTGGAAGGGGAGCCAATGGGAGGGCGGTGGTGGTGGTGGTGGCGGGGCCAGACAGACTAGCTGGGGTGTGGTGGCTGCTGACACCCGCCTCCACAAGGGAGTCATCCTCCGAGCTGCTGTGGTCCTCAGCTGAGGTGGATGGTGCTGAGGACTCCTCGGTGTGGCTCCCCTCGCCCTCCGTGCCACTGGGTCCCTCCGACCACTCGTCGGATGTTGACCCAGTCTGGCTCTGCAGCTCCTCCTGGTCCGTGGAGCTGTCCCCTCCTGTGGCCGTGGATGTATCTGCAAACAATTAGGGAAACAGACAAACATCAGTCACCTGCACTGACCGCACACACCACAGTAAGTACAGCACATTACAGAGCAAGCCCTGGCATCCTTAGTTGAACATTGCCAAAAGTCCTCACACAGATTAGGAGAAGCCAATTGTCAGTCTGATGGTCAACCATGGAACTCACACCCCTCCTGCCCTTGCACCCATCGGTCTGGTGCCTGTCTGATGGTAATACCCCAGTGTGGACACATGCACCACCTACACAGTTGTTGGACATTGCAGAGAACACGGTGAAGTATGTGAACATGCACACATCACATTTCTTGCCACTGAGTCAGTACAGGTGTCCGGATGAAGGGATGGCCAGAGTCTAATTAGAAATGCATGTGATGCATACCAGCACCAGACACCATGATGCACCCATGTCCGGAGAGTTAATGCCACAATGGGGTGCATGTTGCACATGTCACTCCCCTGCAGGATCACTCTTAGGAAGTTCAATGCCATGGCACAGGCATGTCTGCAAAGTCATACATCACTGTCTCCAGTCACATGGGCATGGCAGCCAGCCAACAACACTCTGCACTGTGTCACAATCCTATGACATGGTGAATGCAAGTTATTTAGCTGACAAGTGCACATATGGGAGACATGAAACACAACTCACTGAACCTGAGCACCTCACAGTCTGCTGTGAATGAAAAACAGCTGCCTGAAATTCACAGTCGCATACACCTGTGTGCACAGTCAAGTGATCAAACACCTATAAGTCACAGAAGTATCGTCTCTCATGGTCACATCTCAGATGGCATGCTGAGCCCTAACCGATTAACATCCCAGTAGTCCTGACAACGAAGCCACAGCACAATGACACAGAGGCAGACACCTGAGGGAACATTTCACTGATCACAACATGTCAGCTGATACACGGGAGTGGGAGTACAGAGTGTATTGTATGCCCTGGAGTAGGCATGACTGTCCTGCTCCACCTAAAGGAGGGATGAGCCCTGGACAGTAGGCAGGTGGCTAAGCATGTGTGACACACTTGATATACATACTCCTGAGGCCCAAACATTGTTCCCACCCACAGCATGGGGGTGTGCCAAATACCCCAGGGACATGTGGTGATTCAGATCAGCAAGTGGACCACATATCAAAGTTACACCCAGATTACATGTCAGGACTTAGGCATTGTGTGAGCAATTGACCCACCCATGAAGCACACCACAAAGTCACAGGAACAAATGCTGTCCCCCACCTTGAGCGAAGCAAAATGCAAGGACACAGTACCCAAGTGACACAATTTCCTGACTGTAAGGACCACACCTGCGTATCAGATGAGGAGTGGGCATGTCACAATTGAGGGACATGGGTCCTGGACCACAAGACTGATGTACTGTGGAAGTTTAACCAGGCCAGAGGAGGGCACATAGCATGTCAGACAAAGTTCACAGTGCAGTCATGGACTCACCCCCTCCTTGCTGCTGTCTGTCCTTCAGCTGCCCATTCAGGTCAGGAAAGACCACCGCCAGGATCCGGAGCATGTGGGGGGTCAGGGTCCGTTGTCCGCCCCTCCTGCGAGGAGGCGACAGCTTCAGCTGGACCCTTGCGATCCTCCGGGTCCAGCCACGAAGGTCCTGCCACCTCTTCTGGCAGTTGCGGATCCGGCGCTTGTAGACCCCCACGGATCTTACTGCCCGGGCGATGGTCAGCCAGATTTCCTGCTTATGGTGGGCATCAACCTGTGAGGATGACAAAGTGAAAAGGCCATTACTACACATGTAACATATCCGCGCAACACACAGTTGGATATACATGTCTCAATCACAGGGGCATATGATGTACACAGGCAGTGCAACGATGGCTATGAACAGTTTGCCAGCAGTTACTACATGGTATCATTGCATGGGAAGTAAACCTTGTTGGAATGCACTGTTACTCAATCAATCAATCAATCATTTGTATAGCGCGCTACTCACCCGGAGGGTCTCAAGGCGCTTGGGGGAGGGGGGTCCGCTACTGTTCGAACAGCCAGGTCTTGAGTTGCTTCCTGAAGGAGAGGTGGTCTTGGGTAAGGCGGAGGTGGATGGGTAGGGAGTTCCACGTCTTGGCAGCCAGGTAGGAGAAGGATCTTCCTCCCGTTGTGGCTCTTCAGATGCGGGGGACGGCGGCGAGGGCGTGGTTGGTCGATCGTAGCTGGCGGGTGGGAGTGTAGAAGGTCAGACGGTCGTTGAGGTATCTGGGGCCTTGGTTGTGGAGGGCTTTGTGTGCGTGGGTGAGGAGTCGGAACGTGATTCTCTTGCTGACGGGGAGCCAGTGCAGGTCTCTCAGGTGTCTGGCGATGTGGCTGTGTCGGGGGATGTCCAGGATGAGTCGAGCTGCAGCGTTCTGGATGCGTTGGAGTCTTTTATGAAGTTTGGCTGTGGTTCCGGCGTAGAGGGAGTTGCCGTAGTCCAGTCGGCTGGTGACGAGGGCCTGGGTGACCGTCTTCCTGGTTTCGGTGGGGATCCACCGGAAGATCTTGCGCAGCATGCGTAGGATGTTGAAGCAAGACGAGGAGACGGCGTTGACTTGTCGGGTCATTGAGAGGGAGGAGTCCAGGATGAAGCCCAGGTTGCGTGCGTGGTCCGTTGGTTTGGGTGCGTTGCCCAGGGCAGGGGGCCACCAGGAGTCGTCCCAGGCGGAGGGTGATGATCCTAGGATGAGGACTTCCGTCTTATCTGAGTTCAGTTTCAGGCGGCTGTTCCTCATCCACTCGGCTACGTCCTTCATCCCTTCATGTAGGTTGGTTCTGGCGGTTGTGGGGTCGTTGGTGAGGGAGAGGATCAGCTGGGTGTCGTCGGTGTAGGAGATGATGTTGAGGTTGTGTTGGCGTGCGATGGCTGCGAGGGGGCTCATGTAGACGTTGAAGAGGGTGGGGCTGAGTGATGATCCTTGTGGTACGCCGCAGATGACTTCGGTGGCCTCGGAACTGAACGGGGGGAGGCGGACTCTCTGGGTTCTTCCGGCGAGGAAGGAGATGATCCACTCCAGTGCCTTCTCTTGGATTCCGACGTTGTTCAAGCGTTGCACTAGGGTGCGGTGGCAGACTGTGTCGAACGCTGCGGAGAGGTCCAGGAGGATGAGGGCCGCTGTTTCCCCGTTGTCGAGCAGGGCTCGGATGTTGTCGGTGGCTGCGATGAGGGCGGTCTCGGTGCTGTGGTTGGCCCGGAAGCCGGACTGCGAGTGGTCGAGGGATCCATTCGTCTCGAGGAAGGCGGCCAGTTGTCTGTTGACGGTCTTCTCGATGACTTTGGCAGGAAAAGGAAGGAGCGAGATGGGGCGGTAGTTTTTGAGGTCGGTGGGGTCCGCTGACGGTTTCTTCAGTAGGGCGCTGAGTTCGGCATGCTTCCAGCTCTCTGGGAAGGTGGCGGTGTCGAAGGAGGTGTTGATGATGTCCCGGAGGTGGGGTGCGATGACGGCGTCGGCCTTGTTGAAGACGTGGTGAGGGCAGGGGTCGGTAGGTGATCCGGAGTGGATGGAGTTCATCGTGCGGATAGTGTCTTTGGTGTTGATCGGGGTCCAGGCTCGGAGGGTGGAGGTGGGGGACGTTGGAACGGTCGTAGGGTACGTCGGCTGTGTGCTGAAACTGTTGTGTATGTCTGCGATCTTGCTGTGGAAGAACGAGGCGAGCGAGTTGCAGAGGTCTTGCGAGGGAGTGATGTCGTTGTTTCCGGCGCTGGGGTTCGAGAGCTCTTTGACGATGATGAAGAGTTCCTTGCTGTTGTGGGCGTTGTTGTCCAGTCGTTCCTTGAATGCGGTTTTCTTGGTGGAGTGGATCAGCTGGTGGTGTTTTTCGGGTGGCGTGCTTGAGGGTGGTCATGTTGTCTGCAGTCGGGTCTCTGCGCCATGCTTTCTCGAGGGCCCGGCAGTTCTTCTTGGATTTCTTGAGTTCGTCGGTGAACCAGGATGCTTTCTTGTTGCCGTGTCTGACTGGGGGTCTTCAATGGGGCGAGGTCGTCTGCGCAGTTGGTGATCCATCTTGTGAGGTTGCTGGCGGCTTGGTTGGGGTTCGTTGAGCTGGCGGGAGGGTTCTGGCTCAGGGATGTGGTGAGTTGGTCGGTGGTGATCTTGTTCCAGCTTCTGCGCGGAAACTGTTGCGTGTGGTGGTGCGTGGTGGTCCTGCTGAAGCTGAAGTGGACGCAGCTGTGGTCTGTCCAGTGGAGTCCGGTGGTGTGGCTGAAGGAGATGTCCTTACTGGAGGAGAAGACGGGGTCAAGCGTGTGGCCGGCGTGGTGTGTGGGGGTGGTCACCAGTTGCTTGAGTCCGAGGTTGGCGAGGTTGTCCAGCAGGGTGGTGGTGTTGCGATCGTTGTTGTTCTCTAGGTGGAAGTTGAGGTCCCCAAGGAGGATGTAGTCAGCCGAGGGGAGGGCGTGCGGGCTGATGAGGTCGGCGATGTCTTCGCTGAATTGTGTGCGTGGTCCTGGGGGTCTGTAGATGAGGGTGCCTCTGAGGGTGGTCTTGGGGTCGGTGTGTATCTGGAAGTGCAGGTGTTCGCCGGCTGTGAAGGTGTCGTCGGAGTTGGTCGTGATGCGGATGGTGTTCTTGTGGACGATGGCGATGCCTCCTCCGGTCTGGTTGGCGCGGTCCCTTCGGGTGATCTTGTATCCGTCCGGGATGGCGATGGCGATGTCGGGCGCTGAGGAGGCGTTCATCCATGTTTCCGTGAGGAAAGCGACGTCTGGTGATGTGGAGTCGAGCAGGTTCCAGAGTTCCACGGCGTGTCTGTGGATGGAGCGGGTGTTGAGCAGGATGCACTTCAGGTGGTTGCTGCTGGTGCTGGTGCTTGGCTTGGCGGGTGCGGTGCAGGTCCGGAGGCAGGAGAACTTGCAGGATTGGCAGGCGAAGGGTCCGTGGGTGCGACCTGGGGTGGCACGGTGGCAGCCGGGGATACGGCCGGTGTTGAGTGCGTTGAGGGTGGCGGTGTCGTAAGTCCGGTGGGTGGGTTGGCTGCTGCAGGGGCCAGGGGGTTTGGCGCTGGGCGCGGTCCAGGCGCGGACGGGCGCAGACGGGCTTGCCTTAGGCGCGCCTTCGGCGCGCCAGCGGCGCGCCCGCTGCGCACGTTCGCTGCGCGGCCACGCAGCGGCCGCCATTTATGGGGAGGTGGGAGGGTGGAGCAGCTGGGAGGCGGGAGGCAGGGGCAGCGAATGGGCAGTCAGAGGGGCGGGGCCGCAGGGGACGCAGCGGCGGGAATGGCGAGAGGCAGCGGGGGCACAAAAGGAAAATGGGGAGAGAAAACAGACAAAAATACAGGCACAACGCAAATGGGGCAGCGAGGGGCACAGAAAGGAAAATGGGGGAGAAAACAGACAAAAATACAGGCACAACGCAAATGGGGCAGCGAGGGGCACAGAAAGGAAAATGGGGGAGAAAACAGACAAAAATACAGGCACAACGCAAATGGGGCAGCGAGGGGCACAGAAAGGAAAATGGGGGAGAAAACAGACAAAAATACAGGCACAACGCAAATGGGGCAGCGAGGGGCACAGAAAGGAAAATGGGGGAGAAAACAGACAAAAATACAGGCACAACGCAAATGGGGCAGCGAGGGGCACAGAAAGGAAAATGGGGGAGAAAACAGACAAAAATACAGGCACAACGCAAATGGGGCAGCGAGGGGCACAGAAAGGAAAATGGGGGAGAAAACAGACAAAAATACAGGCACAACGCAAATGGGGCAGCGAGGGGCACAGAAAGGAAAATGGGGGAGAAAACAGACAAAAATACAGGCACAACGCAAATGGGGCAGCGAGGGGCACAGAAAGGAAAATGGGGAGACAAGCAAAGAAATACGGGCACCGAGGCCACAGGCGGAAGGGCGATCTTACCAGCAGCAGCAACGGGCGGACAACACAGGCGGAGCTGTGTGGTGGGGGAGCGACCTACCTGGCAAGGTCAAGGGTCGCTCTCCTCACCGCGCAGCGGCCGCCATTTATGGGGAGGTGGGAGGGAGGAGCAGCTGGGAGGCGGGAGGCAGGGGCAGCGAATGGGCAGTCTGGGGGGCGGGGCCGCAGGGGACGCAGTGGCAGGAATGGCGAGAGGCAGCGGGGGCACAAAAGGAAAATGGGGAGAGAAAACAGACAAAAATACAGGCACAACGCAAATGGGGCAGCGAGGGGCACAGAAAGGAAAATGGGGGAGAAAACAGACAAAAATACAGGCACAACGCAAATGGGGCAGCGAGGGGCACAGAAAGGAAAATGGGGGAGAAAACAGACAAAAATACAGGCACAACGCAAATGGGGCAGCGAGGGGCACAGAAAGGAAAATGGGGGAGAAAACAGACAAAAATACAGGCACAACGCAAATGGGGCAGCGAGGGGCACAGAAAGGAAAATGGGGGAGAAAACAGACAAAAATACAGGCACAACGCAAATGGGGCAGCGAGGGGCACAGAAAGGAAAATGGGGGAGAAAACAGACAAAAATACAGGCACAACGCAAATGGGGCAGCGAGGGGCACAGAAAGGAAAATGGGGGAGAAAACAGACAAAAATACAGGCACAACGCAAATGGGGCAGCGAGGGGCACAGAAAGGAAAATGGGGGAGAAAACAGACAAAAATACAGGCACAACGCAAATGGGGCAGCGAGGGGCACAGAAAGGAAAATGGGGGAGAAAACAGACAAAAATACAGGCACAACGCAAATGGGGCAGCGAGGGGCACAGAAAGGAAAATGGGGGAGAAAACAGACAAAAATACAGGCACAACGCAAATGGGGCAGCGAGGGGCACAGAAAGGAAAATGGGGAGACAAGCAAAGAAATACGGGCACCGAGGCCACAGGCGGAAGGGCGATCTTACCAGCAGCAGCAGCGGGTGGACAACACAGGCGGAGCTGTGTGGTGGGGGAGCGACCTACCTGGCAAGGTCAAGGGTCTGCACTGTACCTGTTCACTGCATGTGACTACACACTTTGGGGGGGGGAGAACTACTCAGTGAGCATGCTAGCCAGTGGTGTGCACACTGTAAGTCTTGCTAGTCAGACAACATGCACAATTAGTAAGGCAGTGGACAGCACACTCACCTGCTCCCCTGGTGTCCCATACAGCTTGCTGTACTGTGGAAGGAGGCTGTCCAGCAGGGCCTGGTTCTCCTCAAGGCTGAAGGCTGGGGCTCTCTCCACAGTACGTGCCATTGCAGTAGCCAGAGGATGCAGAGACAGCAGCAGTGTTGGTGGCAGATGTCGTCCTGGAGCATGTAGTGCAGGCAAGTGAGCCCTCAGGGGAACAGCCACCATTATATGTGTGCTGCAGAGGCAGATACTCTCCCATGTGTCCAAAGTGATAGGTCCAAGTCGTTTGCATCTTCTGAATCTGGCTAATCCATGGAATTGCACCACTAATACACGCCCACAGCATCCTTCAAAAGTTAAACTTCATGACACCCATGAATTTGCAACATTGTTGTGGCTGGCCAACTGAATTCACTGCATCAGACTCGTTGAGGCTTCGAAAACGCGTCCGTTGCCATGCCAGGCCCCAGCCAATGCGTGCGCACCAATCGGTCCATTGCTGTACAACACGTATTCCGGGATACAACGCGTACCCGCTCACTACCGATGCAATGGGCCGTGCGGGCACAGCGATCGGTCCATTGCTGTACAACGCGTACCCGCTCACTACCAATGCAATGGGCCGTGCGGGCACACCGATCAGTCCATTGCTGTACAACACGTACCCGCTCACAACAGATGCAATGGGCCGTGCGGGCACACCGATCGGTCCATTGCTGTACAACGCGTACCCGCTCACAACAGATGCAATGGGCCGTGCGGGCACACCGATCGGTCCATTCCTGTACAACGCGTACCCGCTCACTACCGATGCAATGGGCCGAGCGGGCACACCGATCGGTCCATTGCTGTACAACGCGTCCCTGTACAGGTCACTCGCATATGTCACCATGCTTGTCACTGGTGAACGTATGCCAGCCACATATACTTGCCAGGGACTATGGGACACACCTACAACACCACACCCAGTCCACACTGTATCCTAAGGCATGTAAGGCTGCATTACCTTTTCTGTGTATGGGGGTATGTTGGACCTGGCCCTTTTTGGCAGGTTCACCCCTGAACTTTTTGCCTGTCCCTTAGCCTTTTCCCTGTGTAGTGTTGGTGATTTTAGGCCTCTGGGCACTTTAGCACCTTGGCCCAGTGTAAAGTGTGTGCGCGCTGTGTGCGTGTGTAGTAAGCTTGGCCTGCCCTCCCATAGGAATGCATTGAAGATGAGTGTGTCAGTGGTAATTCCTGTTATGTGAGGAGCAGTGTGGTCAAGTCTAGTATGTCTGAATTCGTGAGAATAAATGCTGCGCAATGGTGTGCGCAGATTTATGGTGACTGGTAGAGAAATGCCACTTCTAGAAGTTGGCATTTCTGTGTGCTCTGTGTCTGCTTGCCTGATGTGGATTGCATGTCTGGCTCTGTAAGTGACAGGGGCTGGGAGATGTGTGTGGCTCCAGGAGGGGCAGGGTGAGTCAGCGCTGGGCTGAATGGGACACCTGAGCTGAGAGTGGTGGGAGGAGAGATCCCCTGACCCTGAATAGGATGTTGCCTGCCCTGTACAATGCTGGCTCCACCTCCTGTGGTGCGTCTGATGTCCCTAGCCTGTCTTGTGGAAGGGAAGAGGAGCTGGGCAAAACAAAGTGCTCCAAAACTTCCCTGAACCAGTTGCATCTGGTTCCCCCATGCCCTGCACCCTAACACAAAGGAAAATGGTGTATAAAAGTAGGGGCTGTGACTCCATAAGGTTGTTCCGTTCCTGTTCAGTGTTAGGTGCTGTTCCTGCTGGGGCGTGCTGCTGCTGGGGCCCAGGGAGGGCTGCCATGAGGGCTTGCCTCCCTGGGCCCTGCATGCCCCCTTGATGCCTAAAAACCTTTTGCTGGACTTATTTGTTTTTGATGCATTACTTGGCTGCATTCTTCTGCGCCCCGGGAGCGCTATGCTTTATATTTGTCCCCCAACAGGAGGGAGGAGCACGAGGGCTCCGCAGCGCTGCGCTGCAATTATCCCCGAGGGAATCCCGACGTAGGGATTCCCCCGTGATGCCTGAATTACGGGAGCCCACCCCGCATACTTGTGGATCGAGCGGGTGCCCACCCCGCATTTTGCGTGTATTTAAAATTACGGGTGCCCACCCCGCTTATATTTATTTCATTGAGCAGGTGCCCACCCTGCTTTATATTTTAACTCTGGAGGGAGCCTACCCCTCATTGCCGCCGAAAAGGAATCACCGCTGCGGCCCGATCCGCGGGAAAACCGGAAGTCAGGCATTCCTGCCTGGGTCGTGGGCGGGGCCAGTGACGTCAGCCGGAGCCTCGGAGGCTCCAATTCCGTTTTCCCCCGTCCGGGGAGAGGGCGTGCAGAGAGTCCCGGGTCCCAGGAGGGGGCCCGGGTGAAGGGAGAATGGAGGACGGGAGCCTACCCCGCCTCCACCGGCACAGCTGTAGAGTCCCGGGTCCCAGGAGGGGGCCCGGGTGAAGAGGAGAGGCCGCCGATGCCAGACGGGGCTCCCGTGGTGAAGAGGGAGCCCCGCGTGCAGCCACCATGTAGCCGAGCAGCGCAGAGTGCCACGAGGCAGAGACTGGCCGGAGGAGTCCTCCTGCTGAACCCGGTGAGTAATGGCTGGGCAGGGGACACGGCCGCCTCGCGCTACCGCTCCCAGGAGAGGGGCATGTTTATATCCAGAGCCCGTGTGGCTCCAACGCTTGGGGGAAAGTTATTGTTAGGGCATTCTTGCTTGAGAAGGGCCCGTGATCTCCCCGTGTTGGCCATATTTCCCCAACGTTGGGCTGCTTTGTTTGTAGAGCCCGTGGGGCTCCAACGATGGGGGCAAAGTTATTTAAAAGCCCCGTGGGGGCCCCGAGAGCACAGTAGTGCCGGGCCTCTTTTGCAATGATCACAGTTGCCCCGCTTGACAGTGGGCAACTGCATCGTTGGGGGCATTTCGAGGCACATTGTCGGTGCCTGAGTGGTCCCGCAAGAGAGCGGGCCACTCCAACAAAAGGGCATCTTTGTTTTTAGAGCCCGTGGGGGTCCTGAGGGCACAGAGGTGCCGGGCCCCCCTTCATGAGTGATACCACGGCTGCGCCGCCGTAGCGGGCAGCTGCCACGTGGGCGCATTTGTTCGTAGGGCCCAGGGAGGGGTCCAGAGGGCCCTGAAGGGCCCATGCCCATTTGGCCTCATTTTTGCGACAGGGTCCCTGAGGGGGGACAGAAGGGGCACAGTGAGAGCCCAGGCCTTTATTTGATATTTACGGCTGCGCAGCACTTAGGTGCCAGCTGCACCGTTTAGGTTACTCTTTCTTTGGGGGCATTTTCTTGATGTGACTCAGGAGTGGAATACACTCCTCTGCCCCATATCTTACCAGCTGCCCAGCAAGTAGTGGGCAGTTGCTACGTTTAGGTTATTCTTTCTTTGGGGGCATTTTCTTGATGTGACTCAGGGGTGAGAAGCACTCCTCTGCCCCAGTACTTTTCCTCCACAGCTGCGCAGCACTTAGTGCCAGCTGCTACGTGTAGGTTTGCGCAGTTGCGCACCCTTGACTTACGCTGCATTGGCAGCAGCCCTGACTCTTTGGACAGAGGGCATTTGAGCCCCTTGTGAGATGGCCAGTTGGCCAAGGGGACTGCTAGGTTTATAGGGCGCCAGGCCCTAATGTGATCTGTGTGTTAGGGAGCTTCTTTCCTAGGATTTATAGGCTAATGTGATTTATACCTCTGCTATGGTTCCTTCTACTGTGAGGTTATGTGCTACTGTGAGTATGTGGTGCTAGGAAATGTAATGCATGTAGTATGTTTTACGCACCCATTTTCGGTTACCTCTAAAATGTGGTTTTTATGCTTGTGAGGTTACTACTTCCTCCTGCGTTTAGGTTGTGAGTTATTTTCCCCTGAGATTATTTCCTACTGTGATTTAGACTTAGGATGTTATTGTCTAATGTGTTTAGATTGGAGAGATAATTGCATAATGTGTTTATGCTGGTGAGGTTGGCACATAAGGTTTTGCGCCTAATGTGATGCTGTGCATAATATGGTTTATGTTACAGGCTGATGCTAAGTACAGTGGTTGCCAGTGATTACTGGTTGTACGGTTCTGATATGTCCTACATTTATTATGTGTTCTACATCTATTACTAGGTGATGGTTCTGACAGTGGTCCACGTGGCCCTGTCACGTGTACATAATCCCCTGTAAATATTGTCCCGTGCCAGTTGGCACAGTGTATTGTATGTGAGTACTATTCTAATGTGTTTCATGATAATACAAAGGCTATTTTTATATATAACCTGGTGTGGAGTTCCTTTTGTGGTGTGCCTTGGGTGTTGTGCTGTGTGTGTGTTGCGCAAACGCTTTACACATTGCCTCCGGGATAAGCCTGACTGCTCGTGCCGTGCTACCAATGGGGTGAGCAGGGGTTATCTTGGGTGTGTAACTCTCTGGCCCTGACTAGAGTGGTGGTTTCTGCTTGGCTTTGGCGCAAGCCTTAGCCAACCAGAAATCCCATTTCTAACATTGGTGATCAGCGGTGGGATAGGACTTGCGTTTGCGCAGTACCGCGGCGACAACTGGCTGCACTACAAAACTCTGCATTTTAGATAGTCACATGTTGGGGATTATTGGTCTAAGATTGTTTTAAGTGTCATTTCATTTGTGAAATGTGTGTTCTTGTTGCACTATGAGTTGGGTGTCCTGCCAAGGACAGAAACCAGAGAAGCTGAAGGAGTTTTGTACTGCCCTTGTGCAGACTGCTATTTATGGGGTTGGCCTGAAGCGGAAGGAGTTTTGTACTGCCCTTGTGCAGACTGCTATTTATGGGGTTGGCCTGCAGCGCAAGCTAAAGGAGTTGTTACCGCCCCTGTACTGTCTGCTAGTCCTTGGGTTGGCCTGAAGCTGAAGGAGTTGTTACTGCCCCTGTGCTGTCTGCTATTTCTAGGGTTGGCCTACAGTGGTAACTTAATTGACATGGAGTCACTAGCTCGGGAGGGTAGACCATCCCCTAAGTGCGGTGTAAGTTTTCTGGAATTCCCAGATGGGTGGGATCCAGTGGTGGCAGCGATATGTAGTCCAGTGCAGGATGTCCCACTCCCAGTTCCCCGAGGATGGTACCTGGTCCCCGGTTAAGGAGGGGGCAGGTTAAGATTCAGGGACAGTAAGAATATGTCTCACCAGTCTTGTGGGGGGGAGTGTGGAGGAATGTTGTGATGCACTGGATGTTCGAGTGATTGGTTGTTTTCTGTGTTGGGGAGTGACTCTAGAAGAATGGTGCAGGTGTCTCGATAACCCTCGCGGTTTAAGATGGTTCAGAGTAGCCCAGCTAGGTGCCCTTATAGTGAGGAGGTTGTAGGGACTCACATCCTGTCTCGTAGGAGAAGGAGTGAGATTGGGCTGTGTCCCGAAGTGCCCGCACCTCAGTCTCCAGTACTGGTTGGTTCCATGAGGGAACACCAGGTAGGGAGCCTAGTCTGTCCTGTTGGACCGTTCTTCGAGGTGGTTTTTCCCATTTTAGGTGAGCTGGGAGTGCCTGTAATCAGACCTCCAGCAGTTCTAGTGTCTGGCAGTACCGCTCCAGTTGGGAGGGTGCAGAGGTCCAGTTTTGAGGGGTGAGAGGGGGAAAGAGTCCCCAGTGGGAACCAGTGGGTCAGGGGCCAGCCAGAAGGGCTGAGTCGCCAATGGTTGACCATGGTGAGCGCCACTTCTGTCCTGGAGCATCTTCACGCACTGTCAGAGGGACAGGAGGTCGTGAGCTCTGCGCCAGGCAGACTGTCACATGACACATTAGTGAGGTGTCCCCCTCGGGAGAGTATATGTGCTCCCAGGAAGTCCTGATTCTCCGGGCGATTGTGAGGTAGTACCCCCCTGAACGCGGGTGGGATCCAGTTTTGAGGGGTGAGAGGGGGAAAGAGTCCCCAGTGGGAACCAGTGGGTCAGGGGCCAGCCAGAAGGGCTGAGTCGCCAATGATTGACCATGGTGAGCGCCACTTCTGTCCTGGAGCATCTTCACGCACTGTCAGAGGGACAGGAGGTCGTGAGCTCTGCGCCAGGCAGACTGTCACATGACACATTAGTGAGGTGTCACCCTCGGGAGAGTATATGTGCTCCCAGGAAGTCCTGGTTCTCCGGGCAATTGTGAGGTAGTACCCCCCTGAACGCAGGTGGGGTCCGGTTTCGAGGGTTGAGAGGGGGAAAGAGTCCCCAGTGGGGACCAGTGGGTCAGGGGCCAGCCAGAATGGCTGAGTCGCCAATCATTGACCATGGTGTGTGCCACTTCTGTCCTGGCACATCTTCACGCACTGTCAGAGGGACAGGAGGTCGTGAGCTCTGCGCCAGGCAGACTGTCACACGACACGCTAGGGATGTGTCACCCTTGTGAAGTCCTGGTTTTCCAGGCATCTGACCCAAGAGGTACGTCCCTGGGTTGGGGAGCCAGTAGCCGGTGTTTCCGGATCTGGACGGCAGGGCGACTGTAGTCAGTGTCCTGGCCGGTTTGCTCTTCTAGGGGTACCACTCCAGTTGGGAGGGTATCGGAGTCTGGAAGGGGTGCAGAGGGAGGGAGTCCTCGCCTCTGACCCCGGTGCAGCCGGTGAATATGGATCCCAGGTGGTAGACCAGTTGAGGGAGAGAGGTCCTGAACTGGTGGGAGAGTTGTGTTCTGGTGGGTGCTTCCCCTGGGAGGGTGCGTAACCCCAGAAGAGAGGTAGGGTGAGGAGATGCTTCGCCCGTGACTTCTGGTCAGCCTGAGGGTGCGGACCCTAGGTTGAGGGACCAGTGGTAGTTTGGAACTACACTGAGGGAGAGTGGAGAATGGCTATTGTATGCCAGGGGTTACTGCCCCCCCACTCTGGATTGGCAAGGACCAGTGACATCTGGGTGGCCTAGGGCCTGGTCCTGGCCGTGGACAACTAAGGAGTACCGGTGGAGTAGCCTAGTTGGTCCAGAGTTTTTTTTTCGTTTTTTTTTTTTTCTCTCTTAGATGAATTCCATGGGTTCCAAATGGCGTAGGACCGGAGGGTGTCCCTGCAGTTGCGGGCCCGCGTCCGTGTTCTATCGCCCCAAGCAGGGAAGCCCATCACGGTGGTGATTGGTCTACCCTGCGTTTTGGCTGGTAGGGGGTTGTGTTGGACCTGGCCCTTTTTGGCAGGTTCACCCCTGAACTTTTTGCCTGTCCCTTAGCCTTTTCCCTGTGTAGTGTTGGTGATTTTAGGCCTCTGGGCACTTTAGCACTGTGGCCCAGTGTAAAGTGCGTGCGCGCTGTGTGCGTGTGTAGTAAGCTTGGCCTGCCCTCCCATAGGAATGCATTGAGGATGAGTGTGTCAGTGGTAATTCCTGTTATGTGAGGAGCAGTGTGGTCAAGTCTAGTATGTCTGAATTCGTGAGAATAAATGCTGCGCAATGGTGTGCGCAGATTTATGGTGACTGGTAGAGAAATGCCACTTCTAGAAGTTGGCATTTCTGTGTGCTCTGTGTCTGCCTGCCTGATGTGGATTGCATGTCTGGCTCTGTAAGTGACAGGGGCTGGGAGGTGTGTGTGGCTCCAGGAGGGGCAGGGTGAGTCAGCGCTGGGCTGAATGGGACACCTGAGCTGAGAGTGGTGGGAGGAGAGATCCCCTGACCCTGAATAGGATGTTGCCTGCCCTGTACAATGCTGGCTCCACCTCCTGTGGTGCGTCTGATGTCCCTAGCCTGTCTTGTGGAAGGGAAGAGGAGCTGGGCAAAACAAAGTGCTCCAAAACTTCCCTGAACCAGTTGCATCTGGTTGCCCCATGCCCTGCACCCTAAAACAAAGGAAAATGGTGTATAAAAGTAGGGGCTGTGACCCCATAAGGTTGTTCCGTTCCTGTTCAGTGTTAGGTGCTGTTCCTGCTGGGGCGTGCTGCTGCTGGGGCCCAGGGGGGGCTGCCATGAGGGCTTGCCTCCCTGGGCCCTGCATGCCCCCTTGATGCCTAAAAACCTTTTGCTGGACTTATTTGTTTTTGATGCAGGACTTGGCTGCATTCTTCTGCGCCCCGGGAGCGCTATGCTTTATATTTGTCCCCCAACAGGAGGGAGGAGCACGAGGGCTCCACAGCGCTGCGCTGCAATTATCCCCGAGGGAATCCCGACATAGGGATTCCCCGTGATGCCTGAATTACGGGAGCCCACCCCGCATACTTGTGGATTGAGCGGGTGCCCACCCCGCATTTTGCGTGTATTTACAATTACGGGTGCCCACCCTGTTTATATTTATTTCATTGAGCAGGTGCCCACCCTGCTTTATATTTTAACTCTGGAGGGAGCCTACCCCTCATTGCCGCCGAAAAGGAATCACCGCTGCGGCCCGATCCGCGGGAAAACCGGAAGTCAGGCATTCCTGCCTGGGACGTGGGCGGGCCAGTGACGTCAGCCGGAGCCTCGGAGGCTCCACTTCCATTTTCCCCCGTCCGGGGAGAGGGCGTGCAGAGAGTCCCGGGTCCCAGGAGGGGGCCCGGGTGAAGGGAGAATGGAGGACGGGAGCCTACCCCGCCTCCACCGGCACAGCTGTAGAGTCCCGGGTCCCAGGAGGGGGCCCGGGTGAAGAGGAGAGGCCGCCGATGCCAGACGGGGCTCCCGTGGTGAAGAGGGAGCCCCGCGTGCAGCCACCATGTAGCCGAGCAGCGCAGAGTGCCACGAGGCAGAGACTGGCCGGAGGAGTCCTCCTGCTGAACCCGGTGAGTAATGGCTGGGCAGGGGACACAGCCGCCTCGCGCTCCCGCTCCCAGGAGAGGGGCATGTTTATATCCAGAGCCCGTGTGGCTCCAACGCTTGGGGGAAAGTTATTGTTAGGGCATACTTGCTTGAGAAGGGCCCGTGATCTCCCCGTGTTGGCCATATTTCCCCAACGTTGGGCTGCTTTGTTTGTAGAGCCCGTGGGGCTCCAACGATGGGGGCAAAGTTATTTAAAAGCCCCGTGGGGCCCCGAGAGCACAGTAGTGCCGGGCCTCTTTGCAATGATCACAGTTGCCCCACTTGACAGTGGGCAACTGCACCGTTGGGGGCATTTCGAGGCACATTGTCGGTGCCTGAGTGGTCCCGCAAGAGAGCGGGCCACTCCAACAAAGGGGCATCTTTGTTTTTAGAGCCCGTGGGGGTCCTGAGGGCACAGAGGTGTCAGGCCCCCCTTCATGAGTGAAGCCACGGCTGCGCCGCCGTAGCGGGCAGCTGCCACGTGGGCGCATTTGTTCGTAGGGCCCAGGGAGGGGTCCAGAGGGCCCTGAAGGGCCCATGCCCATTTGGCCTCATTTTTGCGACAGGGTCCCTGAGGGGGGGACAGAAGGGGCACAGTGAGAGCCCAGGCCTTTATTTGATATTTACGGCTGCGCAGCACTTAGTGCCAGCTGCACCGTTTAGGTTACTCTTTCTTTGGGGGCATTTTCTTGATGTGACTCAGGAGTAGAATACACTCCTCTGCCCCATATCTTACCAGCTGCCCAGCAAGTAGTGGGCAGTTGCTACGTTTAGGTTATTCTTTCTTTGGGGGCATTTTCTTGATGTGACTCAGGGGTGAGAAGCACTCCTCTGCCCCAGTACTTTTCCTCCACAGCTGCGCAGCACTTAGTGCCAGCTGCTACGTGTAGGTTTGCGCAGTTGCGCACCCTTGACTTTTGCTGCATTGGCAGCAGCCCTGACTCTTTGGACAGAGGGCATTTGAGCCCCTTGTGAGATGGCCAGTTGGCCAAGGGGACTGCTAGGTTTATAGGGCGCCAGGCCCTAATGTGATCTGTGTGTTAGGGAGCTTCTTTCCTAGGATTTATAGGCTAATGTGATTTATAACTCTGCTATGGTTCCTTCTACTGTGAGGTTATGTGCTACTGTGAGTATGTGGTGCTAGGAAATGTAATGCATGTAGTATGTTTTACGCACCCTGTTTCGGTTACCTCTAAAATGTGGTTTTTATGCTTGTGAGGTTACTACTTCCTCCTGCGTTTAGGTTGTGAGTTATTTTCCCCTGAGATTATTTCCTACTGTGATTTAGACTTAGGATGTTATTGTCTAATGCGTTTAGATTGGAGAGATAATTGCATAATGTGTTTATGCTGGTGAGGTTGGCGCATAAGGTTTTGCGCCTAATGTGATGCTGTGCATAATATGGTTTATGTTACAGGCTGATGCTAAGTACAGTGGTTGCCAGTGATTACTGGTTGTACGGTTCTGATATGTCCTACATTTATTATGTGTTCTACATCTATTACTAGGTGATGGTTCTGACAGTGGTCCACGTGGGCCTGTCACGTGTACATAATCCCCTGTAAATATTGTCCTGTGCCAGTTGGCACAGTGTATTGTATGTGAGTACTATTCTAATGTGTTTCATGATAATACAAAGGCTATTTTTATATATAACCTGGTGTGGAGTTCCTTTTGTGGTGTGCCTTGGGTGTTGTGCTGTGTGTGTGTTGCGCAAACGCTTTACACATTGCCTCCGGGATAAGCCTGACTGCTCGTGCCGTGCTACCAAGGGGGTGAGCAGGGGTTATCTTGGGTGTGTAACTCTCTGGCCCTGACTAGAGTGGTGGTTTCTGCTTGGCTTTGGCGCAAGCCTTAGCCAACCAGAAATCCCATTTCTAACAGGGTAAACATGTGGTTTTTGGGGTGGCACTTGGGGGAAGCACACCCAGGCTGTGCACGTGTTCATGGGGACAGGGTCCTTTGTGTGTTGTGCACATGACCACTGTGATGTGCAACTGTTAATTTCGGAGCATGTGGCATGGTCACATTTCCAGGTTGTGTATGTGTATGACATGTCACATACCCCCAGTCTCCCATGTGGGAAGGCATGTACATCACAGGGTGACCCATTGCCACAATAGTGATGGCCCTCCACAGTCTGTGTGCATGTTGTGTTTCCGATGTCTCTGATTCCATGTGCACAATGGGAGACAGTCTCCACATCAACGTTGTTTGTGCATGGACTTTGATGTTGTGCGTGTGTGTGTCACTGACGTCCATGTCTGTCCTGCAGAGGCAACAGGAGCCACTACCTGTGGGA